>CM057472.1:25320166-25934777 GCA_030035585.1 Dugong dugon
GAGTCCGCCGCCGCCAGCGGGGCCGCTCAGTGCGCCGCCTGGTACGCCGACTCCGCCGCTGGGGCCTGCTTCCTCGAGCCAACCCCCCAGGCCGGGCCCCTGAGACCAGATCCCAGGTCACATCTTCCGCTTCTCCCCTCGAGGCCCTAGATGGCAGCACAGGTCCAGCCTGTGAGGGTGGGGCGGTGGGTGGGCAGGAGGGGGATCAGGCCCCCCCACTGCCCGTCAAGGCACCCCTCCCATCTGCTAGCACATTCCCGGCCCTCTCTGAGGTCCCAGGGCCACTGGCCTCAGCACCCCTCGAGCCATCACTACTGTCTGGAATGGTGCATGTCCTGCAGGGCCACCTCCTTCCCAGCCTGCATACCACAGGACCAGCCCAGACCCTGCCTGGACCCCACACAGTCCTGTCTCCAGAGGACGAGGATGATGTGCTGCTTCTGCCACTGGCAGAGCCAGAGGTCTGGGTGGTCGAGGCAGAGGATGAGCCACTGCTTACCTGAGGGGACTTGGCTTCCCAAGGGTTCTGGTCCCAACGGCAATGACAATTTCCACTGCACCCCTTCCCTCCCTTTTCTGCAGTCTGAGGGCACTTGTGGGCCTCCCATTGTCCCTGTGTAGCTGCTGTAAAGTTAGGTGTCCCTCAGGCAGGGAGATGGCTCACACAGAGCCCCTCTGCACACAGTCAGGACCACACTCTCCCCACCACCACCTTTTCCCCACACCACCACCATTTGGGTGGCTGTCTTTTAAAAGCAAAGTGCTTACAGGGGCATAGGCTTGGATACTCCACCCTTGCCAAAGCCTCACCTGAAAGTGACCTTATGTACCAGGATGTTCTAGCCCCCAAGGGGAAGATTTAGGCAGGGCCTGAGGTCTTGTCAACTGTAATTCCTCCTGCAGGGTCTGGCTCATAGAAAGAGCTCAACAAATACAATTTGTTCCATAGCTGGGTCATTCCCCAGGAAGCCAAGGTCAAAAATAAAGGACTCATAAATTTAAACATTTTTGCAAATTAGCTGTGAACCTAAGCCCTGCCTCTGTATCCACTTCAGCTTATACTCTCCTCAGCATACTCCATAGAGGCCTCACTCTTTCCTCCACCTTCTGCCCTTCTTCTCATCCAGGGCCCTATTATCTAATAGGCAAGGTAAGCACAGTGCTTATCTTGCTTACCAGATAATTAGAGATGTGGTGAAACCCAGGTGAATTGTTCACTACAGATTAATGAGTAGGTACAAGTAAGCCTGTGCCTACTTTGCTTACTGAGTCTTCACCCCGTCAGGGATTGTAAATTTGAAAAGAGGCTTTGATTCTGTAGGAAGGTGCTGTAGGGTTGGGAGAAAGACAGATACCAGCCACACCTGGAAGCACACTCTTTGATTTGATGAAAAAATGTGAAATTGTTCACTACAATGATCTGGTAAGCAAGGCTGTTGTTAGGTGTCGTTGAGTTGGTTCCAACTCATAGCCACCCTATGTACAACACAACAAAACACTGCCCAGTCCTGTGCCATCCTCACAATCATTATGCTTGAGCCCATCGTTGCAGCCACTCTGTCAGTGAATCTCATTGAGGGTCTTTCTCTTTTTTGCTGACCCTCTACTTTACCAAGCAAGACGTCCTTCTCCAGGGACTGATTCCTCCTGATAACATGTCCAAAGTATATGAGATGAAGTCTCCTCATTGTTGCTTCTAAGGAGCATTCTGGCTCTACTTCTTCCAAGACAGATTTGTTCATTCTTCTGGCAGTCCATGGTATATTCAATATTCTTTGCCAACACCATAATTCAAAGGCATCAGTTCTTCGGCCTTCCTTATTCATTGTCCACCTTTTGCATGCATATGACGTGATTGAAAACACCATGACTTAGATCAGGCACACCTTAGTTCTTAAAGTAACATCTTTGCTTTTTAACACTTTAAAGAAGTCTTTTGCAGCAGATTTGCTCAATGCAATGCATCATTTGATTTCTTGACTGCTGCTTCCATGGGTGTTGATTGTGGATCCAAGTAAAATGAAATCCTTGACAACTTCAATCTTTTCTCCATTTATCATGAATGTTGCTTTTTGCAGTTGTGAGGATTTTTGTTTTCTTTAGGTTGAGGTGTAATCCATATTGAAGGCTGTAGTCTTTGGTCTTCATCAGTAAATGCTTCAAGTCCTCTACTTTCAGCAAGCAAGGTTGTGTCATCTGCATAACACAGGTTGTTAATGAGTCTTCATCCAGTCATGATGCCGTGTTCTTCATATAGTCTGACTTCTTGGATTATTTGCTCAGCATACATATTGAATAAGCGTGGTGAAAGGATACAACCCTGACAAACCGCTTTCCTGACTCTAAACCATGCAGTATCCCCTTGTTCTGTTCAAACAACTGCCTCTTGGTCTAAGTACAGTTTCTTCATGAGCACAATTAAGTGTTCTGGATTTCCCATTCTTTGCCATGTTATCCATAATTTGTTATGATCCACACAGTTGAATGCCTTTGCATAGTCAATAAAACACAGGTAAACATCTTTCTGGTGGTGGTCTCTGCTTTCAGCCAAGATCCATCTGACATCAGCAATGATACCCCTTGTTCCACATCCTCTTCTGAATCCAACTTGAATTTCTGGCAGTTCCCTGTCGATGTACTGCTGCAACTGCTTTTGAATTATCTTCAGCAAAATTTTACTTGTGTGTGAAAATATTCTATAATTTCCACATTTTTGGATCACTTTTCTTTGGAATGGGCACAAATATGGATCTCTTCAGTCAGTTGGCCAGGTAGCTGTCTTCCAAATTTCTTGACTTAGACAAGTGAGCACTTCCAGCACTGCATCCGTTTGTTGCAACATTTCAGTTGGTATTCTATCAATTCCTGGAGCCTTGTTTCTTCGCCAGTGCCTTCAGTGCAGCTTGGACTTCTTCCTTCAGTACCATCGGTTCTTGATCATATGTTGCCTCCTAAAATAGTTGAACGTCAACCAGTTCTTTTTGGTACAGTGACTCTGTGTCTTCCTTCCATCTTCTTTTGATGCCTCCTGCATCATTTTTTTTCCCCCCTTAGAATCCTTCAGTGTTGCAACTCGAGGCTTGAATTTTTTCTTCAGTTCTTTCAGCTTGAGAAATGCCAAGTGAGTTCTTCCCTTTTGGTTCTCTAACTCCAGGTCTTTGCACATTTCATTATAATACTTTACTTTGTCTTCTCGAGCCACACTTTAAAATCTTATGTTCAGCTCTTTTATTTCATCATTTCTTCCGTTCACTTTAGTTATTCTACGTTCAAGAGCAAGTTTCAGCATCTCTTCTAACATCTATTTTGGCCTTTACTTTCTTTCCTGTCTTTTTAATGACCTCTTGCTTTCTTCACGTATGACGTCCTTGATGTCATTCCACAACTCATCTGGTCTTCAGTCATTAGCATTCAGTGTGTCAAATCTATTCTTGAGATGGTCTCTAAATTCAGGTGGGGTATACTCGAGGTTGTAATTTGGCTCTTATGGACTTGTTCTAATTTTCTTCAGCTTCAGCTTGCATATGAGCAGTTGATGGTCTGTTCTACAGTTGGCCCCTGGCCTTGTTCTGACTGATGATATTGAGCTTCTCCATCACCTCTTTCCACAGATGTAGTCAGTCTGATTCTTGTGTAGTCCATCTGGCAAGGTCCACATGTATAGTCGCCATTTATGTTGTTGAAAAATGAATAAATGCAATGACTAAATCGTTGGTCTTGCAAAACTCTATCATGTGATCTCCAGCATCGTTTCTATCAGTAAGGCAATGTTTTCCAACTTCTATTCTTCTTTGTTTCCATCTTTCGCATTCCAATCACCAGTAATTATCAGTGCAGCTTGGTTGCATGTTTGATCAATTTCAGAATGCAGAAGTTAGTAAAAATCTTCAATTTCTTCATCTTTGGCCTTAGTGGTTGATGTGTACATCAGTGTTGCAACTATTTGTATAATAGTTGTATTAACTGGTGTTCCTTGTAAGTGGTAAGCAAGGTAAGCACCTCTTTAACTTCACAAGGGGGAAGGAGAATCAAAGTCAGCAACCCAAGGCTGATTCTTATGAGGTGGAGGTCTGACATGCCATTTCCCTCTCTCCTTTTTACCAATTCTGACACCATCCATCCCTCCCACGGCACTCTCTGCTTCTCTGCTGTGTTCAATAATTCATTGCAATGGCACATAGAACTCAAAGACCATACTCACAGTTATGAAGTTTATTAGGGGAGTAACAGGTTACAATTCAGGTTCAGGAACCCTCAGTTCTTCGATCAGGACAGCCTCAGCTGTCCTGGTAATCATGTCTCTCCCTGGCTTCTTGGCCTGTGCCCGAAAGCACTCAGCTGTCTCACCTCATGATCTCCTGCTGGTCTGCTGCTGGTCTCGTGGTTCTGCTGCCTCTGCTGCTGCCGTTCTCTGCTGCTGCTTCTCACCATCTCTTGCCATGTCCAGTGTTACAGGTGTCTCTCTGTCTCCTGGTTCTGCTGCCTCTTTCTGTCTTCCGTGTTACAGCTCCTCTCTGTCTCTCCATGTCTCCCTTTAAGCCTAGTGGAATGGCAAAACTGGCCAATCCCTTTGTTAGGGTTCCATACACCTTATTTGCATGCCCCCCCCAAGGGTGCCATGCACCTTACTTACATTATTAGCAAGCTATCCAATCCCCTTAGTGGGCCATAAGCACCTCATTTGCATAGTCCTCACCCAGTCATTTGGTGAGAGTTACAAAAACTATGGCTAGAAGTGCCAAATCAAGTAATTCACTGTACCACACCACCTCTGTTCTCATCTATCTTCCAACCTTTCCATCAGAAGGTAAGACAACTCTATGAACCCTAAGGACTAACCCTCTCCACCTTCACTCATTGAGCAGGGCCCAGACCTATAGTGACTAACACCAGGAGTGAGCACCAAACCCTTTACTCACTACGAGGCTGGAAATCTGGGAAGCCAGCTGGGCCCTGCATCCAAGAAGGTTCCCATTTTGGAGTACTTCCAGAGTACAAATTACAGGAGCTGACTGTCCCTGGTAAAGCGCGAGAGCTGTGACTCCTAATCTGTTCTAGGCAAGTCATGAACTCTCAGCCAGAATGCCTCAAACAGGCAGAAACAGAGAAAAATCACAAATATTCAGAGTGTGAAGATGCTGGTATCACCTTGGCCAAATCCAAGTGGTCTTCATGGAAGAGAGCCCAAACTAGATTGTGAAGAATGCTGCCAGCAGTTGCAATAGAGCTGTGAATTCTAGGCAGGATGAGAGCCCACAGGACAAGAAAACTAAGGGTACGTGAGAAAAGGGGGCTGGATGAAGGGTAAGCAGTAGCCAGAGCTGAAGAGCTGAGGAGGATTATGGAGGGGATGATCTGCAAGAAATGTTGGAATCCAGCTTCTGGTGGGCAAGGTGACAGAAGCTGCCCCAGAATTTGAAAGGACAACCAGGGCAAAGGATATAGAAGGAGCCCTTGGGGTGGGAGTGATGCCCCAGGAGCAGAGCTGAGGCATCCCCAAGAGAACCAGTCCCCAGGGGAACAGGCTCCTCCTCAGGCTCTCCCTCTTCATGCCTGGCCCAGCCTACCCCCACCGCTCTAGTGGAGGTGCCCTGTTGATTACTCCCTGTGAGCATCCTCACACCCAGCACTAATAGCTTAATGTTTCCTCTCTCCTAGTGAGCAAGAGCCTGGGGAAGTGTCCGAGAAGGGGTATGGATACCAGTGCAGGCCTGGGACCCTGGCACCTTGGCTCAGGGAAGACCCGAGCTCCTTTCACACCAGACGCTCGCCAGAGATTGGGGAAGGAGCTCCAGAGAACCTGGTTCTTGGTTACTGTTCTCCCTTTGGGCCCTTCCAAGGGCAAAAATCTCGGTCTAACCAGTGTCAGGCCTAAGTAAAACAGTAGAGCAGGGAATGTTGATTTCCCCTGCCCTGCCCTGCCTCTCTATCACTCTCTCCCTTGCTCCCATCTTCCCCCATAGCCAACTCAAAAACCCTCAGCCTGATGTCCTCATTCCTTGTCCTGTCCAAACCTTTGCTAGGGGCACTGACAACTGGAAAGTGGACAATGATTTAAGGTAGAAGAATTATCTCATGGTGGAATGCTTTAGACTGCTGGGGGGAGGGCTTTAGAGCAGAGTTCACTGGAGACGCCTGTGTCTATAGATAAGCGGGCCTAAAACTCTAGATGTCAGGTGTGTGCTCTGTGGGGTGCAAGAGTAACACTGCTTTTGAGCGGGGATTCACCTTGCACAGGCAGGATGGAAAAACTGAGAGAGGGTCCTGCCAAGGTGAGGTTGGAGCATTGGGATGCAGTCACCCAAGTTCATTATCACCAAGGCCCAAGGAAAAAGAATGAGGCAACTTCAAGTCCCATCAGGA
Source organism: Dugong dugon (assembly GCA_030035585.1). Taxonomy (NCBI): domain Eukaryota; kingdom Metazoa; phylum Chordata; class Mammalia; order Sirenia; family Dugongidae; genus Dugong; species Dugong dugon. The sequence goes on from CM057472.1 coordinate 25,326,530, forward strand.
TAGACACTACAATCCAAGGTGCCCAGTCTCTGAAGGGTGTGGGACCCACGTCAAGGCTCTTGGGGGTGGGGAGGGGCAGGTGTTGTCATCATGAGATGAGGATCAGGCTGTGAATCAGGGAGTCTGAGATAACAGAAGATACCAGAGTTCAGTCTAAGGAGCAAGCTCTAGGCCAGAAGCAAGCTCTGGGCCCTGCTAGAAGAGAATCCTTGCTACACAGCCTGAGTCTGTAAGACTGTCAAGGAGGCTAACAGTTGGGCACCTGTTGAATGCCAGATACTTTATCATGTGCAGTAAACCCTCACAACAAGACTGTGCCATGGGAATGGTTCATTAACCCCATTTCACAGGTTCTAGAGAAGCTCCAGAGAAATTCTGAGACTGGTCTGATCAATTCCAAAGCCCACCACACCCAGACATGGGTGAGAGGACAGCAGAAGACAATTTCCAGTCTTTTACTAGTGGGACCTGGCAGGTTGCTTGAGGCAGTGCAGGTGAAGGGATGCTCAAGATGAAACTCAGCCTGCTCTGGTAGCCCAAAGCTGGATCAAGGGTAGGCAGAAGTCATGAAACACAATTATTGCTGGGGCCTGCAGCCCCTGACTCATTTTCATCTGGTACCATAGAAATGAATCCCGCCACCTAAGTCAGTTTCCTAGATACATAAAGTTCACTCCCTTACAATGTAAAATTTTTAAAAACTCATTTTGGAAGAAAATGTTATATGTTAGAAAAAATGTTATATGCCTCTTCAGCACATCGGTGATCTAATACAAAATTTGTTGATAGCTGAGGACCAACCATAGAAAGCAATGGTTCTCTGCAGCACTGTCTTCAGAGGCTTTAGCTATCGAGGGAACTGTTTGCCTTTATGCTTAAGGATCTCAGATCACTTTTAAAATGCTTATGACTGCTTTAAAAGTTGTTTTGTTCTGTTTTTTATGGTGTTGCCTCCCTTGCTACCAGGCTACCAAGGGTCACTTGCTGCTCTAAATGTGCTTCTAATCTACTAGTACAGGAACCCACCTGGACACATTAAAATTGTGAGTAAAGTAAGGATAAACAGGCCATGATTGAGGACTTAAGAGTCTGTCCAAAATTAGTAAAGTTCATTGAGTATTTTAGCTGCTCAGGAGTCCTTTCTGCTCCCTCCAGACCCCGCTGCCATGTTGCCCCTTCCATTGGAAAAGTCCACGGAGTATTGCAATACCGATTGCTTCCAGTAATAGAAGACAGTTGGAATATTTGAAACAAGGATGACAGCACAGAGTAGAGGTGAAAAACACACTTTCTAGCATTGGAATGATTTGGGTGGGAATCCTGGTGTTCCATTTCCAGCTGCAGGATTGATTTGGGGACAAGTCGCCTACCTACCACTCTGAGCCTTTGGGTAATGAGGATGAAAGGAGATAATGCAGAAAGATGTGTTATCTGGCACAAATCAGGTGAGGAGGGAGAGGAAATTTGAATGTGTGCCTGGGTGCTGGGAGTGTCAGGAAGGAGGAGGACAAGAGTGGGAACCAGAAGGGTAAGGGAACCAGGCAGTGAAGGAGAGGTAAAGACCCACCATCCCAACTGCCCACAATAAGGTAGACATCATGTATCTGCATTCTGCAGCCAGCAGGTCTGGTGGCTATCCCAGAGAGCACTGGGAGGAGGGCTGGCACACCCACACAAACACACACAACTTGAGGTTGGGAGTTTTGAGAGGGCGAGATTAATTTCTCCCTTTCTTCCTGCTCTGATTAACGCTGGCTTGGTGTTCCTAGCAGGGAAGGAGAGACAGGGGAGGAGTCCTCACGATGGCTTGCACCCACCTGAACCTAACTGCAAAATGAAGCTGCCCAAACAAAGCAGCTCTCACCTTCCACAGAGTTCCCATTTTTGTAGGGACCAGGCTGGGAAACGGGTACTCTTGTGGGTCATAGCCCTTAAGAGGTAGGATGGGAAGGGAGAGGGTGGCAGGGAAGCTTTAGGAAAGGGACTACTCCCTTGTCCCTGCATCTATTTTAGCTTATTTCTATTTGTCTTTCAGATCAGCTTTTAGGCTTTTGCCCTTCCATTCAGCCACTGACCACTCACTCTGGGCTGGACACTGGGCTAGGGGGTTGGGAATACACAGACAAATGACACATAGTCCTGGCTGCTCCAGAAAGAACTCGCAATACTCAGGTCCCTGGCTCTTGCCACGTCGGCTCCCTTATCCACTGACCCCCCACCTCTCTGAACCTGTCTCCTCTGCATCTCTGACTTTGCCCTGCTCTAGACTTAACTGGGCTCTGCAGTGAGTGAGTGAGTGAGTGAGTGAGTGAGTGAGAGTGAGAGAGTGTGTGTGTGTGTGTGTGTGTGTGTGTGTGTGTGTGTGTGTGTGTGTGTGTGTGTGTGTGTGTGTGTGTGTGTGTGTGTGTGTGTGTGTGTGTGTGTGTGTGTGTGTGTGTGTGTGTGTGTGTGTGTGTGTGTGTGTGTGTGTGTGTGTACACGCTCCCTGCAGGAAGCAACACAAAGAAAAGGGAATAGGGAGGCAGAAAGGAGGGAATCCCACTGACATCACTGCTCATTAGCATGTGTGACCTCATCAGGGGGGCGGTACGATCTCTCCAGGTGTGGGGGTGGGGGAGGGCAAGGGTGGAGGGGTTGTATTTAAAGGGAAAAGCCAACTGCTGCTGAGGGAGGGAGCGGGTGCTGCAAGCCATTGGGCTGCACACGCCAAGCACACTGATGCAAACGGACACCGTTATGGACACCGACACAGAAACCACAGCACTCTTCCCCTCAGACAGCCGCCGGGGCTCCCCTCCAGGGATGCCCACACCAGGTGAGGATTGACCTGGGCAGGTTCCAGCTGAAACCTTGGCGGTGGGAGCAAAAGCTTTGGTGGGGAGGTCAGAAGCAGATGTTGAAGGAGCTGAACCCAAACTGCAAGGGGGAAGAGCAACTCAGGAAGTAGGGAAGACCCCTCTTCCACAGGGATCAGGGCTGGGCTAGGGTGGAGGGGTAGAAGAGCTGCCTAAATGCCCCCTCCCCCATCATGCCCAGAGCTTTGCCGGGGAACTGGTGCATAGCCCCTAGGCCAGCCTCATTCCCAAGAGGCAGGGAAGGGCAGGGGGGAAGAGGGAAGGAAAAGCGGCAGCCCACAAACCGGGGAAACACGGGCAGTGGTCTCTTCTGAGGACCTGTTGTAAGGGTTTCTTCGGGCTCCAGGAGGCCTTGGCTGCCAGCCAGGTATTGATCCTGGGCTATTTCCAGCCTCTCTCCATCCCCCTTTGTTGTGTCTGTTCCTCCTCCAGTTACCCTGACCTATGCACTGTCACTCCGTCTCACACACACACTCTCTCTCTCTCTGTGAGCACAGTATTCTCTCCGGATCCAGGGACAGCCAGGAATGTAGAAAGATTCTCACACACAAGCACTCACTGGAGATGCTCACCTGGGGGGACCACGGGAAAGGGCGGCCCCTCTCATACACACATCCATGGACACCCAACATGTATCATCTCAAAAAGCAAAGTCCCTTCCCTGGGAACAGGCTCCCCACAAAGTTTTTGACTCTGCAGGTATCCATCTGCAGAGCTTAAGCAGCAGCTTCAGCTTCTCAGCCCCTCTGCCCCATCTCAGTTTGGGGACTGCCAGTTCTGAAAGCAGTGGGAGGCAGGGCCTCTTGGTGGAAGGAGGGGCAGCCTGGGACCAGAGGCCTAGTCTGGGGGTGTGCCTGTGTGTCAGTGTGTAGTGTGACTGGGTGTGCGCACTTGTGCACAGGTGCCACCCCTGCATGGGACATGTTTTGAACAGGCTTGTGGCTGGGACCACGTTGGGAAAGCCATCAGGTCAACTCCTTGGAGCCCCAGGTTTCTGGCAGAATTCCATGTAAGAGGTCCGGCCAGAGTCTCAGCTCTTCGGGGTCCATGGTCATGGACTGGGCCTTGCTGAGCTTCTGGAGCTGAAACAGCCAGGAAGGAGCCCACTGCAGATGGCTGGGCATACCCTACTCAAAGCTTCCCTCTCTTTACTCCCTAGACACAGTTGCCACACTGCTGAAGAGGCCAGAGAAACTGCTAGCAGGGTTGGACCGGAACACTCCAACCCCTGCCCCAGGTGCCCCCAGACGAAGAGGCAGTATGCCTGTCCCCTACAAGCACCAGCTGCGGCGGGCCCAGGCTGTAGATGAACTTGACTGGCCACCTCAGGCGTCATCCTCTGACTCCTCTGACTCCCTGGGCTCAGGCGAGACAGCCCCTAACCAAAACGATGGCATCTTCAAGGTCATGCTGGTGGGGGAGAGCGGCGTGGGCAAGAGCACCCTAGCAGGCACTTTCAGTGGTCTCCAGGGAGACAGTGCTCATGAGCCTGAGAACCCAGGTATTTGGGGACCTCTGCAGGGGTTGAGGGGGCCTCTGGAGCCCTAGTCAGGAACAGAAGTGCTCATGGCATAAGCAGCCCCTAGAGGCAAGAAGCTAAAAGAGGCTTCTCCAATGCTTTCCGTGGCAGCCTCCCTGGAGGGGGGAACCTGGTTACGAGGTCTCACAACACCTGGGGAGCCTTCTAATGGGCTCTATTCCCTCTCCCTGTTCTCCCAACAGAGGACTCCTATGAGAGACGAATCATGGTGGATAAGGAGGAAGTGACTCTAGTTGTATACGACATCTGGGAACAGGTGAGAACTAAGATGTGGTTGCAAGCAGGTGATGAAGCCTGTGAGAGCTAGGGAAGAGCAAAGTCTGGCTGAAGGCTAGTGGGACTGCAGGCCCTGGTTGTAACATGTATTTGGAACCTGACCTTTCATTCATATCATCTCAGAGAGCAACGGCCCACATCAATGTGCTACTGTGGTTTCAAAAGCCACTGGATCTTCTGACCCAGAGGAAAGTAACGATCTGATTGATAAACTGTGAAGCTACAAGCCAGGCTGAGCATCCTGAAATTGACCCCATCCATAAATGTTTCAGTCTAGAAGAGTCTGATCCGACAGAGCTCAGAGCTCTGGAGTATCAAGGAAGTAAAAAAAAAAAAAAAAAAAAAATCTGAATGTTTGGGCATTAGTGGTTACTATGTAGAAATGAGAGGCCAAATGACATTCATTTGAATAGTATTCATTTTTGAATAAGCATAAAAAAGCAGGATGGCAACTCTAGTCTAGGATCCTATGTCCCCAATTCTCCATGTGGGACTCACTAACTTCTCCTCCCCCTCCCCGGCACAAACACACTTAGGGTACGGAGATTCTGCTTCTGTCCTATAGGGTCACTATGAGTCGAAACTGATTGGCACCTAACAACAAATCCTCTAAGCAGGTGGCTTCTCCTTCACAGCCCATTTTCCTCATCCTTGACATAGAGGTGCTAGACAGGCTCTCCGATGCCTCCAGCCCTGACATTCCACGACTCTCTGCCCATCTGCAGGGGGATGCAGGAGGGTGGCTGCGGGACCACTGTCTTCAGACCGGGGATGCCTTTCTCATCGTCTTCTCAGTCACTGACAGAAGAAGCTTCTCCAAAGTTCCAGAAACCCTACTTCGGCTCCGGGCTGGGAGGCCGCATCACGATTTGCCTGTCATCCTCGTTGGCAACAAGAGCGACCTGGCACGCTCCCGGGAGGTCTCACTGGAGGGTGTGTATCCTGAACCGCATCCCTAAAGGGGACCGCTCTTGCTTCCCACATCTTCCCCCTAAGGCTTTTTGACCCTCACTGGGCATTTACCCCCGGCTAAGGGCCCAGGGCCTTAAGAATTCCTTCTTTTTCACTCCCCTTCACCTCTTCTGTGACCCCTTTTCCCCCACTCCGCGCCTTCACCGCCCCACCCTGTAATCCTTGCCTTGTTCTCTCACTTGCGGGTTTCATTAGCCCTGAATCCCGGTCCGTGGCACTCCTGGAACCTCCCAGACCCACCCTTACCCGGGCCCAGTATGGTCCGCAGATGCCAGAGCTCATCCCTTCCTGCAGAGGGCCGCCACCTGGCCGGTACACTGAGCTGCAAGCACATCGAGACGTCGGCCGCGCTGCACCACAACACGCAGGAGCTCTTCGAGGGCGCCGTGCGCCAGATCCGGCTGCGGCGGAGCCGGGGCCTCGCCGGGGCTAAGCGGCCGGAGCGGCGCAGCCCTGAGGGCCCCGCGCCGCCCGCGCGCCGCGAGAGCCTCACCAAGAAGGCCAAGCGCTTCCTCGCCAACCTGGTGCCGCGCAACGCGAAGTTCTTCAAACAGCGCTCCAGGTCGTGCCACGACCTCTCGGTGCTCTGAGCCGCGGTCGCCACGGCCACTGGGGTCGCCATGGCCACCGCGCCCTCTGCTCACCCTCCGCCCCGCGCTGCCCAGGTCTGGCTTCCTTTGTGGAGGCCGTCTAGGAAACCAAAACCTCCCAGGTGCCCTAGTGTGACCACGGGGGTGGGCCTCCTGCCCCAGACCCGGGGCGGTGGCGTCACCCGCCACGCGTTCTCTGGGTGCCTCCTGGCCCCAGAGTGCCTGGAAGACGGAGACGCAGACCTGCCAGCGTGCGCACTGCGGAAGGTGAGCGCAGCGGGCTCTAGGAGGTCAGGAAGGAAAATTTTGAAAGGTTTTTTTTTTTTTTTTAATTGATTCACGCTTGGCCACCTCTCCTGTAAAGAGATTCTAAAAGCGAGAACTGAAAAAGTGCATTGTAGACTCCTTTATGGAATTATCCTCCTTTGTATTCTGCGTGAATATGCCTCCCCTTTAAGACATTCTTCTCAAGAGACCCTTCTCCAGAGACTTTTCGGCAAATGTCAGGCTCTTGTCTGCTGCACTTGTCCACTTTTCCCTTAAGAAAACCTTAAAGGCAATGGCCTGGAAATTGTATTTTTGAGAATTCTGGGATTTACCATTACTCCATGGCACTTCCCCTTTAAGGTCATTAAAGGTAATGTGTGGACGGGCTTGAGACGCCTATGTAAACTGATGGGTGGGTGGCAACCCCCTTTGGCCAGGGCCGATAAGGCACCAGTAAGGGGCCACCTCTTCACTTTTCAATAAAGAATTTTTCTACGTTACCTGTTGCCTTGACTCTTTGTTCTCAAAGCCACTGGGGAAGCACATCGAGACGTCGGCCGCGCTGCACCACAACACGGAGGAGCTCTTCGAGGGCGCCGTGCGCCAGATCCGGCTGCGGTGGAAGTGGTGGACGTGGATAGAAACATCTTTTACAGACAAGAAAACTCAGGCCCAGTGAAACAAGAGACCTAAATCGCTAAGGAGCCTCCAGAACTGACTTCACCAATGACAAGGCCTTCAGAGATAATCGGGTCTAACTCTTCTTAAGGGATAAGAAAACTGAGGCGTAGAGAGGAGCAGGGGTCTGCTAGAAGTCATTCAGTAACTTGGTGGCACAGTTGGACCAAGGCTCCAACTCCTTACCCAACCCTATCCTGTGGAGAGCAGGCTGGAGGCTACACATAGCTCCCAGAGCTACACTGAGCTCCCAGAGCTACACTCAGCTCTAACCTGTGCTGGCTCAGGGTGGAGCCACCATCTACCAGGGAGGCCCATCAGCTGAAACCATGGGGTCTGCCTGCACCTTCCCTGGCAGGGCCCTGCCACCCCAGCTGTCACCTGCAATGCCCATGTGAAAGCTGAAACTGTCAGTGCCTCCCTGAGGACGCCCACGTCTGCTGCTGCCTGAACAAAGGGAGCAGAGGCAGCAGCTCCCCTCACCCCTAGACACACAATACAGCTACCTGAGCACCTGAGTGCCAGGCCTCTACCCAACTCCACACAGTCTCCCAGAACTTGATGAAAGAGCAGTGACATGTCTTCTAAGTGCAGCTGGGGAGGAGCCAAGGGGGACTAGCCTAGCACGGGTGGCTATGAGATGATAATATAAATTATGGCACTATCCTTAGGACTTCATGCACTTTATCTCAGTTAATTCGTTAACAACTATTTAAGGTGTTATTAACCATTTTACAGTAGAAGAAACAAAGAGTTTGAGTAACTTGCCTGAAGTCACCCAGTGAGCAACAGAGCAGGAATTCCACCAATGTCTGCCAGATGCTTAATGATTATTTTATCTATCTGTTATGAATTGAATTGTGTCCCCCAAAAATATATGTTGTAATTTCTAAATCTCTCTGCCTGTGGTTGTAATCCCATTTGGGACTGGGTTATCTTTGTTATGTTAATGAGGCAGGATTAGTGTAGGGTGTGCCTTGAGTCAATCTCTTTTGAGATATAAAAGACATTAAACAAGCAAGTTAGCAGAGATGAGGAAAGAGAGGTACAAAGCCACATGAAGATCCTCCAGGAGCAGAAGCTCAGAAGAGACAAGGACCTTCCTCCACAGCCGACAGAGAGAGAAAGCCTTCCCCTAGAGCCGGCACCCTGAATTCGGACTTCTAGCCTTCTAAACTGTGAGAAAATAAATTTGTTTGTTAAAGCCATCCACTTGTGGTATTTCTGTTATAGCAGCACTAGATATTAACTAAGACACCATCTTTGCAGCTGAGTTCCCATTCCAGGAAGGATAGGAGGAAGAGGAGGGACAACAGAAGAGATGCTAGGGACACCATGGGCTGCTGGGGTGAAAGAGCCAGAGAGATTGCATGGCTATAGCGTAATAAGCAAGCTCTAAGCTCTGAGGGCTCATAGGCAAAGGCAATTCAATTTTTAAAATGCAGGAAAACACACTGGCCCATTCATGGACCAGATGGTTCTATAGTTGGGTTGAAACCTCAGGGACATGAAGAGGAGGGGTAAGAGACAAGCAAGGAAAAGAAGGTTTGAAGCCCCACTGCAAAAGATCTTAAATGTAAGGCAAAGTAATTTGTGCCCAACTCTGAAGGCAGTGATAGTAACTGAAGGTCTTTGAGTGTGGAAATGACATGCTCAGGATGGTCCTTTGGGAAGAGTAGCCTGAAGAGGTGTTCATGGATGGGAGCAGCTGAGGCAGAGCCTAGGAACCAATAACAGTAATACAGAGGAGGGCAACTGAAGGATCATCCTAAGGGGGATGGCAGTGGGAAAGGAGGCATGTTTTGACAGCCAGAAGACATCAATGAGATTTGGCAACTGAGTGAGTGACTATAAAGAGAAGGAGGAGTCACAGGTGGTGGGAAGATAGTAAGGAACTAGGGGATTTAGGGGGCAAAGGAAGTAGCGTGGTAGGTGAGCTCCATTTTGAAGATACTGAATTTGAGATGCTAGGAGGACATCCATATGGATACCCCTGGACAGCTGGGTCTGAAACTCAGAAAAAAATTGTGCCAAGAGACACAGAGATGAGAATAATCACCATAAAGATAATAGTGGAAGCCAGGGGAAAGGATGAGATGCAGGGCCAGCTTTATGAGTATTTGACCTGTGCTTAGTTTAATCTTCTGATGTCACTGTCTAGAAATTCTTGATAATTTTATAACAAAGGGCCTTATATTTTCATTTTGCATGAAGACCTGCAAATTATGTAGCTGGCCTTGATGGGATGCTAAGAGAGAGAGCTCAGTACAAGCTGGGATCCTTCACCCCAGACCACAGATGGGCTGTAGAGGCCTGTGATTCCTGTGAAATGAACATACTATCTGATATGATTGTGCAGTAATATGCTTGTCTGAGAATAGGGTCCATGAATTTTATCAGATTCCCACTGTTGATACTGTACACTGATTGCCTCTGGGAAGGAGAACTGGGAGGGGAGGACAGGGGTAGGAGACTTACTTTTCATTGTATCCTTCTTTTGTGGCTTTTGAATTTTGAACCATGCGTCTATATTACCTGTTCAAAAACTAAATACAATAATTTAAAACAAAATAAAGTATCACTGTTGCAGAGGAAGAAGAGAGACCAAGGAGAGTCCTGGGGATAGGCAGATGAAAAAGGCAGAGAAGCAATAGCCAAAGAGAAAGTGGAAAAACTGGGATGGAGCATGTGGTGACCTCTGCCAAGGCAGGGGAGTTTTTCTAAAAGGACAGTATCACCAGTAAGGTCAGATGTTGCAAGACAGGAGGATGAGGAACAAGAAAAGCCGGCGCCTTTCACATGGTGGAAGCTTAGTAAGTGCATGCTGAAGATGATGATGGCAGGACCTCCCCCATGAAGGAAGTCACACACAACACCACAAGCCTCCCTCCTCCCAACACAGCCAGTCCCATCAGCCTGACCCATCTGTGTGTTCCCTCCAGACGCCTACAGGGAAGAGCTCAGAACAGACAGAAGCTGAAGCCAGGCTCCAATCAGACTTGGGAGAGGTGGGGTCTTTTCTGAGAGCCAGGCCATTCTCCTCTCTCAGATCAAGGCAAAGTAGGGCCCCTGATCTGGGCTGGGGTGAAAGGCTAGCAAAGGGCCCTGAGGCCTGAGCTGCCTGTGCCAGGTAAGGTCCCCTCTACTCGTGTGCTTCTCTTAACAGCTGCAATTTTGTTTTGGGGCCTGGGTGCTGCTGGTGTTCCCTTACCAGCCCCTGCCCACCCCTACTACTACTTCTACTGCCCCCTGCCCTCAAGGCCTCCTCGTGGGCTCAGAACATAAGACTGTGTGTGCCCTCCCCGGCAGGGCCAGTGGAGAGAGCAGTCCTGTGTCTGGAATGGTCCCCTTCCAGTCAGGGCCTCTGCCTCTAGTTGGGCCTTCAGGCCCTGCACATCTAACCCTCTTAGAGAGGGATGTGGTAGGGGCTCTCCACTTCTGAAAGGCTGCCAGAGCTATGAAAAGGCATTTCACAAGTCCTCTACATTACTCCCAGGAAGATACACACACACACGCATACACACACATCCTTTTATTAATCTAATACAACTCTAATCCCTGTCAGTCTAAGTAAAATTTCCTGGACATTTTTATCTTTCATCCACAAATACTTGAAGACTTATTGTTCCCCTCAAATACTAAGCATCTGCTCTATGCCCATCACTGTGCTAGGCTCCGTGGGGTAAACAAATACATATGACACTATCTCTGCCCTCAAGTAGCTTACAATTGAGCTGGGGGGAGAGCCAAAATAGCAGCAAACTATACCACATCCTACCTCGAGTAACTGGGGGCTATTTATGTGCTCTAGAAATTCAGAATGGAATAAACAGTAAATTAGAAGGCTTACCTTTTAGGAATTGGGCCTTGAAGGATATATAGGCTATAGACAGACAGGGGAAAGAAGGAAAAACTTTCCTTGCAGTGAATCTGTATGAGCAAATACACAGAGGAGAAATGGTGAACAGCTCACCACATGATGAGGAAAAGCTCAATCCTCCCCAGTGGTGCAAATGGTTAATGTACTTGGCTGTTAACCAAAAGGCTGGAGGTTCGATTCCACCCAGAGATGCCTCAGAAGAAAGGCCAGGTGATCTACTTGTGAAAAAATTAGTCATTAAAAACCCTATGGATGTGAGTGGCCATCTAAGATACAACTATTGGTCTCTTCCCATCTGGAGCAAAGGAGAATGAACAAAACCCAAGACTCAAGGAAGAAATTAGTCTACAGGACTAATAGGTCATGTGAATCACAGCCTCTTCTAGCCTGAGGCCAGAACTAGATAGTGCCCAGCTACCACTATTGACCATTCTGACCAGGGACACAATAGAAGGTCCCAGTTACAATGGAAGAAAAATGTAGAAAAAACTCAAATTCATAAAAAGACCAGACTTACTGGACTGACAGACTACAGGAACCTCCATGACTATTGCCCTAAGATACCTTTTTAACCTGGCACTGAAGCTACTCCCAGAGATCACCTTTCAGCCAAATAACAGATTGGCCTATAAAATAAACAATAATATCTTTGGGGAATGTGCTCCTTTAAATAATCAACTATACAAGACCAAACTGACAACATTTACCCAAAAGCAAAGATGAGAAGGCAAGGAGGGGCAGGGAAACTGGATGGATGGAAACAGGGCAGGCAGATGGAAAATGGTGACAGTGCTGACACATTGCGGGGACCGTAACCAATGTCATGGGACAATCTGTGTATGAACTGTTGAATGGGGATCTAATTTGCTGTGTAAACTTTCACCTAAAACACAATAAAATTTTTTTTAAAAAGTAAATCATACTTCTAGGAATTAATGCCTGTGTCTATATTCAGCCATGAGCACAAGATGATTTGATAAGTGTATTCACTATATATATTTTTTAGGAGCAAAAAAAAGGAAATAACCTAAATGTCCAAGAATTGATACTTAAATAATGATGCTTCTAAAAAAAAAACAAACCCTGTGAAGCAGTTCTATTCTGACACATACAGGGTCACCAAGGGTCGGAGTTGACTCTAAGGCAACTGTGTTTTTTTTTTTCCCCTATACAGAAGACAGCAAAATTTGAGTAGGTGATATAGTCAAGTTATTGAGGGGCCCAAAAACCAGACAAGAGCATCCTGCTTCTCAGTCCGTTATCATCTTGGTGACTGACTGATATGCTCAAGGTCTCTTTTTCATCTATTTTGATGTCATGCTTCCACAGCTTGATGGCCTCATAACCTCAAACTATGAATGCAAATTCAATGGGATATTGCAAGCTTTTAAGTTAGCACTCAGGCCCACCATTTCCTGGATGGAGGTCCAGGAACAAAGTCACTCTTAACCTCTCTGCCTTTCTGAACCTCACTTTTTTCAACTCTAAAACAAAGATAATAAGAATACCTACCTCACAAGATAGTCGTGAGGACTAAATAAAAATGCAAAGATCTTTGTAATTTATCGAGCATTATACGAATGTCTGTGAGGCTTTGAGCAGTGGAAGGAACGCTTTTTGCCACCTGTGCCCTGGCCCCCTATTTAGGCACCCAAGCAGCTTGCTAACCTCCCAAAGCACAGCACCACTCTGGAGATGCAATTTAACTTGTGGTCCACAAGTTCCAACACGCTTTCCATCGGACTCAGAGGTAACCCACTATGGGGTTTTGTTGTTTTGGGGAGAGGGTTAGGGAGAAGATTGGAACTGAAGCTTAAGTGATGGTATTATCCTGTACAATTTTCCACTTTCTTTTTTGTTCAAATTATGACTTGTCTTTAGGCAGAGGACCTGTGCTGATTTGAAATACTTATTTAGAAAGGAAATTGCCAGAGTAGAGCTAGACTCTGGATACCACAAAGTCAGGCGCTGTAAGAATGCTTCCAGGAGGTGAGGAGGGACACTAAGCAAAGGGCTATGACAGAAAGAGCTCTGGGATTTCTTAGGAACAGGCAAAGCAAAGGGCACTAGGTCTGCATGAACTTGCCTGGGGGGCTCACCTTGATTTTTCAAAACCATCTGGTTGCAATCTGACTATACAAACAGAGCCTCAGGCATAAGATGAGACTAGGCCAGTGAGATTTGTGTTTTTGAAAGCTAGACTGGTTGTATGTGACCCAGGACCCTGTAAGCCTGGGACTTTAGCACCAAAATAATTAGTTTATTTTCACCATTGCTCCACCCTTGCTTCTCCTGTAAACCTGGAGCACTCTCTGAAGTCAGGCAGCCGAATGAGACCACGTGGAAAGTGAAGTCTGTAGACATCCAGAGGAGTAGGAATAATGATGACAGTAACAAGCTAACAAGGTCTAATCCTCACAACATTCCTGAGATAGATACTATTATCATTTCCTTTTTCAGATAAGGAATCTGAGTTTGAGAAGTGAGATAACTTACCCAAGCTTACTCAGCTAATTTGTAACACAGGAAGAACCTGGGCCATGCAGTCTGGCTCCAGAGCATGGTTATTCTGCTACAGGGTGGAGGGTCCCCTGGCTTGGTTGAGCCTAGGAGTTGGGAGGAGGCGGCCAATTCTTAGCACCAATCATGATGCTTGAAGGCTGATTGAAGAGAAGCTCCCATCCTTTCTAGAACATTGGCAAGGGTTTGACAAGTCTCTGACTTCCAAAGTCATCATTTCCCCTCTTTACAATCAGACACTAACTGGCTCCTTTCCAGTCTTCAGGCACCTCATCTATCTACCCACTGCTCTAAAAAATAACTGTTTAATGGTTCTCCAGTAACTCCAGCCAACTCCTTAAGGGCTCTTGAGAGCAGATCATCTGGAACAGCTAGCTGAACTCATCCAACTTTGATCTTTGATCAGCTTGCCCCCACCACCCATGTGATCTAAATTGGTTGGTCTGCTTCACTTCACACTCACAGAACTCTCTCAACCAACAGCACACCTTAAAAGCAAACCAGGTCTAGATACGGAGTTCACAAGGTGAGAGGGAGGAGAAGCCAAAAAATTCTGAAGCCAAAAGATTCTGACACACAGTTCCTCAGACCAGAATTCCTTTCTTACATTCAGCTCATGATTAGTGACTTCACCTGGTTGCCATGGAAACATCAGTCTCTGGTGGATGACAAGCTGTACTTTATAGACAGAAAGCATCACAGGCTACCATGGTAACACCAAAAGAGTAAAGCTTCATTCTCTCTCTTGGAGGAGTGAGGAAGAAATGGATAAGGCTGCTGGGGGAAAGCAGGCTAGAAGAGACAGGTTTTGGGAAGCCTGGCTCTGGCTTTTACAGAGAAGGGAATTAATTAAACAGACATTTAATATGAGCAAGGCGATGTAATAGTGAAAAAGACATGCTCTACGGCTGGCCTCATCAGGCTTCCTAGTAATAGTTTGCAAAGACGTGTAAATAAGGACAGAATAAGACCACTATAGGACCAACAACCCTGAAAAGGGAGATTAACTCTTAACTGGGAAAGCTTCAGGATCTTAAAGGATCAGATTCTGACTGGCAGAAGTAGGAAAGGAAGAGAGGACAGGATAAGCAAAGACATGAAGTGAAAACGTTTAGGGTATGCTGAGAACTGAATACACACAGGAAGTAATAACTTCTCCACTCACTTCCAGACCTTGGCTTCCACAGTGGTGCTGACACAGGTAAGGTTAAGATCAAAGGATCTGAAGCCAGACTGCCTGGACTGGAACCCAAAACTTGCTGTGTGACTGCAGGCAAGTTATTTAACCTCTTTGGGTATCAGTTTCCTCACATACAACCTGAAGATAATAAAAGAATCTGCCTGAGGATTGTTGTGAGAATTAAATGATTTAATACATATAGTCATTAGAACAATGCGTTTTTGTTGTGTGCCGAGTAGATTCTGACTCATAGGGACCGTACAGAACAGAGTAGGACTGCCCCGTAGGGTTTCCTAAGCTGTCATCTTTATGGGAGCAGATAGCCAGGTTTTTTCTCCTACAGAGTCGCTGGTGAGTTCAATCCACCGAACTTGCTTTCAGTTAGCAGCTGAGAGCTTAACCATTGTGCCACCAGGGCTCCTGCCTAACTCACAAAAATCCTGCATATATGTTAACAATTATCATTATGTCACCTCCTCACTTCCCAGAGCCAGGATAGCCTCTTTTCACTGCTCTAGTCTTATGACTCCATGATTCTCATCAGACCCTTTCCTTAACAGTGAAAAGGGGGACTATGATATTTCTCCCTTCAAGTTTTTACTTATTTCCCTTCATAAGCGCCAGGACTAAAGGTTCACAGGTCAAGCCACTGTTTTCTCTGGTAGCTCACCTACGGGGGTTGTTGGTGCCTAGGAAGAAAGCAGGCAGAATCCCATGCCAAGGATATAGCAGTTTGAAGAACAGGGAGGAAATGTCATCGCTGCCCTGAAGACAGAAGCATATGTCTATAAGCTAAGTCAGGTGAAAATCCCATTTAGAAATGAGAGCTGGTGAGGAAATTGTATGTCAGTTTAAGAATCTGGCCAGTCTCACCTGCACCCCACCCCAGTTGTCATGCTCAGGTAGGAGAGGTGGAGGGAGGCTTCCCTTACCTTGTGCTGGGCCCACAGACTGCCTGCTGCCCCCTTCTCTCCATCCCAACCACCCCCATAGGAGGATGAGTAACAAGAAAGCACTGAGTCACACACAATGACACTGGCTGTCACTCACTAGATACCGTCACCTTATATGGGTTAAGACTAAAGCAGAAGTTGTCTCTGATGTTTCTTCACTTCCACCACTGTCTCTCTCCCAGCAAGAGGATCTAAGAACAGGGAATAAGGAACAACTAAGGTGGAAGGTAAGGGCTAAAATGCAGAAAGGCAAAAGTTAGGGATGGGAACATTAGGAAAACAAGCTGAGACTGAGGTTCATCTAGGAGGAAGGCAGAAGGCCAGGCCTGTGGGTACTGATAATAGTTTAGAGGAGTCCAAGCCAGCCATGAGGCCTGGTCCATGGCCTCAGGATAACAAACAAGGATGGTCCGCACTGCAGAGTCTTGGGATGCATTAGCAGCCAGATCAGTAACTGTAGGGGACTGGGCCACCGCCACAAGCTCCTATCTAAAACTAGCGCATCTTCCTTCCCTTCCCCCAGGTCTAAACAGCAAGCTAGGATAGAAAAGAACTGGAAGGGGTGGGGTGGCAGTGAAAGGAACAGAAGCAGCAGGTGACAGCAGTGGCCTAGAAGAATCAGAGCTAGTCCTAGGTCCCAGCGGCCTTTTATGCCACAAGCCAGCCTCAAGTACTTAACGGTTTGGTGTTAAAGGCAACCCTAGAGGCTAACATGACCACAAAGCCAACAAAGCACTTACACATTTGAGAGCTGACAAAGAAAACCTAACAGCAATTATCCATATTTTCAGCATGATAATAAAAGTATTAAATTCTGTTGCCACAGAGACCAGTAAAGAATGGAGGAGCCCCACAGAGCCCTGCACCTGGGCCTCTGGTCTTTCTGGTTGCCTGTGCTGGTGAACAAGGCTCTTCCCAGGTTATAGCCTCTCAAAGCAGGGAGAGGAAGGTGAACCTTCCCTTCAAAGAGCTGTTCTTGGAACACTCAGCTCCCTGAGTTCACTGCCCCAAGCCTGTGCTGTCCCAGGCTGAGACATATGGAAAGCAAGAGTTGAGGGGACTGACCTAGGCACAACAATAGACATCAGGTCAGGGGAGCCTGGATGAGAAAATGCCCAAACCCCTTTGGATACCGGGCTGGGAGTTCTACAACAAAGAGGACCAAAGGCAGGTACAGAGGCCAAGAGGGTCTAAGAATGGTGAGCTTAGGAGGCTTCTCTGGAACTTCAGCTCCTGGAGATCATGAAACACCCCTCAAGAAAGGTACAGAATGTGCTACTGTCACACTGCCATCTGGTGGAAAGACAGAGACGGAGCCTGGAAGTCTGCGCATTGGGCAGCGAGTGTGGGGCACAAACACTCTTATATACACAGACACAAGGGTATAAAATCCAGTAAAAAGGGCTCCCATGTGCCCAGGCAGGGGTCCGGAGTGGCTTTAATAGTCAGAGTTGAGCCCGCAGCAGAGGCACGCATAAAGTGGTGCAGAGTAGCAGCCTCCCCTCCATCCTCCCACCCTGGGCCAAAAGGAGGACCTGGGAGGAAGAACAACTACACAAAGTGCAGGTTTCACAATGCACATGTCCATGTCATCCTCCAGGGCCTTTGTAGCAGCAAGCCAGCATCTTCAAGGTTCACCCCCCAAATTCCAAAGTCCTCTTGACCCAGAGGTCCTAAGAGTTTTCTCTGACAGACTGTAGGGTAAAGGTGGAGGAAAAGGAAAGAAGTTAGTTTTCTCCATTGATACCCTGTGGCCTTCCCAATGGGGGAGGAATTGAGGAATCATTAAGAGGTGGGTGGAAAGGGCAATGAAGGTCATCCTAGGAGACAATAACACATGGAGACACGTATTCAATGCAGGTGTCAATTCTGCCCTCTTAGGCTGGGGGTGTTGCTCAGCAGAGTCCATTCTCAGTGAAGCCATAGGCAGGAGCTCTTCTTGGTGTCCAAGGGTAGTCCTAATCCCCCCAGAGTTAATGTCCATGCCTTCAGGATGGCTTGGTCCATATAATGGAGAGAAGGGGCTATAGAAGGGCAGATGTGGAGTGGTGGGACCCAGAGGCCTAGGGAGGCAGTGTACCAGGCCACTAATTTACCTGTTGCAAAGAGGAGAGGAGAGGTAAACTGGAAGCCAAAGGCAAGAGAATATCCAAAGACTGAAAGGGCTGGGCCCTGAGACTCACATGGTCTGAGGCGTAAAGAGGCTGGAGAGCTGGAAGCACTACAAGGCGACTGTCTGGGAGGCAAGGTTCAGGGCCGGACTCAGAGCAAAGGGAGGCAGAGACAGTGAGTGAGCACAAAGCTCTCCTTATTCCCAGGCCCTGGCCCTTCTCTCCCTTTCCCAAGTCTGAGTCTACCAGTCAGAGCCGCTGGGTTCAGGGCCCCTAAGGGAACCACTCCATTCAGTTGCAGGGCAGCAGCTTGGGCGGCGGTGGCAGCAGCTATGGCCAGCAGCTGGATTCCAGAGCCTAAAAGGGGAAGAAACCCCCCGCCCCAAAAAAAAACCAAACCCATTGCCATCGAGTTGATCCTGACACATAGCAACACTATAGGACAGAGTAGAACTGCTCCACAGGGTTTCCAAGGAGTGGCTGGTGGATTCAAACTGTCAACGTTTTGGTCAGCAGCTGTATCTCTTAATCACTGCGCCACCAGGGCTTCAAAAGGGGAAAAAAAGGTGGGGTTAAGTTCCAATCCTTGATCTCAAATTCAACCCCATGCTCTTCGCCCTGCAGAGAAACTCTACCTTCTGCCAATTTGGCCATGAGCTGCAAACATCCACTTGCTGATCCCAGATCCAGCTCCTGGTCCCCATCAGGAAAAGTGATGTCGGTACCACCATCCAGGCATTCAGTCATGTGGCCAACCCTCATAGGTCGACCAGCAAGCTCAAAGCCATTTAATTGTTCCAGGGCCCGCCGGGCACACTCAGAGTCAGAGAACTACGAGAAACCCAGGCCTATTAGTCACCTCCTGGCCACAGACCCACTCCCAAAGCCCCGCAAACAGTCCTTCTCTTTACTATCCCAGGAAAACTGCATGCTCACTGCGGCACAAACTTCAATTTCCCAGGGAATGTAACCTAAGATCTCATGCCCCAAAACAGTTCTCTGAAAAAGACCTTTTCCAACGGACTCAACAGCAATCACTCTCCAATCTTCCGGCTCCACTAAGAATCTAACAATGCAAAAAGTCTATTATCTGGATGGAACTTAGGCTGACAGGCTGTTTGACAAAAGGGCACGTAAAATGGAAAATAAGGCTCCTGGGCTTTTATTCAGCTCCTAGGACTTAGAAGTTTCAGTTCCTAGTCAAGAACGAGGAAGCTGGAACTCTAGAGCCCTGCCCTGGGAGGTAACATAGCCTGGCGTTGAGAGAAGATTGCGCCTCCACCCCCACCCCACATACACACCAGTGTTGCTGACTCAGTGACCTGCTCACCAGAGGCCTTCTATTCTCTAGTCCCTTCCAGGATGACAGCATCAGCAGCACACCTGGTATAAAGAGGATTCCAAGTCTGCTGTTTGTGCAAGTGTGAAGATTGTTGACCTAAAAGGCTCAACACAAGGGCAAAAAGGCCCCGCAGAAGACTGTCTGCATTTGAGTCACACAGAAGCTAGAAAAAGTACTGGCCACCATGGAATCGTCAACACCATAGCTGGCTACATTTACTCTGGCATTACATGGTACTGACAGATCCCAGTCAGGTGGTGTAGGTTGTCTGCCTCTACTGGATACTTTTGAGGTGAGCAATTCTCATGATATGGCACAATCTACTTCCACTCTGCCCTCTGGACAGTTGTGGGGGTATCTGATGCCTAGATTGAGCCCAGAAAATATCAGCTTCTATCAAACTTCATGGCTGACAGCCAGTCCTCATCACACGGGCATGGAAGAATCAGTTACAGGAATTGGAAACCGTTTTGCTAGAGTGTCACTGTTAGGCGGCCTCACTATTCTCCCCATAGTGCTATTTAAATGTAAAGATCCTCCTCAATGAAGAAACTGCTTCAAAAGGAGTAGTACCAGAGGAAAGTGTAACTTTTTATTCCCACCGTTATGATGAAAACAGTTCACCAGTTCTATAAAACATGTCTTTCAAAGCCCACACCTAACTTCCCTCATGTCCCCAACCTCTTTTAGCTGCAGCCTAGAATCATTACTATTACCCAAAGAGCAAGTTGTAGCACCAGTGAAGCTGGCTGAACTCCTGGACACCCCCAGAACAGGGCCACTGACAGAGTGTAGGACAAAAGCCAAGATCTCAAGCAATGTGTTCATCTCAAGGGGCAGAAAGCTAGTCCAAGCTTCAGGCACCAGTGTTTATGGGTCATTTAGACAGTTCCTAAAGAAGGATGAAGCTAAGCTGCAAAAATCAGGTAAGTGGACAAACCCAAACTAAAATAAAAAACCAGAAGACTAGAGACTCACCGTAATGAAACCATAACCTCTGGAGTGCCCTGTATCTGAGTCCTTCATCAGGACAATATTATCAATCTGTAGAATATGAAGGAATGATTAGTCACCTTTTTGGCTAGCCCGTGCCTTTGATCATTCCTACCTAGACTATTCTAAACACCTCTAACTTGCTAGCCAACAAATTACATCTCTCCAAATGTTCTTTCAAAAAGAGGTGAAGGAGGCCACCTCTTTCCAAAACACATTTTCTGACTAATCTTACTCAGTCTGGACCCCATTATTTGATTTCATTGTGTGTCTCACTCCTTTGCCTACTGAGCAGCATGAATACAGAGATGGAGCCTAACTTTCACAGTATGGATGGTTACATGTGCAACCTGTGGGATAATCATGGCCAGAGAAAAGCGAGAGGTACAGTCACCCACCCCAGTTTTTCCAACTCCCTTCTAAGGATTCCTTCACTTTCTACTCACTTTGCCAAAGGGCTCAAAGATACCCCGGAGCATGTCCTCGGTGCTGCTGAAGTGCCTGGAGCCCACAGAGAGGTACACTGGCCCACCACTGCCTTTCTGCACATTGTTGGCCATGGCTGCCAATCAGATTTTCTCAGCCTGGAGGAGGAGGAAATGATGGGTCATGTCCCACACCCTCACTTCCAATCCCATTTTCTGTACGTCAGCTCCTCAGCCCACTCACCTGTGAGGCCTGCACAATGATAGGTACTCCCAGCAGCCGCTGCCCGGTCAGCCCAATGGCCAGCGGCACAGACAGAATTTCACAGAATTCCACGTAGGCAATGCCCTTAGAACGACGTGAGTTCCGATCTGAGATGATACGTACATCACGAACCTATCCAGGGCAAAAACGAAATCTTGAGGTGGGCATAAAAGGCGATAGAAAATAGGTGACTCATAAGAGATGAAAACTAAAGGAAGGGAAGGGGGTTACCTTGCCAACAGCAGAGAAAAAGGCCTCCAAGTCTCGAGGCCGAATGCGGGCAGCCAACTGCATACAAAAAACTGTGCGGGCATCACGTTCCTCAGGACTCAGATTATCAACTGGCTCCCTACAGAGCAAGCAGAATTAGAGACTACTCTTCTCGGTATTTAGTCATCGTTCTCCAACTAATCCTCAAATATTATACATTCCTGCAATTTTGCTTAAACCTTTTGTTCGTACGTTACAATTCCTAAAAAAGTAGTCATCTAAACTTACCTGACTGGGCTTTTCTCTCTGAAATGAGGACTCTTACTGTGTCCATACCTACACCTAAGGAATAGAGAAAAACAAAACTAAAAATCGTGTCACCAGATCTTATTCACACTGGTCCAACGCTGGGTCTTCCATCATGAGAAAACCAGATTCCAGAACCTCATCTCACATGTCAATTCTTAGCACCACCCCTCCAGTAACTGGGTATCCTGTCTATCACAATCAAGTCCACAGAGTATCCAGGATTCCCTGGGCATGCAAACGGTTAAGGCACTTGGCTGCTAACCAAAAGGCTGGCAGTTCGAGTCCACCCAGAGGCGCCTTGGAAAAGAAGCCTGGTGATTTTCCAAAAAATAAGCCACTGAAAACCCTATGGAGCACAGTTTACTCTGACACACATGGGGTCGCCATGTCTTGGAGCAGACTTGATGGCAACTGGTTTATAGTACACTTGGTGTTTTACCCAGATAGTGATACAAAGGTGATCTTATTAGCAAAAAGTGATACCCAGTGGCAAGTGGCAGACTCCTGTAGCGCACATGATCCTCACGAAGCTAGTCCAGGTTTCTTGACTGACTACTACGTCGATGATCCCAGCTACGACCGCGACGATGATGCTGCCGATCCCAACTTCAGTTCTGTTTCTCCGTCTGTGTCGATCCCGGTCTTGACTATGACTACAGATGGAAATGACTTTAAGTTTGTTAAAGAACCAACAAATCTGTTTTAGCCTTTAATACAGAGCTTTCCCTGGTTATTTTACCATTTATAGTAATTCCCAAAACCCAACAGCCCAAGAATTACTGACCTGCGCTTTCTATCCCTGCTTCTACTATGGCTCCGACTCCTCTTCTTCCTGTGAAAGACAGTGTAAATTCTTACTTCTGAGTAGCTTTCATGATCTCTCCCAAAGAAAAGGAATGACAGTAAGACCAGGATGAAACAGAAGGCAGTAAAAGACCAAAATCCAGAAGATGATCTGGCAGTAGTTCACAGCAACTGCACAACAGCAACTTATACAGACCTTCAGCCATTTTACCCCCAAATCAAGCAAAAGCTGGTGTTTCCAAATCAGAGGCCCTCTTGCTGTTTTATTCAAATGAAATATACCAATGCTAGAACTGATCCACAAATCTACACTGGAAAGTGAAGACTAGAAATTCACTAAACCAGGTCATCATTATTCCCACAACCCAGTGGAGCCATTACTAAAAGCCAGCAATCTACAGAGCAACCACCTTCCTGTTCTAGCTGTCTCTTCAATGGACGCAGATATTTCCTTTTCCTATGTCGCCAACCCATTTCTTTACCCCACACTCACTTGCTTGTCTCCCCACTGGTGCTGCTCGCACTAGTCCTACTGCCATTGTTGCCGGTGCTGCTAGTGTTGTTGGTGGTATTGCTAGGGCTGTCCTTTTTAACCTCTTTCCTTTGCTGCTCATCCTGAGGGGTTCGCCAGGAAATTGTCACAAGGCACAAGGTGGCAGACACACAGATTCCACTGGGCAAAGAACAAAGGTGAACAGGAAAGAAAGCCTGTGAAATCAAAGCTCTCAATTAACTAGCCAGTTTTTAAGGACTTGCATCTTCTAACAGGGGGAGTAAGGGGAAGCAAGGAAACTGCCCAAAAGGAAGAGATCAGAATGACAATGGCATTTATTTCCCAGGAGAGTGAGAAATCAGAGCTAGGTCTGAGGTACACTGACTTTCCACCGTGTCACTGACAGTTATGAACAAAACACTTGTTCCTACCACATTATGCTCCCACCCCAGGTTTTGGGGCCTTTTCTAAAAGCACGACCCAAGAGTATGGGGCCCCAGCACAGCTAACTAGAAGCCCACACCTTTTATGAATAGCCATATGTAAAAAATAAGCAGGGAAAGAGAAATCATAAAATGCTGAAGTGAAAAGCCAAAAAACCCAGTGCCATCGAGTCAATTCCAACTCATAGCGACCCTACAGAACATAGTAGAACTGCCCCATAGGGTTTCCAAGGCTGAAGTCTTTATGGAAGCAGACTGCCACATCTTTCTCCTGCAGAGAGTCTGGTTAACTACTGTGTGCTTAACCACTGTGCCACCAGGACTCCTGCTGAAGTGAGGTGCAGGATATTACCTCCTCTTTTTCATAGGGAGCCTCCAGCATGGCCTCAATCACTATATCAAAGTCATCAAATGCCATCGTGTTAGAATCTGAGGAGAGGACATCAACACATAAGAACCTCATTTATACTTTTTTTTCCCTTCCAGCAACCCACATTCCCTTCCCCTTTTAAGGAACAGCCATCAGGACATACAGTTCTGTTTCTTGACTCCAAAGGGCTCGTCAGCTGTCGTTCACCTGAGACTTATTTTTGCACCTTATAGATCTGAACTAGATGTGCTTTGTGACTGAGAAAAGGTCAAGGGTCTTGAACGAAACTGAACACCTAGGTAGACAAAATATTAAAATACAGACCCTGTCTTGTGAAGAGGAAATGTTGGTACTCAAAATTTCCATTCACTTTACAATGGGTTCTAGGCCTCCATTCTACTATTCAAAATTCTGAATAAACAACTGGTTTAAACTTAAATCATAAAAGTAAGTACACATTTCCAATAAGAAGGTAAAGATGCAAGAATAAAAATTAACAGCAAGACAAAGCAACACCAGACTGATGCAGATTTGCCCTAAGCTCTTTCCTACATACTCCAAACACCAATAATTCAGGCCTCATCACTAAGCATTTTCTGTCCAATACCAACTACAGCTTAGGTAACTCAGAAATATTAAGATTAAAACAGGCTTAACCAATCCCATTTTGAAGTCCTTCTGTCTAGGCAGGCAGGGTAAGACTTCTCGCCTCCCCAAGTATTCAAAAATGACTGATCTGGAATTACTGATACACGCAACAACATGAATGAATCTCAAAAATATGCTGGAAGAAACCAGATAAAAAAGCATACACCCTGTATGATTCCATCTATATAAAATTCTAGAAAATGCAAAGCAATCTATAGTGACAGAAAGCAGATACATGGTAGCCTAGGGACAGAGGCGGGTGGGGAGAGGTAGAGAAAGATTACAAAAGGGCACAAGGAAACTTTTGGGGGTGATTGATATGTTTGTTATCTTGATTGTGGTGATGGTTTCATGGATGTATACACATATCAAAACCTATCAAACTGTATACTTTAACGTGTACAGTTTATTGTATATCCGTTATACCTCCATGAAGTTATTAAAAATTGATCTGAGGACTTTCTATGCAAGGTGGCTAATCAAAATCAGACTTCCCACATCCACAAGAGTTTTGTCCTCTTCAAAGCAGCTAATGCATTATTCAATGATGTGTCCTGGTTGCTCCCCTAACCCATAGCCTATTTCGATGATTACTTTCTAAGACTAATAACACCTATCATTTATATTATCTTTTGTGTGCTAAGCATGTTACAGAGATATGATTCTTGGAAAGAGGAAAACAATTAAAATTAAATCAAAGCTGAACAGGTATGTATAAAAACCAGTGAACTCGCCAACTCTTCAGACAGGGATTGGGCTGGACTGTGGGACATAAAGTGATACTTGTGAAGAATATGCCTCTTAGTCAAGCAAATACAAGAGACCAAAGGGGCGGCTTCTATCCGGAGGTGAGATGGGAAGGCAGAGAGAGTTAGGAGGTGGTTTAACGTTCATGGGGAATCAGGGGTGGAAGGGAAGGAGTGTGCTGTCGCAGAATGGGGTGAGCGGTTGGGGTCTCATAACAACTTAAGTTAAAAAAAAAATTCTGTATGGAAGACTAACTTGAAATGTAAACTTCATTTAATTACAACAATTAAAACAAACAAACAAACAGTGGACTCAATTTCTTATAATACCACCTTACATTTATTTAGCAATCAAAGGCAACATTGCCACAGGCAGATAATATCTAATCCAAAGTATAGATGAATACATTATCAGGAATTGTAATATATACTATCTGGCCCATTGTGAGAAAACGGTTTTAACAATAAAAATTTTGGTTCTTAAACCCTGTTCCTTTCAATCGTTTTGACTGTCAAGTCTATACAAATTTTGTGTCACAAAACTCTTCTTTATTTTTTACCATCTGCCTTTTCCTCTCCAAATAAAATGCTTCTGATTTTGAAATTTGCTCTTTGTTGAGTATCGAAAAGGGTAGGGATAACTTAACACACCAACTTTCACTTAAGTGAGCAAGTCTCTAGAAATGAACACCCATGTATAATTTTCACTCAGACTCAGAAACAAACACATGAACCTATTTAACCACAGACATATACAACATGAACACCCTTTTTTGAAACTTGGGATCTCCTTGGGTTTAGTGAATCTTTCTTATATCTTTCTAGATGTCCTAAAGACAGTACAGCCCAAACACTATGCATTCCCTTCAAACTCTGTGTCCTAACTTATAGTGCTTTCTTAAGTCCCTGCTCCAAAAACTGTCTTGCTGTGTGCAGTGGAGTTGATGCTGACTCATACAACCCTGTAGCACAGAGTACAGCTGCCCCATAGGGTTTCCTAGGCTGCAATCTTTACGGGAGCAGATCTCCTGGTCTTTTCTTGCACTGTGACTGGCAGGTTCAAATCCATGACCCTTCTGTTAGCAGTCCAGCGTTTGACCATTGTGCCACCAAGTCTCCTTATCAAAAACTGCCTTACCCATTGCCCTCGACTTACAGTGACCCTATAGGATTCCGACTCACAGCGACCCTATAGGACAGACGAGAACTGTCCCCAAGGGTTTCCAAAGCTGTAAATCTTTAGGGAAGCAGACTGCCACATCCTCCTCTCCTGGAACAATTGGTGGTTTCAAACTACCCACCTTTCCATTAATAGCCAAGAGCACTTAACCACCGGGCCACCAGAGCTCTCTGAAAAACTGCTTTAGGAGTCCACAATTATCCCAGTGCCTGAACCTTGTCATAGCACAGTCAAGAGCCAAGCCAGAACTTAGGCCTCACTTCTGAAGAACCACTGTAAGGCCAGTTCAGACAGAATTCACTATATGCTGGAGTCCCAGGGGTGATGGTAGCGCTATCTCCTGTGTCTGGTACTGAGCTGGGCACAAATATTTCCAAAACGAAGGCAGCTTAATTAAGGACAACAGGAACAATAAGAGAAAAATATTACTTAAAGGACTGCCCTCCCCATGCTGTGTTTACCAAGGCTACTCTTTTAAAAAACAGTCCATCACTGCGAGGACCAGTGTCCTAGCGTTCAAACCTCATCTCTGGCCACAGTATACGCCTCTACCACCACTAAACGTTGGGTCAAAAAAGGAAAGATGATGAAAGCCCATAGAGGCCACCGTAGTGAATATTAGCCTCCAAGTGAAACGGAGATTGAGGAAGAAATCTCAACTCCCTCATTTCTGAGTGGTGGTACCAGAAGCTGAAAACCTGTGCCCTCCCAGGGCCAAGCCGGGTCGATGTATGTGGAATGGCTACGGGGACTCGAAAGAGACCAAGATCGAAGTCACTGGGATTCTTTTGAAATAACACCTTTAGCCTTACAAGAGAGTGCCACGGGGGTACCGATCCCTAAAATCATGCCAGTGGGCTACATATAAATACTGAACACTTACAGATCAAAACACACAGGGGGAAAGAAAAAAAAAGCTTTTTATTTTAAGTTTGCCCGACTCTGCTCGTGATGTCATTTTCTGCCTGTGACGTCAGAGGGAGGCGCCGTGCGGCAACGTCACGCATAGGTGGCGTCGCGGAGGTGGGGGACTGGGTTTTGGGGTTTCTCACCAGTGCCGGGTCCCCGCAGGGGCATCCCGGTTCTCTCCGTTCCTTTGGGAGTGTAGGGGGAGTCAAGCCCGGCTATTTCTCAGAGTCTCAGCAATAAAAGCAGCACTGCTGCTACAGCTGCTCTTCTTCCCGCAAAATGGCGGCAGCTCCGCTGTCTTCCAGCACCTTTCCCAATCTGCTCATGCGCCGCATCACTTACTCGGCTGTGGAATCAAACTCATTGGTTTCTTGGCAACAGTCCAGAGTACAGCTTTCCATTGGCTAAAAGCCTAGGGGAGCCAACCTCAAATGTTTCTTAGCAACCATCAAGTTCCCATTGATTGGCTAACCTGTCAGAAATTCAACATCCTTCGTAGCCGCCCACCAGTCTCTCCTAGGTTAAATGCCACGCGGAAGGCCAAGGATACAGAAAAGGATCCACTCTGTTCCAGGCGCTAGGGTTGACTAAGTCAACGTGATAGGTGGAGCCAACGAGAAGGTACTACAGATGTCAGTGGCCGATCCTACAAGTTTGCTGAAGGGGTCACGTCGGTCTTCCCAGGACAACTTTGTGGAGTTAACTGCGTTTGTTTCACCACGGGAAGGATGCTAGACTCCACGTTCCTGCCCTTTGCGGGCTGTCAACTCCCCCCCCCCCCCCACTTCCTCCAGCCTTCAATGCCTGGGACGTGTAGGTCTTGCTACAGATGTCTTCTTCCACAGCCAGCCTTATCATCATCGCCTAGTCCCACGGGTCACATACCTTCAGTTCATCAGTGCCCTATACACTTCCCACTACAAGGGCAAACCGAAGAGTTTCTCTGGTGTCTCCTTTTTGCAGCAGCTCAGCCCTCTAACCAGAAAAAGAAGGAATTGATGCCCACCCTCACATTCCAAGGGCTTCCAGAGGCCGTAGAGACTTCAGCTGCCTAACACAGCTGCCCAAAACATAGCTGGTTATTACATGGAGTGAACCAGAGTCAGAGGACTTCTGTTCCAGTCCTGATCTGGAATACTAACTTTATGCACTGTACCAATTTCAACTTCCTTCTCTGTAAAATGGAATTGGACTAGATAATCTCTTAGGACTTCTAACTCTAACCCTGTGATTTTAGTCAAATAGGTGGCTTATCACTGGAGACTTCCAGTTCCTCCCAAAACGTAACAAAAGAGCTGGCCATGCAGCAGCTCAGGAAGGCAGAGGGAAGCTGACTTCCCTCACTACCTCATTTTCCACCAAGGCTGCAAACTCTATGCCCCTCTACAGAAAAGCCTAAGCAAGGGTCCTAATAGACAAGACATCACTGTAGCTGGTCAGGAAGGCCTATATCCAGGAGTCCAAGAGTTGTCACTCCACTTCTTAAACCGGGAATAAAGCTAGGCCCCTTTGGGTCTTGGACAACATAAGGGCACAGATCTAAATATGAGTGGGTCTAAGTGAGGTATGAGAAAGCAGTCAGGGGGCAGTGGGGTTGGAGCAGGAAAGGCCATAACTTCACTTTATTTGTATTTCCTCCAACACAAAACCATCAAAATAGGAACAGAGATGGGTAGGGAAAGGGTTGAAAATCTGTTCAATCCAAATGTTCTCAGAATTATTCCAGGGAGCTCTTGAGGCTGTGTGCTTCAGACTCAGCAGTAATTCTTCAAGCCCTGGCCTGAAATCTTCACAGATTGGTAGCTTGGACCCTGCAATTAACTCTTATCCTTTGCCCACTTTGATGTAAGGCAGGAAAGCAGACTGAAATACTCCTCTCTGATGGGCAAAGGGACTCACAGCCCAATGATGTACGACACCTTCCGTGCTACAGGAGCAGAACCGGAAGCTGCTTCCAAGACTGGATATTTGCAGGCAGGGCTAGAGGCCGATGGTATACGAGCGGCCTGTGGGGTTGTGAATGGCAGAACACACTGGTGCTGTCACAGCCCACTCATACCACACCTTCTTGGAATTGCTGCATCGCCAGAAACGCACACAGATAGTCTGGCCTTCACGCACCGTAATGGGCTGCTGCAGGAAGAGAGACAAAGAGGTTCAGAGTGAGGCTAATGAATAATATGTGGCAATGTATTGAGCTCTGCATAAATATGAAAGACTATCCTAACACTCAAGAAGCTTATTTGAAGTCTATTAAAACACTGAACAATGAGACAGTGAACGAATAATCAAAAGTATGCTGAGTATTGTGAACATGTGCAGGGTGCTATGAAAAAGTACCTATGAAAGGGACTGGTAAAGCTTCATTGGTCTAGGAGGGCAGGGAAAGTTTATCTGATAATAGGAAGCAACCTGAAAGATAAGTTTAACGGGGTGAAGAGATGAGCAAAGAATTTTCCTGGCAGAGGAAAAAGATGTGAAAGCCTGAGGCAGGAAAAAAGACAGTATTCAAGGTCCACAGGGCTGAAGAAATATAATCAAGGAGAACAATAGCTGAAAAGGTAGGCAAGAACTAGATTGTGCTGAGTCTTACACACAATGTTCAGGATTTTTATCTTTATTCTAAGGGCAGTGGGAAGAAATTGAAGGATTTTAAGCAGAAGAGAGGTATGATCAGGTTTGAGTTTTTAAAAGAAAACTCTTTCTCAAAGTAGAGAACGGGCAGAAGATGAACCACAGTAGATGTGAGGAGGCCAGGTTGAAGGTCACTATAGATATCTAAACACCTACAACAGTGGTCCAAAAGCATGTGAGAGCAGGAGAACGTGGGTCACAGCCAAGTGTCATTCTGGGAGAAGGGAAGGAAGGGATAGAACACCAATGGCAAAAAGTTACTCCTTGTTAACATACCTGAAAACCTAACCAAACCCGTTGCTGTCAAGTCAATTCTGACTCAGAGACCCTATAGAATAGAGAACCACCCCATACAGTTTCCAAGGAGTGACTGGTGGATTTGAACTCCGGACCTTTTGGTTAGCAGCTGAGCTCTTAACCACTGCACCACCAGGGCTCCCGTTACCCTACCGAGTCTTAAAAATGTGACTCCTACCTTAATGGGGAAAAGGATGGGAAACCATGAGAACATCCCAGGAGAGTGAGTCTCTGGACGGATACCTGTGTGGACAAAATAATGAAAAAAACTGAGGTCTCCACAGCTATGCCTTCTGCATTTGTTGAAGAGGGTCTCTACTATGATCAGAGAAACAAGTAATCACTAGTCTTCATTCACTGACCCTTGGACTCCCCTTGAATCCAAATGAAACATGTACATAAGCTGCCCAGGCAGCATACCCTCATACCCTACCATCACTGCCCCCACTCACTCAGAGTTATATCCTGATAAAGTACAGTCTCAAAGTAGCCAGCAAAGCCATGCAGCACTGTGTTCACTTCCACAGGAAAGTTCAAGGTACAATAGCGGTTGTTGTCAATCATAGGATCTGTCAGGGAAGAGTTGTGTGGGTGGTGAGGAGCTAGGAGCTCTAGACAGCTTAGTAAAACATGAGCAAGAACCACAAAGGGACACCTAAACAGCAAGAGAAGAAACCAGGAGGGTGTGCTCACCCCCATCCTGTCAGACGACAACCATGCAGGAACTTACCTCTATTAGGATGGCTGAAGGTAAAGCAGGGCTGGGGTGCAGACAGCTGGTGGAAATTGTGCAGTCGCACCACATAGGGCATCTCAAATTGGGCCTGTCCCAAGAGACAGAGAGCTAGAGCTGGAGAAGACAGGCAGGAGATACCTACTTCCCAGGGAAAGCAGCTCAAGTCTCAGGGGCACAGAAAAAGATAAAAACATAGTTTCAGTTCAACTGCTATCCCCTACTCCCATTTCCTCCCTCACCTCTTCATCTTCTCCAGTAGAAGAAAACAGTTGAAGCTAATATAGAAAAAGGAGTAAAGAGAACTGCTTCCTTCCAGAAGACAGTGGCTCTTTACCTCAGGGTCGCGGTCCTTTTCCCGACAGGCTCGGACCTCATTGTACAGCTTGGAGGAGGAGATGGGAGCCAGGAAGGAGGTGTACTCCCCAGGGATGCTCACACCATCATCTGCAGGGCAGGCGGGTCAAATTAGTTCCCAACGGATGGAAATAGCATGTCTGTACTAACTGAGGTTCACACCTGTCCCCCCCCCCCCACACACACATCAAAACAGATCCAGGCTGGCATGGGCATGGCAGGAAGAAGTATTCCAGGGCTGGCCTGCTCCCAACGCTTGTCATGGGGGATTCCACTTACAGAATCATACAAGATTAAAACTAGAAGGGATCTAAAATATTAGAGAACTCTTTCCCTGGTTCGTAACTTCTGTGGGTCACACAGCCCTTTCAGATTCTGATGAAAGCTAAACCCAAGGTGCATATCACATGAGCTCAGAGAGCTCACAGACCTCAGATTAAAAACCTCTGCTCTAGTCTTCTTCTCATTTTTCAGATGTGAACACTGATATTCAGAGGTTACTTCATTTGCTAAAGTCAGAGCCAGCAGAGCAGCAGGTCTCAAACCCATATGATCTGACCCTAAGTCCAACCCACCTTCCCCTAAATCTTGGAACCTCCTCCCAGGTTGCTGCCCCACCCACCATCACAGCCCTCAACCCCTACTAGCCTTCCCACCTAATAATCCATTCCCCTTACTCAGTACACCCCAGCTTGGAGACACCTTTTAAGAAGTGCTGGGCTCCATCCAGGCACTCAGGTGACAGTTCATTGTCAGCGAAGGAACCCAGAAGCTCACTGACAATAATGTCTGCTTTCTCTGGAGCCACCCATTCCCGCATGTCCGAAGAGACTACTGTCACCTGGCTTCCCCATTCTTCAAACTGCCAGTTCTCTAGCCTAAAACAGAGAAGATACAAATGAGGACACCAATGAGGAAAGTAGGCAGCAGGGACAAACTTCCAAATAAGCAGGTTGCTACTCACGTCACCACAGCGTTTGGGTTTTTCTCCACAGCATACAGCTTTATCTGCCGGTCAGCCTGCTTGGCTGCCCGCAGGGAGGCATTCACCAGAGGACCCCGGCCCGCTCCCAGTACCATCAGCACCCTTAGAAAGGACAAAGAGTCAAGTGGACTTGCATACAGAGGAGGCATGCAAGTCCCTGGGATCCCTGGGATTGTGGGGACAGCACTCACTGGACATTGGTATCCTTCTCTTCTTCTGGCACTCGGTCCAGCAGACATTTATAGATGGCCTGAGGGAAGGAGAGAAGACCTCAGCAGCACTCCTGGCTATAATCCCAATCTCACCCAGATCACCCTGGTCTTGTGCTTGCCCCAACCTGGGACCCACACTATACCTGCTGGTACTGAGAGTATTTGATGGGGTCCTTTTCGAATACTTCATATGTCTGAGATTCCAGATTGTCCATAAGTGGCTAATGAATGACAGGAAAAAGGCCAAGTAAGTTAGCTAGTTTCTGGCAGGGACAATGCACCAGAACACCAAAAACCTTCCCATTGCCTCCTGAGTTTTGGAAGGGATTCAGGACACCTACTCACAAGAGACATCCCCACCATCGCTTTCCCCCTCTCCACGCACTCCAGACCCACCTGGAGTGGGGACTGCAGATAGTCTTCATATCCCTTGGCAAAGAGTTCATAGGCATTAGGTGGAGGGCGGTTCTGGCTCAAGTATTCCAAGTACTGAAGGTAGGAGCAAAACTCCTTCTCTGAGTGGTGGTTGCTACCTGTCATGATGAACTGTACCTCCAGCTGTGAGAAAAAACAGACCATCAGACCATCTTGCCTCTAACCAAGATTCTGGAGGTATTTTTATGGTTTACGGCCAAAGACTCTTGCATAAAATAAGGCCACAGGAGTAGTTCTCCACTTTATGCCCCCACCAACAACGAATGAGCAGTATGAGGATTCAATGAACTTATAGTCTTCTTACGCTAAGTAAGGATCATTGTGGCTTAAAAGGCTCCGTGGATTCTTTGCTATAACTTCTTAAATGAAAGCTTTTGCAAAATTCTCATGAGGTCTGGTCCCTTTTGAAAGATTTCTGGGGCTCCTACTGCCATTTGCCTTATCACTCTTGACACCAACTTTGCTGAAATTGCTCTCCAGAAACCAGAGAGGAAACGTGTCAGCCCCACAGGAAAAAAGCATCACACATATATGTGAATAAGGCAAGAGAATCAGATGGATCATCTTTAGAACCATTCTACCACCCACCTTGAGGAGCCGGAAGATGAGCCTCTGATGCGTCTTAGAAAGAACAGGAAATCCCTTCTTATTGGTCAGGAAAATGCTGGTGGGGAGAATGGCTGCTTTGATGGGTTCCCCAAGCCAACGATCAATGGCATGATTAGATGGGAGGTCAGCCCCAATTTCAAGAGCTAGACAAGGAAAAAGAAAGGCCTGTCAACTGCCAGGCAAGAAGTCCTTCTTTGCTCCTTTGTGTTGGGTTTGTTTACTCCTTTTCTTAAGAGCAAGGCTTACTCGGGTGCAGGGAAAGTAGCAAAACTGCCCAGCAGCCAAGTACCCATGAGACTTTAACTCCTAATTCCTATTCATAGGTGGTCAGAGAGGGGATGACTACCCCAAGAACCTCATGGACTTACCCACTGCAATCCTCTTGCTGTAGTCACACAAAGTCCGGAAGTTGTGCCACCTGTCCAGGGGCAAATACAGCAACATACAGTCAAATTCATAAAGCCTACCAGTCACCAAGCTGAAAGGAGACCTCCCTAAAGGTTCCACCTGTACTTCCCCATACCCTATATATAGACGCACCAAAACGAGACATACCACATCCACGTCTTCTCCTCCCCACTATACTCTTCTGTGTGTGCAGTTGGTGCATTCTCGATGATATCATCCCGCAGGTCCTCTGGTGCCACTAAAGGGACCCGCATCCAGAACTGCACATGACAGGCACCCTATTTAGAACTCATTGTGTCCACAAAGTTTCCCCCAGTTAAAAAGATCTTGATTCAGACCTCAAGTAAATACCTTTATATGCTTTTCCCAATTTGTGATTATGTACATGTACATAAGGTCACTGTACACAGGGTCACTATGAGTCAGAAGTGCCTTCACAGCACCAAACAACATGTACATAAGGACACGTATCTTGTGTTTGTCCTTTTGGAAATGTGTGCCTTTCCTTTATTTCAACTCTAAGTTTCCAGACATAAAATATTATATATCCTGTATGTTTTATAACTCTCTGCATACCATTTTTATTTTGGGGGTGTGCAGTACTGACATTTTAATTCTGTCAAGTGCACCTTCCACTGAATAGCTAGGCATAAAGAGACTTAGCACAGCAGACTACCACATTATACAGTAGGAAAAGAGCCCTCAGTCATACCATAGAAGAATGGTGGCCAGTCTGGATGTGGTTGGTCAAAACTCTGGCCAGGTTAGTGTTATCCTCCTGATTGAGGGGCAGCAGGAAAGCTGGAAGACCCAGATAGGCCCCAAAATTCAGCTCCTGTAACATGGCCTGGACACAGAGATCAAGAGGAAAAGGTTAAGAGCCAGCGACCCAAATAGCTTTAACTCCATTGTATGAGACACCTGATTCACCAAGTTATGACAGGATAAACTGCTCTCCCCACTCAGCTCAGTTTCAGATCTAATCCTTAAAAGATCCAGTGGAGAGGTGAAACACCCTTACCGCCTCTGAGTTCCTGCGAATCTTCTCCACTTTTGAGTCTGGACGAATCCATGGAGAAAGCTTTCCGACGATTAGTGTATTCCAGTCTGCAATCCCCCAGCCAAGAAAAGACAAAGACTGAATGAGCTTCAGCACTTTACTCTTGCTAAATTTCTTTCTTAGCAGGCAATAGAGAGTAGAGATGAGACACGAGGACTTTTTCTATCACAGACATAGAATAGTTTGATCCAAAATAGGGAACTAAGGCTTTTAGCAAGTAAACACGGAGAAAATAAGAGTATCTGTATCCCAGGGACTAATCAGTATTCCCAAGTCAGGAAAGGAGGAGAATGAGGACTCTGATAAAGTAGAAGCTGTTACTCTCTCTAATAATTAAGGGGCATATGGGATGGTCCCTACCCCTTCCTGACAGCAGTAGGTCAGATCGTGTCTGGGGACCAGGCCGATTCTTAGCAGGTTCCTGAGTGAACTCCCTCTTGAAACGCGGGTGGAAGACAGGCATGCAGAGGAAATCAAACCTACAACAGCGACAGACCCAGAGTCATCATGTAAAGAGAACAGCAGTGCCCAGAGGTCCAAGCAACTGGATTTAGACTACCTAAATTCTGCACAGAGCCCTTTCAGCTGCCATCAGTTACCCCACTGGGCTGCTGAGTTCAGCCCACGTTGGAGCATATCAATTCCGCTGCACTGTGCCTCAATACAAGCCCCCAACCAAAAAAAAAAAAAAAAAAAAAAAAGCCATGGAAAAGATGAGTAAGGAGAAGAGATGGAAATCCAAGCCAAGTAGAATTATTTCTACTCTGCTGTCACTGGCCTTCCAGGGCTGTCACATTCAAATCTGCCCCAATATTGCCATGCTTCCCCTTTCTTTTCTCTTCTCTTGCCCCCTAACACTTTCTCCCACTCCTAGACAATAATCTCCACTCTACTCCCTCTTTTTGGGTTTATCCAACAATTCTCCCGACTTTTGACTCAGTGACCACACACTGCCGTAAGTTTCTTTTCTCTCGCTCTTGGAGCCGAGAGTTCTCCCGCCTACATCCTACCCTCTCCGATCCCCTCAACCCTGCCTCGGGGGGATGACTAGTCTGCCCTTCTCGGTCCGCGAATTCGGACCCTGGCTTCCGCTCGCGGAGGTCCGGGCCCTCACCCCTGTCTGGCCACAGCCCCCAACGTATCAGCTATTTCGGGGACACAATTCAGGTCCCTTCCGCTTGACACGCGGCTCCCACCAGAACCCCCAACCGCCATCGCCGCCATCTTTCCCCTTGCGCTGTCCACGCCGGGATTCCTTAATACTAGCAGCCAATCAAAAACCCTAGAAAAAGCCCCCAGTAGGCGGGACGAGTCGCCTTAACAACCAGAGCGTCTTCTACAGCTTTCGTACAGGAGACGGAGGGTTGGGGTGTGGCTCTTCCCGCCAATCGTCGGGCTGCACTGTGGTGTATGACGTGTCTCCCGAAGATCCACCAATCTCAAGGTCTGGTTCGATTTCCCATAATACTTCATGACTTTGCAGACTTCATTGAGACTACACGTCCCGTGAAACCCTGAAGTATAAGCTTGAAGTATCTTCCGTGAAAATACGGTCACCGCTTCGGGCCAGTGGCGCAATGGATAACGCGTCTGACTACGGATCAGAAGATTCCAGGTTCGACTCCTGGCTGGCTCGAGGAGGTGGTAGTTATTATTATGCCCTAAAGTAATGTAGTAAGTGCTTCCAAAGAGCTTATTTTAGTCTCCCCCCGTGACTATTTTCTTACACGTTTTCAGGCTGCCTTGTTATCTTTTGACACCCTGATTTCGTGTCTTAATTTAATTAGGTTCTGCAGCCATCTTATTTCAGCTTTTCCCAGTTATCCCTTCAAAAGTGGTCCTTATGTCCATCTGTACACTGAGAAAACTGGATTAACATAGTTAGAGCTCTTAAAATGGGTTCTGCCTCCTTTGTATGTTACATTTTTAAATAGACCGTGGTCACTCTGCCACTAATTCCTGGCTGAAACACAAAAGCTAAATAAACACACCCCTAAAGATCAGAGAAAAATAATTCATGATGAGAGATCTCAATAGAGGGGAGCCATGGAGCAGCCTGGCGTGAGGCCTGAGAAAAACTATGTGTTTTCCCATGTCAACAGCTGCTATAGGGACGGAAAAGAAGAAAAGGAAACAAGCAAAGAAAGATATAGGAAAGGGAACACCTGAAGGCAGGTGGCCCAACCGTATTGAAAGCCTGGCCTCAGGCGGGGAGGAGAGAACACAGCACAAGAGGCCCTAAGCAGGAGGCATTGACAGAACTGAGGGACCGACTGACAGGGGACTGTGAGAAAGAAGTCTGGGGTGATGCCCAGGGTTCTGGCCTCTCAGTGAGAGAAACAAGAAATGAGAGGTGCAGATTTTAGGGGAAATTAGGGTTTGGGTTTGGACGTGCTGAATTGAACGTCTAGAGGGCGCTGTGTAATAGAAAGTTGGATGAACAATGATGTGAACCAGATAAGATTTCGAAGTCACCAGAACACAAGTAGTGACTGAAGTCATGAGAGTGAATGAGATCACCACAGCCTGTGGGTGACAGAGCCCTGAGAACACGGGAAGGGTATATATAGGATAAGCGCTCCTCCGAGGAGCCCTGGATTTAATGTAAGTGCCCCAAAAGGAGGAAAACCCGAAAGCCAAAGATCTAAGGAAATGCCCCACCCAGCCTGAGGGGTTGGAGGTACTGTTATCCCATCTTAAGCCTTCATTTGATACCTGCACGTCTCTTTTATTATTATTAATTGATTTTATTTTTTATAACAGTTTTAGATTTACAGGAAAATTGAGCAGATAGTACAAAATTCTCATATAGCCCCACTCCCTCACCCCCACACACCACTTTTAACTTCTTACATTAGTATGATACATTTGTTACAATCAATGAACCAATATTGATAGATTATTATTTATTAAAGTCCATACTTTATTCATATTTCCTTAGTTTTTACCTGATGTCCTTTGTTCCAGGATCCCATCCAGGATACATTACATTTAGTCATCATATCTCCTTAGGCTCCTCTCTTGGCTGTGACAGTTCCTCAGATTTTCCTTGTTTTTGATGGCTTTGATAGTTTTGAGGAGTACTGGTCAGGTGTACTGTAGAATGCCTCTCTATTAGAATTTATCTGATGTTTTTCTCATGATTAGACTGAGGTTACGGGTTTTGGGTAGGAAGATCGTAGAAGTAAAGTCCCATTTTCATCACATCATATCAAGGTTACATACTAGCAACATGATTATGACTGTTGATATTGACCTTGATCACCTGACTGAAGTAGTGTTTATCAGGTTTCTCTACTGTAAATTTACCCTTTTTCCTCCTTTCCATGGAAGGAAGTCACTGTGCACTGTAATTAAGGAGTGGGGAGTTATGCTCCCCTCCTTTAGGGTGGAGTATCTACAGTAGATTGTTGTCCACAGGAAGTCAGTGAGGGTTCTGCAGACATTCTAAGAGGTAGAAAAGAGTTGTGGAAGCCTGCTAATTCTGTGCCCCAGCTGTGCCCAGCCAAACTCTGCATTCACAGACGACTTACTGGATGTTGCTTCTCCTTCAGAAGCTAATTATCTGGATTGTGGACCATTTGTGTCCCTGGCATCTCACTCCTGATGTCAGGCTGGTGGCTGCTCTTTTGGTTGTTAACTAACCCGTCCATGGGTGAGAAAGAGAGAGGAAAATCTATGAAACAATAATGGTCAGTTTGGCCATCAGTTAAACTAATTTTCAAAAGGATTCATGTAAAAGGAGCCTGGAATTTCTGACTGACCTTAAAGTAAGTTTTTTGTTGTTAGAAATTTCATTTGCCTGTGTTGTCTTTGTTTTTCCAGTCAGAATGGCCTCAGCTGTGTGGCAAGCATGATGCTGAGCAGTTCCCCATAATTCCATACACACGTTGCACTCCACTATCCTACAGCACTGGTCTATGCCATAAAACAGCAGCATGTAACTGTGGGTCTGTCTATATGAACTTTAGAGGAGCAAGAACGGAAGGACTGAAAAAGAAATAGAGAACCTTGTATAGGACTTGGCCCTAGGCAAAAACCTGAAGTTGGTGAGGGCTATCACTCTTTGCTTCCCTCTGCTCTGCTCTCCAGGCTAAACTCTTGTATTCAGAATCATGTGAATCACCTTTATAGTGCAGGATACAGGCTTTTGCTGGGATGGAGGTAGGGAGATGGTGGAACAGAAGGGAAAATACCCTGGGTGAGAATTAGTGTTACTTTCTCAAACAGGAGTAAGTGACCAGCAGGCTACCAACAGAAAAGTAGAGACTCTTCTGGAAGGGAAGGAGTACTCACTCCCAGATAATCCTCCCCACCAGGTTTTGAGTGGTGCAAACAGTTAAGTGCTCGACTGCTAACCGTTTGAACCCACCCAGAGGCACCTCAGACGACAGGCCTGGTCA
Source organism: Dugong dugon (assembly GCA_030035585.1). NCBI lineage: Eukaryota > Metazoa > Chordata > Mammalia > Sirenia > Dugongidae > Dugong > Dugong dugon. Next base: position 25,365,622 of record CM057472.1, read on the forward strand.
TCTGCTTCTGTAAGGTCACAGCCTTGAAAACCCTATGGAGCAGTTCTGCTGTGCACACATGGGGTCACCATGAGTCAGAATCCACTTGAGCCAACCAGGCCCTCCAGCATTCTCACTATCAGGCCCAGTCCTTCTACTTGATCCTGGTTTTTGTCCTTGTTTAAATACCTCCAGCCCATTGTAAACCCTCCTTTCATCTTCTCTTGTGCTCCCCTCCTCTCTCAGCCCTTGACTCCCTCCCCAGACCCTCACTTACTCACCTGTGTCTGCCCAGCCAGCTGCACTCTTCTTCACCAAAATAATGGCCTGTTTGACCCTCCTACTGCTCCAAATTGCTTCTTCACAATCAAGGCTGTCCTCTAGCTACAAAAGTGGCAGAGTTACTGAGGCAAAATAATCTATGCCAATTTGCATTCTCTTCCTTGTCATCTCTATTATACAGTATTTATCTGTCAAAATGAATGGAAAGTAGAAACTGTTTTGGAAAATAGAAAAACATGGAAAAGTACCCAATTTATTTATGAAGCCAGAATAAATCTAATAGAAAGACCTGTCAGAAGTAGCACCAAAATACAAAACAAACAAAAACTATGGACCAATCTCACGAATATAAATATAAAATTCCAAAAATATTTAGGATTAACAAATGAAATTAAACAGTATATGAACATAATAATTATATACTACAACCAGTTAGGGTTTATCCCAGGAATTAACATAAGGTTAGGTATTAGGAAATTTATTTATATAATAAGTCAACAAGAAACCAACCAAGAAAAACATTTGATCATTTTTAATAGTTACCAAAGAGAACATGGCAAGTCAATTCCCATTTTCTATAAACATTTGTAATAGACTTAATATTCTTCATACATGAATGTATATGTATGTATATATATATCAATAAAGCCAACAACTTATGTAAAGATGAAATAAAACAAGAATGTCTAGTCTCATCACTGAGTTATTTAATATTGTTCTGAAAAATCCAATATAATAAGACTTGAAGTTGAAAAAAGGAGTCATAACTTTTGGAAAGGAAGACGCAAATTTATCATTGTTTGCAGATGATATGATTGTATACCTAGAAAGTCCATTAGAATCAAGTTTTAAATGAGAATTAATAACAGCATAGATACAAGACAACTATAAAATAAATCTGTACTCTTCTTATATACTAGGAATAACCAGTTAGAAGACACAATAAAGATATCCCCCATAACAAGATAGTTACAAGCATGGCCTCTGAAGCCAGATGGCAAGAGGTCAAAGTCCTGCTCATCCATTTGCTAGCAATGTGAACCTAACCCCTCTGACCTCAGTTTCCTCATTCATAAAATGGGAATATAAATAATAATTCTTACATCATAAAACTGTTGTGAGAATTAAATAGTTAATATAGTAAAGCATTTAGAATCTACCCTACACACAGTAAGCCTTCAATGTGCATTAGCTATTGTGATTAGTATTTTCCCGGTTCACCACCATAAAGTATTTAGCCGTAACTTTACTGAAAAATGTAAGGAATATATAGAAGAATATATTTTCTTTCCTATATAAAGAAAATGAGAAAATTTTACTGAGACATAGAATACTGGGAAAAATGGAGAGATGAGCCATGTTCTTAAATGGAAAAAATGAATCTTATAAAGATGTCAATTCTTGCCAAATTAATTTCTTGCTTTTTACATTCAATCACAACTCTAATGGAATCTTTTGTTACTTGATAAAATACCGCTCATCTGTAATAAAAATCAGACAAAAAAAGTAAAGGAAATTCAAATAAAGAGGAGAAAAGAAAGGGAACTTACTCTATTATTTTTAGCCCTTTCCTCAAACCCTTTATGAAACAAGCAATATATAAATAAGAGCTACAATGTGCAGTTTGTATATGAATAGACAGAATAAAAGAGCCAAACCAATAGCCTCAAAATAGACCATTTGTATGTGTATACATGTGTGCAATTATAGATATGAATTTAATTTGTGGTGATAATAACAGCTAACATTTATTGAACCCCTATTTTGTGCTAGGCTCTATGAAAAGCACTTTACATTGGATGATGTCCCTAAATCTTCACAAGAACCCTGTAAGGTAGAAAGGGTTATCCTTAAATGGGTGAATAAACAGGCCTAGAGAGTTTAAATGACTTGCCCACCTAAGAAGGGTTTTTTACACGCAGTATAACCATAGGTCATCTAACCGGGATCTTAACTTTAAGACGTATCTAGAAGGCTATCCTAGAACTAAGAGAAATGCTTATTGTAGCATTTTTTTATAATTACAAAAATGTAAAACATCGACTTGGCTATCCAATGGGGTAATGGTTAAATAAATCATCCATGCAATGAAATCATAAGCAGTCATTAAAATTGCTGTTGTCAAAGAGAATTTAATACATTGGGGAAATTCTCATGATATTGAGTGACACAGATTACAGATTGGACATACAGAATGATCTCAACTATATGGGAAAAAAATCATATTTTCCAAATTTTATATAATGAGCATGTTTATATAATATGGAAAACTTTTTTTCCATATAAAAAACTCATGCTCTCTCCCAGGTCTTTCTGCTTGTTTAAGTCCTTCTTTCGTTTGAAGGCCTAACCAAGGCTGCCCTCTGTCCCTGAAGGCTCTTATAGATGTCCATCCTTCAGCAATCACTCTCCCCTCAGAGCAGTAACATAATGGTCCTTGTAGGCAGGCTAACATTTATGAAGCCCTACCATGTGGAGCCCCTGGGTGGTACATATGGTTAACGGGCTTGACTGCTGACTGAAAAGTTGCAGGTTTGAGTCCACCCAGAGGTGCCTTGGGAGAAAGGCCTGGAGATCTAGTTCTGAAAAATCAGCCATTGAAAACCCTATGGAGCACAGTACTACTCTGACACACACGCAGTCACCATGAGTAGACACTGACTCAACCACATGCCAGCCACTTAAAATATATTATCTCATTTAATTATTGGGACATAATCTTGTGAGGTAGGAATTATCAATATACCTTTTTTGTAGGTGAGAAAACTGAGGTTAAGTGTCTCGACCAAAGTTTTGCTTAAATTAAATGGAAGAACCAGAATAAAAATCCAGTTCTGATTCCCAAGTGTGTTGTAGTGCAAGGAATTGCCTATATTCATGAGGGATAAGAATCAGGATCAGCACAAAGCTGGTTCCTCTGAGGTGGAGGTCATACACACCTCCACTCTTCAACTTCCTCACCATTTCTGATACCAGCCCTTCCCCCACGGCACTCTCTACTTCTTTGCTGGGTTCAATAATTCATTGCAATGGCCACACAGAACAACCATAGTCATAATTATGTGATTTATTAGGCTACAACTCAGGATCAGAATCAACCTGAAAGAAACAGGAACAACTCAGGATTAGGATCAGGAAGCACAAGGCCTCCAGTGATCAGCAGGTGCAGCTTCTCTGCCACTAACTGGCCCCCTCATAACAAGTATAGCAGCCTGCTCATCTCTTTCAGCTGCTGCTTTCCTAGCAGCAGCTTTCCACCATCAGGCCTCTCCGCCATTGACCTCTCTGCTCTCAGCCTCTCTGCTGCTAACTGGCCCAGCTCATAGCCAGTAGAGCAGCTTCAGGACCACTTGGCTCCCATGTGGCTCTGCTTCTCTGCCAGCCCAGCTCTTAACCAGCATTTTTCTCAGGGTTTCAGCCATTCATATATGCCAATTGTTGTCAGTTACAAGGTTGGGCCTCCCTCACCAGAGCAGAGTTCAGCTAATCCTTAATTACCCAAGAGATGTCAGTTAATTCATGTCTTGTTAATTATCAGACAAAAGTAGCACACCATCAGGTTGTTTACAGCTTACTCACAAAATGTCAATCAACCCAGGAAGTCCCCTGGGCAAAGGTAACAAACCCTCTGGGGTAGAAAAACAACTTGAGACCCCCTACCCTTTCCCCACCCAGTTGCTTCTCCAAAGAACTAGGGCAAAGGTAACTCCTCAGGGTTTAGGGGAAAAAAAGCTCCTAAGCTATTTTTCCAAAGAACCAAGGAAAAAGGCCACGTAAAGGAACTAATTTCACCATACCAAGCAATTGCTTTGCTTTTACAACAGCATTTCCCAAAATGTGGTCTAAGGACCTCGGAGGGTTCCTGAGAACCTTTTAGGAGGTGTGTGAGGACCTTCGACATGTTTGTGTGGGGTCAGATTTTCTTTGTTTACTTCAACCAAAAACAACATGTCACCACAGAGAGAATGCAGAAGCAGATATGAGAATTCAGCTGTCTTCTCTTAAACCAGACGTTAAAGAGATTTGCAAAAATATAAAACAATGCCACTCTTATCACTAAATTTTTTCTTTTTTTAGAAAATACAGTTATTTTTCATAAAAATGTGTTATTTATGTTAACATGCATGGGATGATTCTTTGTTTTATTGTGCTAAAATACACAACATATAATTTACCATTTTAAAGTGTACACTTCAGTGAAAATAAGTACAATCACAATGTTGAGCAACTGTCACCACTATCTATTTCCAGAACTTTTTACCACCTCAGGGCTTATTATTTTTTTCAATGAATTAATAAACACTTTAAATTTTTCTCAGTGTTAATTTTTAGAATGAGAAATATTTATTGCTAAAACTCACATAATCAAACATTCTTGGGAGTCCTCAAAAATCATTAGGAGAGTAAAGGATTCCTAAGACCAAAAAGTTTAAGAACCCCTGCTTTACAACAATCTGCCCTCCAAGAGCTTCCAATGTTGTAGATTGGAACAAACATATTTCCCAATACTGTGATGACAAGTCAGTGCATGATAAGCACTATAAAGAATTCAAACAAAGTGCTGTGGGGATTTAAATGATAGAGCTTTTCTAGCTGACATGATAATGAGGGAAACAGAATTTGAGGTGGGCCTCAAAAATGATAGGATTTTAGGAGCCGTAGAGTTATCGCCAGGTGGATAGAATCAAACAAGTATAGAAATTCATGAAAGAGTGAGTAAGCCCATCAGGGCAGCTTCGGATGAGTGGAGAGTTTAAGTAGCAGGAGAAAGGTTGGAAAGCTGAGCTGCACCTTGAGGGCGTGAATTTACAGCTAAGCCATATGACTGACTGTGTGTGGTATGCAGTGGAGAGACCTGAAATGTTTTGAACAGAGAAATGACAAAATAAAGTGAAAATTACAAAACACTTATGAAAGGCAAGTCAAAATCATAGTGAAAATTCATCTGGCAGTAGTTTGCAAGGTGGGCAGAGGGGCAGTTAGGACGATTTGCAGGGGTCCAGAATGATGGCCTGAAGCAAGGTGGGCGGGGCAGGGGAGGGATGTCCATTGGCCAGGGTACCTGGTCTCACAAGGTGGCAGGGCACTGGTTTAGGGTCTGGCCACAACTTGTGGGCCTAGAGCCTTCATTTTGTTAGCAGACTCCATGTGGTTCCAACTTCCTGGAACAATTAGCAGAGACTAGTGTTTATGCTTCATTGCCAGTGTACTTGGGAGGATAGCGCTTTATAGTGGCAGCAATGTTCATCTGATATACAGGGCATCCCCTTCCCAGAGTCAGAGATACCCGGAAGGCCAAATCAATAAACATAATGCTATTTGGAGGGTATCAGACAGCAGGTTTTGGAGCCAGATTGCTTTGGTTTATGCCGGGCCTCTTCAATTTACCAGCTTTGTGACACTGCACAAGCTATCTGACCTCTCCACACTTTACTATCCCGATTTGTAACCTGAAGATTGTAACAGTACTTACCTCACAATTTTCTATGAGGATTAAATAACTTATTACAGGCAAAGTGCTTAGAAAATGTGTCTATTACCAAATAGTTCCAAAGTTCTTTATGGACAGGTTCATGGAAACAGCTTGCACCCAGGCCTTGTTCCTGCCTCCAGTGTAGTGGTTCTCTCCAGTGGCATAACTCATATCTCCAATTCAGTGCCTCTTGCAAACAGGTCAGGGTTGGACAAAAACTGGAATACCTTGCTCTTTAGGTGACCCTTTTCTAAACTCTACGCTCAGCATTTGCTTTTGGTTACATGTTCTTTTTCAGCCAGGCTTGGTACAGTTAGGTCTCTCTAAACTTCAGTTGTATTTTCCTGAGACCAGGCCTTAGCAACTCAAATACGAATCATCTTTCAGGGTAAATTATTTCTACAGATTGTTAATTTCATCCATTATGAATTGACTCCTATATTGTCATTGCCTCAGTGTACAAAGAAACAGCCAGTTCCTTTAACAAAACCTAGCCCAGACCCTTCAAGATGGGTAATGGGGAGAGACTCTTCATGGGGTGAGGGGCAGCACAGGGAAGCTGGGCCTCAAGGATTCCTCTCTCCCTTGGGGATCTCCAGGCTGGTCTCTAGGGGGCGCTGGGTCCCCTATTTGTGGTGACTGAGGAAAAATGCAGCATCACTCCCCAGGACACCTTGATATTCACCCTTCACAAAGAACCTTGAGGGAACAGATTTTATTTGTCCAAGAGCCTCAGGGTTTAACCCAGTGCGATCCTAATCCAAGTTCTGGAGGCAACTTACTTTACCTTTCTTTAAGGAGGAAAAATCAATAAGATTTATCAAATGTGGTAAGAGGCAGTAAAGAAGTATGACTGAAAGAATGAAGGTGAGGCTGTAAATGTAGATAGAGCTCTCTTCTGAAAAGTGTGAGGGAGAGACAAAGGGCAGCTGAGGTCCAAGATGCTAACTCTCAGCTCTCACTGTCATACAGCCTTCGAAATCCCCTTCCCATCTATTCCACAACAGAGGTGAAGGGCACCTCCAGCAAATGCTCCATCTCCAGTCAGTGTGAAGAATGAAAGGACCAAGACAAACCACCCTGAGCAATGAACACTCCTTTTGCCCCAAACCCACCTGCACCACGGAACAAATATTTTGAAAGATTTCTTTACCAAACTATATTCATAAGTTCAGTAATTAATCTATTTTCCCGTGAAATAACTAGAATTAACATATTTGATTTACCAGCAAAAAACAAAGACACTTGAGCAAGATATATGCGCAATGATATTCAACGAAGCATTTTTGTAATAGGGGAAATTGGAAACAATTTAAATTATAACTATAATACTTCATGAAGTATTCTTTCCATACTTTTTAACCGTAATTTCATGAAGCATTAGAGTGTAGTTATAATTTAACCATTTTCTTCCTGGTATAGTTATAATTTAACTGTTCTCTTTGTGGTAGATATTTAGATTGTTTCCAATTTCCCCTATTACAAAAATGCATCGTTGAATATCATTGCGCATATATCTTGCTCAAGTGTCTTTGTTTTTTGCTGGTATTATAGTAAATCAAGTATGTTAATTCTAGTTATTTCATGGGAAAATAGATTAATTACTGAACTTATGAATATAGTTTGGTAAAGAAATCTTTCAAAATATTTGTTCCATGGCGCGGGTGGGGGTGGGGCAAAAGGAGTGTTCATTGCTCAGGATGGTTTGTCTTGGTCCTTTCATTCTTCACACTGACTGGAGATGGAGCATTTGCTGGAGGTGCCCTTCACCTCTGTTGTGGAATAGATGGGAAGGGGATTTCGAAGGCCCTACGACAGTGAGAGCTGAGGGTTAGTATCTCGTACTATATGAAGAAGGATGCGGCATCAGGATTGGAGGAAGACTCATTAACAACCTGTGATATGGAGAGGACACAACCTTGCTTGCTGAAAGTGAACAGGACTTGAAGTGCTTACTGATGAAGATCAAAGACCGCAAACTTCAGTGTGGATTACACCTCAACATAAAGAAAACAAAAATCTTCACAACTAGACCAATAAGTAACATTATGATAAACAGAGAAAAGATCGAAGTTGTCAAGGATTTCATTTTACTTGGATCCACAATCAATACCCATGGAAGCTGCAGTCAAGAAATTAAACAACAAACCAAAGACACAAGGGAAAGATTAGTCCAAAGGACTAATGGACCACAACTACCACATTCTCCACCAGTCTGAGTCCAGTACAGCTAGATGGTGCCTGGTACCACCACCCACTACTCTGACAGGGATCACAATAGAGCGTCCTAGACAGAGCTGGAGAAAAATGTAGAACAAAATTCTAACTCACAAAAAAAGACTAGACTTACTGGTTTGACAGAGACTGGAGAAACCCTGAGAGTATAGCCCCTGAACACCCTTTCAACTCAGTACTGAAGCCACTCCTGAAGTTCACCTTTCAGCCAAAGATTAGACAGGCCCATAAAACAAAACAAAACTAAATGGGCACACAAGCTCAGGGGCAAGGATGAGAAGGCAGGAGGGAACAGGAAAGCTGGTCATAGGGAACCCCAGGTCAAGAAGGGGAGAGTGTTGACATGTCGTGTAGTTGGCAACCAATGTCACAAAACAATATCTGTATTAATTGTTTAATGAGAAACTAACTTGCTCTGTAAACGCTAATCTAAAATACAATTAAAAAAAAACTTGAAAAAAAATCAAATGGCATATTGCATTGGGCAAGTCTGCAAAAAACCTCTTTAAAGTGTTAAACAGCAGAGATGTTACTTTGAAGACTAAGGTGCGCCTGATCCAAGCCATGGTATTTTCAATCACCTTGTATATGTATGCTAAAGGTGGACAATGTATAAGGAAAATCGAAGAAGAATTGATGTTTTTGAATTAATGGTGTAGGTGAAGAATATTGAATATACCATGGACTGCCAGGAGAATGAACAAATCTGTCTTGGAAGAAGTACAGCCAGAATGCTCCTTAGAAGGAGGATGGCAAGACTTTGTCTCACCTTCTTTGGACATGTTATCAGGAAGGGACCCTTCCCTGGAGGGCATCGTGCTTGGTAAAGTAGAGGGTCAGTGAAAAAGAGGAAGACCATTGTCTTAGTTATCTAGTGCTGCTATAACAGAAATACCACAAGTGGATGGCTTTAACAAACAGAAATTTATTCTCTCACAGTCTAGGAGGCTAGAAGTCCGAATTCAGGGTGCCACCTCCAGGGGAAGGCTTTCTCTGTGGGCTCTGAGGGAAGGTCCTTGTCATCAATCTTCCCCAGTCAAGGAGCTTCTCAGCACAGGGACTCTGGGTCCAAAGAACAAGCTATTCTCCTGGCTGTTGTTTCTTGGTGGTATGAGGTTCCCCCGTCTCTCTGCTCACTTTTCTGTTTTACATCTCAAAAGAGATTGGCTTAAAACACAATCCAATCTTGTAGATTGAGTCCTGCCTCGTTAACATAACTGCCACTAATCCCATCTCATTAACATCATACAGATAGGATTTACTACACATTAGGAAAACCACATCAGATGACAAAATGGTGGACAATCACACAATACTGGGAGTCATGGCATAGCCAAGTTAACAGATATTTTGGGGGGACAAAATTCCATCCATGACAACCATCAACTCAACAGATGAGATGGATTGACAGTGGCTTCGACAATGGGCTTAAGCATAGCAATGATTGTGAGGATGGCACAGGACTGGGCAGTGTTTTGTTGTTATTCATAGGATCACTATGAGTCAGAACTGACTCGACAGCACCTAACAACAACAACATACTCTAATATTAATATTAGCTAATATTTATGTACATATATTTGCATATTTATAGGAAAAGTTCTAGCATTATACACACCAAATCACTCTGGTTACTCTGGGGAGGTGGACTGGAGTAATGGTACATGTTGGGAGGGTGGGGAGTGTGCGTGGTGCAATCTTTTACTTTTTACTATATAGACTTCTGTTTTGTTTGAATTTTTCAGAAAGCAGACTTTTTTAGCCAATAAACGTTTTTAAAAAAATAGTTTGTGAAGAACTGTTGCAGGCAAATGTTCAATTTCTCTAGATTTTGGAAACATGAAAAATAGCTCACTGTCCATCATTAGGCCCTTTAGGGAACCAGCGCTGTGAACCATGGCCTTGGAGGCCATTTTTCTTTCTTAGGCAGTTGAAAATCTAAACCAGTTCTCAAACCCTAGCTCCCCAAAGGAGTCTCGATTGATATTTTTCTCAATTTTTGGTCATTTAAAATGAAGGTTTTCTTTGGTATGTGATTTGTTCATTTCTAACGCTGTGCCTTAATACACCGTTCCTTCCCCTTTTTCTGCCCATATCTGTGGCTTTTTCCAAAATTCTATCCCAAACTCACCTTCTCTACAAAGCCTGAACCAAATCTGCCTTTCCTACTTAGGCTCTACCTTATAAATTTCTGATTCATTTCTCTTGGTTTGCAACCACATTTATTTGCATTTCCTGTTACTTTATATTCCTAGGCTGTTTTTGTGCCTACTATTGTCTATAGGTTATAAACATTGAGGACAAAGTTCTTTTTTTTTTTTTTTTTTACTATTATCCTTATTATTTCAAATACCAAAACCCAGTATGGTTCAGGATGAGAGCATAATTAAATTATGAAATGCTGAATGCCATAATAAATACCATAAAGAACTATTCTGAGATTTTTGAAGTTCATTTCCAGATTCCACAGGAAAAATATACCTTTATATACTAGAGAGATTTGGCAGTGACCATCTCAAGCTCAGCAAAATTAATAGTGGGACATTCTGACCTGATGTGGCCTTGGTGTGATGTAACGCGAAGTATGTAATGTCATCTATTATTTATTTGCAAAAATGTTTAACATGAATTTACTCAAGTCTCTAGACCTAACTTCCAGTTTACAGCATCGTCCAATACAACTTTCTGAAATGGTGTGTATTCTATATCTGTATTAATACAGCAACCATCAACCTACTGAAATTTTAATTTTAGTTAACTTAAGTTTGAATTTAAATAGTGCACAGTGATGAATTACTTAGTATGGCCCTTCTAGCCATATTAATTCCCACCAAATGACTGGGTGGGACTATGCAAATAAGATGCTTGTGGCCCACCAAGGGGATTGGATAGCTTGCTAATAATGTAAATAAAGTGTATGGCACCCTTGTGGGGGTGGGACCAGGCAAATAAGGTGTATGGAACCCTAACAAGGGAATTGGTCAGTTTTGCCATCCTGCTTAGCTTAAAAGAGAGCCGATCCCAGAGCAGGGGGGGACCTGACTACACCAAGAAAAAGAGATGGGAGCAGAGCGCATCCTTTGGACCCAGGATCCCTGTGCTGAGACCCTCCTAGACCCAGGAGACACAGATAATCAGAGAGCTGTAACACCAGAAATGGTGAGAGATGTCCAGAAGTGCAGCAGAGAAATGGAAGCAGCAGAGGCAGTAAAACCAGAAGACCAGCATGAAACAGCATCGTGGGTGTGCTGACCCACGGAGCAAGAAAGCTGAGCGCATTGAGGCAAGAGTCTTGCTGGCAGGGTGGAGTGCCTCTGGGCACTTATTGGCAGAACTAATAGAGCTTTGCAACACTTGCCCGAGTTGGGCGGAGGCCAAGGGCCAGAGAGAGATGTGCTTGCAGGCATGGCTGAGAAGAGACTGTCCTGATTGAAGAACTGTATCCTGAGCATTCCTGAACCTGAATTGTAACCTGTTACTTTCCTAATAAGCCCCATAATCTTGAGTATTGTCTGTGAGTTTTGTGTAGAAATTGCAATGAATTATTGAACCCAGCAGAGAAGTAGAGAGTGCAGTGGGAAGGAAGGTTGGTGTCAGAATTGGTAAAAAGGTTGGAGGGTGGAGGCATGTCTTACCTCCACCTCATAGGAATCAGCCTTGGGCTGTTGATCTTGATCCTTGTGAAGTTAGAGAAGGTCATACACCCTCACCAAGCCATTTTTACAAATAGCTACCTGAGGCTAGTGGCTACCGTACTGGACAGCACAGGAGAGGAACAAGTTAAACATTACAAGAAAACAATTAGACAACGGAACATTCTACAATATAACTGGCCAGGATTTTTCAGAAGGTAAATTTCACTTAAAAAAAAAAAAAGTGTGTGGCAGGGGGATGTGATGGTTAATGTTATGTGTCAACTTGGCTAGGCCATGATTCTTAGTATTATGTAATTATCTTACATTTTGTGATCTGAGGTAAGGGGAGTTTTCTTGGAGGTGTGGCCTGCATCCAATATGAAAGCAGTATATGGATGTTCTGGCAAAGCTCTCTCTTTCTCTCTCTCTCTCTTGATCCTGCATCTGACTCGTTATTATCTGACCTCCAGTTTTTGGGATGTGAGCTAGCAGCTGCTTCCTGACCTGCAGATTTTGTGATTCTCAAAGCCCTGTGAGCCAGCAGCCTGTTGTCTGACCTGCTGATTTTGGTTTCATCAGCCCCTGCAATCATGTGAGTCAGGAGAAGCCTCCAGCCTGATGCCTGACCCACAGATTTGAGACTTGCCAGCCTCCACGACTGCACGAGCCATTTCTTTGAAATAAATCTCTCTATATATACATTTAAATATATACATGCTTCACTGGTTTTGGTCGTCTTCAGAATCCAGCCTAAGACATTTGGTACTGAGAGTAGTTCTAGAAGAACAAAATCATAAGGATGATTCTTCTGAATTGGTTCTCAAGTCTGGCTAGTCTTAAAGGGGCTGATGACTCTGCCTCCAGTAGTAAAGAGGGCATTGCTAATCCATGGTGTGAGGTGGCAGTAGACATACGCAAAATATCACCACCACTGGATCAAATATTTGTGAGAGACAAGGCTCTGGTTGATTACATATTTGATACTTTCCTACAATTTTGTCAGAATGAGAAGTATAAGGAAGCTAGTTGGTTGGTCCTACTTTTGCTAAGCAAAGTGTTGAAAGAAAGGGATGAGCTCAAAGCTTCAGAGTCACAGCTCAAGAGCCACATACAAGACATGAAAGTTGCCACTTGTGCCCTGAAAGAAAGCCTTATTTCTTGTAGTAACAGAGTTGATATTGCTGAAAACCAAACCCTGAGTCTTATCATAAGAGTGGCTGAATTACAATACCAATTGAATTCCTAACCACAAATGTGTCTGAAGTTAAAGTGAAGGCACAAATTGGGAAGAAATGGGATCCTGAAACTTGGGATGGGGACATATGGGTAGATAATCAGGAAGCTGGGGACATTAAGCCCCTAAATTCCGTGAATCACTCCTGCCAACAGAGCCAGCCCTCTTACTCCCATCTGAAGAGATTACTCCATCTTTGCTAAGCCATCCTCCCCAGGAAAACCATTATCCCTTCCACCTGCATCTGATGAGATTAACCCAGCTGTGCCTGAAGAATCTTTGAGATATCGCCTGGGGCAGTATCTCGGGCATTGCCTGAGGCAGATACCTTACAAGACATTGCTGAATGTCCCCAGGACCCACCCTCACCACCCATTTTTTCTTTTAGATCTATAATTAGATTTAAGTCACAGCAAGCCCCAAGAGGTGAAGTACAAAGTGTGACCCAGGAGGAGGTACACTACACTCCAAAAGAACTGCTTGATTTTTCTAATATATACAAAGAGAAATCCAGGGAATATGTGTGGGAATGGCTATTAAGGGTGTGGGACAACGGTGCAAGGCACATAAAGTTGAATCAGTCTGAATTTATTGATATGGATCCACTAAGCACAGATTCTTCATTCAGTGTTTCAGCTCTAGAAGTTAGGAGAGGATCTAATAGTTTATTTGGTTGTTCACTGAATCATGGATTAAGTGATGGTCTACACTAAATCAAGTTGAAATGACAGACCTGCCTTGGTATACTGTAGAAGAAGGTATCCAAGGGCTTAGGGAAATTGGCATGTTAGCGTGGATTTATCAGGTTGGACTCACAGACCCACCCATGGAGTGCCCAGAGGATACACCTTTTACCACAACAGTGAGGAACAAACTTGTGAAGGGAGCCCCAGCACCCTTGGAGACTGCTGTGATTGCTATTTTATGTAAAACAGATTTGACAGTGGGAATTGCCCTAACTGAATTAAGACACCTAACTACAGTGGGCCTGATTGGACCCTGTGGTGGTAGGGGCCAGTGGTAGCACTTAATCAACAAAGACAAGGTGGGTGTAGTTACTGTAATGGACAACAGAGTCAAAGTAGTTATCAGAATATTCTGACTCATATGGACTTATGGCATTGGCTACTTAGTAATGGTATCCCTAGGAGTGAAACCGGTGGGGAATCTATGAAATATTTACTTGATCTGTACAAGCAGGATAATCCTAGGTCAAGTGAACAACAGGCAAACTTGAATCACTAGAATAGACAGTCACGGCCCCTCAATCAATTCCCAGACTTGAGTCAGTTTACAGACTCACAATCCCTTGAATGAAGGGGAGGCTGGGTCCCCTTGAGGAAGGACCCCAGTACATGACCAGAAATTTATTTTAGTTTTTCTTTCAACCTTCCCCAAAGGCATCTGTAGCCTTTTACGAGTGACACTGTTTACTGGGGAAAAGGAAATAATTGGTCACTGACTCTGAACTGACACTAATTCCAGGAGACCCAAAATGTCACTGTGTCCCACCAGTCAGAGTAGGGGGTGTATGAAGGTCAGGTTATTAACAGAGTCTTAGCTCAGGTCCATCTCACAGTGGGTCCAGTGGGTCCCTGAACCCATCCTGTAGTGATTTCCCCAGTTCCAGAATGCATAATTGAAATGGACATACTTAACTACTGGCAGAACCCCCACACTGGATCCCTGAGATGTGGAGTAAGGCTATTATGGTAGGAAAAGCCAAGTGGAAGCTATAAGAACTTCCCCTACCTAGGAAAATAGTAAACCAAAAGCAATACCACATTTCTGGAGGGATTACAGAGATTACTGCAAGGGTAGTGATTCCCACCACATCCCCATTCAACTTGCCTATCTGGCCTGTGCAAAAAACAGATGGATCTTGGAGAATGACAGTGGGTTAACAAAACTTAATCAGGTAGTGACTCCAATTGCAGCTGCTGTTCCACATGTGGTTTCATTGCTTGAGCAAATTAATACATCTCCTGGTACCTGGCATGCAGCTGTTGATCTGGTCAATGCCTTTTTCTCCATACCTGTTTTGAAGGACCACCAGAAGCAGTTTGCCTTCAGCTGGCAAGGCCAGCAATACACCTTCACTGTCCTACCTCAGAGGTGTATCAACTCTCCAGCCCTACATCATAATTTAGTCCCCAGGGATCTTGATAGCCTTTCCCTTCCACAGGATGTCACACTGGTCCATTACACTGATGACATTATGCTGATTGGACCTAGTAAGGAAGAAGTATTAATGACACTAGACTTATTGGTAAGACATTTGCATGCTAGATGGTAGGAAATTAACCCAACAAAAATTCAGGCACCTTCCACCTCAGTGAAATTTCTAGGGGTCCAGTGGTGTGGGGCATGTAGAGATATTCCTTCTAAAGTGAAGGGTAAGTTGTTGCATATGGCTCCTCATACAACTAAAAAAGAAGCATTTGGATTTTGGAAGCAACATATCCCTCATTTGGGTGTGCTACTCTAACCTATTTATCAAGTGACTCAAAAAGCTGCTAGTTTTGAGTGGGGACCAGAACAAGAGAAGGCTCTGCAACAGGTTCAGGCTACCATGCAAGCTGCTCTGCCACTTTGACAATATATGATCTAGCTGACCAATGGTGTTTGATGTGTCAGTGGCAGATAGAGATGCTGTTTGGAGTCTTTGGTAGGCCCCTATTTGTGAATCACAGCACAGACCATTAGGATTTTGGAATAAAGCTCTGCTGTTCTCTGCAGATACTCTCCTTTTAAGAAACAGCTTTTGGCTTGTTACTAGGCCTTAGTAGAGACTGAACACTTAACCATGGGCCACCTAGTCACCATGCAGCCTGAACTGCCTATCATGAACTGGATGTTGTTTGACCCAGAGAGTCATAAGTCGGACATGAACAGCAGCACTCCATCATTAAATGGGGACTGGTATATACAAGATCGGGCTCGAACAGGACCTGAAGGCACAACTAAGTTGCATGAGGAAGTGGCCCAAATGCCCATGGTCTCCATTCCTGTCACATTACCTGCCCTCTCCCACATTACCTGCACCTATGGCCTCATGGGGTGTTGCTTATGATCAGTCGACTGAGGAAAACTCGT
This sequence comes from Dugong dugon, assembly GCA_030035585.1. NCBI lineage: Eukaryota > Metazoa > Chordata > Mammalia > Sirenia > Dugongidae > Dugong > Dugong dugon. Next base: position 25,381,556 of record CM057472.1, read on the forward strand.
GCCTGGTTTACAGATGTTCTCTGAGATATGCAGGCAGCACTCAAAAGTAGACAACAGCAACACTACAGCCCCTTTCTGGGACCTCCCTGACGGAAGAACTTTGAGCAGTGCACTTGGTTGTTCTCTTTGCTTGGAAGGAGAAATGGCCAGATGTGCAATTGTATACTACTTCATGGGCTGTAGCCAATGGTTTGGCTGGATTGTCAGGGACTTGGAAGGAACATGATTGGAAAATTGGTGACAAGGAGGTATGGGGAAGAAGTATGTGGACAGACCTCTCTAAATGGGCCAGAGAAGTGAAGATATTTGTGTCTTATGTGAATGCTCACCAAAGGGTGACCTCAGCAGAGGAGGATTTTAACAAGCATGTGGATAGAATGACATGTTCTGTGGAAACCTGTCATCTTCTTTCCCTAGCCACTCCTGTCATTGCCCAATGGGCTCATGAACAAACTGGCCATGGTGGCAGGGATAGAGGTTATGCATGGGCTCAGCAACATGGACTTCCACTCACCAAGGCTGACTTGGCTACAGCCACTGCTGAGTGCCCAATCTGCCAGCAGCAGAAACCAACACTGAGTCTCCGATATGGCACCATTCCTTGGGGCCATCAGCTAGCAACCTGTTGGCAGGTTGATGACATTGGACTGCTTCCATCATGGAAAGGCCAGCATTTTGTTCTTACTGGGATAGACTTACTCTGGATATGGATTTGCCTTCCCTGCACGCAATGCTTCTGTCAACTATCATCTGTGGACTCACCGAATGCCTTATCCACTGTCATGGTATCCCACATGGCATCCCTCAGATCAAGGGACTCACTTCACAGCAAATGAAGTACAGCAATGAGCCCCTGCTCATGGAATTCACTGGTCTTATCATGTTCCCCATCATCCTGAAGCAGCTGGCTTGATATAACAATGGAATGGCCTTCTAAAGACATAGTTATGGCACCAGCTAGGTGGCAATACTTTTCAGGGCTGAGGCAGTTTTCTCCTGGAGGCTGTATATGCTCTAAACCAACATCCAATATATGGTGCTGTTTCTCCTATAGCCAGGATTCATGGGTCCAGGAATAAAGGGGTGGGAATGGGAGTGGCACCACTCTTTATTACCCCCAGTGACCAACCCGAAAAACTTTGCTTTCTGTCCCTGCAACCCTATGTTCTGTGGTCTAGAGGTCTTAGATCCAAAGGGAGGAATGCTCCTACCTGAAGACACAACACTGATTCCATTGAACTGGAAGTTAAGAATGCCACCTGGCCACTTTGGGCTCCTCATGCTTCTGGATCAACAGGCAAAGAAGGGAGTTACATATTGGTTGGTGTCTTGGTCATCCAGTGCTGCTACAACAGAAATACCACAAGTGGATGGCTGTAACAAAGAGAAGTTTATTCTCTTACAGTCCAGTAGGCTAGAAGTCCAAATTCAGGGCACCAGCTCCAGGGGAAGGCTTTCTCTCTCTGTCGGCTCTGGAGGAAGGTCCTTGTCATCAGTCTTCCCTTGGTCTGGGAACATCTCAGCACAGGAACCTCAGGTCCAAAGGATGCGCTCTGCTCCCAGCACTGCTTTCTTGGTGGTATTAGGTCCCCATGTCTCTCTGCTCAGCTCTCTTTTATATCTCAAAAGAGACTGGCTTAAGACACTATCTAATCTTGTAGATCTCATCAATATAACTGCCGCTAATCCATTTTATTACATCATAGTGATAGGATTTACAGCACATAGGGAAATCACATCAGATGACAAAATGGTAGACAATCATATAATACTGGGAATCACGACCTAGCCAAGTTGACAGATAATTTTGGGGGAGGCACAATTCAATCCATGACAGCTGGTGTGATTGATCTGGATTACCAAAGGGAAGCAGGATTGATATTATGTAACGGAGGTAAAGAAGAGCATATCTGAATTATAGGAGATCCCTTAAGGCATCTCTTAGTACTACCATGCCCTGTGAGTAAAGTCAATGGAAAACGACAGCAACCCAATTCCGACATGACTAAGGGCCCAAATCCTTCAGGAATGTAGGTTTGGGTCACCCTACCAGGCAAAGAACCACAACCAGATGAGGTGCTTGCTGAGGGCCAATGGAAAACAGAATGGGTGGTAGAAGAAGGTAGTTCTAAATACCAGTTTTGACTACCTGATCAGTTGCAAAAACAAGGACTGTAATTGTCATGAGTATTTTTTGTTTTATTATACATGTATGTGTGTGTGTGTATACATATATAAAATATTTTTGTTTTCTTCCCTCCCTTATCCCATTACTTATAAAATATAAGATGCAAATGGGGCTGGTGCATTTTCAGTTGTACATGTGTAGTTGTATCACATTAGGCTCAAGTATGATTTTATAATTGTTTTTATTTAGAGATTATGTATGGTTTAAGGAGATACATACAGATGCTAAGTTGACAAGTGGTGGACTGTGATGGTTAATGTTATGTGTCAACTTGGCTAGGCCATGATTCTCAGTGTTATGTAATTATCCTGTATTTTGTGATCTGATGTAAGGGGAGTTTCCTTGGGGGTGCAGACTATATCCAATATGGATGTTCTGGCAAAGCTCTCTCTCTCTTGATCCTGCATCTGACTTGCCATCATCTGACCTCCAGTTCTTGGAACATGAGCTAGTAGCCTGCCTCCTGACCTGCTGATTTTGGGTATGTCAGCCCCTGCAACCATGTGAATCAGGAGATACCTCCAGCCTGACACCTGACCCACGGATTTGGGACTGGCCAGTCTCTACAACTGCATGAGCCAATTCCTTGAAATAAATCTCTCTAAATATGTATATATATCTATATAAATATATATCCCCATTGCCATTGAGTCAATTCCAACTCATAGCAACCCTACAGGACAGAGTAGAACTGCTCCTTAGGGTTTCCAAGGAGCGGCTGGTGGATTCAAACTGCTGACCTTTTGGTTAACAGCCAAGCTTTTAACCACTGTGTGACCAGGGCTCCATATTACATAACAGAGAGAGAAAAACAAGGACAGGAAGGAAAGGAGAGAGAGAGGCAAAATGTTGTTGAATCTAGGTTAAGAGTATACTGGTATTCATTGTACTATTCTTTCAACTTTTCTATAGGTTTGAAAACTTTCCCAAAAAAAGTTGAGAAAAAAAAAAGAACTGAGCAATATCAACTGTTTGAGTTTTTCCATTAATATGTGCTATTTATCAATTCTGTGTGGGCTAACATTTATAAATAGCTAAGTAAGCACCACTTACCAGAGAAAATTTTAAAGTTGAGTCAAAGAACTTAATTTTTTTTCTGCAAGTCAATTCAAGACCATCATGATTTGATCTTAGCAGAAGAATGTCTTGAGACAGTCTCTCTGGAACATGGTTTGGGAAGCTGAGTGGGGTCTTTCTTTTGAACTAGGGTAGAGGCTTCTGCTTGTTTTTGATTGCCAACTTAGACACCAGCCAGGGCCCTGCTTGTTCTAAACTAAGCAGACCCTGGAACTTGGTTCCTCAGGCTGCTTTCCTCCCACCCTCTGCTTTGATTCTGCAGATCAGAGAAACATGTGACCCTCAAACAACCCCAGAGGGAACCCGAAGGACAAGCAGCTTGTGTCCTCTCCTGTAACAAAGCTGGGTATGTGGCTACTTTATTATAACTGCCTCACGCATAGCCACAGTAACAGAATAGTTCCCTACCAGCCTCAGCACCTAGCACTGCTCTGGAGATTATAGTTCTTCAAGAGCAAGTCCAGGTTCAGCCCACTTCTGCTCTCCCAGAATGAAGCCTCTAAGACTCCAGGTGGGCAGGCTGGCACTTCTACCTCCCACCCTTTGCATAAGCATTGCATATCTGTCTCTATTTGGATCTACTGTTCCCCTTCCTTATCCAAATAGCCTTTGATCTTCTTTTTCCATCTTTGCCCAAAGAAAAATGACTAAAATTCTAAAACATACTAATATCACTTTATTCGAGAGATAATAAAATACAATACAGGAGTGATGCTCACAAACAGCTGTGCATAAAATCCTATAAATCTACTACACTTTCTAAAAGAGGCCCAGTGGTAAACAAGGAAGAGAAACCAAAAGGGTGCCTAAATGACTGCAGTGTTTGAAACAAGTGTCCCCACACTCCCTTGTAGTGATAGTGGACCCAGGTAGAGGCGGTATTTTAGCAGGGAGGGAAGGAAGCAGCGGCTATGTGGAAGGCAGGCTTCCTGGACCGCCCCCACCCCCCAATACTCAGTGGTAGGCCTTGTTGAACTCCTGGAGGGCCCAGCATTTGTTCTCAGTTGCCTGTTTGAGTTGGGTATACTCCTTCACCAGCCTGTCAAACTCCTCCCCGAGGACCTCATAGGTGTTCAGTACCTGCTGCGACTTCTCCATGTCCTGCTCTTGTAGGCGAATGGCCCCCTCCAAACGACCCCTAAGAGCCCAGGCACAGGACAATATTGGGATCTGGCTCCTCAGAAAGCAGACAGGAGTGGGAACGTGTTGAAATGAACAAGGGAAGAGAATGGGAACCAGCCCTGAATAGCTGTACCAGGCCCTTGGGAGTTCTTACCTAATAAGACGATGAACTTCCACTTTCTCAGCAGTGTAAGTGTCAGACAAAATTTTTAGCTCCTCCATCCTGACAGAAGGAAGAAAGAAATGTCAAACTAAAGATCCCTGATGGCAGCGGACTTAGGAATGGGATACAGTATCTGTCCAGGGTCGAGGAACGGACTAAGCAGTGATGGGATAAACAAGGTCCTTTGAATCCTTGAGCAATTTACCTCACAGTAAAGCACCTATTACAGAAGGCTTTACAATAAATGATTCAAGAATGTTGAAAGCCTTGGGGTAATCCAAAGACTAGTACTGCTGTTTGACATTTACTGAATGTCCATAAGGTAGCAGGCGTGGTGGAAAGGAAAGAAAGATGAAGGCAAGGATTTGGGGGTGGTGCATGCGTGACAGAATCCCTTAGATCCACAGGGGTCAGAGCTCACCTCAGCTTAAGGACCATGGCACTGCACTTGATCTCCAGGTACTGGGCATTGATGCGGTCCAGCTCAGACTGAGTCTTTAGTCGGTGCTCCTGAAGAAGTCTATGCAGCAAGGCAAGGCACCGGAGAAGCACCTGAGCCCCCAAGGGGCAGGAGGAAGAGGGTGTAAACAGAAGACAGAAGAAAAGAGGGCAAAGAAGTCCCTGAGTGGTGCAAATGGTTAATGCACTCAGCTGTTAACCAAAAGGTTGGTGGTTTGAGGCCACTCAGAGGCCCCTCGGAAGAAAGGCCTGGTGATCTACTTCTGAAAAATCAGCCAGTGAAAATCCTACTCTGACACACATGGTTCACCATGAGTCAGAATTGACTCAATTGCAACTGGTTAATATTCAGAGTCCCTGCAAATTGTTAAGATAAACAACCCCGCAAAATAAAAATATAAGAAAGGAGGGCAGATCAGAAATCCTTAGCCTCCCCAAAGGTACCCCTGTGGTCATGGTAAAGGAGGGGAGGCTGTCCCTCTGCCCTGACAAACCTGGGAATAGGTGGCAATCTGCTTCTCCAGCAGCACCATCCGCTCCTTCTGTTGGCTCTTGGTGTCCTGGCACTGCTGCTTCTCACTCACCAGGACCTCCGCCAGTTTCCACATCTTTGCTGCCTTCAGGGTTTCGCTGTCTGTATCTGGGCAAAGAGACAAGAGAACTGTGCAGGAAAAACCTAATCACTACTGCCCTTCTAAGGCCATTTTTCAGTGCTCCTATCCTACATCTGGAGCCCTGTTGGCACACTGGTTAAGAGCTCAGCGGCCAACCAAAAGGTCAGTAGTTTGAATCCGTCAGCTGCTCCTTGGAAACCCTGCGCAGCAGTTCTACTCTGCCCTGTAGGGTCACTATGAGTCAGAATCGACTTGACAGCAACAAGTTTGGTTTTTGGTTTTATCCTACATCTAGGAGCGCTGGTGGTGCAGTGGTTATGCACTCAGCTGCTAAGCAAAAGGTTGGTGGTTTGAATCAACTAGCTGCTCTGTGGGAGAAAGATGTGGCAGTTTGCTCCCGTAAAGATCACAGCCTTGGAAACCCTATAGGGCAGTTCTACTCTGTCCTTTAAGGTCGCTATGAGTTAGAATTGACTTGACAGAAATTGGTTTGGTTCAGATTTCCTCAAAATTAACTCTTCACTCTCACCTTTAATTCCAGATTTGGCCGTTAATTCTTAAGTCACAGAAGTAAAGATAAGGGGGATACCTGTGAGCCTAAACGTCCCTCTTTGTGCCATTCTGATCCTCCTAAGAAGAGAGAACTCATCCTTCCCAGCAGCAGGGGGACACTCCTGCTTAGCATCTTGCTGGATAAAAGGAGTCCTTACAAAATTCCTTATTTTTACCCCACCCACAGAGAAACAAACAAATAAGCACCTCCAGTGATTCCCAGCTTACATCCTGAATGGAAAGTTCAAATACACTAACTATTTTCAAAAGAGCAGGCAGGGACCCCTGAAGGCCAGCTGTGGGCAGAGCACAGAGAGCCAGCACTCACCTGAACTGGGATCATGGTAGCAGAGTAGAGTGAAACACTTCTTCTTGAGCTGCTCTTCCACTTCCAGCTGGAGCCGAGCTCTCATCCACCCAAAGTCCTCCAGCCACAGAAGTGAAAAAAGAGGTGCAAATAGAACTCTTAGAACTAGCAAGATCCAGCCAGTGAATAGCTGATGATAACAACCTCAGTAAAGTCCAAAGAAAATGCATGAAGAGACATCAGGGAGATTTTTAGCTTATCAATTAGCAAAGATTAAAATGATTGTCAACACCCCATGGTGACAAAAGCAAGGGGAGCTAGGAACACTAGGAACACCTCTCTGGAGGGCAACTTGGCAATACTACCAACAGGTTTTATGTGTATATCCTCTGACTCTGCAATCCCACTCCTAGCACTAACACTAGGAAAACTGTCATACAAGGACAAAGCCATATACGAACTAGCATGTTCATATCAATGTAGTTTCTTATAGCAAATGTTTGAAAACAACCTTAATGTCCATCAGTCAGGTTAGGCAAATTATGCTATATCCATACAGTGGAATCCTAGCCGTGATCTAAACGGATAATATAAGAACACTGAGCACTAACTATGTGCCTGCACACTGTGCTAAGTGTGCATCAGGAGATATCAGCTTATTTACTCTTATGTGTTGACTTGGAAAAACGTCCAAAATTTATTAAGTGAAAACAGATTATACTCTATACAAGCATGAGAGGTATAATACCATTTATGTCAAGCTGTATATAATACTAACTGTATTTATTTCTAGATGTAGGATTTCAGCTTTTACTTTCTTCGTGTAACATTTTTCTTACACTGAGTTTGACCACCATGAATGTGTATCACTTTTACAAAAACAATAAGGCTTAACAAAATTTTTTTTAGATATGGGGAAAAGTAAGTCATTTCATTTCTTTGGTCCCTATATCTGCCCACCCCCAACCTCTGAGGGTGGCATGAGCTCCAGCAGATCTTCTTTCTCCAGCCCTAGCAATGAAGGCATCTCTCCCTCCTGGCTGGGACCTAACAGCCGTGTCAGTTCAGTCACCAGTAGCCGCTGTTCAAGGGTCTCATGAAACTAAAAGAAAGAATAACAAAGAGGGGTTACTATAAAATTTCTCCCACTCCACTCCCTTCACCCTCACAAACCAGTTCTTCACACGTTTAAAGTTCTCAAACATGTCACCCCCTTCAGATAACTCCTACGTTAAGAATACCTCCTCCTTTTCAATCTTTCTTCTAAAACTCTGACAACACACCCACTCCTCCCATGATTACAGTTCATTTCTTTTCTGCTAACCTATTACTCAAAGCTTCCGTTTTTCCCAGATCAGACAAAGCCACAGTTGGCCTGGTCATTTCTACAGCTGGTAACCAACCCCTACTTCATCTCTTCTGCCTCACCTTTTTGTCCTCAGGAATTAAATTTGTGTCTTGTGTCTTCACATAGTAGTCCACAAGTAGCTCTTGGATGACCCTCTGCAGAATCTCAGACCTCAGCCATGCTGTCCTATGCAGTCGAATTTCTTTCCGTGCCTAGGAGACCAAAAAATATCAGTTAGCACCCTCTCTCCCTGGGGAGGACTTTCCTTTCCTCCTATCATCCCTTCTCCCAGGGCCTTTACCTGAGCCTGTTCCTTTGCCAGGGTGAGGCTTAAGCCACTTTCATCCACATGCTGTGAGAGACTCAGCAGCAGCTTGCTGAAGTATGGGTTCTGTAACAGGTCCTCTTCATTCAGGTTACAAGGAGGAAGCTGTTTACTGCATACTTAAAGGGACAAAAAAGCAAAGAAGGTGTGAGCTCTCACTATATAACTGAGCATAACTTAGCTTATACTCACTTCCAAAAAAACCGAAGTTTTTGGTAAAGAAGATTTCTAAATCTAATGAGATTTATTCTTAAAATATCCACAAATAAACTAGATGCAATACTCAGTGTAACCAGCATCTATGTAATGTTGTTGTTAGTTGCTGTTGAGTAGGCTCCAACTCATGGTACCCCATTACAACAGAACGAAACATTGCCCAGTCTTGCACCATCTTCATGACCTGCTGGAATGTTTGAGTCCATTGTTGTGGCTACTGTGTATTTTCAGTGCCTTCCAACTCATCTTCCAGCATTATATCAGACAATATTCTGTTGTGATCTATAGAGTTTTCATTGGCTAAGTACATTGCCAGGCCTTTCTTCCTAGTCTGTTTTAATCTGGAAGCTCCACTGAAACCTACCCATCATAGGTCATGGGTGATCCTGCTGGTATTTGAAATACTGGTGGGAAAGCTTCTAGCATCATAGCAACACACATGCCACCACAGTACAACAAACTGACAGACAGGTGGTGGCTATGTAATATATAAGAATGTTAATCAAGAATTAGTGAATGAGTCTCTAATTGAGTTGATTCCACTTTATAGGGACCCTATATCACAGAGTAGAACTTTCCCATAGGTTTCCTAGGCTGTAATCTTTGTGGAAGCAGATCACCAGGTCTTTTCTCCCGCAGAGCAGCTGGTGGGTCTGAACCACAGACTTAGCAGCCAAGTGCTTAACCACTGCACCACCAGGGATCCTTCTAATAAAATAAGATCTTAGGAAACAGAAATGTAGTTGGAAAAGTACTAGACAAATAGAATTGAGAATAAGGGACCCTTTAGGAGGGATCACCACAATACCCAAAATGCCTCATTTACAAGAGTAAGTGGAGTTCATGAGGAAGGAAAAACAAAAGTTCCAATTTTGCATGCGCTCTCGTTACATAAGCAAGACTAAGAGAAGTATACTGTTACCAGTAAGCAAAAAAATTAACTAACCAAATTTTCATTATTATAAGTAGAGCTGAGTAACCCATGTGAATTCAGTAGAATGGCAGTTCATGCATGAGAAAAAAGGTGCAAGAAATTGGAATCCTCTGGTTATTCCATATACCAAAGGCGCTTCCTTTCCATCTCTTTTCCCATGTGCTCTATCCTGGAGTCTTTTGTTTTATTCCTATTTACCAAACACTCAAATTTTCATTCTTTGGACCATCACACCCAAAGTCCTTTTGGAGAATAAGAAATATCTCCTTTTTTCCTCCCTAAGGGATTGATAAGGGGGCAGTAGTGGCTCAGTGATAGAATCCTCACTTTCCATGTAGGAGACCTAAGTTTAATTCCTGGCCAATGTACCTCATGCACAGCCACCACCTGTGTATTATTGGAGGCTTGCATGCTGAACAGGTTTCAGCAGAACTTCCAGACTAAGATGCACTCAGAAGAAAGGACTGGTGATCTATTTCTGAAAAATCAGCCAATGAAAACCCTATGGATCACAATGGTCTGATCTGCAACCAATCATGGGGATGGTGCAGGACCAGGCAGCAATTCATTCTGTTGTGCATCGGGTCACCATGAGTCGGGGGCCGACTTGATGGCAGCTAACAACAAGGTATTTAAGGATTCAATATGGAAATGGTCAAAATATAGATTACAGTTCTTGAAGGATTTAAGAGAAAGATAGGATTCAAGATTGTTATGGATTGAACTGTGTCCCCCAAAACTGGGTATCAATTTGGCTAGGCCATGATTTCCAGTATTGTGTGATTGTCCACCATTTTGTTATCTGATGTGATTATCCTATGTGCTGTAAATCCTAACCTCTATGATTTTAATGAGGTAGGATAAGAGGCAGTTATGTTAAAATAAGGCAGGACTCAATCTACAGGATTAGACTGTAACTGAGTCAGTCTCTTTAGAGATTTTTAAAAGAGAAAATCGAGCAGAGAGGAGAGGGACCTCATGTCACTAAAAAAGAAGCACAAGGAGCGAAGCGTGTCCTTTGGACCCAGGGTTCCCGTGTTGAGAAGCTCCTAGACCAAGGGAAGATTGATGACAAGGACCTTCCCCCAGAACTGACACAGAGAAAAAGCATTCCCTGGGAGCTGGCACCCTGAATTTGGACTTACAGCCTCCTAGACTGTGAGAGAATTAATTTCTGTTTGTGAAAGCCATCCACTTCTGGTATTTCTGTTATAGCAGCACTAGATAACTAAAATAAAAATATACAAAGATTTAAGACATGACAGAACCTGAGATTTTAGAGAACAAAATAAGTAAAAATTAAGACAGAGGTAAGAAGGAAGCCTTTAAGGAATTTGCTGGTTGCCCTTATCTTTATCATATACTTGCTAATGCAGTATGAGAGAATCTTGAGTTTTTAGTCCACTGCACAACCAGGTACTGAACAGGAGTTGGGGCAATGTTTTCCAAAACGAAAGTGTCCAAGAATCTTCATGGATTCTAGCTTCTCCAGAAACTTAGGCCTCTATTAACCGTACTGGTGAACATTATAAATCCTTTTTATTATAGAAGGCAAGAACTTCGACAAGGCCTCTCTGGATAAGTCATCAAACCTCTTGCAAATGGCTATCCTTACCTTGTTGGAGTATTTCCATCCCTTCTCCAGGTAAGCAGAAATCCCCGGATGCCATTTGATTTTCTTGGGATTCTTATCTGTGGAACTGAGTGGAAGAAAACATAAGGATGAATCAATCAACTGGCTGGCTGCTCTGGAAGAAACTACCTGGGGTTCAAACCTCTGTTGTCCACAAGCTGGGGAGTAATCTCAGAGATGTCTCTTACAGAGAAGGGCTCTTTCATACATCCTGGGTACTAAGCTCTTGTACAAGTCGTACGGACACTCAGAAGTGGCAAAACATTTTGTATTGTAAGCACATAAATGCCTCCACTTGTTCCAAGTGGTCCAAAATGGAGCCTTCTTAGGAAAGAGAATGCTAATTAACTAGAGTCTAAACAAGAGGCCTCCCCCTCCCCCATTACACCAAAGTCAACACTGAGCTGCTGCTTTCTAGTTATGAGTCAACTGGGGAAAGGTGGGGGGGGGGGATCAGAGTCTGCTTTTTTCCCTCCAGTCAAATAACTCAGCTAAACCTCAAATTCCACTGTAGTCTTCTGTGCTTTTTTAACTTTTCCTTTTGTCTAAGATCTGTTGGTAGTTTTTGATCATTAACCCGAGAATCATCCTCCAGGAATGACAAATCATTCCACACTTGAACAACAACTGGTTTTCACGTAAGAGCATTGGTAAAGAGCACCTAGAAGAAAGAGCATGACAAGAAGACTGACAGTGAAGTCAGTGTGCCAAGAGTGCTACAAAGGTGTAGTTAATGCGGCTGAGGCTGGGACTTGACCTGTCCGTGTTTTGACAGATTATGGAGTACACTGCAAAGAATGACATCAACACAGGCGGGGAGTAAAGATGGACACAGTTTAGACTTAGGAGACAAAAATTTTCCCTTGAACGTTATTTTTCATTCCTTGGCTCCATCCCCTACCTCCTTTCTCTAAGGTATCAAACTCCAAAGGACAGACAGCTCAGCCTCTCAAAGAACAGACATTGAAGGTTATTATGATTTAACACTTCATGTTAACAGCTGAGAAGTCAAAACGCTAGCACTTAATTTGCAGCTCAGCCACTGTTTCTGTGTGATTTTAAGGGAAATGCTTTTCTGTGCCAAAGTTTTTTTCCACCTGCAAAACTGCGATAACGATTCCTGCCTTGGATGAGGCTTTAAGAATTAATAACACAATAGACTCGTCAACAGAAAGCCACTACTTAGTCAAGCGCAGTGTTTTAACAGTTCTGTTCATCATTGATCTAAGCCTGCAAATAAGTTTTACAGACATTCCACCCACGGAAATGAGGACCAATCCAAATTTCAAAAATGACAGCTGTTCTTCTCTCCTCTAGGAGAACGGCCCACTTTGGTTTTTCAGGTGCTTTTCTTAACCCTTTTAAAATGTTAACAGGGCGTGAACGGTGGCGGCAATCAGGTTCGATTCTCCATCCTCTGCACTCAGACGTGTTAAAACGCTGCTCCCGGGACCCAAGCGTTTAAATGTTCTGACTCAAGCGTATTTTAAATTCTTAGAGCTGTCTTTACACGCTGCACTGAATGTTAAATTGACTTTACAGGTATTTTCACAAGATGTGACCCTTACAGGGCCCGAGATGAATAAAAATGCGAAGCGGGCTGTCCGGCGCCTACTTCCAATCTGTCTGGGCCGCCAAGGATTCCCAAGGCCAAGTGCGGCTTCCGCGCCCAGCGACCGGGGACTGACCGAATTGACCCTCCCAGCGCTCCTCCTCCTCGCGGCGCCGCCCGCCGACCCTCTGAAGCAAACCTGCGGACAAAGCGGCAGCCGAAGCTCCCGAGGCAGTGCCGAGGAGGCTGGGGACGGCCGGCCGGCGGTGTCAACACCAGTGACCCCGCCCGCGCCCAGGATCCGGAACCTCTCACTCAGGCCCCGCGCAGGGGCGGGGAGAAGCGAGGCTGGCGAGGACCGCGCGGGAGGGCAGGAGAAAGGGAAGGAGCTGAAAAAAAGCCAGAGATGTGTCGTGGGAGGGAGAAGGGGCGGGGTCACCCTCGAGGCGGGAATGGCAGGCCCCGCCTCTCCCCGGGCGCTTTCCCTCGGTCTTCAACGGCCGGCGAAGGCGCCCCTCTGGAGCCCCAGCAAGGAAAGGGGGCGGTGTCAGGAAGGCTTCTTTGCCCCTACGCTAGCGTACCTCCCCCCGCCGCCAATTAAGGGCAAATGTGAAGAAGACGGTAATAGTTGCTAATATTTCTGAGGGCCTTCGTTGAGTCAGGCACTATGCCAAGTATTTTGCCTTCCTTGGTTCGCCTCATTTAGTTCTTATAGCGTCTTATGAGGAATTCACTATCAGACTAGTTTACAGAGGGGAAAACTAAGGCTCAACGAAGTTACGTAACTTGCTCAAGGTCGCAACTGGCGAATGGCGGACTCTAATGGAGCCGACAACACAGCCAAAGCGCGTCTTCCCACCTCAGTGAGAGGCCGTGGGGGCGCCGCCCCAGTGGCCCCTGCGAGCCTCCGCACGTGGCTTGGGTCTTCGGCGCTGCCCGCCCGGAGGCGTGCGGCGCTCCATCCTTTGCCTCCTGCTTTCTTCCTCGCGCTCCTCTGAAAAAAACCTGTTGACGTCGAGTCGATTCCGACTCATAGCGACCATGTAGGACAGAGTAGAACTGCCCTATAGGATTTCGAAGGAGCGGTTGGAGGATTCGAACTGCCTACTCATATCCATTTGTTAGCAGTCATAGATCTTAACCACTGCACCACCCGGCTCCTGTACCCTCTCTGTTATCGCTCATCCTTCATTCACTTCTCGTCTTACTCAGTCTTAAACCCAACCCCACCACACCCACACCCTCTTTTCCAAACTGATTGGAATCCAGTCAAAAGGTGAATTATTAAAAAAAACAAAACCAAAAAACAACTATCTGATGCTAAGTAAACTGCACCAAGTCTATCATCTCGTGCCTCAGAGAAGAAGCTGATAGCCTCGGGTGGTGAAGAAGGAATCTCAGGGGTAGGTGCACTGGGAGGTGGAGAGTTTCAGCTTTTCCTTTAGTACCAGCTAGAGAATTCTGCTAGCAATTGATAGAGGAATGGTATGATCCAGTACAGAAATTTTATATCCCTGGTCATCTCATCAGTTGCCACCTTTCATGCTTAATATTAAAGTGCTGTCATTTTGTAAGTCTTTTAAAAATCATTTATGCTTCCTCAGCTCTATAGTGCAACATCATTAAATATTAGGTATAATGTCCCTAACAAACGGCACTTGGAACAAAATAGCAAGCATGCTTTAATGACTCAGAGCTGATCAGAAATCTACAAAAATTTCATCTCCAAGATTTGTCAAGTTCTCTAATACGGTACTACAAAGCTTTGGCTAGGCAGCTCTAAAGTACTTGGGGAATGAGGAGGTGAAAGGTGCAGAGGCCTGTCTTCAGGTAAGGAGGATAAAAGGGATAGGGATGGGAAGCTTTGAATTGGATTGGTCCTTCAAATGCAATTATCTATTCTAGCTCTGTCTCTAACAAGCTGTGTGACCTTGGGCAGATCATGAACCGCTGGGAGCTTCAGGTTCCTCATCTGTCAAAAGGAGGAAATAAGATATTTCTAGCTTCTCCAACCTCATTGTGTTGATGTAATAATCAAATGAGATAATGGCTGAGAAAGTGCTTTAGAAAGATTATAAAAGGGAGGTGTTTTAAATTGACATTAAGTGCCTTGGGGAGACACAAAGATAAACATGACCCAGTCTCTGCCCTAAAGAACTCAATAATCTAGTTGAGAATATAAGACATGTGCATGAAAAGAAAATAATACATAGCAGCAAATAGATGTCAAAAGAGTAGTTTAGATGATAAATACTAGAGAAATCTGAAGAAGGTAAAGAATTCTTTCTGCAGTAATGGATAAGAAGATTTTATAAAATAAATCTTATCTTAGCTGGACCTGAAAGGAGAGAGAAAATCTGGATTATTTAGAATGGTGGAAACATCCCAGCAACTGGAGGCAGAGACAATATAAGCTGCCTTCTGGGGTTCTGGATCAGCTGAAGTGAAGGATTTTATAGGCCGATGCTATATAAAACTAGAAAGTTGAGCTCTAGACCATCCTGATAGTTAAAAATGCAGCAAAATACTGTAAAAAGGATCTAACAATCAGACACCATCTGGTGTCCTTGAACGAGAAAGAATTGCAAGAGTAGCACTGGATTCATTCTCTCCCCCTATCTTTTTTCTCTCTGTGCCTTTATCCTCTTCTCTCTCTCACTGTTTCCTGATTTTGAAAAAAACAGCCTTATTGAGATTTAATTGTCATACAGTATTTAAAGTGTACAATTCGATAAGTTTGACGTATGTATACGTTCATGAAACCACCACCACAATCAAGATAGTGAACAACATATGCATCACCCTAAAAATTTTCTCATGCCCCTTTGTAATCCCTCTCTCCCACCCCTCCCTGCCCCAGTCAACTACTGATCTGCTTTTTGTGCTACGGATTAATTTGCACTTCCTAGAATATCATATAAATGGAGTCAAGTACAGATATACTCTTTCTGTGTGTGGCTTCTTTCACTCAGCATAATTATTTTGAGATTCTTCCATGTTGCTGTATCAATAATTTTTTTAGTTCATTTTTTTTTAATTGCTGAGAAGTAGGGAATCCTTTATAAAGCCTTAATTTGTTTGGGTTTGCATTTAAGGAGGTGCTTCCTCCATGACCCCAAGGTTATGTATCTTATTTCTTGGCATAGAGGATCACTTATTTGTTGAAAGAATGAATTTTTGATCATCCCCATAGTGCTAACACTTTATATAGTTTTACTTGTTGTGGAATGCTTGGCCTTTATAGGCCTGTCTCTTCATCATGCTGTTCATCTCACCTTCTGCTATTCCATACGCAAAATACAATCACTGACTTAATAAATGCTCTTTAAGATAAAGTCAAGAACATGCTTAAGTATTCTTGAGCTAGGCTCCTCGGGGGTGAGGTAGGGAAAATAAGGTTAGGCCTAGCTGCAACTCTCAATCTAGTTTTAACTTCTTGAAGACATTGCTCTTTTTCTTTTTTCTTTTTCATTTTTTATTGTTGTAGTTAAATGAAGTTTACATTTCAAGTTAGTCTCCCATAAAAAATTTATACATACATTGTTATGTGAACCTAACTGCTCACCCCATTCTGCGACAGCACACTCCTTCTTTCCACCCCTGCTTCCCCATGTCCATTCAGCCAGCTCCTAACCCTCTCTACCTTCCCATCTCACCTCTGGACAGAAGCTGCCCCTTTGGTCTCTTGTATCTACTTGACTAAAGAGGCACACTCTTCACGGGTATCACTTTATGTCCCACAGTCCAGTCCAATCCCTGTCTGAAGAGTTGGCCTCGGAAATTGTTTTAGTTCTGGGCTGATAGAGAATCCAGGGGCCATGCTTTCTGGGGTACCTCCATTCTCAGTCAGACCATTAAGTCTGGTCTTCTTGCTAGAATTTGAGTTCTGCACCCCACCTTT
The DNA here is from genome assembly GCA_030035585.1 of Dugong dugon. Classification (NCBI taxonomy): domain Eukaryota; kingdom Metazoa; phylum Chordata; class Mammalia; order Sirenia; family Dugongidae; genus Dugong; species Dugong dugon. The sequence goes on from CM057472.1 coordinate 25,397,947, forward strand.
CTCCTGCTCCATCAGGGACTCTCTGTTGTGTTCCCTGTCAGGGCGGTCATTGGTGGTAGCCGGGCACCATCTAGTTCTTCTGGTCTCAGGCTGATGAAGTCTATGGTTTATGTGGCCATTTCTGTCTCTTGGGCACTGCTTTCCTTGTGTCTTTGGTATTCCTCATTCTCCTTTACTCCAGGTGGTTGGGACCAATTGATGCATCGTGCTAGCTTTTAAGACCCCAGATGCCACTCACCAAAGTAAGATGCAGAACACTTTTTTAATAAGCTTTGTTATGCCAGTTGACCTAGATGTCCCCTGAAGGCATGGTCCCCAGACCCCTACCCCTGCTACTCTGTCGTTCAAAGTATTTGATTGTATCCAGGAAACTTCTTAGCTTTGGTTTAGTCCAGCTGTGCTGACTTACCATGTAGTGTGTGCCGTCCTTCCCTTCATCTAAGATAATTCTTATCTACTATCTAGTTGGTAAATAACCCTCACTCTCCCTCCCTACCCCTGTAACCATCAAAGAATGTTTTCTTCTGTGTTTAAACCTTTTCTTGAGTTCTTATAATAGTGGTCTTATACAGTATTTGTCCTTCTGTGACTGACTAAATTCACTCAGCATAGTAAGTTCTGGCTTCCACCATGTTATACGATGTTTCACGGCTTCATCGTTCTTTATCGTTGCATAATATTCCATTGTGTGGATATACAATACTTTGTTTATCCATTCATCTGTTGATGGGTACCTAGGTTGTTTCCATCTTTTTGCTATTGTGAACAGTGCTACAATGAACATGGGTGTGCATATATCTATTCGTGTGACGGCTCTTATTTTTCTAGGATATATTCCACGGAGTGGGATAGCTGGATCGTATGGTACTTCTATTTCTAGCTTTTTAAGGAAGTGCCAAATCGATTTCCAAAGTGGTTGTACCATTTTACATTCCCACCAACAGTGTATAAGTGTTCCAGTCTCTCCACAACCTCTCCAGCATTTATTATTTTGTGTTTTTTGGATTAAGGCTAGCCTTGTTGGGGTGAGACGGTATCTCATTGTAGTTTTGATCTGCATTTCTCTAATGGCTAATAATCGTTAGCATTTCTTCATGTGTTTGTTAGCCGCCTGAGTATCTTCTTTGGTGAAGTGCCCATTCATATCCTTTGCCCATTTTTTAATTAGGTTGTCTTTTTGTTGTTGAGGTTTTGCAGTATCTTGTAGATTTTAGAGATTAGACACTGATCGGATTTGTTGTAGCCAAAAATTTTTTCCCAGTCTGTAGGTTGTCTTTTGACTCTTTTGGTGAAGTCTTTTGAAGAGCCTGAGTGTTTGATTTTTAGGAGCTCCCATTTATCTAGTCTCTCTTCTGGTGCTTGTGCATTGTTACTTATGGTTTGTATTGTGTTTATGCCATGTATCAGGGCTCCTAGTGTTGTCCCTATTTTTTCTTCCATGATCTTTATCATTTTTGATTTTATATTTAAGTCTTTGATCCATTTTGAGTTAGTTTTTGTACATGGTGTGAGGTATGGGTTTTATTTCAGTTTTTTGCAGATGGATATCCAGTTAAAGACATTGCTCTTGATCAAGTCTTCTAAAAATATTAATGTATATTTTTTTTATCTGTAACCTCTTTTGTTAGTTTAGTATATATCCGTCCAAAATTTCTTTACACATATACAAGCAAGTATAAATATATATTCCCCTCTCTCTTGCATAAAAGGTGGCATACTATATACACTGTTCTATACCTTGTTTTTATTACTTATCCTGAAGATCTTTAAGAATCAGTATATAGAGAGCTTCCTCATTCCTTCTTTATTTTTACTGAGGTAAAATTCACATAGCATAAAGTAACCATCTTAAAGTGAACAAATCTGTAGTTTAGTACATTCACAATGTTGTATAACCACCACCTCTTTCTAGTTCCAGAAAATTTTCATCACCCAAAATAAAACCCTATACCTATTAAGCAGTCACTTCTAATTCCCCCTTACTTCAGCCCGTCAACCACCAATCTGCCTTCTGTGTTTATGGATTTGCCTATTCTGGATATTTCATATAAATGGAATCATACAATATGAGATCTTTTGTGACTTGCTTCTTTCACTTAGCAAAATGTTTTCGAGATTCATCCTTGTGGTAGCATGTATCAGTACTTCATTCCTTTTTATGGTTGCATAATATTCCATTGTATAAATTGTAGTAGTACAATTTTTTCACCCATTCATCCACGGATGGACATTAGGGTTGTTTCCACCTTTTAGCTATTGTGACTAATGCTGCTATGAACATCTGTGTAGAAGTTTTTGTGGACATAATATTTATTTGAAGTTCAGCAATTCCTTCAGTTTCAAATAAAAACTGGTCTTCAATTCTTTGGGGGTATATACCTAAGAATATATATGATCATGGGTCATATGATAATTCTATGTTTAACTTTTTGAGAAACTGTGTTTCACAGTTTCAAGCTGTTTCATAGTGGCTATGCCATTTAACACTCCCACCAGCAATGGATGAGGGTTCCAATTTCTCCATATCCTTGCCAATGCTTATTTTCTATTTTTTTCATTATAGCCATCCTCTTGGGTGTGATGTGGTCACGTATATGTTTTGAACTTGATGATAAATATAAATGGGAGCCTGAGAAAAATCTACTTGGCCTTTCAGACCTGGACATTTCTTTGCTGCATTATTTAGTTAGAGAAGAATAGAGATTTACTGAGAACGTTGCAGGGACTCTGCCTCCCACATTCTAGTTAGGAAACAAAGTGGTGCTCCTGAGAGATTCCAGGCAAGTGTTTAGTATTTTACTTATAATACTAATGGAAATCTTGAGTAGAGAATGTTCTCACACTGAAAATTTGGGTTTAAATTACCAGTTTCAAACCTAGGCCGTTAAAATAGCCATTGGAACTTGACAATGAGTTCCAATTCACTGAGCAATTGTTTAGAAAATTTTGAAAAATAAGTCACACTACTGCCAAAGTATTTGAAGACAAGTAGCAGGAATATATTATGGTCTTATGGACCCAGAAATTAGTTTCAGGAATAAAAATTTTTACAGGCAGTCCAGAGATTTTAGAATTATTTTACAAGGGTGTTCGCTGGAAGATGAAGGCACTCAGAGCCACAGCTATTGATAATTAAGCTCAAAGATTTCATGCCCATTGTAAGTACATGATTTAAAAAGAAAACAAGCGGGTGAAGAAAACGTACAATCAACCTGTGACATCAAATGAAAATTTCAGAACAAATGTTCATAATGTGCCATTTTTTGCAATTGCTTAACACTTCCAAGGGGATTTCAAACCCAGCCCCTTCTGGCTTCCAGGGTTGCCTGTCTGTTCACAGAAACTTTTGTTATACAAACTGGAATGAGTGGAGAAAAGATGAGTCTTTTCACAAACTGCACTGCAACAACTGGACATCCACATGCAAACTGGAAGAAGCCTGGTTTCACTTTGAGATATTATTGCAAACTGGTATATACACAAGGCCTGATAGGAAATTTTGGATCTCAAAGAAAAGCTGAGAAATTTGGCTCAAAAATGGAACAGATTGAAACAATTTTTACCAAAGGAATATGAGACGATAAAGGAAATTGATTCAGAAGAGGACGACTGGTATCATTTTGGAAAGCTAGACATGAAGGACGCCACGTGCAGTTCTTGTTCTAATGACTGAGCATGCTGCTGTAATGTGAAAACATGTGCCAGGCTGATAAAAGTATTCCCTGGATTTTAAACTGATGGTGACACTGTCTTATACTGAGCTGCGTATAAAAGAGATCTTCTCCTTTAAAAATTGTATCAGAACCAGTGAGAAACAGACCCACTAAAGGGTATTTGAAGTTTCATGTTTGGGATGAACACACGTTGTGAATTTTGAAATGCCCCCTATGATTAAGGTGTTACGGAAAAAAAAAAAAAAAAAGCAAAACCTTGAGGAAGTTAGCAATTCAGTATACTTTCTATATTCCATTTACTGAAGATAAGTTTTGCTAAACTAATTTCATTATGCAACCATGGTAGCTAAGTAGGTTAAGTATCACATCTGAGTTTCCCATGAAGTGAAGGGCAGCCTTACAAACTCAGGCATAGATAATTCTGGAATGGAGGCTGTTCTTCAGCAGCATTTCAAAAACTAATTTATTGGCTCCTTCAAATGATTAATAACAGAAAGCTCTATGTTGGGGGGAGTCCATCAGGATCATCCAAATCTGGGTTTACTGACCAAAATTCAGGCAGGAGCCAGGTAGGTACGCAATGTGTGAAGGGCACAGGTGTAAGAATGGTGGGAACTCCGATCAACTAAGGAGGGAATGCATGGGATACAGGAGGAGCCACCATTCAGTTCCAACCTATCACTGCCATGTGGGAAAGGAAACCCAGGGTGACAGATCTGATCATTCAAAAAACCGTAGAAACCCAGGTCTCTGCACACGATATCCAGATTTTTATGTGAAATCTCCTGAACTGTGTTGGCAATCAGTTTCTTTATTTGTAATACCTTACTATTATCATAGAGGCGGTACACATGCATTGTGTAAAAATAGAAAATGTAGGCCAACCACAACAAAGCATATTCTTACCACTCAAAGATCACCACAGTTAACACCTTAGTGCATATACTTTCCGATCTTTTTTTCCATAAATATATACATTTTAAAATGTGATCATCCTGTACCTATGATTTTGTTACCTGCTTTTTTTATGTTTATGAGCTTAATATTTCCATCTTAGTAACTTTCATCTCATTCAATCCTGTCATATTCAAAGATACACAATTTTTTCCAATTAACTTCCAAATATCCTTTACAGCAACTGGTCCAAACAAATAAGGAAGCTAAGACTATGCTTGTATTTAGTTATTATGCCCCTTATGTTCCTCTTTAACAGTTTTGCCTTTTTTATTTTTTTAATCATACTCACTTGCTGAACAGACCTGGCCAGTTGCCTACAGAGTGCCTCACCTCCTAGATTTGTCTGGTTGCTTCCTTCTAGTGTCCTTTGGTTTGTTCCTATATCCCTAGTATTTCCTGTAAACTGGAAATACTGGGGATAGACTTCTTTTGAGGGGGCAGGGAGCATATATATACTAGGTTGGGTTATGTACTCACATCACACCAGAAATGATCTACCATAAGTGATTCCAGGATACAGGTGGTGATCCCACCTACATACAGTTAACATTTCTGGCCTCAAGTCTAAATGCTGAGATGTTACTTGGCACTAAAAAAAAAAAACTCGCGCTGTCAAGTTGAGTCCTGACTCATAGTGACCCTACCAGACAGAGGAGAACTGCCCCACAGGGTTTCCAAGGAGCAGCTGGTGGATTCAAACTGCCGACCTTCCCGTTAACAGCTGTAGCTCTTAACCACTGCGCTACCAGGGCTCTGCCTGGCACTACATGAACATCCAAATCTCCATCAACCATTTCACCTATGGTTTTAACACCAATTAGTAATTCTTGCCTGAATCAATTCCACCCAAGTTCACAAAATGCTGTTTTCCAATTCTATCATTCCATCTACATTTATCAGCTGGTGTTTTTTGGTCAAGCTCTTTCTCTCCTCTACTGGAGTTTTAATTAATATTATAAATACTGACTCTCAGTGGGCCAAACCCAATGCATTTGGGGGCAGGATTTAATCTGTGGGCCACCACTTGTGACCTCCAATCTAAGCCAGATGTCTCACCTATGTCATTGCTGTGTACACTGTGGCATTAGATCTTTTGCTTCCAACACTGAATTACTTTGCACTTGTTGACATGTTGCTTGTAATCTTCTCAAGGCATTTTATGTGTCTATTTTTCTCCCTGGCTAGCCTCAACCTCCGCAAGGACAGGAACTCTATTGCAGTATATTTCTTTTGCTTCTGCTAATGAGCTTTTAAAGGTACTCTGGCCACTGCTAATTCTTATTATCTAACAACAACAAAGGAAAAAAGAAGCACTTGTATGAACTGAAAGTTTTCATTCTTGTCCCTTGTATTCCCTAGCTTCCTGTCTAAAACCTTCCCTATCTATCATACTGAAGTGTTTATCTCCTTCACACTGACAAGGAAACCTTGACAGTATTGCTCTGGGATCCCTGTAACGGGGGGAATAAGTTACTAATCTTAGAAAGTTGGAAGGTCATTTTGTTTTAAATTTCTAGTATCTAGCTCTTTGACACTTTACCACTCCAAGCTTCCATTTCTTCATTCAGTAAAATGAGGTGACTGGCATGAAGAAATGCTCATGATCATTAGCCATTAGAGAAATGCAGATCAAAACTACAATGAGATATCGTCTAACCCCAACAAGCTAGCCTTAATCCAAAAAACACAAAATAATAAATGCTGGAGAGGTTGTGGAGAGACTGGAACACTTACACACTGTTGGTGGGAATGTAAAATGGTACAACCACTTTGGAAATCGATTTGGCGCTTCCTTAAAAAGCTAGAAATAGAAGTACCATACGATCCAGCTATCCCCCTCCTTGGAATATATCCTAGAAAAATAAGAGCCGTCACACGAATAGATACATGCACACCAGTATTCATTGCAGCACTGTTCAAAAAGATGGAAACAACCTAGGTATCCATCAACAGACGAATTAAACAAATTATGGTATACCCACACAATAGAATACTACTCAATGATAAAGAACAACGATGAAGCTGTGAAACATCTTATAACATGGAGGAATCTGGAGGTCATTACGCTGAATGAATTTAGTCAATCACAGAAGGACAAATATTGTATAAGACCACTATTATAAGAACTCAAAAAAAAGGTTTAAACACAGAAGAAAATATTCTTTGATGGTTAGGAGGGTAGGAGGGAGAGTGAGGGTTATTTACCAACTAGATAGTAGATAAGAATTATCTTAGGTGACGGGAAGGACAGCACACACCATAAGAAAAGTCAGCACAACTGGACTAAACCAAAGCTAAGAAGTTTCCTGAATACAATCAAGCACTTTGAGGGACAAAGTAGCAGTGGTAGCGGTCTGGGGACCATGCTTTCAGGGGATATCTAGGTCAACTGGCATAACAAAGCTTATTTAAAAAATGTTCTGCATCTTACTTTGGTGAGTGGCATCTGGGGTCTTAAAAGCTAGCAAGTGGCCATCTAAGATGCATCAATTTGTCCCAACCATCTGGAGTAAAGTAGAATGAAGAATGCCAAAGACACAAGGAAAGCAGTAGCCCAAGAGACAAAAAGGGCTGTGTAAACCAGAGACTTCATCAGCCTGAAAAGAACTAGATGGTGCCCAGCTACCACCAATCACCGCCCTGACAGGGAACACAACCGAGAGTCCTTGATGGAGCAGGAGAAAGGTAGGGTGCAGAACTCAAATTCTAGTAAGAAGACCAGACTTAATGGTCTGAGACTGGAGGAACCCCGGAAGCATGGCCTCTGGACTCTATCAGCCCAGAACTAAAACAATTTCCGAGGCCAACTCTTCAGACAGGGATTGGACTGGACTGTGGAACAGAAAGTGATACTCGTGAGGAGTGGGCCTCTTAGCTCAAGTAGATACAAAAGACTAAATGGGCAGCTTCTGTCTGGAGGTGAGATGGAAGGTAGAGAAGGTTAGGAGCTGGTTGAATGGACATGGGGAATCAGGGGTGGAAAGGAAGAGAGTGCTGTCACAATGTGGAGAGAGCAATTAGGGTCACATAACAGTGTATGTACAAATTTCTGTGTGGGAGACTAACTTGAAATGTAAACTTCATTTAAACTACAATAATAATCAAATGAGGTGACTGGGTTAAGTAATCACTAAGACTGTGCCCAGCTTGGCTCAAACTTTCTAGTATACAAGCCTAACTAGTACCCTTTAGCAGGTATTTCTCGTGACCCATCCCTCCCTGCTTGGATGGCACTGGGCTCCCATCACATGAGCCACCACTGTCCTTTCCAAGGGAGGTCGAGCTTAGGTAAAGTAACACCCACAGTGGGCAGAATTTGCCTCCGATGACTCTCCTACAGTTAGACTGCTTTAATCTATATGTCCTGGTAACAATTTTCTCAGTATTTCCAAAGTTAAACAACTAGGGCTGAGTGGGACTGGGGAGACCCTGGTTATGGAGCCTCACCATAAGGGGTTTGAATGACCCTAGGCCAGTTCTGGGGTATGAGTGTTTCTAAAAAACAGAATAAAAACCTCTTAGCTCACCGGTTTTTTTAATCCTCTTATCTCAGTCCTATTGGTCTCTTTTCATTCCCTTCTTTATGGGTATAATCTCAAGGACCTCATCCCACTGACTTTATGTGCCTGGAAATAGCTCTCTTTCTCTATGTCTTCTTGACTGAGGGCGGTCTCAGCCTGAATGTAAATGGAATCTTACCCATTTCCCTGAGGCCTTGAGAGCTCCAGGTGGTAGGGAGACAGTCAAGTCTCCAAGAAGGAAGAGAGAGAACCATCATCAGCCTTGTTCTTGATAAACCACATTACGGAGCCTGCAGGGCATGGGGCTGGCCAGAGCAAATAGCTGAAGTCTGCTCCTAAAGCCTGATCCTTGTCCTGAGACTCTCGTCTAAAGAGACCCAAAATGGATCCTGTAATTCTTCAGTTCTTCCCTTTCCCCATTTCATGACTATCAGTTGTTGATGAAAATCCGGTGGCAAGTTGGCCAACAAGGCCTACATTTTGCTGTATCCTTGGCAGCATCCCATAAATCTTTCACCATCAACTGTAAATGTTAAGCTAGAACTATTAAGGATGAGCAATTTCCTAGCAAACAGGAAGAAGGGACGCTCTTGAGATTGAGAGTACACTTGGGAGCCTGCCAGTGGTGACGTGGGGTGGCTAGGCTGCTCTTCTGCCACAGCCTGCCCTTCCCTGGGCCTGTCCTCATCAGATGTTATCATTTGTTTTTCCTCAGGAGGAAGGGAGAGAGTAGCCCCAGTGGCTAGAACAGAGTCTTGGGGAGTCCCAGGGGTGGAAGAGATCAGCAGACACCTAGAAAGAAATGAGCCAGTCAGGTCAGGAACAGACGGAAGGACATGATCAGAGTAAGAAACAAATGAGCCAGACCGACACAGTGGACAAGATCTCCAAGAGTGAAAAGACAGAAGTGAAGGGATGGATATAAAGCTGCACATCTCCTTCGGATTTCCTGGGCAGGGAGCAGCCTGGAGAGAAGAGGTCCCAGTCACAGGGTCTTTGTATTCACATATTTAATAATAATAATCCAGTTTCAGAACATTTATCCCTCCAAAAAAGTGCATTTCCCCCCTCTGGCACTCAGCTGTAAGGCTCTGAATGTAGAGCTTCCTTATTTACTCTCAGAGAGCTCTTCTATGCAATTCCCAGATTGGCTGGCAAAGTCACCTTAGAATAAACCCAAAATGTGGAATTTCTGTCCTCATCATTTCCAGTAGGAAACTCTAAGTGGCACAGAATGAAGACTAAGGATCAAAGATTACCGGATTAATTTGCCTAAAACCAATTCACCCAAAGCCAATTAGTCTAAAATAAACATTTATCAAATCTGCAGCATTTCAAAAGACTTAGCAGATTCATCTTTTTGCTTTTTATTGTTGTTGTCTGCATAACCTTTAATTGTTTAGTCAACTGAATATGCCACATGCCTGTCTGCTTGTTTAGAATATACTGGCATTTTAACAGTAGGAATGTAGACGTTAGGCCAAAGCATCAAAACTGTATTGAGCTCCACTGCATTTTCCAAGGCATCTGATTTGTAAAGGAATACTGAATTAAGAAACACAAATGATAACACAAAATGTCTGTACCAATTATATTTATTGCTAGAAACTTTAAACTTTTTTTAAAAAAGTATTTGAAAAGTAGGTAACAGAAAAAAGACATCCATAAATGTAGGAAGCAATCTCATCATTTACGAGGTGCTGCAAATTTGATAAATTTATAATAACTCAGAAGTACTCTTGGATGAATAGATATAAATTCTTGAAATACCCAAAGCATGACAAAAAAGAACAGGACACCTAAGTGGATATAAAAACACCCAAAAGGGGACCGAGCTTCTGGCAAACTGGTCACTAAGTGAACTGAACATCAAGCAAACACGTTTTCAGTGAACTGGTTTTAAGAGATCTAGCTTTAGGTGGACTAGTTTGAGCCAAAATGACTAGAACTAAATCAAAGTGGTTTGCTCCCTCTGGCTCCCCAGAACCCCAAAGGTTTGGGACTGCAGTAGATATTGCGCTGGGCAAATCTGCTGCAAAAGACCTCTTTAAAGTGTTAAAAAGCAAAGATGTCACCTTGAGGACTAAGGCTTCCCAGAACCCCAGAAGTTTGGGACTGCAGTAGATACAATCCCAGGGTCCTTCTGAAAGGTGGCAGGTCTGGAGGAGTGAGCTCAGCTGAGGAACCAAGTGTGACAGTGACCTCAGAAGGACTGTGAGTGTGCACATGTGTGAGATATACTGGGTTAGAGGGCTCAGGAGTGTGGCTAGCCTGAAGCTCCCTAGATGTCCCACCCAGCAAGTTGCACACCCACAGAGGCCCACTTATTGCCTCCTCCAGCTGAGGAGAAGAGGAACCAAGTATAGGCAGCAACCTCGCCTCCCCCAGGCCCATGTAAGTCCCTGAGAAACAGGCAATACAGGCAGCAGGGCCACCCAGGTCTGGTCACCATTCCCATAGAGGGGTGAGAAGCTCTCCTACTACTTAGAGAGAACAAGGCCAACAAGTTACTCATTAAAAAGGTCCAGAGTTTCCATCTCTTCATCCAGATGCAGAGATAAAGATACTGTGGTAGGAACCTGGCTGATCCTGTATCTGCCACTACATGTGGGCTACAAAAGAGTGAGGAGCTCCCATGCCGTCCTCTCTCCTTTCCTGTAATTCAGAACCAGAACACTGACTTATACACAAACATATACTGGAATATAGATTAGAATCAGGCCTTCAAAAATACTGGAACTTGCCTGTGTGTGCCTGAGTGTAAGCTATAGCACAGGCTGCACACATGGAGAGGAGGTCAGTCATCCCCAGAGGCAATGGGAAGACTCCTTCTCCACAATCCGTTTGGAATGTCATAATCTTTGGGTCTCTGGCCCTAGGGCCCTCCCAGAGGAGTCTTCTCCCAGGCTGGCAGAGTGCATTCCTTGCCTCGGCTCGCCTGAGGGGCCCACTGGCCTGAGAAGTCTGTCAATGGTGGTGATGGCAGCGGTGGTGGTGGCAGTTCACATATGGTTGGTAGAGGGCTGTCGGGCGTTGAGCCGCTGCATGTGACAGCTGTGGCAGAGCAAGTGCCCATCCAGAGGGAAGCAGCAGCAGCCTTCCTCGTCACTCAGCTGCATCCGGCAATCCTAGGGAAGGAGGACACCTAGTTCACCCCCGCCCAGGTACCCTGGACACAGAGGACATCCTGGGAGTCTGCCCTGTTCAACACCAGACTCCTAACTGCTGGAAGAAAGATTTGTGGAGTGTGTGGTAGAAGGGATGGGCTCCAGGAGAAACCTGAGAAAATACCTCATCGGGACACAAGGCGTCGCTGCTGCTGCAGCAGTAATGAGCCAGGCCCCATTTCTAGCAGTTACAGGAGTCCTGAATCTTAAGGAGTCTTGATTCTAGGGAAGCCAGGTTCAGAAAGGACTAAACAACTAGAACCAGAAGAGCAGCTAGAGGATGGGAAAGGATTGGAGAGATCAGAACACCTTCCTGATTTTCCATGCCTTACACCTCTCCCATAGACACCTCAGACATAGGACTCGACTTTTTCCTTCCCCCTCCCCAACCCCATTGATTTAAAATCAGGAAAGGTGTGCATGCGTTTGGGTTGTATCCTTTCACCATACTTATTCAATCTGTATGCTCAGCAAATAATCCAAGAAGCTGGACTATATGAAGAAGAATGCAGCATCAGGATTGGACGAAGACTCATTAACAACCTGCAATATGGAGATGACACAGCCTTGCTTGTTGAAAACCAAGAGGACTTGAAGCACTTACTGATGAAGATCAAAGACCACAGCCTTCAGTAGGGATTACACCTCAACATAAAACAAAAATCCTCACAACTGGACCAATAAGTAACATCATGATAAATGGAGAAAAGACTGAAGTTGTTGAGGATTTTATTTTACTTGGATCCAACAATTAACACCCATGGAAGCAGCAGTCAAGAAATCAACGCATTGCACTGGGCAAATCTGCTGCAAAAGACCTATTTAAAGGGTTAAAAAGCAAAGATGTCACCTTGAAGACTAAGGTGTGCCTGACCCAAGCCATGGTATTTTCAATCGCCTTGTGTGCATGCAAAAGCTGGACAATGAATAAGGAAGACTGAAGAAGAATTGATGCTTTTGAATCATGGTGTTGGCAAAGAATACTGAATATACTATGGACTGGCAAAAGAACAAACAAATCTGTCATGGAAGAAGTACAGCCAGAATGCTCCTTAGAAGCGAGGATGGCGAGACTTTGTCTCATGTACTCTGGACATGTTATCAGCAGGGACCAGTAACTAGAGAAGGACATCATGCTTGGTAAACTAGAGCGTCAACAAAAAAGATGAATCAACACAGTGGCTACAACAATGGGCTCAAACATAGCAACGACTGTGAAGATGGTGTAGGACTGGGCAGTGTTTCATTCTGTTGTATATAGGGTCGCTATGAGTCAGAACTGATTTGATGGCACCTAATAACAACAACCCCCATTCCAATTCTCCTCTAACAGCCCTAGCCCCTAAGGCTCACCTCACAGTGGTAGCACTCAAAGTGGTAATCCCGGTCCATGGATATCACCCTCACGATGTCCTCACAGCCCTGAAACACACAGATCCCCATGGGGATTTGAGTAGAATAATAACCCTTTATTTAGGCGCCACTCCTACCCCAAGATCACACAAAGGCCTCTGAGCCTCTCTGCAGTCATCGATAGCTTTGAGATGGCCTTCAAAACTTCCCTCTCTCCTCCCTTGCACTGCTCTAGCAGGCCATGCCCCCACCTGCCACCTGACTTCTCTCTCAGTACAGGGGCCTGGCCTTACCTACCTCTCCCAGCTGTAGGGCAAGCAAGGGGAAGGGAAAAGGGCAGGCAGCACAAATAAAGCAGGCTAAGCTGGGGGCAAGGAGATGCAATAGGTTCTGGTTCCTCGTTGGCTTATGACTTCTCTCCCTGGGCACATCCTGGCACACATAGTTTAAATCATTTCTGACCCCTTCCCACCAGCCCTGAGGATTCTTCCCACCTTTTTCTAGCCCTGACATCTGGGATCTGGTGACCTTGACCTCAAAGTAAGTTTCCTCCTCTGGACTAGGTTAGAAGAGATGGAGCCTGGACCCAGTGAAGCTGTCAGACATGTCCACGCCTGGATGTTAGGGTCAGAGTGGTGACCCGAGGGCAGAGTCACACGGGAATCTTCCCAGAGTGCATTCCTCAGCACCACCGCTTCCCGCAGAAAGCCAAGCGGCATGTCCCTGTCCCCTCCCCAGAGACAGCAGTGCTGGCTGCCCTGCAGGAGAACCCAGACTTACTGACCTCGGAGGGGAGGATGGGCTGGCCGCAGGCTGCACACTTGGGGGCATAATTTCTAAAAAGAGAGAGAAGAGATGAACTGAGATTGAGGACTTCCTGCACCCAGCCCCACACTGCACCCCAAGGGGTAGACTTACTTGTGGTAGTCAGTGACACAAAACACCTGGTTGGAGAAGTCCACTGTGAAAGGGATGCCATCCAGGCACTTGTTGCAAACGATGCATCGGAAGCAGCCTGGATGATAGGACTTCCCCATTGCCTGCAGGATCTGGCTCATGGGGTAGGAGGAGAATCAGTCCCCCAGTCCCAGTCACAGCTCTCCAGCTACCTGTTATGTTCCCTGCTCCTACCACCAACCTCATCCAATCCCTGCCATCCTCCCAAAACAATGCTATGTAGTTTGAGGGGACCAAGGAATCTTAAAATGGAAACAGAGACTCCAAGAAAGGTCTGAGGGAGCATACAAGCTCAGTGCTTCTCAATTCAGGCTGCACATTAGGGTCACTTGGGAAGCATTTATAAAACATCAGTGTCTGCATGCCCTTCCCCCGCAACCCCCCTGCCCCCGGGCCTATTCAGTCACAGTCTCAGGCATTGGCATTTTTTTAGTTTTTCTGCTGGCTATCAGGGTTAAGAACCACTGATCTAATCTAATCCCTCCTTTTTATAGAAAAGAAAATTGAATTCCAAATGATTCCAGCCAAGAGCAAAAGACAACCCCTGACTCTTAGCTCAGAATGGAGGGCATGACTATGCCTGGAGAATTAGGGAGGGGCCAGGTCATGGAAGTTTGGGATGGCAGGATTAGGAGCCTGGATTTGATCCCATGGGCAAAAGGCAACCACTGTCAACAGCTGCTCTGGGGAGGAATGGGATGAAAGCGATTCATCTGGTGACAGGTTTCAGCCCCCCACCGTCTCTCAGTGACCATTCAGCTCTGACTCCCACCCTCGGCCCCTCAGCCTCACAGAGTCCCAGCTGAAGTCACTTTCCTTACCTTTTCCAAAATCAAGTGACCACAGACACAGCATTTCTCAGCTGCCTCCTGAAACCCTGAAAACTGGAAGAAGGAAAAGACATAGGGAGGATGTTACCAAACTGTGAATGCCCTGATGGGTGGACCCCTGGTGCGCCACCAAGAAAGGGTTTCCAGTGTAGGAACCAAGGGACCCCTCACTCACCAGATAATCTTCCTCACAGTACACAGAGCCGTTGACGCTGTAGAAAGCCTTGCAGCGCAAAGTTCGTCCTAGAAGCAGCAGAGAAGGAGCTTGAGCCTATCGAGGGGCTGGCGTCCCCCACTCTGGGGTCACCCCTCCCTAATGCCACACGGTGTATTTAAATCTGGACTTTATTTAGTGTCTTTTTTCCTAACTGCTGTCTGTCCTCCCTTGCCACACACAAACCCATCTGATGCAAGTCCAATTTGCTTTGGCCGTATTCCAGCCAACTTCTCTTGTCCTCTGCTCACTGCTCCTCCAGTCCCTGCCTCCTCAATAGTTTTCCGTGACCCTACCCTAAGGGAGTGCCTTCCTCTCCAGTACCTGGTGTATGAGGAGCCACTTGGGGAAGCAAAGCCAACCACGCACTGGAGTACATGGCAAAGAAGCTCTATGAACAAGGTGCCATATAATTTGCATAGAGAAAATCACGTTGTCACAGGCCTTGTCCTCTGGGACCTTTCAGCCTAGGACCCTCTTTGCTCACACTGGCTATCTGGCTCTCAGCTCTGTCTCCTTCCCTCCGGGGACAGGGCTCCAGAGAGATGAGGAGATACTGGAGTTACTGCTGGGGACAAAATGCTTTGTTTAGGAGCAAAGCCAGCCCCCTTTCCTGCGGCACCAGGCTGCTTTTCCACGCTTAGAGGGACAGGGTCCTCTGCACACAGATAAGGCAGGACCACTCCATTACGTGACCTATACTCAGAAGCTGCTCTGGGGTGTCTAAATTGTCAGGGATGGGGAAGGACGGAGAGCATGGCAGGGAACGGGCAAGTTCTCCACTGTCACCCTCTTCCACTTCTCTACCTCCAGCTATGCCCAGCGGTTTATAAAAGCTGACTTAGAAACGCATGAAACACAGGGAAGGAGAGAGAGGGAAAGAGAGACACATCCAGAAGAGGCCCTATAAACAGGACAGACAGATAGACAAGCCTAAAGAGAACCAGGCAGAGACTAGAGAAGTGAGAGAAAAGCTGAGTGTGGAGTCAGACAGGCAGATAGGAGATTAAAGGTTTAGCAAAGAAATCAGAATAGGCAGGCAGTGGTGTGGGGGTGCGGTGGGAGGGGCGGAGGTGTTAAGGCCGCTGGGAGCACCCCCACCCCAAGCAGGCCTCCTGAGCTAACAGCAGCAGGCATTCCTGCAGTGTGATGTCATCAGCTTGGCATGGCCCTGTGGCCTGCACTCTAGTGAGGTGGCTGAACTCTGACCAGCCAAGAGAAAACCCCCCTCACCACCCCCGCATGGCTCCCCAATCCCCCAGCCCACCCCGCCCTTCCCACATTCCTGTCTTTCACTGTAGCCCCAGGCAACTCAGCTGCCCAAGACCAAACCCCACCAAGGAGAGACCAGAGGGCCAGGCAGGAGTCCAGGCTGGGCAAGCAGGGAGGCAGAAGAAAGAGAGAGAGCTGGAGGGGAGGAAAGAGGCTGGACAGAGGAAAGGAGGACAGAGGAAAAGAAAGATAAACTAAATGAGTAGGGGAAAAAGAGGGAGACTCCGGAAAGCAGACCCACTGTGCGGGGAGGGAAAGCCAGGTAGAATACAGACTGGGGAAGCAAGGGAGAAGGTGAGGCAGCTGTGGCTGTCCACACGCATGGTGGGGACTCAACAGCTGCGGCTGGTGAGCTAATGAAGAGGCACAAGTTCTCCTCCTGTTTCCTTAAGCACTTGTGAGTGCATATGCATGTGTGTGTTGAGCAGGGGTGCTTGGGGCCTCAGCCCTCCTGGGCTGCACTCACCGCAGGAGCAGCAGACAAAGCAGTGTGTGTGGTAGAGGCTGTCCAGAGCCTGGCAGGCATTGCTCTGCCCATAGATGCCTTTGTTGCACTTGATACAGGTGCCTGAGGGGAGAGGAAAGGTTGTCAGCATCACACCGCACTCCCCACTCACGTCCAGAATGAAACCAGGGATTCTCATTCTTTCCTGAGTGTGCCAGAGGACCATCAGAGACAGCCTCGGGGGAAGGATGATTAGATGGGCTTACTTCTGGGAAGAGTGGGCAGCAAGAAATGGCATGCAGCAAGATTTTGGCTAGACAGAGAACCCATTCTTGTTTACTGATTAATCAATGTATCTCTGAGCATCTATTTTGTAACTAACACAGTGCTCAATACTGTAGGAAATTGGAGAAAAATATACGGTCCCTGCCTTTTAGATGCTTACAGTTTTTGTTGGAAAAAAGGCAAAATATAACCCCTGTTGCATTGTGTGGGACAAGCGGTCAGAGATGTCAGTCTGGAAGCCAGTCCACAAGCAGACTCAAGAAAACTTCTGGGGAAAGCTGGCCAGGGCCAGAAAGCCTCTCTGAGACCTCAGTTTCCCCATCTGTAAAATGAGCTGCTGTTCAGCTATATACTGATTTCTCTTGCTCCCTACCTCCAGGCTTCCAAAGATGGCAAGGAAGGATATGGCTTAGCAGAGGGACCTGGGCAGAGGGGACCATATGAGCCTGGCTCCTGTGGGGAGGTGGCTGCTGACAATGCAGGCTAAGTTCTAGGGATGAGGGTTGCATAGGAAAGACAAGGGGCGAGGAAGGGTGGCAAAACCCCTAATGCTTCCCTGTCACCTTCCATCATGGCAGGGACACAGAGCTGGACTGCTCTTCCCGGATATCTCCACCTAAAATACATATACCTGGCCCTGGCACCTGCCTTTCCTGGGTGTGTTCCTTCCTCCCGCCACTCCCCAATTCCTGGCCCATGAGTGAGGGCTAGGGCCTGTCTTTGGGGAGCAGATCTGGCCCGCCTCACCCCACCCCACCTCTCCCCCTCGGCATACTGCCACACTCCCTGCCTGTTGGGGCCCATCCCAGTCTTTGCCCAGGGGCTTGAGAGCCCGTGCAGCAGCTGCAGTAACTGATGGGCCCAGGCCTGTCCTGCTCCCACCCTCTGGCAGCTGGGCAAGGCTGTAGCCAAGGAAGAGGGCCCCTACTAGGGGCAGGAGTAGAAGGGCGGTCAGGCTGGGGCTGGAGGCACAGGGGTCTGCAGGGGCTCTGTCAGGGGAGGCAACCTGGCTCCCAGAGAGAAGAGGCCCCCATCTCTGAATTCAAAATGTAGCCTTTCCATGGGAGATCTGCCCCAGGACTGTCATGCCAGGGGACCCTGTGAGAGTCACCTCTTTGGGAAGCTTTGGACATTATGAGAACACAAGGGGAAACAGCTCAAGCATGTCCACCTCACCTCCCCCAACCCAGCACATCCACACCTAGGTTCTTCCTGCCATATGACTGCACTCCCTCTGAGTTCCTGTCTACCTCTTTGGTTTAGCTAAAGAGACTTCTTTCCACTAAGAGCCACTTCTCCTGGGTCTCAAAAGGAAACTGCTAAAAGGGCCCTAGTCTCCCACTCTCCCTTGAACAAAGTGATTTAGCATATCTGTTCTGGGCTTTCCTCTCTCCGGTAAGGTAAAGGGGTGGGGACGCTTTGAGGGGGTGGAACTGAATTAGGCAGGGCCCTTCCAACCTATAGCCCTGTTACCTCTGAATCTCCCCCCATTCGCCCTTCCCTGGCTGATTCTCTCTCCATTCCCATTTCTAGCCATAGAGTTCTAGAACATGGGGTCCAGGGCAGGGACACGGGTGGTGAGAAAAAAGGGGGGAAGGGATTGTTTAGAAAACTAAGAGACCACAGCCCTGGGGGTGAACTTTCCACCTCCTTAGGTACTTCGTACCACAATCAGATTAGCATTTCTTTATATGGTGCACTGGTGCCTGTGTGTTTTGATCAAAAGATCATTCAAGACCCCAATATCCCCCATCCAAGCCCACTGCCGTCAAGTCAATTCGGACTCAAAGCGGACCCCATAGAACAAGGAGCAGCCAGCGGATTCGAAATGCCGACGTTTTGGTTAGCAACTGCGCTCTTAACCACTGAGATACCAGAGCTCCATATCCCCCATAGCTAAGACATATAATCAATACTTGTTGAAAGTAACCCAGTGGGGGAGAAGGACAGAGACCAGATTTCCTTAACAGCAGCAGGAAGTTAGGGGCGACTTGTAACCTGAGTTCTGAGCAGGTTATAGCCAAAACTCAAGGCCAGGTTATTCCTGGCAGTTACACAGGGTCGTTAGTCAGGGGTAATAGCATCCCAGCGGTCATGGCTTCTGCCCTGACTTTTGGAGAGTAACTAAAATAAAAGCTGGCACTACCCGGTCCCCTTGCCTTAAAAGCCCACGCACGCACCGAGCTATCGGAACGGGGGCGGGGCAGCATTTGGGTCCCCATTCTCGCCCCAGGGCCCACCATCCTCCCGCCCAAGCTCCATTTCCCCGACAGTGACCACGACTCCGCGTGTGCGAGAAAGTCCCCCGCCCCCAGCCCCGCGTCCCGCAAAGCCGCCAAAGCCCGCCCCGCCAGGGGCACCTGGAGTGCCCGGGCAGGAGCCAGCAAGCACGCGGCCCGCCCACCCCGCGCATTCCCCGAATTCCTGCGGGTGGAGCCGGGGCCGGGTGGGGGCGCCGCACGCAGGAGCCTGCAGGAGCACCACCGTGAAGGGGGGAGCAAAATGGGGATGCTCTCACTGCCCTACTGGGTCCCCTCCCTACAAGGCCTTCTACCGCGAAAACACGAGGCTCTACTGCTTGAGAAACCAGGACTCACGAGATAATCAGGGGATTTGCGTTTATCAGGAACGAGGAGCCCTGGTTCATTTGAAACCCCGTGGGAAGTTCGAGAAAGCGCTCTGCGCCTTCTTGCCTCTTTTCTAGCTCCCTGTCTCCGCCTTCGACCCCGGGGCGCTGGCAATTTCGGCCGTCGGGGCAGTGGGGAACCGAATGCGGAGAAGGGTCCTTCCCGTCCCTAATCATTTCTCTTCACTCTCACTCACCGAAGTAGTCCTCCCTGGCCTCCTGCTCCCGCATCCGTGCCCGGGCGGCCTCCGGAGCAAACGGACCCGGCGGCTCCTCGGAACCCGACGGTTCATTCCCCGAGGGTTCCCCTCGGGTGCCGGCTTCTCGCCCACCCGTGCCCACCGCCAGGCGCAGCAACGCTGTTAGCTCATCTTGGTAGCGGGCACCTGCGGCGCAGTCTCCGTAGCCGGTCACCGAGTGTCGTCCAGGTTGCGCCCCGCGTCTCTCCAAGGGCCCGGGCGTGCCCACGCCAGCCCCAGCTAGAGCTCCGGGGCTGCCCAGTGCCGGGGGATACGAGTGGCGGCTTTCCTGGCAGCCGAACCCTGCGGACCGGTGAGCGCACAGTAGATCCAAGGCGGCATGCAGCTCCGGGTAGGCGGAGGGGACCCCTCCGGAGGAATAGCCTGCTGGTGCCCCGGCCAGGGGCGGGCCAAACAAGCACGACCCGACGGGCAGAGGGCTCCCGTGGCGCTGGTCGTAGCCCATGCTGATGCCGCTAGTACGATTGCTGCAGGGCCGGCTACCTCCGGCTCCGCCAGCCCCCGCCCCGTCCAGCAGCAGGCTGCCCCGGGGACTGGACGGCTTGCTCGCATCGCTGGCCGAGCTACTGGCGAAGCTGGAGCGGGGGCTCAAGGCTGGGGCCGTAGTCTCCAGCCGAAAGTCGGGGATCAATGACTGAGTTAGAGTCAAGGCCCGGGTAGGGGGCGGCCCCCCGGGAAAAGCGCCTTCGTAGCGCTGCGCCTCAAAGGAGCCGCGCGGGTTCCGCTCAGCGTCCAGGGGGCCTTGCTCTCGGGTCGGCTCCAACGGCTCATCCCCAGGTCCCCCAGTAGCTCCTCGGGATCCGGATTTCCTAGGTCCTCCCAACCCACTCTGTCGCCCCTTGCTCGGCCCGGGGGTCCCATCGGACCCAGACCGACTAGATTCACCCTTTCTGCGGCCGAACTTGGCGCTGCCGGAGTCCGAGAGTCTTAACTTCTCCAGCAGGCGACTGGCTTTCTCCCCTAACCGCTCCATGACCTCGGGTCTGGGGCCTCCAGCCCCCTCCCCGCCCGGCACCCTGCAGCGTCTCGGTGGTCGCTTCTTTCCCTGCTGCCGGACTCTGGCTCCCCAGGGACACAGGGCGGGCACAGGGGCTTAGCGGGCGGCCAGGATGCCCGGCGCCAGGAATCCTGCAGCATCCCCCAGCGAGAGGGGCTGCATCCTCCAGCGCATCAGGGGTTTAGCGGGGCTAGAAAGGCCTACGGCCGCGGCTGTCCCGACCGCCAGTCTATCTGTTCACGCGTCGACTCGCCCGGCCGCCCAACTCTCCTAGTCCCAGCCCCCGCCCCCCCTCGCTCTCACACTCGGCACCGACTGAACTTTTCTCCCAAAACTTTTGTCTGCCTGGCCGGATCTACTTTCCGGGAAGGGCGGGGCGGGGGCGAGGCGGGGGGGTGTCTGCGCAGGGATCTCTGGTACGGGGAATTTGGGGGGTGGTGCTGCTGCTGTCTTGGAGGTGGAGTCCTGACGACCAGAGGCGAGAAGAGACGAGGGGCAGTTTGGTCGGCTACTACTACATCACTCAAGTACTGGAACAGGAAAGAGTGTGGGGGGTCGTGGGGGGGGGGTGAGGACTCTTTGTAGTGGGAATGCGCGGAAGGACACGATGGAATGTTGTGGTGCCGGTCGCGGCAACTGATGGCATGTTCTGCGGGAACACCGTGACTTTGTTTATAGTGCGAGGACTATGGGCGAGATGGAGAGAGACTGACATAAAAGTGGTGAGGCAAGGAGAGAAACGTAAAGAGGAAGACAGGGAGAAAAAAGAAACATATACATAAAGAGGTTCAGAGACGCGGACCTGAACATAGTCCTGAAAAGCAAGGAAGCCCAGATAGAGAGGTGGTGGAATACAGGTAGCGAAAGAAACGGAGAGCGAGAGCGTGGGTGGTGCAGAGATCGAAGGATGGATAGACTAAAGAAAAACTTTTGTAAATCCAGAAAGAACGAGAGACAAGCAGATAGACTGCAATAAAAAGACACCACTTTCTGAACCCAAAGCTCCCATGACAGTGTTGAGAACGCGTGCGATTTAGTATGTATCTTAAAAAAAACAGGAAAAAGGAGGAAGGAAGAGGTTTGGCACTAATCGCTTACCTTCTGGGGGAAAGAGAGGAATAGACGGACACCCCCTGGTGCTGGGAAGTGAGATTTTTAGCAAATATTTCAGGTGACTACAAGGATAGAAGGAGCCGTGGTGGCACTGTGATTGAGAGCTCGGCTGCTAACCAAAAGCTTCGCATTTCTAACCCACCAGCCGCTCCTTGGAAACTCTATGGGGCAATTCTACTCTGTCCTGTAGGGTCGCTATGAGTCCTAATAGACTCGATGGCAATGGTGGTTTTTGTTGTTGTTGTTGTTGTTTTACGGGGATAGAGGAGCCATGGTGACGCAGTGGTTAAGAGCTATGGCTGCTAATAAAAGGTCGGCAGTTCGAATCCACCAGTCACTCCTATGGGGCAGGTCTACTTTGTCCTATAGGGTCACTATGCGTTGGAATCCACTCCACCGCAATGGCTTTGTTTTTTTTTGTTTGGACAGGGGTAGGCCTGGTTTTAGAGCTAGCAAATGCTTCCCCCTTGGTTGGCCCACAGGAGACTGATGATAGAGTAACTGAGACCCAGGAGAAGTGGAAAAGGAAAAGAGGCTGATATTTGCCCTACTGGAAGGATCAAGAATAACCGCGGCTGAGGCTGAATATACCTGATTAAATACCAATCAACTTATTTTGCCCAGACTAACACATCAGGGACAAGGAAGTAGAACAAGAAGGAAAACAACTCCTCATAATAAATGGATATGAAAATTATATGCAAACAAATCATGCATATTTTTTTCATGTCAACATTTAGGCGCTTTTTATAATCTTAGTGTATCCTTAGGGAATGAGGAAGGAAAGGAGGCTGATATCTTTTGGGAAATTAATTTGGCACAAACTGTTTGGCTTATTTGTCCTAGCTGCAGTGTCTCCTGAGAAGCAGCCTCTCCATTTCCCCAGTCAAGCCTTCAGCTTTTGTCTGATCCTGAGGGGAGTTTACTGTCAGACTGGAAGCAGGGAGAACTGAAAGCATTAGTAATGCAAAGGAGCTAGCAGGTTGGCTCCACAAAGAGCAGTGAGCAATGTCTTCAGAATTAACCCTACAGCTGACTCTCCTTTCCCGTCTCCAAGTGTTTTGAGGGAAAGGGGAGGGGCTAGATTCTTCCTCCCAATTACTTACATCCAAAATCTGGCGTAGTGGTTAAGTGGCACAGCTGCTGACCAAAAGGTCAGCAGTTTGAATCCACCAGGCGCTCCTTAGAAACTATGGGGCAGTTCTGCTCTGTCCTATAGAGATGACTATGAGTTGGAATTGACTCGATGGCAATGGGTTTGGTTTTTTTCTTTTTTTTTTTTTAAAGATTTCTACACAGCCTCTGATATTTGGAAGTTTTGATCCTTTGGAGGTAAGGATGGGAGAGTAAATTCTATGAATAGCTGAGAAGGCATTAAAGGAGGCCCATCCAGGAGATGGTGGGGTCAGCAATGGGCACAGTTGAGATCAGCAACTTGTGTTTTTAGGAAATAACAGGAAGCAGGGACAAGTGAAGGGGAAGAGGGTTGCACTAATAAGTAGTACTCCAATATGCTCACAACCTTGGGGCCGCTGTTCGCTGTCTGAACTGACCTGGAGCTCCATAGGCCCTCTTCTCCATCTCTAGGACTTCAGTTACCATCTATGTATGGATAACACCCAAATCCCTATCTCTAGCCCAGACTTTTGGACTTAGAAACTCAACTGACTACCAGCATCTCCACTTGGTTGTCTCAGAGGTACCCCATGCCCTAAACTGAGCTCATCTTCCCTGCCTCCCTGAAACTGGCTCCTCCTCCTGCATTCCCAGAGTAAATGGCGCCATTAACCACTTAGCTCCTTAAGCCAGAAACCTGAGCACCAACCTGTGTCCTCCCTTTCCCTTAATGCTCAAATCCAAGCAGTCACCAAGTCACATCAGTTTTGCTTCCTAAACATCTTTCAAACCTGTCCTCTCCCCATCACCACTACATATGTCAGTCAGGCCACCATCTTTTCTCTCCTGAACCACTATAAAAGTCTCCCTGCTGAGGCTTGCTCCCTCCAATCCATTCTTACACCCTGAGGTCAAGTGGTTCTTCTAAAACACAAAACTGATCATCTTATTTCCCTACTGAAAATCTTTCAATGATTTCTCACTGCCCTTCAGCTAAAGTTTATACTCTTCAAGATGGTCTACAAGGTCTCTCTACATCACCTCTCCCCAAACTGTCCAGCAGTATTGGACTTTTTCTGTGCTTGCTCTTGCCTCTGGGCTGTGCACCAGCTGTTCCCTATGTCTGGAACTCTCTTGGCCTCCCCTTCCCTTTCCCTAGCTAACTCATCCTCATCTTTCAGGTATCAGTTTAAACATGACTCCTTCTGAGAAGTCTTTCCTGACCACAGGAGTAGGTTAGATAGCCCTTCTGTGTACTTCCCTGGCACCCTGCACTCCCCTATCATTACTCTTGTCACAATTCATTTCATTGCCTATTTAATGCCTGACTTCCTGATTAGACAATAAAATCTGTGATCACCATCTGATCAACAATGCATCAGTAGCACCTAGCACAGTGCCTCACACTGTAAGCAATCTATATGTTGAATGAATGAATAGAAAGTCATTTTTACTTCTCTATCCATTCAAGATACACAAATTTTGTGCTTCTGTCTCTCTCTGACACACACACACACACACACACACACACACACACACACACACACACACACACACACACACACACACACACACACCTTCAAAATACAGTTTGGCTTGATAGGAGTAAGAAATAGCTATAAAGCTGTGTATATTGCTTAATCACATAATGGGAAAGCACCTGCTGGTGAGACATGAAAACTCTAAGCCTTAATTTCCTCATCTATAAGATAGGAATAGTAAGATTTGCCTCGTATAATTCAATAAACAGTAACTTTATACCTAGATCCCAATTCCCAAGTAAGAATGGAGCCCATGTTCTTTCTGCTGCTCAAAAGAATCTGGCCCATGACTGAAACTGCCCACCAGATGGCAGCATTACCCTGGGCTGGTCCTGTTCCTCCACTACAGAGCAAGACCCGCAGTCATGGGGAAACAGAAGGTATAGCCAGGGCTGCTTCCCCAGAGCTGAGGGTGAACCTGAAAAAGAAACTCAGAAACCGGGGCATATATCAAGAAGGCCTCATGCTTCTTAGACCCATCCTCCTCCTTTCCTCATTCCAGGCTCCTTCCAGGCACTGTTTATGCTTAGGAATAAGCATCTTCTGGCTTGCCATTCACAATAGGGGGTTTTCCCCCTTTCTATATGAAGTTCTTTTATCCTGCCAGAGCTGCCAGCTTCCACTTCCAGTGGGGAGCATGTTAAGAAGACAGGTAAGTTTACTTTCTCAGACTGCAGAGGGCATCTCGTTATTCTAGGAAGCCCCATGGCCACCCATTTCTGGGACATGGGGTGTGGCAGAAGTCAAGAGTAATTCTTGGCTGCAGATTTCATTCATCCTTTTCCACCTTGATTTCAATGAATGAGTTCAAGTCAGGGCAGAAGGTTTTGTGGGGTTGGTCAAAAGAGGGGGAGACAAGTCCATTCTCATCACCTCCCTCATCTTCCTCTTCTTGGAAGTTGGGATTGTAAAGTTCTGGTGGGAGGAGCTGGACCTCAGCAGAAGGCAGTCTGTCTGAGGGAGGCCCATACACACGGTTGGCTTTGGTGCCATGCTTAGAGTTAGCATCCAGGTGATAGCAGAGCTCTGTGAGGCGCTGGGCCCGGAAACGAGGAGGGCGGGCCACCCACACGCCTGGCTCGTTAAGACTGTCCTCTTCATCTGACATTAGCTCTTCTGTCACATCCTTCCATAGGTGTTGGTCCTCAGGTCCAAAATGCCTCATGATACTGGATCGGTTGGCAAAGAGCTATGGTAGGAGCCCAGGACAGAGATTAGGAAGAGAAACAGACGATAGATTAGTTTTGGGGAAAAATGTTTGGATGGGGAGGAAAGCTGTGTAAAATCTGTGCTTGATGGAACCTAGTCTCCAGGTCAAATCTTAGAACTGGCTCAACCTCCTTTTCTTCTATTTGTCTCTAATCCTAGCTCTCAATCCTATTCTCAAATGCTATATCCTCTGGCCCCTCCTACTGTGGCTTATTAGGGTTTAGAGTTTAACATCTTGAAAGGAAGGCCTAGAAACCTCCTACCCGGTATCGGCGACTTCGAAGTTTCTTGTCCTCTTTCTCCTTCAGGCCTTTAAAGGGGTTCAGGGAGTTGCGGTACTCACGCCTCTTAGTAAGGAAATAGGCCACACAGGCTCCTGGGTTGGGGGAGAAGAGAAGGAGGAGGAAAGGGGCAAAAAGCAGGCTCCTCTAGAGCAGTGGTCCTCAGCCCTTTTTTTCTGCCTTAACACTACTGAATGGGAGGTTGAGAATCACTGTCTAGAAGATGGGCTTTCTTGGCATTCCCATCAACATCTACTCACCCTCTTTGGTTCAACTCTTTTTTCCCACCTCCATCTCCAACACTAACTCTTCTCCTATCTCCCACTGGAAAAAGACAACTCCAACTGCTTCTGTATTCCCCCCATTAAACCTACACCCACTGCCACTCTGCTGATAGCAGACTATGGGTGCTTTTTCAGCAGAAGGTTTCTAGTTCATAATGCTTCAGGGTTAGCTACAGACACATAAAAGAGCAAGGGAAGTAGAAAACGTAGGACACAACATCTAGGGACAAAAGGGCAGGCCTGGCTTCTGACTTCCTTTTCATAATGCCTCACATTCAGGCCCTGCATAAATATATGATGGTGTTATAGCCCCTTCCTTCTCCCATTTTCATTTCAGACGGAGGAGAGGAAGAAAAAGGCAATTAGGGCTAATCCTGTGAATATATATTGTAGGTGAGAAGAATAGCCAAAAAAACAAACAAACAAACTTGAAGTCCACTATTTTCAAAACTAAATCATCTCCATTATGCTTTTTCTCCTCTGACCAAGAACATGGTAGAGGGGGGTGGGCAGGAAGGATGGGAAGGATGTTAACTCAGTTTTTTCTTACCTTTCAGCTCCTTATCAGTGTAATTGTGGGGACTGGTCACCAGCTCCTGCTTGAGCTTTTCCAGAAGGAACTTTACTACTGAAATATTCCAAGAGGACTTGATACTGCCATAAAAAGAAAAGAGTACAGCAGTCTGCTTTCAAGAGCCAGCCAAACAGAGATACCCACCATTAGTCAACTTAGTGTAAATTCCTCCATGGCCCAAGACAGGATACAAGGGACAACGGTGAAATCAAAGCCCTAGCCTCATTATTGGATTGCACTGTCCCGCTTTACTTCCCTCCCCTTAGCAAAGTTCCTTGTGAATTACTTTCCCTCTAGAGGATAGTACCTTTCAGACCCATTGAATCTCTTGTCATTGGCGATGTGGTTATGCACATTGTGGACCATTTTCTAGGAAACAAAAAAAAACAGAATTAAGCCAGGAATGGATATTATGAAAACCCGCCTCAGGTCCGTAGGGTAAAAAAAGCATTATCCGTATGTAATTCTTTGCCTGAATCCTTCCCACAGTCTGGGCCTGTAGATGCATTTTCTTAGACAGAGAGCCAAAAATACTTATCCAAATTAGTATTTAAAATGGAGCCCTTATTCTCTCTTTTCATTTAATTTGTGTCAAGATTCCTGGCAGTAATTCTGCTCCTGGAGAACTGGATCACTGGAGCAGAAGTTCTGAAACATTTCCATGGACATACTTTAATGGCAGGACAGCACAAATACTCACAGCAGAGCTACTAATGCAAGTGGACATTTCTTGAAGCCTCCCTATTCTTGCAAATTTTAAAAATTATCTTCAAAATGTATCTGTATTTAATATAAAAATGTCTTCCAAAATTTTCTAGTAAAATTGATGATCCAGGAACATGTCCCAGGTTTATCCATGGCTTTGTATATCCCCTTGCACACAACCACACATCCCAGGAGTGCACACAGCATGGTGTGAAAAACACAAACCTAAAATAACAGAAGTGTGCTTTGGAAAGGACCTTGAAGATTCTATCACCCAGCCTCCCTTTCACATTATCAAAACAGGCTGTCTTCTGCTTGTACAACTCTAGTTATGGGTTCTCACTACTCTTTGAGGCGGCTTACTCTACTGCTAAACATCTCTAATAGTTAAAAAATTTTGCTTTAGATGCCCCAAAATGTGACCCCAGTTTTACCTATAATAGCACCTGAAATATTCAAAGATAGCTTTCATGTATTCCCTAAGTCTTCTCTTATCCAGTTTAAAGAACCTCAAGTCCTTCAGCCATTCCTTATGACATAGTTTCCAGACAGACTCCTCATCAAACTATGAGGCTCTCTGCTTTGCCAGTGTCCCTCTTACAGAGTGGCACCTGGAACTGAATCTAACTCATCAAATGAGATCCGGCCGAAGAGAGCATTAACTCCCTGAATGGAACACTACACTACTAGAAATGCAACCCAAGATGGTATTACCTTTCTTAGCAACCCCATACCCACAGACAGTGCCACAAGGCTCATTCATCATGAGCTTGTAGCATGAATTACTGTCTCCACCACTCTGCAACTGATTGGTTAAGTTTTAATGCAGGATTATATATTCCTTCCAGTAAATTTAGTTTTGTTGTTTCTGATTCTATTTTCATTCCAGGTTCTCTCGGTCAATGGAAGTTACAGTTCCATCTTGATGGGTTCATGTTCCTGATGTAAGGGCTTCAACTCCATATTCAGAAATCCCCAATTTAACCTGCCTGTATGGCTGACTGACAATATCAGTTTAGGAAAGTACTGTCAACTCTTTATGGCTAGGCTCTCCACTGTATTCTTATTATACTTGCTTCATACCTCTTAGAAGTCCAGACTTAAGGAATCACAAGGGGATGGATGAATGCTTCAGAAAGAATTTGGGAGAGTTGCAAAAAGAGGGGGTGCATTGCATAGCTTCCACCTCAAGTGGCTTAGAAGAGATCAGTTGATAAAAATCAAACCAGACTTGAAGTGGAAAGGGATAATACTCTAGATACTACTAACTGTTAAGACTGTAAAAGCTGCCAGCTCACCTACCTCCTTGGTGAGCTAAAAATAAATACATTTTCCCGGCGGGTAGGGGGGCTTTCGTCTACAGCATTCCAAGGAATTAAAGGGTTTTCGTTTGGTCCTTTTGGTTCATAGGATTCCTAGCAACAATCCACAGCCACCCCAGCACATTGGAGAAATGCCTCTCTGATTCCTTCCCAGATCTAAAGATTGGAATAGTGAAGATCTGTGACTATTCCTCCCCACCCCCAAACTCACAGTCTGGCTGCTGAGTCCACAAGAACATTTTAAACCTTCTGTGATGGGCAGCAAAATCCCCTGGCTAGCCCTCTAAATCCTTGTCAAGTACCATCATAGAGAGCATGATGAGCAAGCATACTGTTCTCCCCAGTAGGTTCCCGGTTCCACTGAGCTCACTGAAGTTCAGGAAAAAGCGAGGTCTCACACTACTACTCTCTCTGGAGGCAGTAGGCAGGGGTGGAATGGAAGTGATTGACTCTGAAAATCCTGACTTCATGCAAATTGAAATTATCACACATGTATTCATGATTGAAACATTATGAAGTTTTGGGAAATCCCTTGCAATGCATTTCTAGATATATGCCTCCATTTCTATTACTGGCAACAAGAATGGAGTGGCTATCTTGGGCCAGAAATCCATGACAGAGAAACTAAACCCATCTCTGTCCTTGGTAAATGAGGCGATGTCCTTGAATATAACCAAAATGCAAAATGAAAATTAGAAACAAATTGATACTGATTATGAATGGTGTCTTCCCTGGGGAAAAAAGAATCCCTCAATGTAAAATTGAGGTCTTAGAGGAAAATGAGACTTATATAACCTCTGCTGGGGTCCTGGGCCCAATGCCACGTGCTTCAACTTGAGGGAAATACACGTGGTAAAAATTTCAGAAGACAGACAAAAGAAAGAGTAAGAATGGGATCTCTAAGAAAAAGGAAAAGGCACCATCTATTAAGCTTATAGAGTGTTATGTGGAAAGAAGGAAGAGACTAAAAGAATATATAAATGATAATCAGCTGTTTTCAATCTTGACTAAGAAGAAGAAATGGGCTATATGTTACGATGGGATTTAGGTTGAATGTGACAGGTGACCTCCACTCCAACCATGACTTCCAAGTTATTTCAAGCAGCCATTATCCAGCGCGTGGAAATCCATTTACAGTCAATATGAACATTATAATGTATATATATCTGTAAGTATTTTTATACAAATAACATGTATTTTCTACGTTTATTTGCCAGTTGCGCCCTCCCCCAACAAGGTATTTTTGGAAAGGCGCTAAGATCATTTTTTTTTATAGCAACATGCAAAAAAAATTGGCATAGCAGCACTTAAGAAAATACCTGGGGGCGGGGGGCAGGGATGGCAAACAAACGTAGAAGGCAGTATTATTTGTGTAAAAATATGGTGTGTATACATATCAAAAACCCGTTGCCTCGAGTCAATTCCAACTTACAGAGACCCTACAGTACAGAGCAGAACTGCTCTATAGAGTTTCCAAGGCTGTAAATCTTTACGGAAGCAGACTGCCAAATCTTTCTCCCTCAGAGTGGTTGGTGGGTTTGAACTGCTGCCCTTTCGGTTCAAAGCCGAGCGCTTGACCACTGTGCCACCAGGGCTCCTCATATATATGTGTGTGTAGATACATATATAAACACACATAAATATATGTATGTATATAAATATTCCCATGGTTATCAGAAAGATATTGTTTAGGCACAGAGATGATCCAAAGCACTGTGGTCACCCTACAACAGGGTTTATCAACCTCGGCACTATTGACATCTTGAGCCAGATAATTCTTTGTTGTGGGATTTGTCCTGTGCATTATAGAATGTTTAGTAGCATCCCTGGCCTCTACCCACTAGATGCCTGTAGCACCCCCTCCCTGCTGCAATTATAACAACCAAAAACGTCTCCAGATGTTTCCAAATATCCTCTGGGGGGCAAAATCACCCCAGTTGAGAACCACTGCCCTTGAAGATCTCTAGGTTTGGATCAGCTGCCAGCCTGGAGGGATCACAGCTCAGCAGGATGTTCCCAGGGCTCTGAGCCATGCCAAAGTTTCAGGGAGACCTGTTCAGGCCAGTCCCTTCCCTGCCAAGAGCTCTTGGAATGACTAGAATCTCTAAACCTTTATAACTGAGCTAAGTGCCTAATGGTCCTCTGCATCTCTGGAATTTAGGACCACATCAGGACACTTGGTTTTTCCATCCAAGGGACTCCTGGCTGCTTACTCTGCACATTGGCTAAATTTGCAGGCAATTTCCGGTGCTATCCTTCAGTGGTCAGTCCTAAAGATCTTCCTATCAGGATTATTAGATCACTAGGAGATGTGATATAATTCCCTCCTCCTCTTTAAAAGTAAAATATCAATCTAGAGAAGCCTAAAAAAACCTCAGCTGCTAGCAGTGGGCCTGCCTATTCCTAGGGCTATGGCATGAATCTGTCTCCTTCTTGCTTCTCGCACTGCATTAGGATTCAAAATAACATTCATTCACTGTAAAACCCCTTGCCACAGAGTGGATTCCGACTCATAGTGACCCGACAGGACAGAGTATCACTGCCCCCATAGGGTTTCCGAAGAGCAGCTAGTGGATTTGAACTGCCGAGCTTTTGGTTAGCAGCCAAACGCTTAACCACCGCACCACCAGGGTCATTCATTCAGTATGGGAGGTTTAAGATCAACCCACCCATCACTCTTCACTTATCTCTCCAAACTTTATAGACACTGAGCTCACTCACAGAGAGGACCAGATCCCGCTTGCGCCTGGAATTCTTCTGCCCACCTCCTCTGGTCCTGCACTGGGAAGCAGTAAAACCTAGAGAGTGTCTCAGCTCCCCAGAGCCCCCAGGGCCTGACTCTTCCAAGGCACTGTCCAGCGCAGCAGCAGCACTGAGCACATCTTCAGGGTGGGACGGTGGCAGCTTGGTTCCATTCTCTGGCCCAGTCTCTGAGGTTGCCCGCTGGATAGCCAGTTGTGTGGCTGGTGAGAGCTGCTTGGCATAAGCAGGGACCAGTACCCGCTGTGATGCACCCTCAGAGGCCACATAATCATCCACCAGCTAAGAACATAAAAGAGAATAGCCTATTAGCCAGCTGCTTAGGAGGACCTGGTCAAGGACAGTGAACAGAGTGAAAAGATGGGGAGAACCTAGCACAGTCTTTAATGGTCAATGGCTTGTTTCTCTGGGACTCCTATGGGAGTGTCAGGCACATTTCTCTGTGTGTACAAGGTCTCTCACATTGGGTCATTACCATAGGGCTGATTACAACAGGGTATGTTTCTGATGCTGTATTTGTGAGTAGTAGTATGACTGGGTATAAGAAGTGTAGCTAGGAAAATGTTTTGTCTAAAAGGGATTGGGAGAAGAAGTGAAAGCAAGAAAGGGAACCTAAGCAAGAGAAGGAGCAAGGGAAAAATGATAGCAACAATAAAGAGGAGAAATAAGAGAAAAATGCGAGCGAAGGAGGAAGACATGAAGTCAGAAATCTCTAGAGAGGCTGGCACTGAGGGCTGCACTCATGTACTCTCCAACCCCTTTGTGGGGCCAGTCCCAGGCCTTCACCTTGATCCTACCCTGGCAGCACCTGACAGTCACTGCCCTGACATCTACTTGACTAACTGTGCCCTCACTCAAGGGCATACAGTGCAGGGAAAATGAAGGTGGGAGGAAGGGAGAGAGAGAAAAAAAAGGAGGAGGGATTTCTGCAGCCAAGAAAACAAAACAGTGAAAGTAGGGGGAAAACACACACACACACAGAAAGAAGCGGGGGAGGAGGCTGAGATT
The DNA here is from genome assembly GCA_030035585.1 of Dugong dugon. Lineage (NCBI taxonomy): Eukaryota > Metazoa > Chordata > Mammalia > Sirenia > Dugongidae > Dugong > Dugong dugon. The sequence continues at coordinate 25,430,418 of CM057472.1, forward strand.
TATAGACCTGTGAGCTGCTTTTTGCGCTGTGAAATCTAATTCCATCCTGTCGGCTTGGAAGCCTTCCCTGCTTGAAAGAAACCACAGCCCAGGACATGGCCTCCCCTGGAACCCTCCTGCCTCCTACCTTCCCAGTCCCTCATCCCTCAGTCCCCAACCACTGATGGTCCTGATCAGGCACAGGCAGGGCCAAGCAGCAGTGGCCATTAGCCACACGGCTATACCTTTTGGGGGAACAGTGACCAATTGCAGTGTTACACTGCAGGGGGCCAAGGGGAGTTTACATATTCATTTCTCAGATCCAGCAAATGGGCTGGGAGTTCCATCTCTCCCATCTACCCTGTGTTTTCTGTTCCTTTACTCTTTATGGGGTGTCTGAGCTCTGCCATGGGGGAGGAGGAAAAGAAGGGCAGACACAGAAAATAAGATGGAGGTGAGTTGACAGACCTCCCACTGTCTCTCAAGTGGCAACAAATCTGTTATTTTCCCATCTCTATGATCTCTATAGTTGCTCCATCTCCTTTCCATACTGTCACGTATGATATCCTGCAGTTTTTACTCTGCCTAGAGAGGATTTTCCTGCTCATATGGCCCTGAACAGTAAAAAAACCGAAATAGAACAATATACTTTTATGTCTTTTCCTACTCGTAAAATGTACTTGCTTGCTTCCTTCTTTCCTTCGCTCTTTGTCCCTACATGTTATTCCTCTTACTATTAATTCTCAATTTTCCATTTCTTTTCCTCATTTTATTTCCTTTCCTCTAGCTCCCCTGCCACCTTGCCTCAATTTCTGTTTCCCACATAGATTCTCCCTTCTCCACAGAGATTCACCCTTCTTCTACGCTCCCTTTTTTACTTTTGCTCCTCCATCAACCCTTTATTTCTACCTGCCTCCTTCCTGCCCAGCATCTGCCTGCTACTATCTCTGTCCTTTCCCTCTCACTTTTTCCTTCTCTCTCTCTCTCCACACCTGCCTCCCTCTCCTCTACATTCCCATCTCTCTCTGTATTGAACTCCTCTTGGCAAGCAGAGGTCCGTGATAAAATATGAATAAGCCGTCCGTGCATGGCAGGCATTCTTGCCAGGAGAGGCAGAGCCCATGGAGCAGCCGAGACAGCTGTGGAGAAGGTGCCATGCAGAGCTACTGAGAGGGAGGGAAGGACACCCTATCTCCACACACACCACAAACAACCTCCTGCCAAAGAACCTGATGGTCTAGGAAGAAAATAGGAGTGCTGACTATCCTTAAAGGCAAAAGAAATGTGGTACTGTTGTTTTATCACAAAGACAACAAAATAAAGGTTTAAAGATGTAGAGAAAATAGAGAAGAGAAATAGAAAAAAAAGAGAGAAGGCCAGGATCAGCATGAAGGAACAACAGCACTTGTGGTCCCTTCTCTGCCTCCACACTCACAGGATTGAGCAAGAAGGCCCCCTCGCTGGCAGCCAGGGCACATCTCTGAGTGGCTGGGAAGCTCAAAGGCCCAGGCCCCATTGCAGAGGCTGCTCCCAGCTGCCGCAGCTCCTCGATCACCACCTGCACGCCGCTGCCCACGCTGTCACACTCCTCTTCCACGGCAGACATAGCCTTGCAGACCTCCCCAGGGCTCTCCTTGAGAGGCCCAGGCTCTTCAGGTGGGGAACTCTGTGCACCGCCTTCCCCATCCTCATCAGGGGTGGACACTTTCCCTTGTCTTAGCTCACCAACTTCCTCCTGTAGACGTTTTAACAATTCATTGTTGGCCCTGGCAAGACCCAGAGCAGCCTCAGCCAGTCCCACTGCCTTCTCTACCCGCTGGTAGATAATATGTAGGAGCTGATCTGAACTCTGGACCGCAAGGCCATGTCCTGTCACAGTGATAGGGGTGCTGGGAGGAGGATTCCCGCCCTGTGAGCCCGTGCTGCCCCCACTGGTCTCGTTCTTACAGGCACAACAGCAGCATGTGGCCTCACTGCCACTGGGTGGGGAGAAGAGAATAGTGGCACTGAAGGACATGGCTGGCTGAAGCAATGGCAAGCCTGCTCACACGGTTAGACCTTTCCAAAAAGAGTCCTGAATCAAACTGGACTTCACACGTTTAGTAGGAAGCGCTGGTCTCTTTAGATTTACTTTCCTTTCTCATCAAGGTTGGTCAGAGGAGCCTGGGCACCGAGCGGAGGGTTCTGAGCAGGCACGCAGGGAAACGATGCACAGTCCATAGCTCCTCGCCTCAGCCTGCAGAGGACAGATGCCTTCTTCTGTTTGTAGATCTGTGCTCCCCAGCACAGCATGCAGGGTGGCACGCTCACCCCTTACTGAAGGGGGATGCCTACAAAGGCCTTCCCAAGGAACACAGTTTCAGACGGGAGAAGGCATTCTTCTTGTACCCAAGCACGGAAGAAACCCCCGCCCCCATGCCACAATTCTAACCTAAGAACAGAGACAGGACTGGAAAGGACCCACCGGCATCTGGAAAGATCAGAAGATTAAGGAAGAATATGTAGAACTGTCATCTCTTCACTGTAATAACCATATTGCATTTTATTGCTTTGACATGATTCCTGAAGGAGTTCAGAATGCTTCAAACAGGTTATCTCATCTATACAACAGCTCTAGGAAACACATATTACTCTAGGTCCAGAGAAGAGACATGCAGGCGAGTTACATGCCTTTTTCAAGGTCAGAGGAAGATAGCAGAATCCACTTATTGCTACTTTCAGGCTAGTGTTTATTTTTTTTCTGAATGGATACCACTTTTTGTTGACATGAAGAATCATGATTCCACCCTCTATAATTTTCATACAGATGCATTCAGAGTAAGGCTCTGAAAACACCAATCACTGCATCCCTCAACATGTCACCAACCTCTCACTATTAAATCATTAATTCCTTGAGGGTGGGAGCAGGGGAATGAAATGAAACCCAGGACTGCACAGCCTCTTGCTCTCAGGGTTGTGCACCTGTGCCTCAGCCTCTGCAAAGGAAGCCCACTGATCTGAATCCCCATCCTCTGGGGCCCCTCATCTCTACTTCTCGTGTTCAACAGGAATGTCTATACATCTAAGTGCTGCTGCTTTGCCCATGTGACGAGCCCCCCAAAAAGGAGAAACCAGAATATCAATGATAAACCAAACTGCTTCTCTTTTGAATTACTATAGTTAAACCACTAAACTATTCCAGGAAAAATAAGGCAGAAAGCGGTAGGGGCTGGTTTGTTCTACTGAGAACACTCTAAGGAACTTAATAAATATTGTCATTTTCTAAATGATACTTGATTATAGGGGGGAAAAAACCTTCTGCCTGAAGCTTCATAAATAGCAAAACCTTAAGTATGTCTACAATTTCCTCAAGAGATACATTTCTATCATACCCTATAAATTATAACATCACAATTAAAGGAGAGGAGGAGATTAGGAGAATTTTCTATATATTGAGGTGTTTTTTTTTTCTTTTGAATCAGCAATCTCATTTCAGAAACAGCAATATCAGTGCCTCTGAGACACTAAAACATAAATCTGACAATACATTTTAATTACATTTGGTTATTAAAGAGTAGTCTTTAATTTGCTCTTTCCACCCTTTATATGGAAGAAATGGTTTTTCTGTGCCAAATATTCACTTCTTGCAAGAACTTAACTTAAATCCATTTACAGCTTCCCTGCCATTAGAGTCACTGGAAGGCACAGTGACTAAAACTAAAGGTTAAAGCCAAATTAAAACTAAAAGTTAAAAGAAAGCACCAAGCAATTCTATGTCAATTTATGGATCAATTATTTACATATCTTTTTCCTTCCTAAGTAAGGACCTACACTGCTCCTTCAGATTTTGTATCAACATCATGCAAGAAGCTTAATCTTAAACATTATGCTGTGAGAAAAAGAAAAGTTATGTTTTAGGGATAGTGGACTAAATGCTTGCCAATTGGGTCCAGAATTTGTAAAACTAGAAATTAATATGCATTAAGCTGGGACACTGAGTGGGTTGTTTAACCCATTTCTAGTACCAAACTGACAACTACCAGGATGCTCCTTAGAAGTAAGAATGGTGAGACTTTGTCTCACGTACTTTGGACACATCATCAGCACAGACCAATTGCTGGAAAAGGACATCATGCTTGGTAGAGGGTCAGAGAAAAAGAGGGGAGACCCTCAATAAGATGGATTGACACAGTGGCTGCAACATTAGGCTCAAACACAGCAACGATTATGAGGATGGCACAGGACCGTGCAGTGTTTTGTTCTGTTGTATGCAGGGTTGCTATGTGTCGGAACTGACTTGAGGGCACCTAACAACAATACGCTTGGTTCTCTTGCCTCACACACTTACTCTTTCTTGCAAGAGTTGTATCTGCCTTGAGCCCTTCCCCACCCCCTTAAATGATCTTTCCTAGGTCTTCTTTACAAAACAGCACTGAACTAGAAATTAAAAAGAATAGGGTTCTCGTCTGGCTGCACCGCTTATGAGCTTTGTGAAATTAAGCAAATTATTTCACTTTTCTGATCCCCAGTTTTCTCATCTATGCCTACTTGGAGTGTTTTCGTGAAGATTATACCTAATATATATAAGGGACTTCCAGAGTGCCAGCACACAACCAATGTTCCACAAATAGTATCTGGATTATATTATGATTATTCCTGAAATCTTTTGTGACTCCACACTGGACACCCATTCTGATTCCCTGATTTTGAATAAAATGCAATAGCTTGAAATAGCATTTGGGAATTTTTCCCTCTCTAAATTTAGTACCAAATTTCTAAGAAACAATAAATTCAAGTCTACAAAGATGTACTGAGGCACAAAACCTTCTATGATGCAAATTAGAAAGGTAATTGAGAAAACAGAGTATTTGCAATTTAGTACTTACTATTATGAAGAAAAACGAGACATCAGGATTGGAGGAAGACTCATTAAAACCTGCAATACGCAGATGACATTACCTTGCTTGCTGAAAGTGAAGAGGACTTGAAGCACTTACTGATGATGATCAAAGACTACAGTCTTCAGTATGGATCACACCTGAACATAAAGAAAATAAAGATCCTCACAACTGGACCAATAGGCAAAATCATGACAAACTTTCCTAGGTCATCTTTTCAAAACATGGAAAGTTAAAACTGGAAGTTAAAAAAAAAAAGATAAACATCATGAGAAAAGACTGAAGTTGTCAAGGATTTCATTTTACTTGGATTCACAATCAACACCCATGGAAGCAGCAGTCGAGAAATCAAACAAAGTATTGCACTGAGCAAATCTGCTGCAAAAGACCTCTTTAAAGTGTTAAAAAGCAAAGATGTCACTTTGAGGACTAAGGTGCACCTGACCCAAGCCATGGTATTTTCAATCACCTCATAAGCATGTGAAAGCTGGACAATGAATAAGGAAAATTGAAGAATTGACGCCTTTGCATTACAGTGTTGGTGAGCAATACTGAATGAACCATGGACTGCCAGAAAAATAAACAAATCTATCTTGGAAGAAGTACAGCCAGAATGCTCCTTAGAAGGGAGGATGGCAAGGCTTCGTCTTATGTACTTTGGACATATTATCAGGAGAGACCAGTCCCTGCAGAAGGATATCATGCTTGGTAAAGAAGATGGTCACCGAAAAAGAAGACCCTCAACAAGATGGATTGACACAGTGGCTGCAACAATGGGCTCAAACATAGCAACGATGGAGAGGATGGCGGAGGATCAGGCAGGGTTTTGTTCTGCTGTATGTAGGGTCGCTATGAATTAGAACCCACTTGGTGGCACCTAACAACAACTACAACATCATGACCTGGCCTTAGACTAAGGATAATACTCAACTCTGCTAGTTTTAATGCTATATTTATTTTGCCATGTGAGTTCACTTGTTCCTCTATTTCTTTGTTTTCCTACTTTGTGTATTATCACAGTGTGTCCATTTTAGAATGTCATACTCAGGGCAACAAATATGTGTTTTCTTGAATTAACCTGTCTACTAAAAACATGGTATAGTGCCATGAAGCACAATGGGCATTCCAGTAACTTCTTTAGTTTCCATGGACACTATTGCTGACTTAATTTCCTTGCTTCCTGCCAGTCTCCCACTTAAACTCTAAGGCAGGGAAAGAAATTGGAGCCAGCAGGTAAATAAAGTAGTACTTCAAATTACAGTATTTGCTAACCAGGTGAAACAATTTAAATGCTGGACAAGTGATTAAAATAAAACCCTAATCTCATTAGTTGCATATACTCCCATTAGAGAAGTGGGGCAAATTTTAAAAAAAGGGAGGGGTATTCCTAAAAATTCTCTATACATATAGTCACATTACAAAGGATGATTCACCAAAATGAACTACTACTTACTGAGTACTCATATGAAGGGAATAAAAAGTACCTACAAGAAAGGAGCTTACAATCTATTTGAGAATGGAATGTAATACTTGGAATGTCTAAAAAATAAAGCAAAACACACATCAAAAACTAAACCCAAGCCTGCTGCCATTGAGTCGATTCTGACTCATGGCGATCCCATGTGTTACAGAGTAGAAGTGCTCCATAGGGGTTTTCTTGGCTATAATCTTCAGAAACAGATCATCAGGCCCTCCTTTCATAGTGCCACTAAAAGCAACCAACCATTGCCGTCGAGTCAATTCTGACTCACAGTAGAACTGAGTAGAACTGCCCATAGGGTTTCCAAGGAGCGGCTGGTGGATTCAAACTGCTGACCTTTTGGTTAGCAGCCAAACGCTTAACGACTGCATCACCAGGGCTCCATGTAAGTGCCTAAAAATATGGTATAGACTGAAAAAATCTTGAGGAGCTGGTTCAAAATAATGGCAAGATCAACATGGAATCATAGACAAAGGGTTCTTATGGAAGATAATCCTCTGAGTCCTGAGCAATGTATAGGATAAACTGCTAGGGTGGCAAGAAGAGAAAAACATAAACATCACAGGAATTAACAGGGTACATATCAGAGATCAGAGGAAAGGGGCTTATACTGTAAGGTAAGAAGAGTTGACAGAAGCCTTTAAAAACCAAGATAAGGAAACTTGTAGAGCAGGGGTCGAGAACCTTTTTCTGGAAAGGGTCAGACAGTAAATAATTTAAGCTTTGCATTGTAGGCCATGTGGTTTGTCACAACTACTCAACTCTGCCATTGTAGCATGAAAGCAGCAGCATGGACAATATATAAACAAGTAAGTATGGCTGTGTTCCAATAAAACTTTATTTATGGGCACTAGAATTTGAATTTCATATAATTTTCACATGTCACAAAATATTGCATTTAATATTTGCATTTAAAAATGTAAAAATAATTCTTAGTTCACGGGCCAACAAAAACAGATGGTAGGTCAGATTTAGCCTATGGGCTGTAGTTTATCAACCTCTGTCTTCGATACCTAAAATGGAATGGTTAAAGACTATGAGACTGTTTAAGTGATCAGGAATGAGCTGATGAGAATGAGGGCTGTCGATGAAGGCTGAACATCCTGGAGGGTGAACTGATGATATTTGTTTATTTAATAAATATGGGGACTAGAGATATTGATTAAAGACAACTTCAAAATTATAAGCCTGAGAGTCAGAAGATGGTACCACTGATAGAATGATAGAAATGAGGCAGTTAAGAGGAGGCAACCGTATGTTAGAGAAGACACGTAGTTATTTAACATGTTAAGTTTCACCTAATGGCAAGATCTTTAAGTGGAATGTCCTGAAAGCAACTGACTAGGACTAAAAAACAAAAACAAAAGGAATGTCAGAGCTGGAATACAGATTTGGAGTCTTTAGCAAGAGGACTATAATTGAAACTAAGGGAGTGAATATGCTCTCCAAGGGGTACATATAAAGTGAGAAATGCAAGGCTAAGAACTGCACCTGAAGCCAAATCCATAGTTCCAGAGACCAAGGAAGAGGCTTCATTAAAAGAGAAACTTGAGAAAGAATGGTCAGTGAGGTGTAAGAAAAAGTGTTATGGAAGCCAAAGTAGAGAGAATGTCAAAAAGTTGGATCTAATCAACTGTGACAAGTACAGAAGACAAGTTAAAAAAGATGAAAATTAAGGAAATACATTTTGTCTGTGATGGTATTGCTGATGACCAGAGAGACATTTTTGTCGTAAGAGTGATATTATGCAGGAGATGAAAGAGGAACTGATGGAGAGAAAATAGAAGCAAGACATGAAGTCAAGTTTTTTAGAGTTTAGCTATAAAAAGGGATGAAATAAGAAATCAGAAAGGGCTTCAGGGTTAAAGTATCTTCAAGACACAGAAAGCTTCAGTATATTTAAAAAAGCAGAAAGGAAAAAGTCAGTAAAAAATTAAATAATGAAGACATTAGAAAAGGACTTAAGTTTTCCTCTAGCAAAGATCCTCCCAATGTAAGAAGGAAGCAGGACAAGCTCTTTTTCCCCCGAGCCTACAAAGAAGAAAAAGATGGATGCAGGGGCAAAGATTTGTTGAGGCAGAGAAAGGGAAGACAAAGCTGTACACTATAGAGACATTCTTTTTGCTTTGGAGATAGATTTTTCTCAGTATGAATAATTCAGATTAATAATAGAACTTTATTATAGTTGCTATTGCATTATCTGTTGTTACAACCTGTTAAGTTCTACTTTTCTATCCCTATATTTACCTTTGCTTCTTTTCCATCACTAGCTTAAGGTTCTCCAGGCCACTTATCCCTCCCAACATTATTAACATACCTAAACTTTTAGATATTTTTTATTTTACTTCTTAAAAGGTATAGCTACTTAATACGCCAGAAAGAAATCCATGGACTGTTTGGCAAAGCAATGGTTAACACCAGTACATTATCCAGGCAGTGTCTATACCATTATTATTAAATCTTAATAATGTCAATTTTTGCTATTTCAGATTGCTTTGTTGTTATTGTTATGTACCATCAAGTCGATTCCAACTCTTAGCAACCTAGATATTTTATTTTAAAACCAAGAATTCATATTTTGTTCAAGAAATAAAAAATACGAATAAACTAAGATTGACCACCATAGAGTAATATACATGACTTTTGCAAAATGCTATCAACTTTCAAAATTGAGTGTTACAAAAATGATCTTCAATCTTATGATGAGTTGCCAACACAAAATGATAGTAGATATCAAACTGAGGTTTGCGTAAAATATATGTTTGGTGTTATTTCAGTATTGGTTTAATTTTAATACATGTGAAATTAACACAGAAAATATACTTTTCAATAAATGCTATATATTTTTTCATAAATATATAGCATTTCATAAATATATTGAGATGAAAAAGAAAACTCATCTCCTTTAGCAGACAGTTCAGGTTAAGACTATCCATAATCTTAACTATCCCTTTCCTCCCAAGTCACATGTATTTTTGTTAGAACTAAATATATCATACTCTTGGCAGCTCCCTTGCTTGCTTTTGCCTCAACCTGGGTTTGAATTTTCTGCATGACTGAGTTCACCTCCCAACTACGAAAAATAAAAGTTTTTTCACTATTTAATAGATGTGTATGATATGTTATCACTCAGATGATATATGTTTTTATAATGGGCCCTTGACTCATTCAGGGTCATGCTAGCAATGGACTTCCTTAAATGTGATTACTGGAAGCATGGCAATTCATACTACAATCTTCATTTTAAAAAAAAAAAAAAAAGGAAAATGGCCACTTAAAGCTCCTGCTGTGCTGGTCAGCCCTGCTCCTTCACTTCAAGGTGCAAAATGGCTCACCAGTTAGAAGGTTCTTTCAAAACCTATTTCTATCAGGAACGAGGTCCTTATCACACAAGAACAGGTAAGCAAATACCATAACGTATTATTTTCCTACATTTTAAATGTTGGTCCAATCATCTGAAAAAAATCTAAGACCTCATTTTCGGGGGGTAAAAGGAGAATGTGGACCCAAAGGGCAGAAAGAGGTCCTAACAAAAGGATTCCACGAATCTAAATATTCCAAGTATACTTGTATAAGTAGTACAAGTTTTTAACCCATGGTAAGCACAGTCCTTCTTAATTTACATTTGCTAAAATGCCAACAACTTGGCAATATTAAAATTTCTGGTCTAAGATTTTCATATAGATGTGCCTGACATAAGGGACTTTTGCCGCCATTTCCGGAGAAAATGAAAAACTAGCTCCTAGAACTGTATCATGTACCCAGCAAGCCCTTGGTAAATGTTATTTGATGACACGGTGGGCACCAGAGACTGCAGAACCGTTTCCGAAAGGACGGTGAGATTCAGCTACTGACAGGGCTACCGACAGCGACTACACGGGAGCGCTGAGCTCTGACACTAAGGCCACAGGAGACAGGACGACCTGTCACTCAGTCCAACCATAAATTGTATCCTGGGGCTTCCGGGGAAAGAGGGAGCAATTCCGGAGAGGGCGGCCAGAGAGCGGAGTGGCCCGAGGCGTGGTCGAACATCTCGCTGGGTCACCGTGGCTACGAAAGCTATGAAAACTGGGGCTGTGAGGAGCAACCCCGCTTTAGAAGCCCTACGGGTGTTCCCCCGCGTGTGCCCCGCACAGCCGCTCCTGCTGACTCAGCCGAAGCGGACGCGCAAGCAACCGAAAGAGACAGCGGCGCCAGCCCGTGTACTCGGTTAGCGCGCGCACGCGGGGAGCACCGCCCCGTTTGCTCTCTGGCTCCCGGTGATTGGCGGTTGGATGATGGGACAGAAGAGCCAAGGACGCTATTGGCTGTAATTCAGTCACTAACAAGCAAGGGAGGGGAGGGGCCTCTCGAGGGAGGGACACGACTGCGAGGCTTTTTCAAGGCCGTCAGACGCCATCTTAACCTTTTTTTTTGTTTGTTTAGTTGCGGTTTGTTCTCTACTGCTCACAAAGCTGTGTGTACATGGTTGTAAGTACAGTGGCCACAAATAGGTTTCACACATTTGTTGAGGGAAGATTTCTAGTCCTTGCCGGCTTTGGTTACAGATCTTTGAGACATCACTAGCAAAGTGGCAGTTCCCCTTAGTTCAAAGTTTTCATCTCTACGGACCCCGCGGATTCCCAGGCAAAACAACTGAGATTAGCTTTACTTTGCTTTGCGTAGGAACGCCAAGCCAACGACATACTCGTGATAGGAATTCCCCTCTTACAAAGAAAGCAACTCAAAGCGAGGGGATTGGAGATGAGCCTAGATTCCTAGACCCAGAAATCAAATAACCTAGAAGTCAAGGATGTGGGATGTATGCTGCTCTGGGAGGAACTCTCCCTTTTCTGAGAACTGTAAAAATTGAGGTAAAAGATATTCGTGATGACCTGAAGTGAGGCGGAAGAGAATTAGGGTAAAATTTCATTAAAAATTCCCATCACTGCTCTCATCACAAAGGTCACTAGAATCTGACCAGATTTCAAATACATGTGGGTTTAAACTTATGCGATGACCCACAGTGAAAAAATTTATTAAGCACTGATCTCACTTGCATTGCTGGGGAATAAAAATTACACTTGGTACAAGTAAGCAGCCCAGAGAGCCCACACAGGTCCAATTTCATTGTAATGAATTTCAAGACCTGTACAAATAATTTTATTTTACTTGTTACTTAGGTGTTTTAAATACTGCTTGAAACAGGACGCAGGCTGAGAAATGGAAATTATTATCATCACACAGAGGTTTGTTGTAATGAAATTGGAATCCTACGGTACATCCTTTCTTATCTTTTGGTTGGTTGCTGCTACACTTGTGACACTCTAGTTTCTTCCTTATCACCTCATAAACTTCCTATGCTTTCACTCCAATCTGTGAATACAGATTTGGATACATGTTCTCTCCCCATGACTCGAGGAGACACTGGTTCTGTAACAGAATGAAGTTAAGAATACCCCTCATATAACAGGATGCTCTGTTCTCTAATACACACAGTTTTCTGTGACTCTTAGACATGAGAACGCTTTTCATTCAAAAAATGCAACAGGATAGCCAAAATGCATTTTTTATCTCTCCCATTATTTTGCCTTTGCCTCCTCTTGGCCCCCCATCACCACCGCGGTGAGCAGTTTTTGAGAACTGGACTTGACTGGATTATATTCCTGATACTCTGCCATCTGTGAAGCTTTTCAAACAAATCCCAACCTACAAACGACTATTTTGTTAAAAAGTCAAAAGAAAGAACTTCCATTCTAAACACACCAACCAAACCTCACAAAGGCCAAAATATACACAGCTGTACATTTAAGAACGTGAGACAATAAAAAGCAAAACCACTTAGCCAAATTCACTAAAGAATGCTTTGAACCACAGATTCAATATATTGCCAACCCGCAATTAACACATGGACTATACATTCCCTGGCAATTATTTAATTATTCACTAATCCGATCCTTAGCAGAAAACAGTAAATGCACCCAGAACGAAAGTGCCTATGTATGCTAAGCATAGGATTTCTTATAAGCTCTACTTTGCACACGAAATCCTGTTTTGATCACATTTGGGAACACAACAACAAAAATTCACATCCTATTACTTTGCACACATAAAACCAAAGGTAGTTACTTTTTGAAAATAAAATCTGATATGACATATACACTGTACATATACACAAAGAACAAAACCCCAAGATAAATCTTTAAGAAATTATTTGCTTCAAGAAACACACACAGAGATAGAAATGTCCTCATGAGAATGTGTGTGCAAGACACACTAAGACTGAAAGGGCTTTTTCCCTCCCCAGGGAAGTGTCTCAATTATAATATCCTAGTAGTTTTAACCTGTTGGCCTTGGACAACTGCCACATTCAAGCCATTTGGATTTGGTTCTGGGGGAGGGTGTGTAAAACGCACGCAACAGCGTTGTGAGGGAGCCTCAAATCTCCGCTTCGTTCGACGTTGCCTGTGACAGAAATTTACATTATCCCATCAGCCCGCTTAAAAAAAAAACTTTACTTTCCAATAGGCTAAATTTTTTAAATCCCTCATCCACAAAAATTTACCAGTTCTCAAAATGTTATAGAAAAAAGAAAAAAATCTCTATACTATTGGCTGGAAACAATTGTACACGGCCATCCTGCGTCTCAACCTCTTGGTGTATTTAAAACCTTGACCAGGAAAAAGAAAGAGGAAGAGAGAAAAAGAAAGGGGGCAAGAGCAAATTTCCCTTAGCAACAGTTTCCTCACCCCAGCACTGCCACATATCTCAATTTTTTAAAAAAATTTTTGAAAACACACATAAGATTAAGGAAGGAAAAAAAATGGAAAAAGGATACCCGAAGGTCGTATGGCTCTTTGTATTCGTGTGTGTGCAAAAAGGAGGACTTGCGGAGCCCGAGCCTGGAAGCCCCGCCCCTGCGCGGACGCCCGCCCGGATTGGCCGCAGCCGGTCGCGGGGCGCCCCGCCCGCGAGCACACGCGCTGCGCTAGAGGCTCGGGCCCCTTAGGGGCCCCCCGCGACCTCCGCCCCCAGCCCAATGACGGCCCAACTTGTGCCTGTTCTTTTTACCACTTCTCTTCTTTCACTTTCTCACCTTCCTCTTACCCTTTTCCCCTCTTATTGAAATCAGGCCCCAGTCACCAGTATAAGTTTTTTCTCGGTAAAACCAGGCCCCAGTCACCAGTATAACAATCCAGTGAGCGAACTCCTTCCTGACAATTCGCTAAACTTGGTTAACTAGGCAGTAAAATTCTAGGCTGGGATTAAGCGTTAAGACCTTAGTGGGCCCAAACTCATGATTTCCGGGTGGAATGTCTTTGTGTCACCTCTATTGCTTAAGATTCCCATATTTAAATGAACATTAATACAAGTATGTGATGTCCTTCAGGTGAAAGACAAAGTAGTCTTAGGCTTTTGGGATTGTTTTTGCTCAACCTGAGCCTTCAATTTTCTCTGCTTGGTTAAGACCACGTTCTCAAGAACCTAAAATGGCTCCCCTTTACCTCCTGCCTGAAGACAGTTGCCTCTGCCTGGATTTTAAACCACTTGTAATCTGGTCCCACCTCACCTGTTCGCTCTTAGTTTCCAGTACCCTTGCTTTTTCACTCCCATAATATTCCTTTGTTAAAGTGGTCTTGTCTGCCTCGAATGCCTGCTTCCTCTTCTCTGACGAGTCAATTTTTATTTATCAACTATTTCATTCTACACAGATGACTTCTATCAGTGTGAACTTCAGACTACTCAGGTTAGCAGCACTTTACTTATTTCAGTTATTTTAGTGATTTCACTCCAGTAAAACATTTGAGATTAGAGATCACAAACTTCTTTTTCCATTCAAGAACTCTTTGATTCTTACTGTAGCTACTGGCATAATTGTAGACATTTAGTAAGATCTGAAAACAAAAAGAATTTATGATTAAATGAGTGGATTTCTTTTAGCCAAAACACAAACTTCTAAACTCAGATACTACAAGTTTTTTTTTCTTTTTTCTTTTTAATTGTACTTTAAGTGAAAGTTTACAATTCAAGTTAGTTTCTCATACAAAAATTTATACATACATTGTTATGTGACCCTAGTTGCTCTCCTTATACTGTGACAGCACACTCCTCTTCTCCACCCTGTATTTCCCACGTCCATTCAACCAGCTCCTGACCCTCTCTGCCTTCTCAAATTGCCTTTGGACAGGAGCTGCCCATTTAGCCTCATGTATCTACTTGAGCTAAGAATCACACTCTTCACGAGTATCATTTTATGTCCCATAGTCCAGTCTAATCTTTGTCTGAAGAGCTGGCCTCAGGAATACTTTTAGTTTTGGGCTAACAGAGAGTCCAGGGGCCATGTCTTCTAGGGTCCCTCCAGTCTCAGTCAGACCATTAAGTCTGGTCTTTTTGCTAGAATTTGAGTTCTGCACCCCACTTTTCTCCTGCTCCATCAGGGACTCTCTGTTGTGCTCCCTGTTAGAGTGGTCATTGGCAGTAGTCAGGCACCATGTAGTTCTTCTACTTCAGGCTGACGGAGTCTCTGGTTTATGTGGCCCTTTCTGTCTATTGGGTTAATATTGTCCTTGTGTCTTTGGTGTTCTTCATTCTCCTTTGCTCCAGGTGGGTTGGGACCAACTGATGCAACTTAGATGGCCCCTCGCTAGCTTCTGCATCCCACCAAAGTGGGATGCAGAACATTTTCTTAATAAACTTTGTTATGCCAGTTGACCTAGTTGTCCCCTGAAACTATGGTTCCCAGACCCCCGCCCCTACTACTCTGTCCCTCGAAGTGTTTGGTTGTATTCAGGAAATTTCTTAGCTTTTGGTTTAGTCCAGTTGTGCTGACTTCCCTTGTAGTGTGTGTTGTCCGTCCCTTCACCTAAGATAATTCTTGTCTACTATCTAGTTAGCGAATGCCCTTCTCTCTCTGTCCCCACCCTTGTAGCCATCAAAGAATGTTTTCTTCTGTGTTTAAACCTTATCTTGAGTTCTTATAATAGTGGTCTTATACAATATTTGTCTTTTGCGACTGACTAAATTCACTTGCCATAATGCCTTCCAGATTCCTCCATGTTATGTTTCACGGATTAATCATTCTTTATCGTTGCGTAGTATTCCATTGTGTGAATAAACCATAATTTGTTTATC
Source organism: Dugong dugon (assembly GCA_030035585.1). Taxonomy (NCBI): domain Eukaryota; kingdom Metazoa; phylum Chordata; class Mammalia; order Sirenia; family Dugongidae; genus Dugong; species Dugong dugon. The sequence goes on from CM057472.1 coordinate 25,445,865, forward strand.
CATTTGTCCATTGATGGGCACCTAGGTTGTTTCCATCTTTTTGCTATTGTGAACAGTGCTGCAATGAACATGGGTATGCATATATCTGTTTGTATGATGGCTCTTATTTCTCTAGGATATATTCCAAGGAGTGAGCTTGCTGGATCGTATGGTACTTCTATTTCTAGCTTTTTAAGGAAGCGCCAAATCAATTTCCAAAGTGGTTGTACCATTTTACATTCCCACCAACAGTGTATAAGTGTTCCAGTCTCTCCACAACCTCTCCAACATTTATTGTTTTGTTTTTTGGATTAATGCTAGCCTTGTTGGGGTGAGATGATATCTCATTGTAGTATTGATTTGCACACAACAAGTATTTTACTTCTATAATAACTAACAATTTTTGAGCACTTACTGTGCAGGGACTGTTCTGAACACTTATCATGTATTAATTTGTTTAAGCTCCGCAGTAATAGGTAGGTAATATTACCATCCTGCATTGTGATGGATCACTTTTGTGTGGCCCTTCTAGCCATGGTCTTAATTGGGCAGGACTATGTGATAGGGTAATTGTGGCCTACCAAAGGGATTGGTTAGTTTTGCCATTCCATCCCTCTGGGCCTGAAATGAGCCACCCAAGAGTCAGGAAAGAGAGGATCCTACTACCACTAAGGAAGAACATCCAGGAGCCAGCACATCCTTTGGACCTGGGATGCCTGCACTGAGAAACTCCTGGAACCAGGTGAGAGAGAGAGCTGTAACACTGAAGGCAAGAAGAACCAGTGGCAGAGACCTAGCGGCAGGAGATGGCGTGGTGGGCTTCTGGCCCATGGAGAGAGAAAGCTGAGTGCCTTTGTGCAGAGGCTGAGGACCAGGGAGAGGCGTGCCTGCGAGCGCAGCTGAGAAGAGGCTATCCTGATTGGAGAATTGTATCATAACTGTTCTGAGCCTGAATTGTACCCTAATCAACCCCATAATCATGAGTATTGTCTGTGAGTTCTCTGTGGTCATTGCAATGAATTACTGAACCCATCAGAGAAATAGCGCTGTGGGAGAGATGGTTGGTATTGGAATTGGTAAACGTGGTGGAGAGAGGGGGCATGTCTCACCTCTGCCTTATAGGAATCAGTCTTAGGCTATTGATCTTGATTCTCCTTCCCCCTTGTGCAGTCAGAGGAGGTCAGACACCATCCCGACACTGTTTTTACATATCCCAATTTTACAGATGCAATTAATGCACAGAAAGATATAATAATTTGACTAAGGTTACACAACTACTAATAGGCAGACTATCAGTGTAATGAAAACCACATGCAAAGGTAGGGGTACTCTTATACATGAAAGGACACTAAAAAGATGTGACATCTAAATGCAAAGTATTATCCTTGGTTGGATCTGTGTCAGAAAAAAAGCTATAATGGACATTACTAGGATAATTGGGGAGAACTGAATATGGTCTGGATATTAGATAAAATGATTGTATCAGCATTAAACAGGCAGGTTATTGAAATCTTGATATTACAAGAAACTGAGGCTCAGAGAGAACTTACTGGAAGGTCCCATAGCTAACAAATCACAGACCTGAAACCCCAAGCCAGCTGTTTTATCCAGTCTCCCACATTTCTGCACTGGCCTTCAATTAGGCCTGGTCCACAGACTTGTTCTCAAAGTCCAGGAAGTTCTTGATAGGATCTGGTTCTCATCTGGAAGGCCTATTGCATCCAGTGTTGTTGTCCCCCTAGCAGCATCCTAGCTTACGTGGCAACACAGGCAACGGCTTTGGCTTTTACCTGAAATTGAAGCGGCAGTGTTTATATGCTTAAAGGTTACAGACTTTTCTGTGTTTCCATTTATATGTTTTACATTTAAACATTTTTTATAACACAAGCCAGGCATGAGATCACTAGGAAAATATTAACTTCTGACAGGAATATGCTTTAAAAAAAAAAAAAAAACCCATTGCTGTCAAGTCGATTCCAACTCACAGCCACCCTATAGGACAGAGTAGAACTGCCCCACTGGGTTTCCAAAGAGTGGCTGGTGGATTCCAACTGCCAGCCTTTTTGGTTAGCAGCCGAGCTCTTAACCAGTGCAACACCGGGGCTCCAGGAATATGCTAGGGTATCTCATATCCTCAAATGCACAGGTGATACATTTTCAAAAAATGTTAGGATGAAGGGAAAATAGAAATGTTAATAATAATTATTTATAATCAACAGTTATTGAGGGCCTCCTTGGTGCCAGGAACTCTATTTCATATAATCAATAAATTTTATTAGTACTATTAGTACTATTATGTTTCTTTGTCTTAGTTATCTAGTGCTGCTCTAACAGAAATACCACAAGTAGATGGCTTTAACAAACAGAAGTTTATTATCTCACAGTTTAGGAGGCTAGAAATCCAAATTCAGGGTGCCAGCTCCAGGGGAAGACTTTCTCTCTCTGTTGGCTCTGGGGAAGGCTTTGTCTCTCTGTCCCCTGGGTCTAGGAGTTTCTCAGCACAGGGATGCGCTCTGCTCCTGGCTCTTCTTTCTTGGTGGTAGGAGTTCCGTCTCCTCTCTGCTCACTTGAGATTGACTCAAGATACAACTTAATCCTGTAGATTGTGTTCTGCCTCATTAACATAACTGCCTCTAATCCCTCCTCATTAAAATCATAGAAGTTAGGATTTATAACACATAGGATTATCAGATCACAAAATGGAGGATAACCACACAATACTGGGAATCATGGTCTAGCCAAGTTGACATACATTTTGAGGGGACACAATTCAATCATAACAATTTCTCTTTAACTTATGAGGAGTCTCTGGGTGGTGCAAACAGTTAACAAGCTCAGCTGCTAACAGAAAGGTTGGAGGGTCCAGTCTACCCAGTGCTGCCTCGGAAGAAAGGCCTGGCAATCTCCTTCCAAAAAATCAGCCACTGAAAATCCAATGGAGCACAGTTTTACTTTGATACACGTGAGATTTCCATGAAACAGTTAACTCAACGGCAACTGTTTTTGCTGATGAGAAAATGAGACTTGAAGAGGGAAGGCAACTTACTTCCAGGACACTGAGCTCATTAAATTGTGGAGTCAGAACTTGAATCCAAGTCAGATGACTTCAGAACCTCTGCTCTTGACCATTCATTGTTGTTGTTAGATGCCGTCAAGTCAATTCTGACTCATAGTAAGTCCATGCGACAGAGTAGAACTGCACCATAGAGTTTTCTAGGCTGTAATCTTTATGGAACCCACCAGCTGCTCCGAGAGAGAAAGATGTGGCAGTTGGCTTCCATAAAGATTACAGCCTTGGCAACCCTATGGGGCAGTTCTACTCTGTCCTACAGGGTTGCTATGAGTCAGTTGGAATGGACTCGATGACAACAGGTTTAATGCAGAAGCAGATCTTCAGGTCTTTCTCCTTTGGAGCCACTGAGTGGGTTGAAACCGCCAACCTTCTAGTTAATAGCTGAGTGCTTAACGTTGAACCACTAGAGCTCCTAACCATTCATTAGTCTCTGCCTAAACTGAAATCCACTTTGCCTTGCTATCTTAACTTCTCTTGCTCCCTTGTTATGAGTCCATGAAAGACAAGCTCTGTCTTCACTCTGATGATTAATAGAATGTTCATAATGCCCATACCAACTCTCCTGGGATGTATTTTTAATTATGATTCCATTTCTATAAAGATCAGAGTTAAGTTGGAAAAGCCATTTCTTTTTTAAATTTCTTCCCCCACCCCCCCCACCCCCACCCAGGTCACAGGGGAACTTTGGTAGAAAGTTTGTGTAAAGACTTTTGTGCTATTAAGTAATGAGAATAAGGAGAAAATGCACCTTTTTTATCTAAAAAAAAACAATTGTCAACTCTAAAACATTTGAGATTTTAAATGTCAGACTTCACAGATGACTTGTTGATTGAGGAAAAGCTGCTTATTTAGCTATGAATAAAGCCAATCTCTTTGCTTTAAGCTGCTTCTGTTCAGTGAAATCCCAGAGGGGCATCCTCATATAATGTAACTTCCCCTGATGTGAGGCCGGGAAGCTGTTTCTGACAGCCATTCATTAATACTCCTCCAGAGCACTTTAGAACAGAAGTGGAAGGAAATCCCAGAGCCAGCTGAGAATATGTCCTCAGAGACACTGGAGAGGAAAGTTTCTGAGAGAACTGAGACCCCAAGAAATGGAAGAGGTTACAGAAAGGTGGAAGATAATGCAAAGGAAAGACAGAAAAAAAAAAGAGACAGGCAGACAGCAGAGAACACTACTCAAGGAAGAGTGAAGAAGGGGGCTTATGTTGTGCAGGAGTGACAGCAGATTAGATTTTAAAGGAAAAATTCTGAACTTGGCCAATTATTAAGTATAAAAGAAATTGTCCAAACAGCTGAGAAATCTTTCCTAAAGACCAGTAAAAAATAAGTGCAAAAGAATAAGAAAAAAATAACTTAAAATGTAACAAAATAAAAATACTAAAGATAAAAATATAAAAGAAGGAGAAAGAGAAAGAGGAGGAGGAAGAGGTAGATGCCAACTAACATATGTAGAAGAAATGACAGAATTTGAAAAATTACCAGTTTGCACAGTGCAATGGATTGCTTTTGTGTGGCATTTCTCGCCATGGTCTTGTAACTCCCACCCAAGTGATTGGGTAGGACTGTATAAATGAGGTAATTGTGGCCTACTAAGAGGATTGGTCAGTTTTGCCATCTTGCTAGGCTTAAAAAAGAGCCAATTTCAGAGCAGAGGAAAGATCTCACCACCACAAAGGAAGAAGAGCCAAGAGCAGAGCACGTACTTTGGACCTGGGATCCCTGTGCTCAGAAGCTCCTGGAACCAGAAGAGAGAGACACAAAAAAAGAGAGAGATCAGGGAACATCTAGCTCAATTGGCATAACACAGTTTATAAAGATAATGTTCTATATTCTACCTTGGTGAGTAGCGTCTGGGGTCTTAGGAGCCTGTGTGCAGCCATCTAAGATACTCCACTGGTCTCATCCCTTCGGTAGCAAGGGAGAATGAAGAGAACAGGATACAAGGAAAAGCTTAGTCCGAAGGACTAACAGACCACAGCTACCAAGGCATCCGCCAGACTGAGTCCAGTACAGCTAGATGGTGCCTGGCTACCACCACTGACTGCTCTGACCAGGATCACAACAGAGGGTTCTGGACAGAGCTGGAGAAGGATGTAGAACAAAATTCTAACTCACAAAAAAAAAAAACCAGATTTACTGGCCTAAAAGAGACTGGAGAAACCCTGAAAGTATGGCCCCCAGACACCCTTATAGCTCGGTCGTTAAGTCACTCCTGAGGTTCACCGTTCAGCCGGGGAGTGGACAGCCCCATAAAACCAAATGGGACTAGTGAGGCACAGCAGTCCAGGGAGAAGGGCCAGAAGGCAGAAAGGGACAGGAAAGCTGGTGATAGGGAACCCAAGGTTGAGTAAGGATGGTGTTGATGTGTTGTGAAGTTGTTAACCATTGTCATAGGGCAACATGTGTACTAACTGTTAAATGAGAAACTATTTGTTCTGTAAGCCTTCACCTGAAGTGCAATTAAAATATATATATACATATATATATTAAAAAAAAAAACCAGAGAGAGAGAGCTGTAACACTGAAGACGGGGAAGCAGTGGCAAAGAAAAGGCAGCAGGAGAGGCTGGCAGGAGACAGGGTGTGGTGGGCTTCCCAGCCCATGGAACAAGAAAGCTAAATGCCTTTGGGCAGGAGGCTTGCTGATGGAATAGGGTGCTTCTGGGCGCGTGGTGGAGCTAGATTTGCCAACTCATGGAGCTGAGCACCTTCAGCTGAGGCTTACTGGTGGAGTGGGGTGCCTCTGGGCACTTATCAGCAGAGCTAAAAGATTAAAGAGCTTTGTAACACTTGCCCAAGCTGGGCAGAGGCCTAGGGCCAGAGAGAGGCATGCCTGTGGGCACTGCTGAGAAGAGGCCATCTTAATGGAAAAACTGTATCCTGAGTGTTCCTGAATCTGAATTGTAACCTGTTACTTCCCTAATAAACTCCATAACTGTGAGTATGGTCTGTAGATTCTGTGTGGCCATTGCAGTGAGTTATGGAACCCAGCAGAGAAATAGAGATTGCCATGGCAGGGATGGTAGGTGTTGGAATTGGTAAACATGGCGAAGAGAGGAGGCATGAATGACCTCCACCTCATAGGAATCAGCCTTGGGCTGTTGATGTTGATTCTCCTTCCCCCTTGTGAAGTTAGAGGAGGTCAGATGCTAACCCTGCGCCATTTTTATAGTTTGCATCAGAAGCGGGATTCTTTGCAATGGCTCCAGACTCAAGTTCTGGTCTCCAAATTGGGCTAGGGACGAGAGAGAAGGGGCTGGCTGCTCTGAAGTGCCAGGAGGTGTGTGTGAACTCCCAAGCCTAAGGCTGGCAACCATTGTGACCTCGCTTGGATGGCTAGAGATGAACTGACCTGAACCCTACGCAATGAAGAGAAAGGTGTTTGACACCATGAGCTTGTGTAGATTGCTGCAATTTGATGGCTTGCTCTGGACCGGACTTTGCTTATGGATGCAGATGCTCAAAGTTCCAGCTGGAACAGAAGGTTCTTCAAGACCAAGGAACATGCTTGTCTCAGAGTACTGGTTTGATACCAAAAAACCAAACCCGTTGCCATCCAGTTGATTCTGACTCATAGCAAACCTATAGGACAGAGTAGAATTGCCCCACAGAGTTTCCAGGGAGTGGCCAGTGGATTTGAATTGCTGACCTTTAGGTTAGTAGCCGATCTCTTAACCACTGTGCCACCAGGGCTCCACTGGTTTGATAGGGATGGGCAGTTTAGAAATTGGCTATCTAAAATGGGGGGAGGTAATGGCATGAAGTGACTGGCTTACACACTTTCATAGGTGAGCTTACATTAAATGAGGGGGACAGGGAGGATCTCCACTGAATAGATTCCTCTTTTCCTCATGGGTCGGGGAGGAGAGGGTGGGAGAAGACGCTGATAGAATTATATGATTCAGCTGTGAATGTTGATTGTTAACAGGGTTAATTGTGATTGTAAAAACTATAATTGTATAAGCTGTAAGTGTGAAAGAATGGACTAAGGGGGAGGCATTGCTGGACTTGAGTACAGTGGCCAAACCTAAAGTCCCTTAAAGGTTTTGCTATGCTGATACCTCATGAGGCTCAGAGCAAGGGAGTATCTTCTCTCAGTTAAATTTTATCAGACACCAGGAAAGGTAAAGCTGAGATGACTTTTGGAGAACATGACCAGATCAGATGGACACCTGCAGCAGAACTGAATGGCTGGTACCTACGTAACCTCATCCTTAGGACTCTTTGCCCTACTGCAGGACTAATTGTTAACGACTGTTTTGGACTGGTAAAATGATTGGATAGGGGAAATTATCCTCCAAGTATGAAAGAGCCATGGCTAGAAAAGCCAAGGGATAGCAACCACCAAAGCAAAAATTGATTCAGGAAGGATCATCAATAAATGCTAAAATGATTGGGTGCAAGGTTGTGGGAGAATAGGATATTCACATAGTCTCAGACAATCAATATACTTACTAGATTACTTATTAATTATAAAGGGCAAACATACCTTTACAATGGAGAAATCTAGCAGACAGATGAACAAACTTAGCATCATCAGTAATGGAACAAACTGGCATTGTATGATGCAACGGGAAGTATACAATATCATCTAGGTAATATTCTTGCTAAACATGTTTAGCCTAATGCCTAATCATGAGGAAATAGACAAATTCAGATTATGGGACACTGCACAATACAAATGATAGCCTGGACCCTTCAAAATGTAAATGTCATAAAAGATAGACACACAGATATGGGGCCTGTTCTAAACTAAAGAAGACTTAAAAAAACATGACAACTAAATACGATGTGTGAGCTTTCAATGAATCCTTGCTCATGAAAAAAAAAACTGTAATAGACATTACTAGAACAATTGAAGAAATATGGACTGGATATTAAATATGCTTATATCAATGCTAATTTTTTTATTGTGCTTTAGGGGAAGGTTTACAGAGCAAATTAGTTTCTAATTAAACAATACACATATTGTTTTGTGACATTGTCTGCCAACTCCTCGATATGTCAACACTCTCCCCTTCTTGACCCTGGGTTCCCCATTTCCATTCATCCAACTTTCCTGTCCCCTCCTGCCTTCTTGTCCTTGCACCGGGACTGCTGTGCCCATTTAGTCTCATATGCATGGTTGAACTACATGTATTATTGTTTCTTTTATAGGCCTGTCTAATCTTTTGCTGAAGGGTGAACCTCACGAGTAACTTCACTAATGAGTTAAAAAAGAGTCTGAGGGCCATACTCTCAGGGTTTCTTCAGTCTCTGTCATACCAGTAAGTCTGGTCTTTTTTTGTGAGTTTGAATTTTGTTCTACATTTTTCTCCAGCTCTGTCCAGGACCCGCTGTTGTGATCCCTGTCAGAGCAGTCAGTGGTGATACCTGGGCACCATCTAGTTGTGCTGGACTCAGTCTGGTGGAGGCTGTGGTAGTTGTGGTCCATTAGTCCTTTGGACTAATCTTTCCCTTGTGTCTTTGGTTTTCTTCAATGTTAAATTTCTTGATGTGATAATGGTATTGTGGTTTTGTAAGAAAATATCATAATTCTTAGGAAACATTTAGGGGTGAAGTGTCATGATATCTGCAACTTTCTTTCAAATAGTTTGGCTAAATAAATAAATATTAACAAATAAATGGATATATACATAAAAAATATATGGCACAATAACAATTAGTGAATCTATATGAAGGGTATATGGGTATTATAATACTACTCTTTCAACTTTTCCAAAGTTTTGAAGATTTAAAAAAAAAAAAAAACTAGAAGCAAGGAAATGGTCTCATGTACTCTAGGATTCTGGATTTATTTTAGGACTCCATCGTAATGCTTCAGAAAATTCCAAAGTACAATCACTTAGGATTTCAAAGCATTGTTTTAAACAAGTAGGAGAAAAACAATTGATATAATTCTATATTGTGAAGGAAACTAAAACACATTTTTAAAAATGACTTTTCTATGTTTGTAACCCTACACACTTCTCTTTCACCATTAGGGATTAATCCTTCTGTCATGAAGAACACTGCATTCCAGCAGCCGGACATCCAGGACCAGGCTTGTATTGGTTAAGCCTCTCTCCATGGATCTGAGAGAAAACAAAACAATGTAAAATATGCAAAAGGAAATAACCTACCGAGCTGCACCTGGAACTCAGTTCTTCAGGGGCTGACTGTATTTTGTGTGAGACTAATGCTGCCATTTGAATACAAAGATATAGCAAACATGCAGAATTTGGGCAAGGTAGGTGTCATGGATTGAATTGTGTCCCCCCAAAATATCCGTCAACTTGGCTATGTCATAATTCCCAGTATTTCATGATTGTCTACTATTGTGTCATCTGATGTGATTTCCCTGTGTCTTGTAAATCCTATCACTATGGTATTAATGAGATGGATTATCGGCAGTTATATTGATGAAAATCTACAGGATTAGACAGTGTCTTAAGCCAATCTCTTTTGAGACATAAAAGAGAGAAGTGAGCAGAGAGACAGGGGGACCTCATACCACAAAGAATGAAGAACAGGGGCACGTGTACTTTGGACCCGGGGTCCCTGTGCTGAGAAGCTCCTTGACCAGGGGAAGAGTGATGATAAGGACCTTCCTCCAGAGCGGAGAAGAGAAAGCCTTCCCCTGGAACCAATGCCCTGGACTTGTAGCCTACTAGACTGTGAGAGAATAAATTTCTCTTTGTTGAAGCCATCCACTTGTGGTATTTCTGTTATAGCAGCACTAGATGACTAAGACAGTAGGAATGGGCAGGATTGTTTCCCTAATCTGGGTTTTATGACACCTAGTTGTCTTCATTTATTACCAGGGGGTGGCATGACTTTTTTTTTTTTTTTTTTAATTCTTAAAACAAGTAGTTTTAATTTAAAAAATTACTATTCACCCATAAAATGGAATAAAATTCTGATACATGCTACAACATGGATGAACCTTGAAAACATAATGTTAAGTGAAATTAGCCACACACAAAAGGACAAATGTTGTACGATTCCACTTACATGAAGTATCTAGAATAGGCAAGTAACAGAAACATCATGATAAATAGAAAAAAAAATGGAAGTTGTCAAGGATTTCATTTTACTTGGATCCACAATCAACGCCCATGGAAGCAACAGTCAGGAAATCAAGTGAGGTATTGCACTGGGCAAATCTGCTACAAAAGACCTCTTTCAAGTGTTAAAAACTAAAGTTGTCACTTTGAGGACTAAGGTGCACCTGACCCAAGCCATGATATTTTTATTTATTTATTTTTAATTTTCTTATTGTACTTCAGATGAAGGTTTACAGAACAAATAGTTTCTCATTAAACAGTCAATACACATATTGTTTTATGACATTGGTTAACAACCCCACAACATGTCAACACTCTCCCTTCTCTACCTTGAGGACCTTTTTACAATGAAAATATACATAGCCAAAGTTACACCATTTTGAAAGTTTCTACATGAACAATTCAATGACATAGATTACATTCTTCCAGTTGTGCTGCTATTCTCACTATCCTTTTCCAAATTATTCCATCAGCATTATCTTCAACTCACTGTCTCCTAGGCTTCCCATCAAACCTTTTGAGTTGCTGTTGTCAATTTGATCTCACATAATTCTTTTTTTTTTTTTTTTGTACCTTAGATGAAGGTTTGTAGAACAAATAGTTTCTCATTAAACAGTTAGTACACATATTGCCCTATGACAATGGTTAACAACCCCATGACATGTCAACACTGTCCCTTCTCAACCTTGGGTTCCCTATCACCAGGCAAGCCATGATATTTTTAATCACCTCATATGCACGCGAAAGCTGGACAGTGAATAAGGAAGACCAAAGAAGAATCGATGCCTTTGAATTGTGGTGTTGGGAAAGAGTATCAAATATAACATAGACTTCCAGAGGAATGATCAAGTCTGTTTTGGAAGAAGTACAGCCAGAGTGCTTCTTGGAAGTGAGGATGACAAGACTTCATCTCATGTACTTTGAACATGTTATCAGGAGGGACTAGTCCCAGGAGAAGGACATTATGCTTGGTAAAGTAGAAGATCATCGAAAAAGCGGAAGAGCCTCGATTAGATGGATTGACTCAGTGGCTGCAACAATGGGCTCAAGCATAACAACAATTGTGAGGGTGGCGCAGGACCCAGCAGTGTTTTGTTCTGTTGTACATAGGGTCGCTATGAGTCTGAACTGACTCGATGGCACCTAACAACAACAACAGAGACAGAAAGTAGAATAGTGGCTCCCAGGGGTTGGAGGGAGAGGGGAATGGGGAGTTATTACTGAGTACAGAGTTTCAGTTTAGAATGATAAAAAAAATTCTGGAAATAGAAAGTAGTTATGGTTACGTAACACAGTGACTATACTTAATGCCACTGAATTGTACACTTAGAAATGGTTAAAATGGTAAATTTTTGTGTTATGCATATTTTACCACAATAAAAAATATAAATTAATGTATATTTATAGTAGGTTTAAGAGCAGTCAATAGCATCTTGAAATTAAACCCATCAAGTCGATTCCAACTCATGGCCACCCTATGTGTATCAGAGTAGAACTGTGCTCCGTAGGGTTTTCAATGGCTGATATTTTGGAAGTAGGTCACCAGGCCTTTCTTCTGAGGCGACTCTGGGTAGATCAAACTGCTAACCGTTAGCAGTCGAGTGCATTAACCCTGACACCACCCAGGGACGATAATAAACCAAAAACCTGTTGTCATTGAGTCAATTCTGAGCCATAGCGACCCTATAGGGCAGAGTGGAACTGCCTCATAGGATTTCCAAGGGTGTAATCTTTACAGAAGCTTACTGCCACATTTTTCTCACGCAGAGCAGCTGGTGGGTTTGAACCACTGATCTTTCAGTTAACAGTTGAGCGTTTAAGCAGGGCGCCACCAGGGCTCCTCAAGGGCAATAAAGGGGGTAACAATGCTAAGAAGGGTAAGTAAGTATCACTGGCATAACGGCACCATAGTGAAACCATTCATTCATGCATGCATTAAAAATACATTTATTATATATCTCTATTGAGTAGTCAGCACCCTGCTAGACACTGTGGGGAACGTAAAGTATAGTAAGTGTCTAACTAAAAAGGAGGGCAGACGTAGCATGAAACAACCAGAGATCACTACACAGACACTCTCTGATGTGGCACGTGCCAAAAGCTTTTTGTAAGTGAGATGTAGCACATTGCTGACACCTACCTGAGGACCACATTTGGGCTCTGCTGACTTAAGGTGACCTCCTTTATGGTTATTTTTCTTCTTTGGGAGGTACTTGGAATGTAGGACTATGTTTAATCTAATGTGATGGTTTAAAATACGCCACTGCTTTCTTTTTCAAAAAAATAAACTATGCATGCAGCCTCAAGACTCAAGGGAGATGGTGATTATGAGCCCTCCCACGTGACGTGGGTGCTCAGAGGATTCCCTCTAATCAGACAACACTGCACACCACCAGTCCAGAAAGAAGCTGCTGTAAGAAAAGGGTGTATGTATTGTGTGAAACTCTGTATACATGGAGAAGCTTAGAACACATGGATGTTTGTGGGGTATTGACAGTATTGGGGCTAGGGTGGGGAAAGAACTGTAGTAGTTGCAAAAATATCCCCTTGACTTTAGTCCCTTCTGGTCTACACACATTACTACTTGGACCTATACCTTCTTGCCTGAAGCACCTGCTTTGTCTTCCTAGGAGTGCCTGGGCTCCCTCCACTCCCCGTTTAACAGCCTCAGTCCCAACCTGCGTGCATGTACGGAAAAAAATCAAAGCAAGGGGACAAATTATGTATGTGTGATGTGTGTGGCCGGGGGTATGGAGGTGAGGGGAGAGAAGACCTCTGAATGAACCTAAAAATACAAATTTAAAAAGTACTGAATCCATGATCCTGCCTCACTTACAAATTACCCTGTTACTCTTATGAAAGAGGTTTTCACTTTTCTGTCTTAGACCTGGCTAGGCGGAGAAGGTGGTTATGAGAGAGCTCAAATCTTTTTCCAATCTTGCACAAGCAGTATAGACGTGGAGAGATACTTGTGGGATGTGACTGTGACAGTACAGGGCCAACACACACAGAGGCATGTGTTCATTACGTATGGCTGGAGAAATTATCTGTTTCCAGTGGGACATGTTTCATTGCACATTAGCTTCTAGCTCCTTCCTTCCTCTGTATTTCTCTGCCCACTCTATCACTGTCCTCAGTCTCCTTTCCCACTCTCTGTCTCCCCTTCATTCATAGTCCAGTTCTGCCCATCAACGTCTCCATCCATCTTCCTCTGCCGCATCCATGTCTCCCTCTCCACTTTGCTCACTCATACTCTTGCTGTCCAGAAATCGGTTTTGTTTCTCTCTCCCTTCCTGTCTCATTCTCTCTAGCTCACTTTCTCCCACTCCATCTGTGTTTCCCTCTGTAAAATCAGCTTTTTGGGTACCCTGCAGCTAGCAATAACCTTTTCTTGTTAAAGTCCATGAGCAGCAGTTGGTTTTATTTATTTATTGGTTTTTATTTAAATTCTGCAGAGGAAAGAAAAGAGAATTTTTATAAGGTGAAAGATCAGAGAGAAAATGTGAAATCAGACAAAGGGAGGAGAATAGAAAAGAGGCGCAGGCTAAGAAGATGAGGTGATTCGGGGGGCGAGTATCAGAAGAGGTTGAACCAATGGCATCTTATTTCCTTCTAAATAAACCAGCTCAGACATTTATGGTTGATAACAGCTTGATTTGGAATAGAAAGGGTTAAAGACCAAGTTAGGCTTGGCACCTAACTCAGAGACAAAAGCTTCAGGGAGAAATGAGTTGGGCTAAATATACCCAACAATCTGACGTGGGTAGAATTTCTTCTGCCTGACCCACTAACAACAGTAAATGGGACATTTTAGAAATGTTTTTTATTGAGATGCTTCAGTGGGGCATAGCCCCTGGAAGGAAGAACTTGGCTCTGAGGCCAGGCCTGGGGAGCACTGCAGGGATGTGGTCAGCTGACTGGGGGGAAACAGAAGGAGTGGCCTGGGTCAGGCAGGAGGTGGCAGCAGCTGCTGACCAGGGCAGTTCTTGTTGCTGTATTTGTGCTCCCCTCTGGCCTCCAATAATTAAAGCTTTCCCAATATGATTCTGGCTTCCTGAAGGGAAGCTAGAATTTAAAAAACAAACAAGCAAACAAATGAAAATAGCAGAGATGCTTGGTTGTACTGTATTTCTTAAATCATGAAGCACTTAATCATGTCTTGAGGTCACTGCTGCTGGGCAGTTGCAAGCACCTAATCTTACGTTTATGGCTCTTGCAGGAGGGACACTGCTTCTAACAAAACAAAAATAACAGAAAATAAAAAACCCAAACGTCCTCGCCCAGAATCAGATATGGTCGTATAGCTCCTCCACTGACCCAATTAACCTCCTTATTCCTGGCACAAGGGAAATACTCCCCTCAGAATTTCCCTCCACCTTTTTTCACCTTACTCCCTTTTCACCCTACCTCTTGCTTCTCTCCACTGGTAGGCTACATAGGACCCGTGGACCAGAATAAATCAGTTGTTTTACTTCCCCTCGAAAGATGTGACCTTCTACTCATTTCTACTCATGACAGTTTTCTCATACGCTAGCTGCGGCCGATATCAGGAGACACTGACGTTCTGGTTTTGCCTAAAGAGGGAACACTCAGTAACTATTATGGTTCAGTCCCATTTGCTTTATCTTTGCTCTTTCTCCTTCCTCCCCATTGTCCCCACCTACCTTTTCACCTTCCTTCAGGAACATTCTACTCACCCCAAAGCAGCTACCTTTTCACCTTCCTTCAGGAACATTCTACTCACCCTGCAGTGCAATGCTACTCCCCTTAGCCTTCCCTTGCCTGCTGTGGAGATGCTTTAAGGCACATCTGCTTTCAGCCCCAGCAAGAGAAAGCACAGGGCCTCTAGGAGTATTTGCTTCCTATTTAATTAGATTAATCCCATCACCTACCCTGAGGAGCCAGATTTTGGTGTTACTGAGCTATCTGTGGAGGGAGGAGAAATTGTCAGACGTCACTTAAAGAGCCCTGTCTCTTGGACACCTGGGAACTGCTGAGAGAAATTAATCTTCTAGCTATTTAAGGCAATTTCTCTTCCATTATCCTTTGTCAAGAGGACTGCACTGGGAAATGAATCTGATGGGAGTCTGAACTGGTACACTCCACTCAACAGCATCTCTCCAATGCCATGCAGTATCCATCATCCCCACACAGACATATAACATCACTGCAAAGCCCACTCTCCACCAGTACCCAGCAGCCAGAAATCACAAATGCACATGGTGGGTACCACTGGGCCTAAAGACTTGCAGTTTTCCTCTACCTCTGCTCTACTTTATTTCCAGAAAACCTACCACCAATTGTTCTTTTCCATTAAATGAGTAGCCTTTCTTTTACACAAGATTTAGGAAGGCAGAAGAACAGGGCTATGCCAGAACAGAAGATAAGGACCCTGCCAGTGCAGAATAGGTGCTTACATTAACCATTTAGACCACTGTCAAAGCAAAGTTGTGAGACAGAAACGGGGCAAAGAGTAGTGAATCCTTTTTCTTCATGGGCTAAGAGACTGCAAGTCTTATGCACTCTGGAGTCATGTAAAGAAAGGAATTCCAATCCTGAACTCTCTTTCTACCCTCGATTCACCAGGGTAGTGGTTTTCAAACTGTGTTCCTTGGGATTCCAAGAAGTGCCAGGGACAATGTGTGTGTATGTGTGTGTGTGTTGTGGTGGGGAGGGGTGCATGTGTGTGCTGTAGGGAGTGACTATAAGGCTCTAGACCCACCCCCCTCAACTCTACTTCAACCTCTCATTTGATCTCATTCAGGTGTTGGGATATCTCCTAAGAGGTTTTTTTTTCCCTGAAGTTCAATTTTTAGAAAGATCTGCAATGTCTTCTGTGAGAAAAAGGACTGTACCTGTGCCTCTCATGCAGCTAACCATTTGCTGAGGGTTTACACAGAAGGAAGATGTAGCATGGCTCCTGCGTGGTTCAACTGCAGATAACATCCTGGTCCCTGCTAGCAGCTCCAACTCTAGGATCCTGAGGCACTTTACAGCAAAATGAATCTCCTTAGGCTGGAGAGTTATTTGTTTTCCAGACTCTCTTCTCCGATCTCGCTAATTCCCAATTTCCTTGCATTTGACAAATGCAATTAACAAGCCTAGATCAGTTTCTGGCCCAAAGCCTTCATCAATCAATAGAGACTGCACAAGGCTGAGGGGGAAGCGAAGGTGCGAGAAAAGAAGGTAGCTGCAGACCTGGGAAGGCAAGGCCTTAGCCCCTCTAGTTGTATCAACGTCCCCTCCCCACCCCTCAGTTTCAAAACATGACAGTGGGGTGGCACCCTCACTCACCACTTTCTTCCTTCATGCTAACTAAACACAAGGCTGTACTGTTTATGTTCTCTCCCATTTTTAAAGATTTCTCCATTAACCTCCTCCATCTCCCCTGTCTTCTCTTTAACAGAAGGCTTTGTCATCTGCTGCCACCATAGCCTGGAAACCCCCTCAGTGCTGGGTGTGATAAGTCAGCCATCTCTGCTCTCAGCAGGGCCTCCTCCCCACCCACACATTCCAATGACAACTTTGTGTTGCGTCCTGCCCAGGAGGCTAAGTGCCCATTACCCCAGTCCACCCCACAGATACACATACTAGAGGACCAAAAGGACAAGGATCACTAAGCTTGGGGTTACTATTGCTTTCACACTCACCTCTTTGTCCCCTCTTTTTCCAGGGCCCAAGCCTTCCCTTCCCAACCGGTTTAAGATTCCCGGTTTACCCTCCTCACTTTTCTGCTCTGCATGTAGCAACAGCTCCCCTCCCCCACCACAGGGTGGGTGCTTTTTCCTTCACAGCCCTGCCTGGTACATCTCTGTGTCCTTCCACCTCATCAACTTTCCATCTCTTTGTAAACCAAGTCGGGAAGTCTCTCCCTTCCCCCAACTCTCTCCTTTTCCTTTGTTGTTAGTTTCACGAGTGGGGACATTAAAATGTATTCACTAGACAACGTCTTCACACCACTGTTTCCTGTAATTACAGTCACTTCCCTCCCACTGTCCTGGCTTATTTGACAGTAAAGTGTTTGGAGGAGGGACAATATGGACAAAAGACACAACACAGGCTGAGATCGAGTAGTGTAATATTAACAGCAAAGAGTGTAAAACAAATAGTTTCCTCTGCAGCAGCTCATTAACAACTGGTAACATACACAGGTCAATGCATATGAGCTAAAAAAAAAAAAAGGAATACAATTAGGGACCCCTCCACTATAGAATGGGGTGCTGTGCTCTTATTACCAATGACAGTCACCCCAAGAAATGCAAGTGGCCACATCCACACTCCTTCAGGGGGCAGGTCTACTATACTTGTCATGTAGATCGGCTACATTGTCACTGGAGACTCGGATCCAGCCATCCTCCCGGACATGGTAGAGGTTGACCACACCTCCTGAGTAGGCATCTCTGTAGGTGGCTTGGTAGATGGCTCGCCGGGCTAGATCATAGGCTTGTTCCACTTCCAGGTCATAGGAGTAGCCCCTATCCATGACTCCATAGGCATACACAGAGCCAGAACCTACAGAGAAGGTGGCCCCTGAGATCCGGTTCCCTTCACTGTCCACATAGTAGAGGCCTGGAAAAGAAAGAGACGGTTAGCAGAGAAAAAATGACCACTCTCTTTTGCTATCTAATTCATCCTTCAAGGCAGCAGTAGTCCTCCATCCCTCTTAAAACCCAGGGGACACCAACAGAAATACCACAAATTAGAAGTATGATAAAATTATTTTAAAAAAAAAGCTGAAGGAATCAAATTGAATATTAAGATTCCAAGATTCTACAACAAACCACTGCATCTCGACTTTAACTACCTTGCCTGTCTTCTCTGCAGACCAAACAGCAAGGATAATCTGAATGACTTAGGTTTCAAGCACTGTGGGAAAAATGTTTAAAACATAATCCTAGCCCTCAAAGAGTTTAGATGATGTGGGACAAGACATATATCAGACAGTAAAAGAATAAAGCCTAGACAGAGTTCTGAATCATATGGCAAACACCTGCAATGTCTAATATGGTAGCCACTAGCCACATGGGGCTATCAAGCACTTGAAATGAAGCTAGTACCACATGTTGAAATGCTAATATTTTGGATATATTGGGTTAAATAAAATATATTATCAAAATTAACTTCCTCCTTTAACTTTTTAAAATGTGGCTACTATAAAATTTAAAATTACATGTATTGTTCCCATTATATTTCTATTGAAGGAGCCCTGGTGATGCAACGGTTAAGTAGGTGGCTGCTAATCAAAAGGTCGGCAGTTCAAACCCAGAAGCTGCTCCTTGGGAAAAAAATGTGGCAGTCAGCTTCTGTAAAGATTACAGCCTTGGAAACCCTATGGGGCAGTTCTATTCTGTCCTACTGAGTTGGTATGAGTCATAATTGACTCAACAGCACTGGTATACATACCGGGGACCAGCCCAGGCCAACTGTTTGATTTTGTAAATAAAGTTTTATTGGAACATAGCCACATCCATTCATTTATGTATTATCCATGGCTACTTTTAGGCATAATTAAGTAGTTAAGTAGTTTGACAAAGTCCATATGGCCTGCAAGCCTAAAATATTTCTTATTTGGCCCTTTGTGAAAAAGTTTGCTGACCTCTAGTATAAACTATAAGGGTCATGAAAATTCAGAAAAAGGAGTTTAATAAAATTTTTATCAATTCCAACTTCCTGCTGGCACCTCCAACTGGATGCCTTTGTCACCAAGTTCAGGTTCAAAATTCCCAAATCTGAATCCTGTCCTCAAATACTTCAGTGGTTCTCCATTGCCCATCAAACTCTCTTGTGCCCCACCAACCCACACTTCCTTCTGTGTTCTCAAATTCTGCCAATGACATCACCTATCTTTTTCCTATTTCAGTGGTTCTCAACCCTCATTGTGCATCAGAATCATCTGAGTAAGGAAGCTTTTTAAAAGTGCCTAGGCCTTAACCCAGGTAGTGCTTCAACTGGTTTGAGGTGAGGAACAAGCACAGGAGTATTAAGGTTTTCAAGTGATTCTAATGCAAGCCAGGTTGAGAACCATTGCCCTTAAGTTTTAAGTTCAGATGATTCTAATGTCTGCCCCAGTTCTCTCCCTATCCCCTTCTCAATCCCACTGCAACCACCTTGCCTAGCTGGCTCACCATCTGGTTCCAATTTACCTTTCTGGCTTTATGGCTCACTACTCCCCTTCACACACCCTGAGTTCCAATTAAACTGCACTTCCGGTTACTCCCCTCAAAACCAGACGCTCCTTTCCTCCCTCCCCGTGGCTTATTATGTTTCCTTTTCCCCATGTTTCCCAGGAAAACTACCAACTATCCATGAAGTCTTCTCAATTCCTCCAGTCAGAACTAATTCCCTCCTCAAAATTCCTTCAGCATTTTATTGGTTCTTTTTAAAATGGTACTTTATCTTATTCAGCCTTGGATTAAGTAGTCTGTATATCTGTGATCCTCTGTCAGTCAGCTTCTTGAGGCAAGGAGCTGACTCATACTGAATGGGATGGCCCTATTGGCAAGGCTTCTTGAAGAAGGTACAAATTAGGTTACACTCTGGCTTCTCCCTGCTAGTCAGTTTCTGTGCTCTCTTACACTGTTTCTGTCACCTGGAACAAACTCAATAGCTAAGGGCATATTTGTTTGCATTTTTCAAAGTGACATTTCCAAAATGCTTCCCTGGGCCAGGCAAGATGTATAGAACTGTTCTTTCACATCTTTCAAAAATAACAGTGTCTCCATTTCCAAAGTAACAACGCAGCTCCTCTCTCACATCCACTTTTTAATCTCTTCATTCATCCTCTATTGAGTGAACTGACCCTTTCTACACCCCTTCCTATACTACTCCAAAGCTTGTGAAAAAGTGGTAGGTATCCTACAGGCATTCTATACAGGACAATTGAGCATTCAGTAAGCAGGTAAATAAATGAGGCAAAAACAATAAGAGGAAAGAATAACTATTTTCAAGTGTATGGGAGGGAAAATTACATAAAAAGTGACTAGCTATACTCCAGCTTGCCTAAAAGGACTTTCAAAATTGGCTGGAGAGGAACTGACACTGGATACAAGGTGGAACTTTATTACAAGGTTTTTAAGTATTGGAAAAGAAACTAGGCTCAGGAATTTCTTTTCAGAGATGACAGAACAGGACCTAGGGTGATTATATCAAGTAAGGACAGAAAAGAGGTGAGTCCCAAAGGCCCCTTTTAGGCCAAAGACTCTCTGAAGGAAAAAAGGGAGAGGAATGGATAACTTTTGAGTGGCTACTATATACTAGAGCTTCACCATCCAGTACATTGGCCACTAGCCACATGTATTGAGTACCTGAAATGGGGTCAGTGCCACATATTGAAATGATAGTATTTTGGGTATTCTGGATTAAGTAAATTATTCAAAATAATTTCACCTGTTTCTTTTCACTTTTTCAGTGCATACATTAGAAAAATTTAAATTACATATTTCTATTGGACAGCACTAGCTAGAGTTTTTAATCTATCATCCAAGTCTCAAATACAACTCTTTATAGGTCTTATTATTTTATGGCAGAGAGGATAGAAGGAAACATTATGAGCTTTACATTTATTACTTCACTTAACCAATGTAACAGATGAAGAAACAGGCTGAGCAAATAAGCAACCTGCCTTAGGTCACATAGGTAGTCAGTCACACAGCTGGTCTAACTCCATGCCCTTTCCTACACTACCATGTCTTCTTTGAACAACACATCCTCAAACACTGGGACAAAGCCCTTTCATTCAACTCCTCTTTCTCTGTAGTGACAGCCAAAGGATCATATGATTTCAGTTTAACTCACCTGGACCTCTCTTATCCCAGCCACAGATCATTGTCCCCATGGACAGCCCCATGCCTTTATACTGATACACCATGTTGGCAAGCAGCTTGGAGGCAGCTGCTACCGAGATGCGTTCCTTGTTTCGAAGCTCATAGATTCGACATTGCCGAGCCAACAGCCTCTCCCAGAAACTACAATCTGCTGCACCCCCAGCCATGGTGCCCAGCAGGTAGGGGTTGATCTCAATCACCTTCTTCACCGTCTGGGAGGCAATGTAGGCACCCGCTGTGGCCCGGGAGTCCACTGCAACGATGACTCCGTGGCGAAACTGTTAAGATCAGAGGAAAACACAAAGCAGGCCACATTAGACCACAAAAACATGACATTCCTTTTAGCATCAATGCAAACCCAGCATGTCTCTGTATCCGACATTTTATACTTCACAATATACTTTCCCAAATATTAACGTCACTTTCAGCGTCACATCAATCCCTTGAAATGGGCATCACCAGTATTATCTTCGTTTTATAGACGAGAAAACGGGTTTAATGAGATCTAATGACTTGCCCAAGTTTCTAGACCTAGTTACTGCAGAGGTGGACCAGGAAACCCCACTGTCTGGCTCCTATTTCAGTGCTCCCCTGGCTTTACCAAACTTCCCGCTTAAGACGCAGCGTTGCCCAGTTACCAAAACCTCTGGCAAAACAGTCACAACAGCCTTCCCTCTTCCAATGTTCTTTTGCTGCTGCAGCATCCCCTTACTCGGCTGGGAGCTTCTAGACAGGAGAAAGCTGGGGTCCGCTAGGAAACAAATACAGCAGCCTCGGGCTCCTTCCCTCACTTACCCCCAATCCCACCATCCCCCTCCCTGGCCGGAACAGGGACTGAGGCCTCCCGGGGCAATGAGACAGCCAAATCGCCAGAGCTGGGGTCGGGACGAGAGGACCAAGCCCCTCCCGGGGTTTATGTTCCAGGCCGCCGCGGCTTCCCGTCCAGCTGGGAAGTCGGGAGGGGTGCCAGCGCTCGGGATCTACCCCAGCGCTGTGGCTGGATCCGCACCTTGAAGGCCAGTGTGGTGGTTCCATGAAGCATTTCGATTCCCGGCTCCTCTGGGACACCCCATTTGGGCGCCGCCAGACTCAGTCCATCACTCGAACTCCCTGGACCCAGGTCCAGCAGATCCGCGCGACCCTCGAGTCGGAAAACTCCGCGCTGGTTAACCATTAGCTGCCTCTGCAACACGCTGGCCAGCGCCATGTCTAGTGAGGGCAAAAGGAAATAACGCCGAGGACGCCTAGGAAAGAGCGGCGGGCAACGCCTCGCCGTCACAGTTTCACTTCCTATTACATTTATTTCGTTGAGGAGCCATTTTGACTCCTGGCAGCCACGCCTCCAAAAACAAGAGCCAGATGCAATGGACAAGTTTAACTGTGGGGGAGTGGGGAGGGGGGTGACGGGACGGGGGAATGGCTTCACTACCCTTAAATTCTAGAAGGATGTGGCTGTCATCTTGACTTTGGTCATGCAAGTGGTACTGGATCAGGTTAATCTGAAATTCATGGGAGGTGACTGGAAACGTACATGTTGAACGAGGAAGGTTAGGCCGGCCATCTTTGAGAAGGGCGTGACTGGTTAAAAATCGGTTCAGAACCTTTAGTTATAAATCGACCCACCCCACCCCCACCCAACCCCCCTATGTCCAAGCAACGCTTTACATCTCAGCTGCTTCAACACCCTATTAATGCGACTGAGCTAGCCATTTTATTTAAGGGCACCTCTAATGCTGACTAAAATGACTATTTTTTCTGAGATCATTTTCTTATGAAATTAGTTAAACCACGGTAGTTTGTGGTAAAAAGCGCAACAAAATAAAACCTTCGGTAAGGGCTAATACCTCTTATTTGATACCATTAGTCGCCACAACACCCACGTTGTTAACAGTAACTATTTTTTAAGATTCGATATTTTCTTTACTCTCACTCTCTGGTGGAAATTCTAATAAGTGATAAATTGCCCAAAAGGCCGGAAGAAGACTAAAAAAGGAAAAGCGAAGGACCCAGGTAATCCACAAACTAGATTCCCAATTCAGCACCTGAATTAAGTCAATAGTAATTTACCATGGTAGAGCCTGGAGGAGAATTCTGAGACTCCATAAATATGTATTCCAAGAGGTTCTCTAACTTAAGCTTCCTAAGACAAGTTCTTTATCCAGGAATGTGCTATATTTCATTGCTTCTCCTTCCCTCCACCCATCTTCATTTTTCAACACTTTTGAGGATCATAATGGAGCAAGGAAGTGGGTATGTGTATGAAATGTTGCCTCCTGCCTTAGTGGTTCTGTGAAGTCAGTGCCTGGCCTTCCTTGTTGGATTCCAGCAACAACATCCATCAAATCTAAAGTTCCACTTTCCTCTGATGCCCATCCCACCCCCATCCCCTTCCCCAGCGATTCTACCAGTGCTGTGTTTTAATATTGAAATTTGGCAACCCTTTCCAAACCAACCATCAGAATAATGAAGCAGAAGATCTTTATCTGTGTCTGACACTTGGATGATGTGGGAAATGCTGAGTGCTTCTATTTATTGAGCAGTTATTATTCTGCAGGAGTCCCTGGGTGCTGCAAACAGTTAATATGCTCGGCTGCTAACTTGTCAAGTCCGGTCACAAGTGCCTCGGAAGGCCTGGGGATCTACTTCTGAAAAAATTAACTATTGAAATCCCTATGGAGCACAGTTCCATTCTGACACACACAGGGTTGCCATGAGTTAGAATTGACTCAATGGCAAAAAAACCAACCAACTGGTGGTCATTATTCTGCAGTCACACTGCAATCCAACTACTCCTCCCTCTGACTTCTCTCAGTGGTTCTTTCACTCTGCCATCAATAGCACTTGTACCTCTCAAGGCACTTTTCACATTTTACCTGATTATAAGTGCGCATAATAACCATAAGTTCAGCAGTTCGAACTTACTCTCTGCTCAGTGGAAGAAAACATGTGGTGATCTACTCCTGTAAAGATTACAGCCTAGGAAACCCTGTGGAGCAGTTCTCCTCTGTCGTTTAGGGTTGCTATGAGTCAGAATTGACTGGAGGATCCACAACAACTGTATTGTAAGCTTTTGAAGACAGGTATTTCACTACTATTCATCTTTGTACCCCATTCTTTGCTTATTACGTGTTTACCAATGAATAAATGAAAGAATGATAATGATTTGAGGCTTAAAACCCTGGCTCGTCATTGACAACTTCCCTTCCTTTTGTCCACATCCAGTAAGTTGCCAAGTCCTGCTAATTCTTCCTCTGCAGCGTTTCTCACATTCTTTTTCATTGCAACTAACACCACCTTCAGCTGATTTCCTCACTCCTGAATTACTGAAATATTCTCCTAACCAGTTTTCTGGGCCACCAACTTGCCTTATATTAGTTCTGTGATCCATGGTCCCTATTCACAAATGGAAGGTGAAAAACAGTAAGTGTTGGAGTTCAGAGGTGGGAGAGGAGGTCAGTATAAGTTGAGGTGGGGGGCAGGGTGTGGTTCAGGAACGCTTTGCCAAGGAGTTCTGGATTCACTTCCCTATATATCACTTGGGTCTCACACTCTTCAAACCCACAGCCTCTTCTGTCTCAGCTTATAACTAGGAAGGCTTTTCAGAATAGATGGGACTTAAGCCAGACTTTGAAAGATAGGATTCAAGTAGGTGAAGGGGCGGTGGGAGATGTGTTAGGAATAGCGTGAAAAGAGGTTGTGGCAGGTAGACTTGGATTGGCCCATTATTATTAGTTGCCATGGGATTATCCAGACCAACCAAACCCACTGCTGTCGAGTCAGTTCTGACTCAACAATCCTATAGGACAGAGTAGAATTGCCCCATAGGGTTTCCAAGTTTGTAAATCTTGACAGAAGCAGACTGCCACATCTTTCTTACCCAGAGCAGCTAGGGGGTTTGAACCGCCAACTGTTAACAGTGGAGCGCTTTAACCACTGCACCACCAAGTTTCCTACTGTGGGACTATAACAAACCAAACCCATTGCCATCGAGTTGATTCTGACTCATAGCAACCTTACAGAACAGAGTAGAACTGCCTTATAGAGTTTCCAAGGATTGGCTGGTGGATTCAAACTGCTGACCTTTTGGTTAGCAGCCAAACTCTTAACCACTGCACCACTAGGATTATGACTAAAAAAAAAAAATGAAAACAAAAAAAACACTGTCATCAAGTCAATTCCAACTCACAGCGACCCTGTAAGACAGAGTAGAACTGCCCCTACTGGGTTTCCAAGGAGCAACTGATGGATTTGAACTGCCGACCTTTTGGTTAACAGCTGAGCTCTTAATCACTGTACCACCAGGACTATGTTGTTGTTAGGTGCTGTCGAGTCAGTTCTGACTCATAGTGAACCTATGAGACAGAGTTCTACTGCCCCATAGTTTTTCTAAGGAATGGCTGTTGAATTTGAACTGCCAACCTTTTGGTTAGCAGCTGAGCTCTTAACCACTACCAGGACTAGACCTCCTACCAGCACTATGTTGTGTTGTTGTTAGGTGCCGTTGAGTCGGTTCCAACTCATAGCGACCCTATGTACAACAGAACGAAACACTGCCAGGTCCTGCGCCATCCTCACAATTGTTGTTATGCTTGAGCCCATTGTTGCAGCCACTGTGTCAATCCATCTTGTTGAGGGTCTTCGTCTTTTTTGCTGACCCTCTACTTTACCAAGCATGATGTCTTTCTCCAGGGACTGATCCCTCCTGATAACATGTCCAAAGTATGTGAGACGCAGTCTTGCCATCCTTGCTTCTAAGGAGCATTCTGGTTGTACTTCTTCAAAGACAGATTTGTTCATTCTTTTGGCAGTCCATGGAATATTCAATATTCTTTGCAAACATCACAATTCAAAGGCGTCAATTCTTCTCTTTTCCTTATTCATCGTCCAACTTTTGCATGCATGTGAGGTGACTGAAAACACCATGGCTTGGGTCAGGCGCACCTTAGTCTTCATGGTGACATCTTTGCTTTTTAACACTTTAAAGAAGTCTTTTCAGCAGATTTGCCTACCAGGACTATAGTTAGCCTTAAATGCCAGCCTAGGGTGGGGGAGTTGGTTTGGATTTGATCTTGCAACCCTTTAAAGTTTCTTAGCAGAGGAAAAACAAGATTCAAGTGGTACCTTAGAAAGACATGCCAGTGTGGAAGAGAAATTAGAGGGAGAGAGACTGGAGGGTGGCCAATTAGGAGGTCATTACACTTTCTAGATCTGACTTGACAATGGCCTGACATCGGGAGGGAGTCAGCAATCCATCCTTATATAAAGAGTCTAAAATTTAGTCTTCAGAAAGGTCTTTAGCAAGAGGAGACATTCTTTTTTTTTTTTTTTTTAATATATATTTTATTGTACTTCAGGTGAAAGCTTACAGAGCAAATAGTTTCTCATGAAATAGTAGTACACATGTTGTTTTTTGACATTGGTTAACAACCCCACAACGTATTAAGCAAGAGGAGACATTCTTATCTCTTCATTAAGTGTCACATGTGGTCCCACCCAAAAGAAGCATGCTCTCCTGGTTTCCCCAAGTCTTCCTATGACATGTTAATACTCGTCCTTAGTACTGAGTCCCCAGGAAACTATGATGCCATAGCCCCACCATCACGATGTCTGAATGGCCCAGGCTTTTTCTTTTGTTGTGTGGGTCTGGTTCTTTGAATAAACCCATTCTCACAGCATCCCCTTGAGCTGAAATTTTTTACTAAAATATACTCCATATAACTTCACCAGCCTGAGACCAGAACTAGATGGTGCCCGGCTACCACAATGACCACCCTGACAGGGAACACAACAGAGAGTCCCTGATGGAGCAGGAGAAAAGTTGGGTGCAGAACTCAAATTCTAGTAAAAAAGACCAGACTTAATGGTTTAATTGAAACTGGAGGGACCCTGGAAGACATGGCCCCCAGGCTCTCCATTAGCCCAAAACTAAAACCATTCCCAAGGCCAACTCTTCAGACAAAGATTAAACTGGACTATGGGACAGAAAATGATACTCTTAAAGAGTGTGCTTCTTAGCTCAAGTAGATTCATGAGGTTAAATGAGCAGCTTTCATCTGGAGGTGAGATGAGAAGGCAGAGAAGGTCGGGAGCTGGTTGAATGGACACGGGAAATCCAGGGTGGAAAGGAAGAGTGTGTTGTCACAGTATAGGGAGAGCAAGTAGGGTCACAAAACAATGTATGTGTAGATTTTTGTATGAGAAACTAGCTTGAATTGTAAACTTTCACTTAAAGCAAAACTATATGTATATATATACTCCATATGAGTTAAAAGTAGTTACAGCCTGTCACTCTGCCCCAGTCTACCTCAATTTTCTGAAGGGCGACCTGTCAGGATCCACCAACCCTAACCCTGGCATCTCAAGTGTCCTGGTTAGTCTTTTGCCCTGGGACTACAAACCACCTGTCTTACAATTGTGAAGTACTGGGCAGAAGGAGAACTAGGGCCATCGGATCCTTTCAGCTACATCTTCAGGATTTGAACACAAGTCAGAGAAGCTATCTTGCCAAAGAACTATCAGAAATGCCATCTTTGTATGCAGATGGAAGGACAGATTCTCCCCCAAAGCAGAGAAGAAAGACAGTTCCAGGTTCTAGTTTCCCTTCACCCTCGCCGGTCAGTAACCTGCTTTTCTGGAAGATATTTGAGCCTCTTTCCCTTTCCCTCCCATCAAAGGCTCTCTTGCTCTTTTCTCTTTTGTCCTTGTCTCAGTCCATTTCTCTTCCCCAGTCTTGATCTTGAGTTGAAAGTGTGAGCTGAGCCTCAGAGTTCCCTGTCCCATACCTCTGAAAAGAGTCCCCAGCATCAAGGTCTTTTGTCTTCATGGGTCCACAGCTCTCTGTTCTGATATCTGAATGCTGAGTGGCCTTTACCTCCTCCTAGGCTCAGCGCTCTCTCAGGGCAGGGGCAGTGCCTTGTTTGTCTTTGTTGCCCAATGCCCTGCACAGGAAAAGCAGGAGGAACCCAGCTCTCCTCCTTCCACTCGTGTCCATTCTTCTTTGCAATCACCCCAGCTCCTACCTTACTTCAGGTAGCTGGAGGATGACAGACAGGTGACTCCCTGGGTGACTCTCAGATGTGTCATGAGCAGCAGAAGGTGAAGGTTTGATTGATGAGGCAGCGTCTTCCCAATGTTGGAGACTCCACTGGCCTCATCCTGCCTCTCCTCAGCAGCCCTCTGAAGAGGAGGGGCTGCTCCATCAGCCAGTCACAAAGTCTGATATGGGGCTAGAGGGAAGTGAAGCATCAGGTCATATGCCTTCCTCACTGGTTCTGGCTGCAGATCAGCTTCTTCCTAGCGTCCCTCTTCCCCCACCTGACCCTGGCCCACAAATTTCTGTCCTGCTCCTTCCAACCTTCATTCTGCTCCAGGGATGGCTCTGCAGGATGTGTGCAGCTGGCAGGCCCCTGACACCCAAGGACCATCACCTCACCTGCCTCAGGCTGGTGGCTGGGCAGTGCCACAGGGCTGTGATCCTCAAACCTTCCTACAGATCCATGGCCCCAAGCTGGCCCATGGCACCACCACCCTGGCCTTCCGCTTCTGTCATGGAGTCATTGCTGCGGCTGACACACGCTCCTCCTGTAGCAACTACGTGGCTTGTCCAGCCTCACGCAAAGTCATTCCTGTGCACCAGCACCTCCTGGGCACTACCTCTGGCACCTCTGCCGACTGCGTCACATGGTACCGGGTGCTACAGCGGGAGCTGCGGCTGCGGGCACTGAGAGAAGGTCAACTGCCCAGTGTGGCCAGTGCTGCCAAACTCTTGTCAGCCATGATGTTCCGCTACCGGGGGCTGGATCTATGTGTGGCCACTGCCCTGTGTGGTTGGGACAGCTCAGGCCCTGCTCTCTTCTATGTCTACAGCAATGGCACTCGCCTGCAGGGGGACATCTTCTCGGTGGGCTCTGGATCTCCCTATGCCTATGGTGTGCTAGACCAAGGCTACCGCTATGACATGACCACCCAGGAAGCCTACACTCTGGCTCGTCGTGCAGTGGCCCATGCCACCCGCCGTGATGCCTATTCAGGGGGTTCTGTGGACCTTTTCCATGTGCAGGAGAGTGGATGGGAGTACGTGTCTCATGACGATGCCTATGTGCTGTATGCGGAGCTTGGGAGCCCCGGAAGGCGGAGGAAGAGGCCAGCGAGGCCCCACCCTGAGCCTGCCACTCTCCAGAGAGCTGGGCCAGGTGGAGAACTCTCTGTGTAGGCCACAGGAGGCAGCACCAGGAGACTCCAGGATGCCAGCAGAGACGGAGAGGCTGTGAGAAGTGGCAGGACTTGGGGGAGCGCTGCCTAGGCCCAGGGAGTGGGTGGGAGGATGGCTCTGCAAGGGGAGGGCCCCGCTATGCGCAGCATCACTGCATCTGGCTCAGCCCTTTGCAGATTGTTGGCTTCGTTTGTTCCAAGTCTACATCCCTTTCTGCCTCTCGAAGCTATTGATGACTTTGTCCAACACCTTTCTATTGATGCCCAATAGATGAGTCCAGTCTTCTTCCCAGCACCAAGTCCTTTTTTCAGTAAACACTTAGTTCGTGCCTACTGCACGCTAGACACTGCTAGGTGATAGACCCTCTTTTCTTGTCATTCTTTCTTCTGCTTTTTTCCATCCCATCCTCAGGCTCTCTTCTTTCCTTCTGCTTTGGTCCTCCACCTCAGTTTCAAAGTCTTTGCCCTTGATGAGGTGGGGTTGCAGATGCAGGGTGGGAGGGTCAGCTGCCCAGTGTGGCCAGTGCTGCCAAACTCTTGTCAGCCATGATGCCCCACTACTGGGGGCTGGATCTATGTGTGACTCTCTCAGAGTCAGGTAGGAATGGTGGCCCAGAAAAGCACAAGATCCAGGCTGGGAAGGGCAGGGGGCAGTTCAGGGCTGGACACCCCTTGGGTGGGGGTGGGCTTCTTCGCACATCTGCTCTCCTCCCTGTCCCCCTTCCCCATCAAAACTATAATGACTATAATGATTACTCCTTTGCTGACTTCAGTTCTCCTGATAATGCTCTGAGATAAAATTATTATCCTCACTTTACAGATGAGGAAACAGGTTCACAGGGTTATGAGACTTGTCCAGGGGCACACAGTAGGTAGCAGAGATGAGGCTTGAATCCAGGCCTTCCCCTCCAGAGCCTGTGCTCTTTCTGCACAGCTCTTCCTCCCAGCCCTACAGGCTTCTGAGGGTGATGTGGAGGGAGAGGGTAGCTGCACCAGGCTGCTGCCCCATGGCCAGGGATGGAGGAGCCCAGGGGAGCCTGAGGGCCTGGAGGGGTGAGTTCAGGGAAGCTGCTCCCATCAGCCTCCTCTGGCTCCCTGTAGCCCCACCCTTGCTCTGTAGCCTTTCAGGCCTGTCATTGCCCACTGCTGCTGCCTGACTTCCCCTCCTCCCCCCTCCCTGCCCCCCTTTCTTTCCTTTGCTTCCTTCTGGCCTTTCCTTCCTGCAGCTCCCTCTGGGGAATGAAGGAGAGAAGGAGGTGGCAGTGCCAGTGGGGAACTGTCAGATTAGCACATCCTCTCCTGCCCTCTCCCACCCCTACTCCTCTCCCTGTAGACCTTGACTTGGAGATCCAAGCTGACAGCTCCAAGAGGGACAGCCCCACTCCTGGGCCAAGCAGGAGGGAAAGCACGGTTGGACCTAGGAGTGGGCCTGACCAGGACTCCGGGCAGGTTACTGAACTTTCTTTCCCCTCATTCCACCCCTTAAACTTCAGTCCCAAGAATAACAGCAACATTTTCTCCCTCCTGGACACCCTTCCTCAGCCTCCAGCCAGAGCCTTAACCCCACACCTCAGGCTGAGAATTCCTCTTGGCAGGAGCTGGTCAGAAGGGTGGAGGAGACCTCCCACCTCTGGCCCTAAGGGGAGGAGGGAGGGAAGGTCAGGGAGCCCCAGGAAGGAAAGCAGGGAGAGCAAATCAGGCAGGAAATAGTGGTGGAAAGGGGGTGCTGAGGAAGACGCCTGGTACACTGGAGGACTAGCCTTCAAGCCAGGGCCAAGGAATCTGGCCCGTGGCCTCCTTGCCCACTCCCCAGTCTCAGGAGAGGGGGTGCAGGACTCTGGGGATAATTATGGAGGTCAGGGCCCCCTGTAACAGCCTAGTCCTGGAGGAGCAATGAGGGAGGGTAGCTTTCCCACATGGTTTAAGTGTTGGATTGACTCAGGCATATGAGGGTGCATATTCACGTCTACAGAGGTGTGTGGGTCCTGGGTCCAGGTGTGAGTGAGTGATACAGGCACAGTTGCAGGATGGCTGCTGCGTGCCCGTGAGTGCGCAGGTGATGGATGTGCGGTTCTTTGTGCAGAGGCACTGGAAACAGACTGGAAGAGAGAGAGCAACACATGAATGTGGAGGGTGGCCCCTTATCCCACCGGGGAGAATGCCAGGCCATGCCACTTCTTTTGGGAAAATGCTCCAAGGTGAAGGGGAGGGGGGCACGGCTCCCCCCACCAGTTCACCACTTCCCCATCCCCCAACCCTAGTCTGAGCCCCTTTCACTTCCCTGCCCCTCTTCACTCCCTTTGACACATTCTGTCCTTTCTGATGATGACGTATTTGAGGCCAGAGATAAACCCAAGGGCCTTGCTGACAGGCCTGTTTCCCTATACCCTATTTCCCCCCTAAGTTTTTAGTGAGTTGGTAGATGACCTCAGGAGGATGTTAGGGAGGGCTGGGAAAGTGGACAAATGCTCGCATCCCCCTCCCATGTACCCCACACCACCTAAGAGTGCTCCTGGCCCATTGGGTCAGTTCTTCCTTTTCTTCTGTTATTCCTGAAGTTCTGATGTAGATATCAGGGTGAGCTCAAAGGGGCAGAGATCTTGCCTTTCCTACCCTGAACTGAGTGATCTTGCCCCCTCTGATGCCCTGCTTGGGGTTCCACCTCCTAACACTCTCTCAACGGCTGCAGGGGAGAGATAGTCTGCTCTTGGGCTGTCAGGAGCCCAGGGGTCCAGCCTCCAGCAGAGTAAAATGTCATTTCCAGCACTGGGTCAAGGGTCCTGTTCTCCCACCACCTGGTGATACTAACTAAGCAGGTGCTGAAGATGTGAGAGAAGGCATATCTCCATTGAAGTAGTTTTCCCTCATTCCCCAGCACCCCATTCTTAGAGGGCCTGACCTACCTCTTCTTGTCTCCAGAAACCCTGCTGGAGTTGAGAGGCCTAGGTTCTTATTCTGGCTCCTGGATGGATCCCTTCTCTGCTCAGGAAGTGGGTATTAGGAGGGCCTGGCAGTTCCTTTTCAGCCCCCACCCCAACTGACCATATGCCCCTGAATGGCCCAGCCCCCTGCTCCCTCTCTCTCTGCCTTTGTGCCCCTTGAAGAGTAAGACCATGGACTCGGGAAGAATTAAAGGTGGTGGCACCTAGATTCAACATGACTCACCCTGGCCCACTCTCTCCCCAGGAGAGGCTGCCTGAGCCCCTTCTCTTTGCCACAACCTCAAATTCCTCTGTAGTCTGTAATCTTATTGTTTCCTCCTGTCTTTTCAGTAGCTCTCAGCTTTATTTCTCCTTCTCACCTGCCCCCTTTGGCCAATTCCCACATCTTAATTTCCCGGGAGTTTAAGACCAACAGGGACCCTGAAAATTGGTCATGGTAGGTGAGGCAGAGCCATTTTCTCCTTACTCCCCCTATGGAATGAACTCAAACCTTCCTCTATCTAGGGGGATGTGAAGTGGATCCCCGATGCCAACCCCAAGGAGAAAGGACAATGAGCCAGGAGGCTTAGGCATCTCCTTCTATCCTTCGGCACAATGAAGCTTAGTACAGAAACCCGAGGGCAGAAACAGAAGCAGGACTCCAGCTTTACAAAATAAAGTGTTCATTATGAAGTTAGAGATGGAGGCCCCTCCCCTTCCTCCCTCTTTTCCCTTCCCTAGCTGCCTCCCCCTTTTCCTTCTCTTCCTTCCCCCTGTGGCCTGGGAAGCACACAAGACAATGCCCAGAGCTGGGATGCCCAGGGCAGGCTGACAGCTGGGCAGAGCTCCAGGGAGACGGCCACATCAGGGCTGGAGCTCTCGCCCTGGGAGGCAGCTGGCTCCCTCTCTCTCCCTGCTGGAGGCCAGTGGAGACAGGATGAGGCCATGAGTGATGGATGGAACCATGTGGGCAGGTCGGTAAAGACACGGGGGGGGGGGGGGGGGTGTTAGACACCTGGAGCGGGGGAGGGGCTTCGGTCCATCCCTTGTCCCACACGGCCTAAGGGCACTGACCTGGGGCAGAGCATCCCCTGCAGGAGGGTGGGCGGCAGTGGCTGGAAGTTTCTCTTTTTGAGGGATGGACAAAGAAAAAAAAAACCAAAAAGCTAATCACAGGGACCCAGAAGAACGAGGGGGGATGTGGGCAGGAGACAGACACAGAGCATGTGAGTGCGCAGGGGAGACAGAGAAAGTATGTGAGAGATTCAGAATCAGAAAGACAAAAAAAAAAAAAAGAGCCACAGAGAGAGAAATCACAGTGAGAAAAGAGGTTCGGAGTCAGAGCTACAAAACCGAGACCCAGACAGAGGGGCCATCAGAGGGAGCCTGTCACAGACAGAGCCAAAGAGGCAGAGACACACGCGGAGACAGAGAGATCCCTGGAGAGAGACACAGAGCGACTCGGGATGAGGGAGGTAAGAGGGAGGGTGCTCTGGGGAATGAGGGCAGAGGGACACGCGGATGGGGGAGCTCTGAGGACCCCTGGCTGCTGCCGCCTGCCCGGGCCCCACTGGGCTCACTCAGAGGGCCTGTGCGGCCTGCCCCACCGCACCGGGCACGGCCAGGGCCGACTCTTAGGGGGCTGGGGGCTCCTTGGCCCCATACAGCTCGGCCAGGGTGCGGAAGAGCGGCCCCCAGTCGTCCAGCGACTCGGCAGGGCCAGCGGCGCCACCGGCCTCGCTGCTGGAGCCCAGGGAGCTGAGGGAGCCGCAGGAAGATCCGCGGCCCTCATAGCGGTACACCTGTACCGAGTCATACGGGGGCACGCTGGGGTCCTCGTCCGCCTCGCGGAGCCGGAACGCCAGGAGCTGCGCCCCGTCGGCGGGGGCCGGGGGCCTGGGCTGGCGCGGCACTCGGGCCCGGGGCAGCACATCGCGACGCGCCAGTGGGTCGGGGGCCGGTGGGGCCGCCCCGTCGGGATTTTGCAGGGCCGTGATGTCGAAGGCCTCGGTGTCCTCCTCGCCGCCGCCCTCTTCGTCATAGGTGATGATGTTCTCGCGGACGTCCTCCTCCTCCAGCGCCATCAGTGCCTCCTGCTTCTGCTGCCGCAGAGCCACGAAGAGCACAACCAGGGCTGAGGCAAGAGACGCACATAGGCCACTGAGCCCACAGATGCCCGGAAACAGGGCGGCCCTTTTCCATTTGAAGGAAGGATGGCTTAGGCCATACAGGAGGCAGTGTTGGCCAGTGGTTACAAGCCCCAGGTTTGACGTCCGGCAAACCTCGGTTTGAATCCTGACTTTACCACTTACTAGCTGTGTGATCATGGGAAGTTGCTTAACTTCTCTGAACCTCTTTGATCCTCAGTGTATTTGTGTGGAAAACATATTTACCTCTTAGGGTTGTTGAAAGAATGAAATGAAATACCACCGTGGTGTGTCCAGTACAGTACTTGGCACAGAGTACCTGTTGCATCAAGTCAATTTCGACTCATAAACCCTATAGCACAGAGTAGAACTGCCCCATAGGGTTTCCAAGGAACCGCTGCAAGAATCGAACTGCTGACATTTTGATTAGCAGCCAAGCTCTTAATCACTATGCCACCAGAGGGTCAAATGGACCATCTTCATGGCTTGTTGCTGTCGCTATGGGTTGGTAGGTCAGGGATAGGAGGCCAGAGCCTTTCTCTTGGACATGCCAGGCAATGGGAAAATCCAGGCATGCGAGCTTCTTCAAGCCCAAGGGACCTGGTTCCTCTCCACACTTCCTGTGGGTCTGGACCCCACATCTATGTCACACCATGGCCTGACTCACCAAGCAGGGTGCCCACACAGGTAACGATGGCAAGCAGGGCCCCGGTGCTGAGCCCAGCAGGTGAGAGCTGCGCCTCGGGCCGGCAGGACGCCACAGAGCCATCCACCTGACAGTGGCACACACTAACTGTCACCGTGGCTGTGCTGCTCAGTGCTGGCTGCCCCCAGTCCCACAGTTCTATGGGAACCATGTAGGGGGCCTGGCGGGGCGGAGCAGGGCGGGAGGGCAGCAGCAGGCTGGCAGAGCCATCTGTAGGAGAGGGAAGATGTTGGGGCACCCCCTGGAATACCTTTCTGGTGGGGTCAGTCTGGCCCATGGAGCCAGCTCCCCATGAGGAGGCCAGGAATGATCACTCTTCAAAGAGCTGCAGTAGACAAGTTGGGTGGAGGGTGCAGACAGGTGGGGCAGGGGTCAGGCAGGCAGGGCTATGGGGGTGGCATAGGAGGGGAGGAGGGAGGCAGGCACAGGTGGTTGTACCGAGACTGCCCACCTCGGTTGTCCTGGACAGTGAAGTTGGCATCAGGGCCCAGAGGGCCTTGAAGGGAGACGTGGCTACTATTGCCGACTTCGTCTCTGTCCAGAGCCTGAATGACCTGAATCAGCTGCGAGGAAGAAGAGAGGCCTTGTATGGAGTTGGCAGCTGAAGACCTGGAGGCCTCAACCCCTCTGTCTCAACTGCTCACCTGGCCAGGGGCTGCAGAGTCACAAACAAAGGTGTCATAGGGCTCAGCCAGCTGGGGGGCATTGTCGTTCTCATCCAGGGTCTGGACAGCCACTTGTACTCGGGAGGCCTGTGCAGAGCTGTCTGAAGACAGAACACGGACACATACACCCCACACATGCACACACACACACACACACACAACACATATAGTGCGTGCACACAGATACCACATGTAGCATATGTGTGCAACACAAGAAATAGGCATGAAAGATACAAGTAGCAAACAGTGTTGTGAAATGAATGCATATCA
This sequence comes from Dugong dugon, assembly GCA_030035585.1. Taxonomy (NCBI): domain Eukaryota; kingdom Metazoa; phylum Chordata; class Mammalia; order Sirenia; family Dugongidae; genus Dugong; species Dugong dugon. The sequence continues at coordinate 25,481,708 of CM057472.1, forward strand.
AGTGCATACAACATTCATGTAGTACCCAAGACATGTGCAATACACAATATACAGCCCAGGAATGCAGCACCCATGACACACATATGCAACAACCCACATGCAGGGTACATGCAGCATAAATGAAAGCATGCAGAGGGTGCATACAGGTTGCACATAGACAATAACCATGAAATATACAAACACATTCATACCACATATCCAATGTACACTCAGCAAATGCAATATACATGAAATGAATGTTCAAAATACACAGTGGATGCAGTGTCACACCCAGGGCCCAGAGAGTACATTTTCATGCAAAAAGGCCATGCATAGCACCGGTGGGATGGACACACACACACACACACACACACACGTGCCCCATCAGAGGTCTGGGAGGTTGTGGTGCAGCAATGAGATCACTTAAAGTTGATCTTGGGGAGAGAGAAGCTGCATGATCTACAGGGTGCAGAGCCCAGGCCAGCCTGGGCCCTACAGCCAGACACACAGGCCCCCTCTTCACACATCCCTTCATCAGGTGGCTCTCCACCATTATCCTGCCCTGCTCCTCACTGTTCATGCTGTCCAAGCAAGAGTGGGAAAGTATATTCCTGCCTACTCCAATGCCCACCTCTCCTAAGTCTGTTAATTCCTTTAGTCTTCCCCCCAGGGCAAGGGGCGAGCTAGCTGGCTCTGGAGAAAGGGGCTGAGGTCCCAGTCTGGGCAGGGGAGGCTGAGTGAACGGCCTGGCTCAAGGGCCTCAGGATGCCCCAGAGACAGGATGATGATGGGGTCCACTCCTGCAGTAAGGACCCAGGACCTTCTAGTTGATATCAGGGTGGGGGCAGGGGGACAGGACTTAGCAGGAGGGTGAGAAGACAGTGAGGGGAACATACACACACACAGAGCTATGTATACATAAGCAGCCACACACACACACACACACACACACACACACACACACACACAGAGGCAGTCCCCGGGTCATGAATGAGATCTGTTCCTGTGTCTTTAAGTCAAATTTGTAGGTAAGTCAGAACAGATGCTTACTGTTCTTATTTAGCCTTACTTTAGTGCAGGAAAAGGCTCAAAGCCTTTTCAGTGATTTAAAAGCTGCATGTGCAGCAAGTGAAGGTGATTGTGATGAAGAATTTGTTGTGAGTAGGGGTTGGTTCAGTCATTTCAAAGTGACGGTAAATTTACATGTCATTGAAGGGCAAGTATGCGTTGTCCATAAGTTGGACATTCATAACCTGGGGACTGCCTGTACGCCTACTCCTCACTTATTGACTATCTCATTGTCTGACATTTTGCATTTACAACAATAGTAAAAAATTTACTATTTTGCACATTAACGACATACATCTGACAGTAACAAATGCGGAGGTGTGAGGCGAGAGTAACATTGGCTGTGATGGTTACAGTTATGTGTCCACTTGGCTGGGGCATAATTCTCAGTGGTTTGGAAGTTATGTAATGATGTAGCCATCCTCCACTTTTGCATAACGCTGATTTTCGCATAACAACCTGGTCTTTGGAACAGAACCATGTTGATAAGTGAGGAGTGGGTGTGTGTGTATGTATACACACACACATACACATAGGGCATGCGCATGGACATACACAACTACACATACACGTGCACTGCCATGTAACACACAGTCGTATATGCACAAACACAGACCTATACACATACAATAAAACATATATGAGAGGCAGTATGATATAGGTGACAACAGCTCAGACTGCAGCCTAACTGGGTTTGAGGGTTCCACCACTTAATTTCTTGGAAAGTTACTTCTCTTTGCCTGAGTTTCCTCACTTTAAAATGGGGAAATAATAGTATCTACCTCATAAAGTTGTGGTGATAATTAAATGAATTAATCCATATTTGGTTCTTAGAATACTGCCTGATACACAAGAAATAATCAATAAATTATTATTATCTGTCTCCAGCACCCACATACACAAAATAATATATACAGACAGCTCTTTATATATACCATTATGGACATCCAATTGCACATATGTGCAAATATTACTCTACATAAGCACTCACACATACCTACACATATATATCTAGTTATAAACATACACACAAATATGTGTGTGGGTATACATATATATTTTCATGCATATGAAATTACATACATACCCAGGTACACATAGCTCTTCATCTACACAAACATCTACACATACAGCTATACACAAGACAACGACCATATACAGTATGCAGACAGTAGGGTGAGGGAGACCCTCGGGCTTCCCCGGGGGATGTGAACAGGGGTGAGGAGGGGCTGTTCACAGAAGCGAGGGAGGTCTCCCTGCTGAGCAGACAGAGGGAGAATTTAGCCCCCTCTCCCTACCACCCAAAGTCTGCGGAGGCTGGTGACTGACAGCAAAAGAGGAGCCAGCCCATAGGGCCAAACTCTCTCCTACCTCAGGGCTCCCCACCAGGGCTTCCAACAGGGCTTCTTAGGGAGGGGTTGTTGGTGCCTTCTCACAGCTGAGGGGTGCCCTCCTACTCAGCCTCCAGAGAAGGTGTCCAGCCCTTCCCCGGCCCCCAACTCCCAGCCTGAAGCTGCAGAGTGGTCAGGGCAGGGTCTGCCAGGGTACAGTTTGGGATTATTTAGGGGTTGGATGCTGTTTGAGGTTGGGTTTATTTCCGGGCTGGGACAAGTCAGGCAGGGGGTGAATTTGGGGTCAGGGGAATGCTTAGGCAGACCCACTGTGCTTAGCCCAGCCCAGCCCAGCCCAGCAGACCAGTTCTGCCTGGTGGTGATGATCCAGGCTTGGGACACAACAGTCCCCTCCCCCACACTCAAGGACAGTCCTTCTCCCAGGAGGGCCTCCTGGGCAGCCCAGGACTCCTCACCAAGCTCTGTGGCCAGCACAGTGAGGTTGTGCCAGACACGAGCCTCGCGGTCCAGGGGCACTGCCGTGCGGATGGTGCCATCTTCGGGCTCAATGGAGAAGCAACGCTCCAGATCCGAGTAGGGGAGGATGGAGTATCTGGGGAAGATGGAGCGGTGCTGGGGGCTGATCTAGGGGCAGGGCTGGAGTTTGCTGCTACCCTTCCCTCCCTCTCTGTGGCCTCACAGCTCATCTGGGCAGAGGGCCTGAGCAGAAGCTGCCCCATGCACCCAGAGCCACGCTTTGGGCTACAGTCCCCTTAAAAGGGAAATATTCTGGGAGGTCACCAGCATTAAACACCTGTCCTAAGACTCAGGGGGTGTGGGTTTCCATGGGAGTGAGCAGGGCAGAATATAGAAAGAAGAGGTGGAGATAAACACCGCCTGTCTTTTAGACTCCCGGGCACTGTTCTGGGGCCCCAGGGACCTGTGTTCTAGCCCCTGCTGTGCCTCTGACCAGCTCTGTGACCTTGGCAAGTTGTTTATCCTCTATTTAGTAAACTGCAAAATGGGAAGGACACAGTGCCTCACTCAGAGAGCAGTGACAGGGATGCTGGCTGTGAGGTGGAAAGAGTGGCTGTTTGAAACAGACAAGTCGGGGTTTGAATCCCGGTTCTGCCACTTCCCATGTGACCGTAGGCAGGTTACTTAACCTCTCACAGTCTCACCTCTGAAACAACTAGTGATAAGAACACCTACTTCATAGGGCTGGCGAGAGAACTGAATATTATCAAGTGGGTAAATTGGTTAGCACTTAGGAAGTGATCAATAATGATAGCTATCACACTTATCAAATGAGAGTACATCTGCTTGCACTACCACTGGGAGGTGCCACTATTATCCATCCAGAGGGATGGGTGGAGAGTCAAGGGGAGTGGTTAGCCAGGCCTTCCCCCCCTCCCCTACCACCAAGCCTCCAGACCAAACTCCCACCCACCTGGCTGAAGGGAGGGAGACCTCTGCCGGAAGGTTAGAGTGATTCCCTGTGGGAATAAGCTTGAGCCTGAACTCTTGCCCGAGGCCTCACCCTTCTCCACCTACAGCCCAACTCACCTGATGGGACTTGCTGGGGAGTCCAGATCCAAGGCAGAAACCTGGCCCACCAGAGTCCCGGGAGCCTTGTTCTCGGGCACTGCCAGGTGGTAGGAAGCGTGGGTGAAGGCAGGTGGCTCTGGGGCATCCTGCACAGCCACTCGCACTGAGGCCACATCCTTGAAGGGCCCTCGCCGCAGGTAGGCTGGGTCAATGAGTGTGTTGGTGGCCTCCACGCGGAAGGAGTAGGAGCGACGGGTCTCGAAGTCTAGGGCCTGTGGTGAGAGGAGATGGGGAATGGGAGAGAGCATGCAGAAACCAGGACAGGACCAGGCTCATGGAAGGTGAGGAGAGACAGGCACCAGAGGTGCAGTGGCTTTGGTGGTAAGCCAGGGGGCAGATTACTGAGTGGACAACTCTAGGTCTGCCCCAGCTACAACCTAGATTTGCTATATGACCTTGAGCCAGTCACTTCCCCTTTTTGGGCCTCAGGTACTCATCTGAAAGATGAGGAGATGACCCTGATCTCTAAGCTCCAGCGTAGGGGGTTCCTAGTTTGTTCTAGACCAGTTAGGAAGGTGCCCAGTGAGTGAAGCAGGAGGCAGACACGAGAGTTTACAGACAGGAGGCTTACCTTGTGGACAGTGAGGAGCCCATCTTGACCCTGGGAGTCTGTGCTGATGCTGAAAGCCTCAGAACCCTCTCTGTCCAGGATGCTGTATGCCATGAGGGCATTGTCTCCCAGGTCTGGGTCTTGGGCCCGCAGCCGGCCCACGAGGGTGCCTGGCCCAGCTGTCTCCACCACAGAGAACTGGTACAGGCCTTGGGGGTAGGTGGAGGGGAGATACATTCTTAGAGAGGACCCCAGCCCTCCTCCCTACTCCCAGCACTTCCTTCTTCCAGGGCTTGAACCAGATCGGGGTGGGTAGGGGAGGCTTCTCCAGAGGCTGTAGTGATGGGGTGGTCAAAGGATAGCTCAAGCGGCAGCACTGGCCTCTTACTCTGAGGGAACTTGGGGGGGTTGTCGTTGACATCACTGAGAGTGACAGTCACAGTAGTACTGCCTGACAGCCCCCCCATGTGGCCACCCATGTCCTTGGCCTGGATCACCACTAAGAACTCCTCTTGTGTCTCCCGGTCCATGTTAGGGATGGCGGTGCGCACCACTCCTGAAGAGAGACACTGGGTCAGGGGGTATCTGTCCCCATGGCTGTCCCACCAGACTCCTCAGCTCCACCCTCACCAGTCTGGGGGTCCACAGAGAAGAAAGGCAGTCCATTCAGCACTGTGTACACCAGCTTGGCACTGTTCCCATAGCTGGGGTCATCGGCATCGTGGGCAGTCACCTGGATCACTGATGTCCCTGTGGAGGAGGCCAGCACCCACTCAGCAGGGGCAGGCCCGAGTGGGGAAGAATAGCAGATGCTGGGGGCCCACATATGAGGGAGGCTGAATCAAAAGAGGTGGGTTCTGGGGCAGATGGCAATGGGGGAAGTCAAGTGGGGAACTGGGGTACTCACCAACATTGGACATCTCGGGCACAGTTGCATGGTAGGGCCCGAGGGGAAAGATGGGTGGATTGTCGTTGATGTCTTGCACCTTGATGATGAACTCCGATGGGGGCTCCAGGGGTCGGTTGGAGGCTCGGTCCACAGCCTGGGCCAGTAGCACATACTGTGCCTTCTCCTCCCGGTCCAGGCTCTTGGTGACATGGATGTTTCCCGTGGCCTCATCAATCACGAAGACAGTGCCTGCCCCCTCCCCAGTCAGCAGGTACTTCGTGCGACCCTCACCCCTGTCCACATCTGAGTGCAGCTGTAGGGGGTCAGGAAAAAATGGCAGAGGGCTCCAAGGGCAGAAATAGAGGTGAAAAAGTCTAGGTTTGGGTGAAGTGTTGGGAGTCTTGGGGGACCAAGGTCACTGCAAAAGTGATGAAGTTGTAGGGCAGGGCCTAAGGGCCTCAAGAGTCAGGGTAGACGTGGGAGGGGATGATCCTTACCTTGCCAATGAGGACGGGCTCTGGACCGGCGTATTCCTCAATGACAAAGAACTGGTTCCAGACCCAGCTCCTTCGGGTCCTCAGTAGTCCAGGCCTTGGCCCCCCCCGGGACCCTGCCCAGGCCCGGGCTGGAGCTGCCAGGTGCCCCATGCATCCCCAGCCACCCAGCCAGGCCAGCAGGACCCTCACCAGGCCCCACATGTTTGGGCTCCAGCCAGCGCTCTGTTCACTGGCCCTGGGTGCTGAGGCTGGGTCAAGCTGGGCAGCCCATGAACTGGCTGGGGCACAGGGGCAGATGCGCTGGGGCTACCTCATGGATCCACACCTGCAGGACAGGTAACTGCTGAGGGTCAAGGAAACCCTACCACTACTACCACTCCCAAATTTAGATCTGAAGATCAGACCTTGAAAAAACCAGACACCCCACTGCACAGAACCAGACTAAAACAGAGAGCAGGCAGTTTGATCCTTCTCTCCAGTCATCTCTGCTTGTATTCACCTCCAGCCCTCCAAGCTGATAAATCACCAGTCAGTCAACTCTGAGCAGGGAAGCTGGGAAAGAAAACAGGAGAGGGGATGCTGGGAAGGCTTGGAAGCCCAAATCTGGTCCCTGCCCTCCCAGGTTGGGCTGGCAGCCAGGGAGTTGGAGGAGGTGGGGCTACCTAGGAAAGGACTTAAAATTCAGAGGCTGGGATTAATGGAGGTGTGGCCTTAAAGAGTCTAGGGTCAGGATGAGAGATGTCGAGGGGTGCAGCCTAAGACCGGGTTGCAAACCTGTTAGAGAGCCCTCTTCCCCGGGAGGAAGCCCACTTCTCCAGACCCTGCCCCAGCCCACACACCCTGCAGTCCTGTAAGGGGACTGGGCTCCGGAGGCAGAGTTCCAGAGCTGGAAGAGGAGAGGGCAGGTTTGGGGGCGGGGTGACGAGACTAGGGGCAGCGAAGGAAGACTCAGAGGCCAGAGAAACAGAGTGATCGAGGGCGAGACCAAGACTCAGGGACTGTCCGGCAGAGACAGAGAAAACTAGATGAGAGACAGAGACAGACGGCAACGAGACAGAAGGAAAGAGATCAAAGGAGGCGGCAGCCTGGGAGCCTGAAAGGCAGAAAGGTGTCATAGGTACCAGGCTTGGGAACGGATCCACCGGGAACAGAGGGGCTTTCAGCGTGTGCGTGATAAGCAGGCAGGGATAGTCCGCCGCTGCGGGGGTCAGACCAGGCCTCCGGAAACTTCATTCTGGGAGAAGGAGCAGCCAGGAGGGGCGGAGGTAGGGGGAGGCTGCGGGAAGGCAGCGAGAGAGGACCCTTCCCACTGCTCTGTCCTCCCCTCAGGTAGCTGCCGCTACTGCCCCTCCTTCTTCCCCAGAGCAGACACACACCTGACAGTCCGTTCCCTCCCGGGGGAAGAGGTAAGCCGGAGGGAAGCGGGGCAAGAGAGGGAGGCGCGACGAGTGGGAGAGAAGGAAGGCGGATAGAGGAGTGGGAAACAGGATAGCAGAAAGAGGAAAGAAGAGGGAGGGAACGGGGGAAGGAAAGGAAAGAAAGGTAGAGGAATAAAAAAGCAAAGAGGGAGAGAAGATGAAAAAAGACGGCAAGAGGGAGAGAAGGGATCGCAAGACAGAGGGAAGGGGCAACGAAGGCAAACAGGCAGACAGAAGGAAGGGTGAAGAGAAATCGAGGGAGAATAAAATGGGGGAAAAAAGGGAGAGAGGTGGGAGGGAAGAAGGGAAAGAGAACGCGGGAGAAGGGAGCCGGCAGTGGGCTCCTCGCCACGGAGCGCACCGCATTGAAGACACCCGCAGGCTGCGGGCCCCCTGCTGCCACTCTGTGGGTTCCCGACCCCGAGCCCCCGGGCGGGCGCCCTTACCTGGCAGTGCCGAGGGCCCAGCTTGGCGGGGTGCGCCCCTGCCAGTGCCCGCCGCCGGGTCCCCGGGGCGCAGCCCCGAGCCGATCCGAGCGGGCGCCGCGGCTCCGCCGCAGGTCCGAGCGGCCCCGGCGAGAACAAGGGAGCGAGACGGAGCGGGCGGGGGAAGGAGGATCCTCCTGCTGAGGAGCGAGGCGGCTCCACGCCGCGCGGGAGAAGAGAGCCCAGCCTCCGACCCGCCCCGGCCAACCCGGCCCGCGCGGCAAAGGCGGGGGCGACGCTTTGCGCCCGCCCCTCCGTGCTGCCGGGCGCGTACAGATGCGGAGCCCCTCGCCGGCCGGGCACGGAGCGCCCGGCAGGGCACTCGGGTAGGAGGAGGCTCGGGCCAAGGCGCCAGGCCATTTCCGAAGAACTAGCGGGGAGGATACACCTGGGTACGCGAAGCCGCCTGCACGACCCGACAGCGGAGTACAGGGCGAGTGGGGGGAATGAGGAGCCCACTGCAGAGGCCCAGCGCCCCGTTTCCGGTCCGGCGTTTGGGGCTGGTGTGGACCACAGCCGCAAGGTGGCAGCGGCATTTTGGGAGCCCATGGAGGGCACAGTAGCGTGTCGGCTGAGTGTGCTTAAGGACGGTGTGCAGAAAGTCCAGGGAGTCTGCGGGCTGGGATCAGCCCAGAAACGGAGGCGCAACATCGGCGGGAGGGGACAGATACGGGGACTGGAGCCTTTTGGGGAAGCTCTTTCACAGGCGCCTACTGGGCGAGGGGCTGCCGCCCCCTGATGGCAGTTGTGGGAAGCACCTCGGAGACGAGCAGGTGACTTAACGTCTAATCGCGCATAAAACTGAGAACCCGGAAACGGAGCCTTGCCCTCTTAGCACTGCTGGGTGCAGCCTCAAAAAGTAAAACGCTGCACTTCCGGGGGGGGGGGTGTGTTTCTTCCTCTCCATCCTCCAGTGAGGAAGATCCACACCATTGGCCTCGTTAAGAGCCAAGGGAGGAATGGAGGATGGCGGGAAATCTCTAATCCAGGAAGCAGTAGAGTGTATGCAATGAAGCAATGCTAAGGCCATTCTCCAATCTGGCTCTCACCCACGTCCTGCCCAACGAAAGCCACTGACACACTAGTTAAAACTAAGTCAGATTTTTTATTTTCCATAGACCACATCATTTAATAATAAAAAAAATAAAAATAAAAACTGAACAAAAGGAAATGATGGATATAAAGTGGAACCTGTGGGCTTGGTGGGTAAGAGGCAGGGGCTGCAGGACAGAAGAGACTGGGAACTGCAGGGGCCCGGGGACTCAGGAGGAGATGCTGATTCAGCTCATAGATGACCCAGTCCTGACCCCGGCTGTTCCCAAGAGGAGGCTGTTGAGTACTCAAGGAGGGTGGTGAGCAAGATGGAGGAAAACTGCAAGAGAGGCTTGGGGTATCTGGCTATTCCACACCTGTGGGCCAATCACCTCCCTCCCTAGCCTAGCTCTTCCCTCTCAATGGAAAATGAGAGAGGAGAAGGCTAAGTCCCGAGATAGGTTATAGTGGTGGTAGGGGGAGAGGGTAGGCAGCCACTGCTGCATTTGGTATGTGAGGACAGGTGGCAGCCATATTTCAGCACTGGGCAAAAATAGTGTGAAAGACCCCTGGTTGCTGGGTGGTGGAGACTGTACCTATCCCTCTGTGGCCTTTACCCCCCTGGGGCAGGGTGGCTGATGCCTGCAGCTCTCTCTAGTCTTTTTCCAGCTAGCGGCGCCCACCCCGGTCCCGCACAGGTGTGCTCCGACTCCGGCTCCTGCTGTGGCGCTTGGTGTCTCGGCGATCTCTCTCCCTGCCTCGTTCCCTGTCCCTTTCCCTATCTCGATCTCGATCCCCCCTGTCCCGTTCCCTTTCCCTATCTCTTTCCCTGTCCCTCTCCCGGCTGTGCTCTCGACGCTTCTCCCGCTCCAGCTGTCGGTTCCGTTCCCGCTCAGCTTCCTTCTCCCGTTCCTTCTGCTCTTCTTCTTCTTGCTCCTTTCGCCGCTTCTCCCGCTCCTTGGCCCGTTCAGCCCGCTCTGCCTCCTTCTGAACAATCTGTAAGCAGGCAGGAAAGGCAGAGAACAGGCATCTTAGCCCTGCCCTCACCAGTCTCACTTTCTCCATCTGCATTTGGATCCCTGCACTCCTAGCTCAGGGTCACCGTCAGCTTTGCTGCTGTCTCCATGTGAAAACAACTTATGTGAGAACAGAGGAAGGGGGGATTTCCAGCAATCACATCTGTCCCTAACTTGGAGCATCTTTCTCCCTCCATGTTTTCAACTTTTATACCCACACAAAGTGCTGGCACCATCTGTGCCTGGACTCTGGTATTTCCTTAGCTACCTTTACCCTAGATGTGAACAAATCTCTTTTTAGTTCAGTACATAAACCTAAAATTTCCCAAAAGGCCAATCACTAAGAAACTAAATAAACGAAGTAAAAACCCTAAAAACAAAAAAGCAGAGAAATGGATGAATTTATAAAACACTGATTACTCAGTTAACTAAACTTAAGCTCCAAGTAGCTTAGCTGGCACACAAACCTCAGTTCCTGTCTCTGTGTGCTCTTCTTGTATTTCGTTTCACTATGGCACACCAATCAACCGGTTCTTCAAACTGCCTCTTTCTGTTATGTGAGGTTTCATCCCCTTTAACTGACTCCAGGCCTCCATGCAACTTGGAGCAAGTCAGGAAGGGCAGTACTCACCTGGCTGTCAGTCAGTGGGAGCCAATAGATGCAGGGGGCTGCCTTGGTCTTGCGGAAAAGGTCATCCAGCAGCTTGGCGGGTGGTTCCTCCTGGACTTTCTCTGGGATGGAAGAAATTGAATCAGATTCGAAGCATATGGCTCCGTATGCCAACCCATTTGGGTCCCATTCCCACCTGCTAAGTGGGGTATGTGTTACCCCACAGCTAAGTACCTTTCTTCTCACTCTTCTTTTCTTTAGACTTCGCACGTTCCTTGCGGCGGCGGTCACGGGACCGTGATCGAGAACGGGGCCCTTCTCGAACTTTGTCCCGATCCCATTCGCGCTCTGATCGAGTTCGCTCCCGCCGCTCCATTTCCCGTTCCCGCTCTGCCCACTGTTCCCGAACCGCCCGCTCCTGTTCCCGCTGCTCTGCCCGGGGGTGCTGTGGTGGCTGGGCTGGGGGTGGAGGCGGGGGGTGCAGGGGCCGTGGGACTCCCTGTTCCTCTGCCTTAGTTTCAGAAGGACGGTCCACCAAGAGGCCCCGGTGATAGTCCAGCTGTGGACAGAGGAGGGACAGGGACAGTCAGGATGGAGATTACACCACTCCCACTGAAAGAGCCCAGGTAGCAGGGGTATAGAGACTTTTGAGGCCCCATGGCTCAACTAAAGGAACCAAAGTGGAGGGAGAAGAGGAAAGAACAGAATCTTTTTCAGTGGGAATCTAGCAGATAATGGCTTCCCCTGCCCCTCCTTCCTTTCCCTAGGTTTCTTACCTCATCTTGCTCAGCGTAGTCAGCACAAAGAAATTTGGGATTGGACTGGGGCCATTTGACCCCATGCAGAGCTGTGCGGGTGGCAACAGCTTCCTCTACTGTTGAGTACTGGTGGAGGAAGGGAGAGGGCAGAGGGTCACAACACGGCTCCAACCCCTTCCACTTGCCAAAATGCCCTTATATCTGCCCACACTGGCTACAAAAGGAAATGTATGCCACTACTTATAGAATGTTCTCCTCACCGTTACAAAGCAGTGAGATTTAATCTTGTCAATCCAGAAGGCCTCTTCCACCAGGGTTCCTGTACGTCCCAACAATTCCTTCAGTTGGCCTAAAGTGAAGGGACGAACCTACCAATGAAAATGGAGTTTTAGGGACTTGAAGAAGGCAAGAACAATCCTCACGTAACTAGTCCTAAAATTTCCCAAGGTGTTGTCACGGGAGTACAGCTTCAAAGGGTAAGGGGACGTGATGAGAACGGAGGTTAGGAACCCTCTTGCAGGAACACGAGAAGTGGTAACATTTACTCAGACACTGCATACTAGACCTTCTACTAAATGCCTCACGTATATTATCATATTAAGTCCTCAAAACAGCCCTGCAAGGTGATACTTATCCCCATTTTTCAGATGAGGAAACAGGGTGAGAAGTTAAGTAACCCGCTCAAGGTCAGTGGCTGAGCAACTGGCAGGTCTAGGAGTTGAACCCAGGAAGCAGGAGCTCAAAGCTCAAACTGGTAACCACTAAACAAGGCCAGAATGTGGGAAACCATGACTCACCAAATTGGAGATGTGGACTATATTACTGATCTTGCCCCGGGGTGGGGAGGGCACCTGAGCAGTTCTGACAGGGTCATCAATTGTAATGGAAACTCCAGACTTCTGCTGGCTAATGGAACGTCGAGTTAAGGTATCTCCTAAAGTCACTATCAAAATAAAACACACAAACTGCTTTTAGTAGGGAGTAATGCTGGCTTTCACCTTCAATATGACTCTTTATTGTTCCCTTTCTTTTATTCCCTACCAGTCATTCTTCCATCTTAATGTGCTGAGCACCTATCATGTGTAAGGTACTGTGCTAGGCTAACCTCACTGTGGAGACTCAAAGATTAGAAAGATTCAAACCTAGCCCCCAACTAGCTTAGTAAGAGGGGAAGATAAGACAGATACATAAAGTACAATAATACAGCAAAAAATCTTAAATGACTTAAAGGAGTCCCAAATAAAATGCTCTAGAATTCAGGGAGCTGCATAATGTCACACTCATAATGTGCCACCTACCCTTTTTTACTTCATGCTCCACAGGTGGGGGCAAGGCCACCTCTACTGAAACCTGGGGAGCTACAGGTGGTTCTGCTTCAGGATCCTTCTCTTCTTCCTCTTCTTCTCTCTGCCCATTCTCCTGGCCCTCTGCAGGTACTACCTATAAAGGTATCAGACAATAGAGGTGGTCTGTTAAACACCAAATTCTGGCATATTCTTTTCAGCTTCTGGCTCCATGGAGAGAGAGAGCACAGAATCAATCTAGCATGTTCCTTCCAGTGGGGAGAGATTTATTAAGTTCACCTCCACCAGACACTGGAATTGTTACTGCTCCAACTTTGCCACGAAGAAAACTAGAGTCAGCAAACTTTTTCTGTAAAGAGCAAAACAGTAAATATTTTAGGCTTTATGAGCCATACAGTCTCTGTTACAACTACTCAACTCTGATGTTATAGTGCAAAAGCAGCCACAGGCAAGGGTAAATAAACTGATGTGGCTGTGTTCCAAAAAATTTTTTATTTACAACAGACAGCAGGCCAAATTTGGTAGTTTGCTGACTCTTGAACTAAGGCAGAGAGGCTTCAGAGTGAAAGTGCCAATTAACCAAACCCTCTGCACAGATGGGAAATTTCCCTTATATGACTAGCTCCTCAACTGCCTGATCCGAGTCCACTGACCCCTCCCCGCAATATGGGGTACAGAAGCCTTACCTGAGTGACTGTTCGGCATATCTTCAGCCCCTTTTCATGGGTCCCATCATCACCATTACGCTCGGTCTCATCCTCAGAGATGCGGGAGTCATCAGCATGAAGATCCACAACAGCCTCCTGCCCCGCCAGGGGTTTGATGTCGGGGATGAGGCTCTGGGACACAGACACCCCCCACCCCGTTACACTGGGCCCATGTCTACTCCCACCTCAATGTGTCTCATCCTCCCTTCCCTCGCTCCTCCCACCTCACCTTGAGTGAGTCAGTGGTGATACTGATGGAGGGTTTCTTCTGTGTGGTGGCTGTGCTGGCTCCCCAACGTCTTTTCCGACCAGGCTGGCCCCCCTCTGTGTCACTGTTTCCAGCTGGTACCCCCTTGGTGGCTGCTGTCCCCAAGAAATAGGACCCAACAGTTAGACAGCTTCAGGCCCTCTGCTGGTTCATACCACAACACCCACCCGGCAGCCTTCAGATGGAGTTTTAGTAAAAGGTTAACTTGAGGAAATTATATTTGGGGACCATGGCTTCGGAGTGAATAATGAAAGGACTGGAGGCACTTCCTGACATATGCAAACTACTCATCTCTGAAGACAAGAAGGGAGGGGTGACTAGTGTGGTAAGCAGTTTAAACTTAGCGGTACACAGACATATCTAAAGCAGTGGGAAACAAAGTCTGAGAAGGACATGGGAATCAGAAGAAACAAGATGACTACGTGATTACAAAAATCTAAGTAAAATTAACTGAAAATGATTATGATGTGGTCATCCTTTAGGTTAATTTTCACTGATTGATATTTAAGTTACAACATTCTATTATACTCTTTCAATCTAAAATTAGTTGCCCATTGAGAAAATGTTTAAAAAATGTTACTGTTTAAGGTATGAGGCACTCTCCTTTCCTTGAATCCTCTTTCAGAATATAATGTAAACTGGTAAAAATCCCCACTGTTATAAAGCAGTCCCTCAAACCCACTGGTTCTGAGCGTTTGGATATCTGAAAGGATAACTGTATCTAGGATGGATGGGTAATGGTGTGAAACAACTCACCATGTATTTCATTAGTGATAAGAAAGGAACATGACTGAGGATATAGGACAGGGATTGTCTAAAGTTTTGAATTTCAGAATGGAACCTCCCATATGCTAAGAAGATACAGATTCACTGGGGGAGGGGACAGGATGGGAGAGGATGACTACACAAAAACATCGAAAGAAAATGGGAATCTACTTCCTTACGAATTCTGATTTTAATAGTATCCCCTGACTTTTATCAGCAATTTGGGGTAGACTTACAGACAACGGAGATCTTCCTCTTGAATGATTTGGGCAGTGAGCTCTGTATAGAGAAAAAAAGGGGAAAAAAGAGAGAGACACACCCCACAGAGAGGGGGGAGGAGGTTAGATGGGGCAGTCATAACATGGGCTCCAAAGACACAGAAAGAGAGACACAAAGACAGACAGAGACCAAAACAGAAGCAGCAAATGGCAAAAACGAAGCAGAATCAATGCAAGTTAGAGGGAAAAAAAAACTAAACATCACAGCAGGGAAAAGTCATCTAGTCCATACCACACCTGTGTATTAGCTTAACCAGAAATAAGCTGGCACAAGAATTAGGTAGCCTCCAGCCCTTCAAAGATGCTGTTCATGCCCTTCTCCACTGTCTCTATGGGTCGGGAGGACACCAAGCCCTGTCAGCTGTGCCCAGAGTTCGGTAATCTAGTCCTCCTGGGTCCTTCGTTGCTAACTCGAGGAAAACATGAGGAAACAAGAAAAACCAACTTTGGGATGGCAACTTCAACAAGGCAATCCTCCTCCTTTTCTCTATGCCCAGCCTGACGTCCCCTGACATGGCACTGAGTCACCTGGACAGCTGATTGTCAAGACTGCCCAGATGCTCACCACTGTGGAAAAGGGCAGCACCAGACTCACTGGAGATGAGGCTCATGAGCCAGATGCCAGCAGAAAGAATTTCAAAGTGTTTTTTGGAAAGGCAAATTTTTATTAAGGGCATACTGTTTTTCCCAGGGAGATTCTCAGATCGTCCAACCACCTTACATGGCTCTAGCAGAGCCTGTTTCTTTTCCAGTCAGGGGTGACACCTTAGGGGCTCTGCCAGGGACCAGAAGGCAGTTTTAGGGCAATGCCCTGCCCCAAACACTCAGTGGGAGAAAGACTATGGACAGAGCAAAAAGTGGAAGAGAGAAAAAGGGGATAGAAAAGTTTTATATTTAAGTGCTTATTTCTGGAAAAACTAAGACCACCCTACTACCCTTCTAAAGGGTAGGGTAGGATCCTCTTGATGAAATCCATTTTTTCCCGTCCACCCCCAGCCCCGTTTGTGTCGTCTAACCAAGTCTCCTTGGTCTCTGTTAAGGGCCAGGCTGACCCCTAGCTGGGCTGCTCTCGATGGGTAAGTTAGTGAGAGAAAAACAGGTCTTAATTAAAACAGGAAAAACACGAACCAAATAAATAAATAAACAAATCCAATAAAGAAATCAGAAAAATAAAGATAAAGAAAAAAATCAAAACAAAAGATTAAAAAAAAAAAAAAAAAAAAGAAGAAGAAGAAGAAGAAAATAAACTAGGAATATGACAAATGTTCCAGGTACCATCTCACACCTGGGATCTTCAGTTCAGCCAATCGCACCTCACTGTGTACTGTATCTAGTCAACCGACGGTCCAATCAGAATGAGCCCTCCCTGCTAGGCGCTGTGCAATTGGTGGGGGGTTGGGTTGGCAAAAAAGGTGGGCGCACGGCGTGGTAGTCAGCACGGCTTTGCCAGAGTCCTCCCAGGGGTGCAGGGGGGGCGGGAGGGAAACGTGTGGGGGGACGCTGCCCAGTTTCCATGATGTCAAAACAGTTCACTGGCGGTGGCCAAGCTCAGCCAGGGGTGGAGGGGGGAAAGGGGAGCAACATCAGTCCCGGCCCTGGAGGGGCATCATCTTGCAGTCCCTGATGAGATGGCCTGTGAGTAGCAGAAATGATCCCTGCCTTTTATTGTGAGGCAGGCAGGACCATATGTCCACCAGTGGCAAACTGCAGCAATAACACCACCCAATACTTGGAATCCAGGTGATGACTCCAGAGTCCCTTTCTCCTCTGCCTGTAATTGGGAAGGGGGTCCTCTCACCGAGTAGGATCATGGAGCCTCTGATGAAGGTAGCCTGGGGGTAGTAGGTGGGTATCCCCAGGACCTGGCACATAATCAGCAGCAAGGTCAGAATACTTTTCTTCTGAGAGGTGTGTGTGGCATCTCCTCAAGGACTCCAGCTCAGACAGTGGTTCCAGTCACGTGGAAGGATGAGCCCCTGCCTCCAGGGACAGAGGAGAAGCTGGAGCAACCAACATGCGGCCCTTCACCATGGACAACAGGGACCAAAGGAAAGTCCACCTGATGAGCAACTGGTGATACACGGGCTGGGCTGTCATCAGCATTAAATCCCTGGGGCTCAGACCCTAGACTCTTCTGCAGGGTTCCTAGTAGTCACAGCTTAAGTCGAAGGGCCCCACTCGGCATTTTACAGCACGGCACTGTGATCACAAATATTGACTCTTTAGGAGGTCTTGGTGCCCTAGATGGGGATCCCAACAGTCTGTAGCAAACAAGGCGACCCACAGTCCTCAAAAGGGCAAGGGCATGTGGGCAAGTGCCCCAGCACTGATACAAGCTCTTCTTGGGGTGTCCCAAGTAGGGAGATGATGCAAGTCCACCCCATTCCAAATGCTTTTTGCTTTCTCAATACAAGTCTCTCCAGAACAGTGCTCTTCTTGGCCCCCTGATGTAAGCAAGACAGGGAGGCAAAAGGGGGCCCATCACAGGAGCCCACATACATGCCCCCCTCTGGCCAAAACACCTGGAGAGCAGACTCGGCTCTGATTGGGCAGCACAGTAGCAGCAGGTGGGTCCAGAGGAAGAGGCGGCATCAGCAATTGACCGGTTGGGCAGGGTTATATTTTACGGGCGGATTACCGTACATGAGGTACTTGGACAAAGTTTTACGGGGAAGAAGGACCTTGTAATAAATAATATTCTGCACATCAAATCACTTTCACTGGCCCCCGCCCCCGCAACACACACCGGAGAAAGGCTACACACACAACAGTCCCTCCCACCCATTACTCCACTCCCAAGCCCAACTATTTCTTTCTCTATTACTGTAAGAGCCAAAAAGACTTTGCTGGCTCTGATGGGGGGGAACCCCCCGAATTGAGTGCAGGACACAATATAATATATATATGCCAAAAAGGAGGTAGAGGCATCACAGACATGGAGAAGGGGCCTTCTAGATTACCCCAGATCCTGGCTTCTAAATAGATACATCTCTGCAAAGAGGCCACTAGAGGGCAAATGAGAAACAAAAATTCCTCAACTTGGCTAATCCGGTGAGAACCACTAAAACTCACTAGATGGCGCTGAGCTCCAGCAGGCTTTTAAAAAGGAGGGAAAGCTAGAGTTACCACCCTGAGAAGCTTGAGAAGACAACAGGAAAAGCTAAGCCTGGGTTTTAGATAAAGGGCCATTAACTGACTTTCCAATTAGTTAAAAAATTCCAGGAGTCTGCACTGCACTACTCTCCCCAAAAAGGAAAGGAGAATGAATGAGCCCTGTCCGCATCACACAGGGCCTCCCTTGCTAAACTAGCAAATTCTCTCTTGGCCTAATCCTGATCCAAGTCCCTGCCTATTCCCTTCTTTAACTTATCCTACTGTGTAAGAGGGATCACCAGAGTGGTCTACTTTTTCCTCTAGGTCCACCCCTGCCCGCCCGCCCCAATGGGTGGTTGGGATATTTACCTCTTTCTTCTCCTCATCTTCAGCACTGCCCTCAGGGCGGTCATCATTGCTGACTTGGTCTGCAATAGGCATGGGGGGCTCTGGAATCTCATTTTCAGGTCTGTTTTCAGTTGTGTCCATGTTCACTTCCTCCTTCTCCTCACTAACAGTATGAGGAGAGGTTGGGAGGGCAGGGCAAGAAAGAACCAAGGGGAAGAGAGAGCAAGACGTTAGCCTTTGGGTCAGGAAACCCCCATGCCTCATCACTTCGGTGGGACTGGGGGGCTGCTTTTCAGATCAGACTAAAAAATCTAACCCCCACGGGAAAGAGGGCAACCATTTTACTTGGGAAAAAAGCATGGATCACAGAAACCACAACCACCCAGATGGGATAAAGCTGTTATGTGTGGGGACAGGACTCCAACTGCTCTGAGGTAACTCACCAGAGTACTCTTACATGAAGAGAAACATCCCACTCTGAAAACAGTCCCACAGAAGTGACTCTGATTTGACCACAACCTAGCCCCTGGCTATAGGTAACTTTATCTAGCAAAATTCCATTAGAAACTACAGGAAGTCTGATTCCCTAAAAAAAGATGAGAAGGTATGGTCAAGGCTGTGGCAAATGATCCTGACCTTGTGTTTAATCAACTGCTTAATAAGTAAAGGCCTGCTAACCCGTAAGATCTGGAGACACCAGGAATGGAGAAAATGGTGGGGGTGGCAGGGAGAAAAGGCTGGTGAAGGTTCACACTTCAACAAGGACTCTCTCTCATCCAAACGGGAAAATTAAAACTGCTCATGAGAGTTGAAAGCTCAGAGACAAATCAAGCTTTTACCAGCTCAGAGGTTTAAGAATTGTTCTTGTATTCCACTTTCATCTAGTTTCTCCCACTGTCATTCCAACTTCCAAGAAATAAAGAGAGCGGGCCTCCCAGGCAGGACACACCCTCCCCCACACCATACATCTTTCACCCCTCTTCATCACACAAGTTAGATTCCGTTTCAGGCACAGTCCCAGAGATTCACTTCAGATAAACTATCTTCCCATCTTCTTTTTCTGTCTTCATCCTTAACTTCCATCTCTCTCACCCGCACCCCCACCCAAATACTGGGAAAAAAATTAAATCACCAAGGGCCTAAGACTCAGGAGAGGGGAAACCAAGCCTTCCCAGGCAGTTAAAAAACACTAGAAAATCCAGCATTCCCGACAGGCTGACACACTCAAGAGGTCAGAACAATGTCCCTGGGGCAGAGAGGGATGCGCAAGAAGGGGGAAGGGGAAAATCGGAACTGTGCCCCCAGCTAACAGGCCCCCAAAGAAACACACGACTCAACTGCCTAAACCTACAGAAGAGGCTTATCCACAAACTATTTCCCACACAGACAGAGAGGCCAACTGGAGCCAATTAGAAACTGGGCAGGAAGGACAAAGGGGGGAAGCAGAATGACTAGAAAACAAATCAAAGCGAAAAGAGGAATGGAAGCCATGGGGGAAGAGAAGGAAGATGAGGTGGGCTAGAGCAATGGGGAAAAGGGATACATGGAAATGTGAAGCTCTCACCCTTCTCTGCTTTCTGATAACATGATTTTTTTTCTCCCCCTGGAAGTGCTGTTTATCCCTTTCTGGAATGGAAGAAATAACAAAAACCAAACAAAAAAATCCTAAAAAAAACCACACAAAAAACACCTTCCTTGTTCCAAGATCCCACCACCTCCTCCCCAGCCACCTGATCCAGAGAGAGAAAATCAAGATGCAGCAACTGGGGATCCAAAAAATGGTAAATGGAAGGGAAGGTGGTGGTGGTGAGGGGAGGCTAAAATAGATCTGGCTTTTAAGAGATAAACGTTAAGTCCTCACGGCAAACCCTGAGTTCGGCTGGACTGGTCTCTCTGGAGGAGGAGGAAGAGGGCCAGGCTGCTGGTAGTGGCTGGCTCTATTGTATTGGCGGAGCGGCAGCGATCAGCCGAAGACATGCAGGGGAGCCATCTTGCCACTTACCCAGCAGCCCGTGTGTGCGGATGGGGGAGGGCCCTGCTGCAGCAGGGGAGGAGAAAGAAAGAGGGAGGGAGCTGAGTGAGCAAGGCTCCTATCCTCTGGCAAGTCACAGGGAGATGACTGCTGGCTCAACAGGCCAGGCCTTTTTCTTTCTTTTCTCAGGTTACAACAGCTACCAAGGCCTAACTCCACAGGGAGAGGGTCCTCTCTCCTTGTCTTCCCAGGATGCGGGGAGGGGGCTGGGTGGAGAGGACATACAAAGTTACAGCTGCTTGCCTGGAAGATTCCAGAGAATAAGAGGAAGGGATGCAGCAGAGCTGGGAGTAAAAAATGCATTAAAGGAAGATAACAAAGCCAAAGTTGAAAGAGACACAAAAGGGAGGGGCACGAGCAATTTTTATGGCCCATCACCCTCTACCCAGGAAGCCAGGCATGGAACACTGAAACCAGGTCAGCCAGTCAGATGCTCAAGTTAGGGGTGGGATGGGAACTGGCACTATCAATCACTATGGTAACTGGCTGCTCACCCCTGGCAATGACCACATGCTACTACTCCAACCTGCCCTTTCTCCAGGGAAGGTAGAGGGAAGTATATAAGCAGGCGAAATCCCTTTTCAAAGTACCATGGGGGGGGGGGGGGCCGGGGCGGGGGGCGCTCTGAAGAGATGACAGACAACTTTGTTTCATACAATCTTTAATAAGGTCACCCTGCCCCAGTGTCCACTGGAGTCAGAAAGGAAAAGGATAAACAGGGCATGGGGACCTTGGGTAGATGAAGCATTAAGGCCACTTCTTGGAGCAAGGGCTCCAAGGTGTGGACTCATGAAGACACTGAAGCCAGAGGGCTGTATTATGGGAGGTAGGGGAAGCATCTGCTGGGCAGAACGTGACTGGGAACTAAGGCATTGTCACAAGACCAAATATGAAGTGGGAAGCAGACTCTAACCATTCAAGAAAGCACTCTGAAACACAAGATACTCAAAATGCTTATTTTTTGACTGCAAAGGCGCTCCTTTTGCATCCTAGAGGCAACAGAGGTTTCACACTAAGACAAGCTTTTGAAAACTTAAAAAGTTCAGTATCTCATTTGTAATATTAGAGCTTTCAGCCAGAAATAAAATTTTCTTCCTGCTGCTTAAAAATTTAAACCTACATGCCATCTGCATGCTAAAGCAGTCATGTTTATATTTTATTTTAAAAGCTCCTTTTCACAAAGTGGTCCCTGTCTCCTCAGAAGTAATGTAGCAGTCAAGAGTGAGGGCTTTGTTGTCATAAAACAATATGTGTACCAGCTGTTTAATGACAAACTATTTGTTCTGTAAACCTTCATCTAAAGTACAACAAAAAAAATTAAGGAAAAAAAAGCGTAAGGGCTTGGGAAATGGTTAAAACGGTAAATTTTATGTTATTTTACCACACACACACACAAAAAAGAATGAAGTCTATGGAGTCAGACTGGCTAGGTTCCAGCCCTGGCCCTACCCCATTACAAGTTGTTTGATACTGGGCAAGTTCCTGATCCTGTTTGTTTCTTAATCTGAAAAGTGAGGATAATAACAATATCTATCTCATGGAACAGTGTCTGGCACATAGCATGCTTTAATTAATGTTAGCTCTTATGCGCTGGATTGGACAACATCCAAAGTCAAGGTGAGGCTATGCATAAATGTATGTATACTTAATAAGTCATTATCTCATTTGATGCTACCTCTGGAGTTTTTGAGTTTCCTCAGAGAAGACTGCTCTTTCTCTAACGCAAAGGCATACGGTGACTGGTGAGACAATTTTCCAGCAGTGCCCCTATCACTCTGCATAATCACTGCTGGTTTACTTGCTCTCCACCCTCTACCCTGCAGAGCTCCTCAAAGGCAGGGACTGCATCCCTTGGCTCCTAGCCCAGGGCCTGACATAAGAAATGCTTAATAAATATTTCTGAAATAGGATGTCATTATAGGTTCAAAGTAGACACTTACTAAATACCTGCTGAACTAAGTTCTTTCTTTAAAAAAATTTTTTTTGATAGAATCCCCACAGAGAATGTAACCTTTGAACATCCTCAAATAAATGTCCCCTGCCCAAATGTCCTGAAATACTTCCAGCTCCCCAGAAGTAGGTTCCTTGAACAGAGAATTTTGTTACTGGAAACTTTTCAAGAATAAAATTTTCCCACGCTCTCCCTGGCCTTCATAAAACACAGCAGGTTTGTGCCTTCTATCTCCTCATAATTAATTTTGTGAGATCCAAGAATTCCTAAGAGTTTATTTACAGAAGTTAATGAGGAATCCTTAAAATTACCTCAAAAGCGGACTTTCAACTACTTGCAGGGTCAGTCCCAAAATCCACTTTTCTTTGTAGTCTCTTTTAGACAAAAGCCATCTCCTTTCCCCTTATTTAGTAGCCCTGGTGGCGTAGTGGTTAAAACACTCGGATGCAAACCAAAAGGTCTGCAGTTTGAACCCATCAGCTGCTCTACGGGAGAAAGATGTGGCAGTCTGCTTCTGTAAAGATTACAGCCTTGGAAGCCCTACGGGACAGTTCTACTCTGTCCTACAGGGTCACTATGAGTTGGAATCGACTTGACAGCAGTGGTTTGAGTTTTGGGTTCCTCTTATTTAAGTTTTTGCACAAATGTTCCTTAAATATTCGAAAAATGTGTGAAAGTGCACCATGGGGGAAGGGTTCTGCCCATAATTAAACAGCACACAAAGCATTTGTAGCCCAAAAGAAAAGGATAGAACTACTTGTAGGTTAATAATATCACATTACAATTCATACCTGACATGACTGAGATTCAAAAGAGCTAATGGAAAAATAAAATTTCTGTAGACATATATGTTTGAATTTTAGTTATTCTAAAAATTCACAAGGCACTAAGGAACCGATGTAAAAATTTAATAAAAAATAGTGGGACTTGACTACCCCAAAGCAGTGAGATTTAAATATAGAACACTCTTAGGAGCATGCCAGTTCCAAGATAACCAAGGACAGTATGCTTCTGGGGGGTAGGGGGTGGGGGTGGGGAGGGGGGGATATGTCCTGAGGTACCTCTTTCTTAGTGAGCAAACTCTACTGATGACAATAAATTCTACTTTTTCAGTATACATCATTTGGGATACTGACATTGTAGGTCCCCTGGGGAATATCAATTACATTGTCATACTGGCTTAAAGAATCATTCCCTTCTTCCTATAGAGGCAAAAGGACAAATATACATATTGCCAAGAGCCTAACATTGTTATCACCTGATATGTCTATCTAGAAAAGTATCTAGAAAAGTTCCAGTTTGAGTCGACTACGGCTGAGTTATGATACAGTTGCCCCACACGAAACTCTCCCTGCCTCCTTCCTTATTCCATTTTTTAAAATGTAAAAAAGAGAGTACCATTATTTTCTGCTATATGAGAACATTTCTGTTATACCTACGGCAGGCAGAAGACTGGACTTTGGAATAGGACTCAATTGAAACACAACTGAGGGCTCACAAACAATCAAAAAGACACCCTTACCTCATAAACCTAGCATTCCTCAGGGCACAATCAAGATCAGAATGGATTTAACCAAGTTAGGCAATCTCTTCCAAGTGCTGAGAGGTCCTTGCAGTAAAGTCTAATTTTTTCTTTCTAATATTTTCTAAGTCAATAAGGCCCTAGCTGGTTTTTAAAGTCGTGTGACTTTTTGTTGAGATAGACAGGAAAACCAAAATTAAACCACAAATGGTCTTTTTCATTTAGTACTGCTGATCCCACTCTTACCAGAAATATAGGCAAACTTCTCAAACATTCATTTACCAAATCCCATATCAGAATAGCTTATGAGTTTAGGCCTTTGGGTGTGTCTTTTGGTTAGGCTGCTGAATAGACCATCTGGCAGGCAGGCAGGAGGAAGGCAGGGTAAGAGGGGTATGTGTGAGCTACTTCTGAGCTCAGACTGCATTTCCAGTCTTTACACTGCTCCACTAAAGCTTGCCTAATAACAATGGACAATTTTAGTACTTGCCCAAGGTGCCACTTGCCTATCACTTTGTGAGAATCTATGTAACTAGATTACCTCAGTCATAAAATGACGATCAAAGCCACTTTTATCTGGGGAAAAAAATTCTGTATATGATTCCAAGCTTCGTTTGCTTTGGACTTGGGTGGGAAAGTCCAGAAATAACGGTGCTTCAAAACAGCATTAAGAGCCTTTCTGTTGATAGGATCTCACAAACTCAGAGAATTTTAGGGGTAGAAAAGAGCTTTTCAGAAAATTACTTGCTTCTCAAGGTGCATAGGAGGCAGTTCCTCGGGCCCAATTAGTAGCAGGTTGTCAACACCCATTTTGAAACTGCGATTATACAAAGGACATGCTGTACTCCCATGGGATGGGGAGGGGCAGGGAGGGTAGGTTATTGTCTCTGGTTGATGTATATAAAAGAAAGATGTCACCCCATTTCCTCATCGATGGTGTAGCTGGGGAATCCTGAACACCTTCCAGAATCCGCTGAGTTTTCACTTTATGCTCCTAGAAGAAAAACCCCTCTCCAAAGAATAATGGACCCATCCCAAAAGGGAAAAGCAAAAACTTTTCAAAGGACATGGAGTGAACTCTTGGCTTTAAAACAAAAAAATATAATGGCCACAAGATAGCAGCAGAGGCAAGAATATTAGAATGGACAGTAGGCAAGGGTATATTCCAGGGAAAAATCTATAGTAAAGAGCGTAACACTATCATTAAAAACACAGGGAAATGAGATAATAAATCATACCACCTGCCCACCACCCTCCAAAAATCAGGGTCAAGACAGTCTAAAGGTGCCAGAAGAGTGTAAATTATTAGACTATTACATAAATGGAATAATTATACTGGTATTAGTGTTAAAATAACCTGAAAGCAAGTAGGAAACAACTTCAGGCCAACCGTCTACAAAGGACATTCTCCAAAACAGTTTAGGATTCCTAATGTCTAAAACCTAAGCAATCTTATTTCCAGAATGCTTCACTTTCTCACTTCCCATGCGAAGCCTCACTAGGAGACTCTGAAGCCAGGAATTTTGGCTTAATGGCTTCTTAGTTTATATTACCTAGCTTAGAATAAGGAATGACATACCTGTTTGATTACGAATTTAACCTGATACAGAAGTAGTTCTCTAAGGTCGAACACAAAGATTAAGAAACTCACATTAATGACTAAGACAGTAAGACCAATCAAAGGATCTTAGGGGCCCAGGAATAAGCTTCTGACTTAATACGGACCTTGTATTTTGCTGCACTATATGCTGTAGAAGCTAACCAGGATAGACTGTGCTTAATATAATCTAGGTAATAACGTGGGGAAAAAGCACATCACTGTGCATTTCTTTAAAAACTTGTCAATATCCTTTGTTAAATTGCTTTCCCAGGCTCAGATAATAGCTGGTAAATGTGACTGGAAGATTAAGCGATAACGCTCACTAATTCCCTTACATTGTCTGAGTTTGGAAGCAGAAGGCTGTGCCTCAAAGCAGTTGACTGTTTTGGTCAGATGATCCTAGATGTGGGTTTCCTTATGCCCTCACCGCCACTTTTCAGACTACGTTAAGAGTTTATGGCGGCTGCTCTCAACATAGTAACAGAAATTTAGCTTTTGTCCAGATAAAGCTCTGCCTTTGTGTTTTAAAAGGAAACCAGGATAGCTTACTCAAAGAATCCTAGGGAGCAAAGAACTATCCCACACTCCTAGCTCCTTGTATACCCCAGTCGAGATATATCACTTACACAGTGTGCTGAATCCTTTCTGATTCTGGTTGCTGAGAGGTCTGAGTCTCTGAGGTTTGGGGCTGTGTGGCAGCTGGTGGCTCTGCCTCTTCAGCTTCACACTTCTTTGGGCTCCCCTATCAGGAGACAGCAAAAACAAACATAGCAAAGTACTTAAATCTGATTGGTTCCTTTTCTTTATCCTGGAGCGGGAAAAAGGCAGGATAGGACATATAGAACACCATCTCCACACATAGCTCTATATATCTTATTTTACTTTAGAAAGTGAAATGGAAGAAATATGGTTTAAAGATAGGTTCTTCTTTCTATACCAGTGATAATTTTATTAGAACTCAATTCTTTTTGAGAAAACTGAGAAAAGGCTTCCTTAAACAGAAAAAAGCAGTTCTGAGTAAGAACTGACCCCAAGAGCCCTGGAGATGAGAACCCTGCTGCTCAACATCATGTACAGCTTTCATAAACCAGGGAGTTGGAAATCAGTTAAGTGGAATCTAACAGGTATCTCCAACCCTCTACATTTCTACTAAACCTTGTCCAGACCAACTTTTCAGTTTTGTAGCTAAGATAAAAGGGAAAATCATGCCTAATCCTCCATGTCCCTGGGAGCAGAGTGGAGGGGAGAAGGTGGGTAGCGGGGGTAGGAATAATAGCTTACTTGCTCAGGTTGTAACCTCACATGCTTTTCGGGTGGCTCAGGCTGGCTCACACGCCTCACTTGGATAGAAGACGAGGAGGTGGCAGTCCTCTCCTTTGGCTCAAGGACCTGCAGTTGTGGTACTGGTGGAGTTGCAACCTCCTGACCAGAAAAGGGATCTTTGGTTTCAGTGTAGCTGGTGTTGCTGTCCCTGGAGATTCTAGGGCTCAGAGACTAAAGAAATGAAATCAAACATTATACTAAGGTAAATTATTTTATATAATTCAGTAGATCATGGAATTTTCCAATTTTCACTGACCTAATTTAATACCTGGATCTTTCGTCCCTATGTTTATTCCTATTTGAGTCTGGATCTTTCGTCCCTATGTTTATTCCTATTTGAGTTAGTGCTCTCCCTGGCTCCCTAAAATATCAATATTTACTAAGTCCCAACTAGGTGTGGCCAGCACTGTAAAAAGACATATGCATGCCCTCAAGGAATTTACTGTCTAGTAGAGATTCGTATACGGATTCTCTTTGGAATCAAAGGGACTTAGAATGAAAAAAAACCCCATTTAGAAATCACTGAATTAAAAATTAGACTCTGAAATGAAGGGAAAATAACCAGAGATCTAGGGATAAAAGGAGGCTTTTCCCATTCCTGTCAGAAATTATGATGAGTTCTCCTGGGGTAAAGAAACGCTAGAGTAAAAGAGAACATCAACACACCCAAGATTCACCCATACTCACTTTTCTACTGTTGCTTGATGCTGAACGTGAACGAGAATGGGAACGGGAACGTGACCTGGACTCTGATGTTGATCTAGAGTCCATCTTCACTCTACTATGAGGGCTGGAGTGAGAACGTGCCCGGGATCCATCTCTATGCTTGGATCGTAGAGGTGAGTGAGATCGAGAGCCTGAGCTGTCAGGAGAGCGAGATCTTGATCTTGAAGTAGAGGATGAAGAAGAGGAAGACCGGCTAGAGGATGAGGAGTCAGGTGACTGCTTCGAACTGTGGCTTGGGCGAAGAGTATGAGAAGCCCTTTTGCTTTCCTTTTGTTCCAAAGATGGCTGTTTCAGAGACTCCTCAGTGATCCCTTTGGCTGGTGCTAATTCTTCCATTTTTAGAGGGAGCGGCTGAGCAGATTTTTCTGGCTCAGTTTCAAGACCCTTCTGTACTGAGGATTCAGCCAGTGTGCTTTTCTGAACTAGAGGCAGGACACTCTCCTCTGGCATTTTCTCTGCAGGAGATTCTACTTTGGTGTCTGTAGGACTCGACAAAGGAGACAGGCCTCCCAGCAACCGGACAGTATGCTGAGCTACTAATAGCTCCCTGGCCTCAGCATCTGTATTAGGAGGAGACAACTGAACGAGAACAGGGGGTGCTGGGCCTTCCACGGGATCTACCTCTTCTTCACTCCGGAGCTGTATATTAGGTGATGGTGAACAGGGTTCCTTGGTAAGTAAAGGTGGAAGAGTCTCCTCCTCACTGGCAGTTTGCTCTGGTTGTAGGATAAGAGGGACCTTCTCTAGATCTTCAGTCAACTGAGGAGGGGAAGGAGACTTCGAATTTCCCTCCAAGCCTTTCGAAGATTTTATTTCTCTTTCTTTCTCTTCAAGGCGAGAAACTGTTTTCATCTCTTTCTCTTGCTGATGCCTGGCCAGATGACTTCTTCTAGTCTCTTCCTGGGACCTTGTCACTCTCCCTCCTTTCTCTAACCCTTCCTCCTCCTGGGATCTTATGGTTTTGGATCTCTCATCCATCACCTCCTCTGGTTTCGCTCTGGGCATCTCCTCCTCCTCTTCTTCCTCCTCAAACTGTTTCAGGATTGGTGCCTCTCTAGACTTTTGTCCCTCATTTTCTTCTTCCTCCTCCTCCTCCTCCTCCTCTTCTTCTTCCTCCTCCTCCTCCTCTTCTTCCTCCTCTGTTTTCAAATTTCGATCTGCTCTGACCCTCAGATTTCTGGAAGGTGCTTCTTGGTCCTCTTCTTCCTCAGCAGCCTGGCTGCACTCAGAGAGTTTAGCTGCTCTTGCCTGAAATAAAAGATGTACAATGGCTCTAAATGTATTTGCTCGTAATCAAGAGGAAAAAAAAAATCTCACAAGGCACACCTAGGAGGGAGAAACTCAATGATATGTACTCTCAGCAACACAAACATGTATGAAAGCAGGCAATCATGATTAATATGGACCTTAAGGGAATCAAAACAGAGAGAATGACCAAAAGGAACGTAATAATAAAGCTACTACTAGCTTTTTTTAGCTTCGAACTTCTAAAATAAATATAAACAGAATATCTAAAAACTAAAGGAAGAAAACTGACCTACTATCAAAATTTTGGTATATTTTTTTGTCATTCTTTCTCCTATTATTTCTTTTGCATAGTCATAATTACATTACACATGTACTTTTGTGTTCTGCTCACTTAACATACCATACAATGTGAAGAATTTAATAGAATAATTCATTATGTCATATGTTTTCCAATGTGCTTTAGGAATAAAGACCAGCCGGCTAGCTTCTACAATTAAGTTCCTTTGTATACCCACTCAGAAATCTGAAGGCTAGAGCAGACATAAACTTGAAAAAAAAAGGGAAAAAATACAAACAGGAGAAAGAAAATGACTGTAGAGAAATCGACAAAGATACCAACTCTGAGAAAAAGAGATACCCAAAGCATTATCTAAAGAACGATGGATGCTTTAGTAAGTATCTGAGTTACCTGTCTGACTCTAGAAGATCGCCTTTCTCCTTTCCTTGGTCTCTCATCATCAGATTCACCTTTTTCTTCAGAAATAGAGGAGCTCTTTCCTAATCAAATGAAAGAAAATCAGGTCGGAGTCATTCATGGCTACTTTCTAAAACCCAATCAATCATAGCATATGAGCTAGTCAATACATATATATGTCAACTTCTTTGACTTATATGCTGAAAAACAGAGTATATAACACCCTAAGGTTAGAGTCTTACTGCTAATTTCTACTTTGCACATATGAAATATTTCAATACCTCAAAGCCAATTCACATACTATAAATGTATGTATAAAATAAATGTAAGATAACTTCTAGGGTTTTCAGGTTACTTAGCAAATATGTACAAATACAAGGTGAACTTATTTCCATAAAGCGTTTTGTCACTCTGAATCAAAGTTCAAGATTTCACTAAGTTCTGCGTCCATTTTTTTTTTAAACTACGTATTGCTATGACTTGTTAGTTTTGACCAAAACATTATGATTAATGTATCAATCAATTGGTAAAACTACAGTTCATGAAATAAGTACTTAGGTCAATGGTGGAGCCCTAAAGTTCCGAGAAACTACATCAAGTCAATTAGATAGGATTCCAGAGCTGGGCCCTCTCAATTATGTTTTACCTACTGGAGTTCAAAGTGAGATTTTTTTTTTTTGGGCGGGGGCAAAAAAAAAAAGAGTTCTACTATTAAAAGAAAGCTTGAAAACCACCAATCTAGGTCATCTTGATCAACAAATCCATGGAAAACTGGAAAAAAAATTTTCATTCACATTCCATGAAGTAAATTACTTAACTAATTTGGATCTCAATGTTTTGACTGAGAAAAAGGGGGGTTTAGATTAGAAGATGTTCTAAGTTTCTTGCCAGTATTAAAATATCACTTAGACTCGTAATGCAAATACTGATGAGAACAAGTTTAGAAAACAGCCTAAAGATAATCATATTCCAGATACTCTGCTAGATTGGGCCCAATTTTAACACAGGACAAAAGGTTTAAATGAGCCACAAAACCACGTTCTACACTAATAGCATTTAAACTGTTCAAATAAAGCAGATGGTGAACTCTAACCCAAGGTTTTCTCCCTTCCAATAATAACAAAATGAATTCGAAAATTAAAGGTATTTTGTAAAACCTTGCTCCGTGATCACTTGATTAACAAGATCTCTGAATATATACCGTTTTACACGAGTAAGTGAATAAAGACAACCTCATTATGGGTGTGTGGGTACAGGAGCTATGGTTATAAAGTATGGTGACACGCCAGACACTTTAGCAAACATTTGAAGAATAATCTATAAGAGACCCATAGTGTGGTGGCTACAATAATCAACAATAATGACCCAGAATAGGTTAAATTATAAAATTAGTCAAATTGAAAGAAAAGATATCTTCCATGAATTTAAGGTAAAGCTCCTTTGCAAATATAAGGGAAAGAAGCCGATTTATCTTAGATTTTTTTTTTTTTAACAAGGTTGGCCAGGGACAAACGTGTTAAGGTCAAGTAAGAGCTTTAGAGTTGCGATTTTAAAATTCGGTACACACAAGCAAACAGCGTCTTTCTCCACCTATGACAAACTGTGTGCCATTTTACTGGATTATAAAGTTTTTTCATACTGTAAAACTGAGCGATAGGATCCCAGATGATTACTCCTCTAGAAGCACTTGAGTTATTAGTCACCAAAGAGATCTGGGAAAATGGGCAGGGCTCTTCAGAAAGCTTTGGTCATTACTGTTTTGCAAAAAAAGTGAGAACTGGAGGGGACCTTCACACATGACGAGAACTTAACATGTAATACAAAAGATAAGTAAGAGATGAGTAATCTCTTTCCAGCTTCTTGGAAGTAGGTGATGTGATGCAGACAAGCTCCTGGGGAAGCTGACATCTATTATGAGCACATGGCCATAGGAGTGCCTTAAGCCAGATGTTAATAATACGTGAAGAAACTGAGCTTCAGCAAAGGGTGGAACCAATACTGACAATGGGTTAATAAATGTATTTCAGGAGTTGAAAAACAAGTCAGGGTGAATGTAAGATTTCCAAGGTTCCAGAGCCAGAATTCTTCCAGGTAGCTGCTACACAGCATAGAATGTAGAAAAGTGAGGAATGTTTAAGGGCCATGTAAGAAAGTAGTTTCTTCATTCTAAAAAACAGGAATCTGGACAAGATTTGCAGAACTCATGTAAAGGGTAGCTAGAGATCACAGGGCACACAACAACGGAGATCATAACAAAGCCCATGGCCAGAGGATATTGTTAGGTAAGAATAAGAAGTAGGAATTAAAGAGAATCGAGACCTGGCAATGATGTCAAACCTAAATCTTACTAAAGTTAGCTGTACACTTAATTTAACTAGCATTGGTCTAAAATCTCAGCTTCCAGGTTTGACATGAAAAAAAAAAAGGAATGAGGGCTATACGCTCTGTAAGCCAAGGGCCGCCAAAGATCACCTGTGGCTATACCTATGTTAAGGAACCCATATTCTGAATATTTATCCCTTTCTAATGTTTTTGCACTTCCCCCTAATTTTCCCAGATTGAACTCTTTTGAAAAAATTAACTAAAAGTAATAAGAATTTCTGTACAGCCAGTCATGACAAAAGAGAATCCAGACAGCTTTGAACTATGGGAGTGGACACTGGCTCCTAACACTTCAGAAAAATCTGAAGAAGGTGGTGGAGAGAAGGACTCAAGAGGAAGAGTCAGGGAGAATTATATAAACCAATTCTTCCTTCCTATTTGGGGTTTTGTCAAAAGCACGTAAATAAGAGGCTACTGGAATATAAGCAAAAGATCTTGATTAAACATGATCCTGAAAACTATTCTTTCAGTTAGTCATTCAGAGATTGAGTTGATCAGCAGAACCACTAGAGGACTTTTAAAAAAATGCAGAGTCCCAGGACTTACATTCCCAGAGATTTTTTGGGTAGGGCCCAGAAATCCATAGTCTTAAAAATATTATTACTTTAAAAAATAAAAGAAACACCTCAGGTGTCACTGATGATCAGTAAAATATGTTACTAGAAACCCAACTTTTAATTTAAATCTTGTCATTAAATAAAGAACCCGTAAGGACTCATCACGGACATCTAAAGCCAATAAATAAACTACCATTATAACAACTTGGGGTCCTGGTGGCACAGTGGTTAAGCATTTGGCTGCTAACCAGAAGGCTGGCAGTTTGACTCCACCAGCAGCTCCCTGGAAACCCTATGGGGCAGTTCTACTCTGTCCTACAGGGTTGCTATGAGTAGGCATGGACATGATAGCAATGGGTATTTTATAATAGCTTGGAGCCCTGGTGGTGCAGTGGTTAAGGGCTCAGCTGCTAACCAAAAGGGTCGGCAGTTCAAATCCACCAGCCGTTCCCTGGAAACCCTATGGGGCAGTTCTACCCTATCCTATAGGGTCACTATGAGTTGGAACTGACTGGACGGCAACAGGTATATAATAGCTTACTTACCTACAGTGGACAGACATTCTATTCTACACCTTAAGCAAATCTAATTTCCTGTTAGACAGTAGGCATTAATGTTAACCCAAATGAGCTCTGCTGGAACTCCAAATTACTGCTCCCTTTAGGACTTTGACCAAACGTACTGGATCTATATTGAGATTCATATTCCAGCCAAGATCAAAGGCATAAAAGTTTATGGCACAGGGTATATACTGAAATGCACTTAAGGCAATCGCTAGGTGTACCGTACAATTTACTACATTCAATATTTCTAATATATTTTTTACTTCTCTTTCCTTTTTTTTCTTGTCAATTATAGCCATGGGCAGAGTCTCAGTGAAGACAAATCACTGAAGAGACTGTCTTCCCTCACTCTAAATCCTTATTAGCTTTTGAAACCTTATTTCTATTTCAGGATCCATTCCTCATTTTCATTTCAAATTACATTTATAACTGAGAGCCTCATTCTTTTTAAAGAGAGATTCTTATCACAACATGGCTCTTATCAAGAATTTCCAATTGTTTTCCTACAACTACAAAAACCCATACTAATTGGCTTGGCATTCAAAGCTCTCTGCAAGAATACTTTATTCTGGCTAAATTAGTCTATACCTCCAAAATACCAAATTCATTCCTATACCTATGTCTTTGTTCCTTCCTTTAAGGAAAAAAAAAAAAAAAAAAAGCTTCTATCCTGCTAATTCAAATCCTACCTATTTCTAAGGCTCAGCTCAAATCTCTTTTCCATGAGGCTCTCTCTACTAGTCTTCAGGGATCTTCCACTCTTTCAAATTACTATGGTACATGTGTCTGTACCATTTATGTCATGTAATTGCATAGTAAAAGGAGCCTTGGTAGTGCAGTGGTTAAGTGCTCAGGTCCATGATTTGAATCTACCAGCTGCTTTGCAGGAGAAAGATGTGGCAGTCTGCTTCCATAAAGTTACAGCCTCGGAAACCCTATGAGGCAGTTCTACTCTGTCCTATAGGGTCACTATGAATGGGAATTGACTTGAGGGCGATAGGTTAATCACATACTGTCTTCTACTGTTAGTTTTATGTGCAATTGTTTTCTCTCTCCCCAACAGCCTTTACAAGGTTACAATGCTAACTTCCCATGTA
The DNA here is from genome assembly GCA_030035585.1 of Dugong dugon. Lineage (NCBI taxonomy): Eukaryota > Metazoa > Chordata > Mammalia > Sirenia > Dugongidae > Dugong > Dugong dugon. Next base: position 25,515,407 of record CM057472.1, read on the forward strand.
CTCTAGCACAGAGATACATTAAAAAAAAAAAAAAAAACCTGTTGCCATACAGTCGATTCTGAATCATAGCAACCCTATAGGACAGAGTAGAACTGCCCCATAGTGCTTCCAAGAAGCAGCTGGTGGATTCCAACTGCCAACCTTTTGGTTAGCAGCCCAGCTCTTAATCACTGCACCATGAGGGCTCCGCAGAGATACATACACAGCAGGAATTCAATAAATATTTTCAACTGACTTTTATTTATTTTAAAAAAGAAATAACCCAACAATTTATAGAAGAGCATTCTCCTCCTCTTGGCTTTACAAACAGGGAAAAAAGGGTGCTGACAGTAAAGTGGATTAACTGAGAGTCTACCCCTCTTATATTTGGGCAGAAACCAAAAACCAAATCCGCTGCTGTCAAGTCGATTCAAACACATGGTGACCCCATGTGTTACAGAGCAGAACTGAGTTCTATATGGTTTTCTTAGCTATAATCTTTTACAGAAACAGATTGCCAGGTCTTTCTTACACTGCACCAGTGGTGGGTTTAAACCAGCAAACTTCCATTTAGTCGTCAAGCATAAACTGCTTGAGGAGAAAAAAGGTGTCTAAAAGAATTTAATAATTCCAAAGTATCTGCCAGTATTAATCTGTTAAAAGGCTTCTTTGGTTCTGAGACTAAGATCAAGAATAATATGCAGTGAGCAACCTAGGATCTTAAAATTAGCTTTAAAAACCCTCCATTTTCCCTAGCTTTTCATGAAATTTCTCTCCTACCATTAAATATCTCCTTAAAATCTATTTCCATGATGGAATTATATATTAATCAGAAGAGCTAATAACTCCCATACATTCTAAAAGTATTAAGTATGGAGTGACCTCTTCACCACCACTAACATGTATAGTGACTCAATATACGGTAAAACCTGTAAAAGCCAGAACCTGTATAAGCCAGAAACCTGTCAGAGAAGGAAAATGCAAATATTTTCCACTAAAATGAGCGGCAGAAAAGTAGTAAAGTCTGAAACCTGTCAAAGTGGAAAACTTGCGAGACCTGGAAAAACAAGGCAGTCCCATCAAGTTCTGGCTCTCACAGGTTTCACTGTACTTACCAATTCACACATTGGTTTAAAATATCCGCTTACCATCCTCAAGTCTTAGGTACATGTTCTCCTCAAAGTATACTGTCTTAGACAGGTAGTTCCTAGAAAACAAAGGCTGCACTTTCAGACCTTTGCTTGAGATATTATGCAAAATTAGGTGCTAATGATATTTGTTATTTGGAAAAATTAATCTTCCCTGAACCAACCACATACCAGATTACAGCTTCCTGTAATATGCGCTCATAATACTTTGCACTGTCTCTCGCAGCACTTAGCACAATTGTAATTAATTATCCAACTGTTTGTTTAATGTCCATCTCCTTACTAGACAAAGTTTTATTAGGGAAGAACTTGTTATATCTTTTCCCTACTATATTCCTGGTGCCTCGCATGTGCCTGGTATACAATAGGCACTAAATGAAATTTATTAAATCAACTAATAAAATGAGGCAGACGCCCATTTTTTGGTGGGGGGGGAGATGATTGGATGTGCAACGCATTATACAATAGGTGGAGAGATAAAAGAGAGTTGTTGTGACCGTTTCCAAATTCAGAGTCAGAGAAACCTAAAGAGGTATAGATGGGAAGGAAAAAAAAACCCACACTGCCTCATAAAACATGCTGAGAAGTTACACAACATATAGGTGAAAGCAAACTTCAAAAAGGACATAATTTCCATGGAAAAAACCAGATGTCAAACATCAATATCAAAGAATTTCCCTGTGACTTTCATGGAGGCTTAGCATGAAAGGAGGTATAACTACCTCCCCCCACCAACTACGCAGGTTTGACAAAAAGCGCAGTGGGGAGAGAGATACATACGGGGCGAATGTCTGCTGAGCTCCAGCTCTGGTCTCTCCCGGCTGCTCTGAAAGTCAGGAGGCAGCAGGGAAGCCACTCCCTCAGGATGGATCATCTCGTCCTCCGACTCAGCTGAGGCTTCTGCAAAGTACAGATTGGGTCGGGGCAGGGAGGAAGTGAAGGGCTCAGCATGTGGGACTACATAGAGGAGTCAAAGAAGTTAGGCAAATTCATGGATGGAGAGAACTATACACACAGCAAAAAACTCCCTAAGATTAAGCTCTATCTCATCTAGACAGTAGCTTCATTTACTTATAACTCTTCCTCTTGGCAGGAATCCTCTTCTAGCAAGAGAGTTAAATTAAGTGTCTCTTTCCTGACAAAACATAAACAGTAACTCACTTGGGTCCACAAACTACCAAAGCAAATAGGTAGCAGTCTCAGACTGACTTATCCCTGAGATTGCCTAGTTAGACAAGCCCATCTACCTGGAAACAGGGATAAGAATGAAGAACTCCTTGTAAGAACTGACAGTCTGAGCTTACCTTCAAGTTCTGCGGCTTCTCGAGCTTCACGTTCCAGACGCTGCCTAAGCAACTCCTGCTGCTTTTCCAGATACTGCTTTATGAAACTGTTCTGGCTCATTTCCTCACCAATCTGTGTGGAGGAAATAGAAAAAGGAAGTCTAAGAAAGCAAACCAGGAAAATGCAGGAGAGAAAATTCCATCGAACAAAGGTCTGCCTCTTATATCTAGACCCAAGAAAGATGACTAAAATGTTAGAGAGCCCTTTTCTAAGCTACTCCTCTGAAGAGGACCAAAATAAGTAGTCCTACGATTCACTAAAGATGGCAAAAAGAGGAAATGCACGTAATTTTTTATTTTAAATATTTAGTTTCCAACCAAAGAGTGAAGCTAGTACATAAAAATCGGAAATATAATTTCCTGCAATTCCCTTTAATTAAAGATAATCTGAATTTTTCTTTTAATAGCATCAAAACTGAAAGGGGAAAAAAAAAAGTATTCCCCTATCCAGGGGATATTTTGTCAATAATGGACAGAGTTAACATTTCCAAAATTCAAGTATAGAATTTAAAAGTATGAAATCGAGAGACTGAGAAAAGGAAATTCATTCAGCATTTAGTAAGATTTATAATTTTATTTTCTTTGGGTGAGAAGAAATCCTTGGTAACAATATTTAAAATCCAGGGAGTTATCCCTCCTCCCACTTTTCTGCAACAGAATCCCACATCACTCTTCTGCTCTTAGCTTTCTCTTCACCTTCTTTCTTACTGAGAACTTCTATTAGAACTCCATAAAAAGGAAAAAATCTGAATACTTTCCATGTTATTGGTCCCTTTTCTAAGTACAGTAAATGTTTTTTCTTGTAGACATGAGTATTTGGCACTCAACAGACATTCATAAGTGTGGTTGCACGTATTAGAATCTACGCGCTTATTTCAAAGATCCTATGCTAAGAAAGGAAACCCTGGTGGTGTGGTGGTTAAGAGCTACTGCTGCTAACCAAAAAGCTGGCAGTTCGAACCCACCAGGTGCTCCCTGGAAACTCTATGGGGCAGTTCTACTCTGTCCTATAGGGTTGCTATGAGTTGGAATCAACTCGATGGCAATGGGTTTGGTTTGGCCTTTTATGGTAATAAAAGGAAAATTTCAAGATGGCTTCACTGGAGAATTCTACAAAACATTTACAGAAGAGCTTGTACCATTACTACTCAAGCTATTTCAGAGCATAGAAGAGGAAGCAACACTTCCAAATTCATTCTGTGAAGCCAGAATAACGCCGATACCAAAACCAGGCAAAGACGTCACAAAAAAAGAAAATTACAGACCAATATCTCTCATGAATATAGATGCAAAAATTCTTAAAATTCTAGCCAAAAGAATTCAGCATCATATCAAAAAAATAATACACCAGGACCAAGTAGGATTCATACCAGGTATGCAAGGATGGTTCAACATTAGAAAATCAATCAATGTAATCCACCACATAAATAAAAGGAAAGAAGAGAATCACATGACCATCTCAATTGATGCAGAAAAGGCATTTGACGAAGTCCAACACCCGTTCCTGATAAAAACTCTCAATAAAATAGGTATAGAAGGGAAATTTCTCAACATAATAAAGGACATCTATGCAAAACCAATGGCCAACATCATTCTTAATGGAGAGAGGCTGAAAACATTCCCCTTGAAAACAGGAACAAGACAAGGACGCCCTTTATCACCACTCCTATTTAACATTGTGCTGGAAGTTCTAGCTAGAGCAATAAGGCAAGAAAAAGAAATAAAGGGCATCCAAATTGGTAATGAAGAAGTTAAACTGTTCCTGTTTGCAGATGATATGATACTATACATACAAAACCCTGAAGACTCCACGAGAAATCTACTGGAACTAATAGAAAGATTCCGCAGAGTTGCAGGATACAAGATAAACATTCAAAAATCAGTTGGATTCCTATACACCAATAAGGAGAACGATGAAAAGGAAATCAGGAAAACAATACCATTTTCAATAGGCCCTAAAAGGATAAAATACTTAGGAATAAATCTGACCAGGGATGTAAAAGACCTATACAAAGAAAACTACAAAACACTACTGCATGAAACCCAAAAGGATCTACATAAATGGAAAAACATACCATGCTCACAGACAGGCAGACTCAACATTGTGAAAACGACAACTCTACCGAAACCAATTTACAAATACAACGCAATCCCGATCCAAATACCAACAACATTCTTCAAAGAGATGGAAAAACTAATCATTAACTTTACATGGAAAGGGAAGAAGCCTCGAATAAGTAAAGCACTACTGAAGAAGAATAAAGTTGGAGAACTCACACTACCTGACTTCAGAACCTACTATACAGCTACAGTAGTCAAAACAGCCTGGTATGGGTACAATGACAGATACATTGACCAATGGAACAGAATTGAGAACCCAGATATAAATCCATCCGCCTACGGTCACCTGGTCTTCGACAAGGGCCCAAAGTCCATCAAATGGGGAAAAGAAAGTCTTTTTAACAAATGATGCTGGCAAAACTGGATATCCATCTGCAAAAAAATGAAACAGGACCCATACCTCATGCCGCATACAAAAACTACTTGAAAATGGATCAAAGACCTGAATATGAAGCCTAAAAATATGAAGTTCATAGAAGAAAAAATAGGACCAACACTACAGGCCTTAACACACGGCATTAACAGGATACAAACATTAACCATCAACGCACAAACCCCAAAAGATAAGCTAGATAACTGGGATCTTCTAAAAATCAAACACCTGTGCTCTTCAAAAGACTTCACCAAAAGAGTCAAAAGAGAACCTACAGACTGGGAAAAAATTTTTGGACAGTACAAGTCAGACAAAGGTCTAATCTCCATAATCTACAAGAAAATCCAACACCTTTACAACAAAAAGACAAACAATCCTATTAAAAAATGGGCAAAGGAAATGAACAGACACTTCACCAAAGAAGACATTCAAATGGCCAGCAGACACATGAGGAAATGCTTGTGATCACTAGCCATTAGAGAAATGAAAATGAAAACCACAATGAGATACCATCTCACCCCAGCATTACTGGCACAAATCAAAAACACTGGAAATAACAAATGCTGAAGGGGCTGCAGGGAGATCGGAACTCTTATGCACTGCTGGTGGGAATGCAAAATGATACAACCATTTTGGAAAATGATATGGCGCCTCCTCAGAAAGCTAGAAATTGACATGCCATTCGATCCAACAATCCCACTCCTAGGAATATATCCTAGAGAAATAAGAGTTGTCACTCGAATAGACATATGCACACCTATGTTCATGGCAGCATTGTTCACAATAGCAAAACGATGGAAGCAACCTAGATGTCCACCAACAGATGAATGGATAAACAAACTATGGTACATACACACAATGGAGTACTATGCAATGAGAAAGAACAACAATGAACCTGTGAAGCATCTCATAACATGGATGAAACTGGAGAACATTATGCTGAATGAAATAAGTCAATCACAAAAAGAGACCTCTATTGCAAAAACCCATGAAAAAGTTCACACACAAAATGTAACAATCTTTGTCGGCTACCAGGGATGGCAGGGTTGGGGGTAATACTAACTAGGCAATAGATAAGTGGTATCTTGGGTGAAGGGTGAGACAGTACACAATACAGGGGAAACTAGCACAACTTGTACAAGGAAAGGTCATGGAAGCCCCATAGACACATCCAAACTCCCTGAGGGACTGAATTGCTGGGCGGAAGGCCGTGGGGACCATGGTCTCGGGGAACATCTAGCTCAATTGGCATAACGCAGTTAATAAAGACAATGTTCTACATTCTACCTTGATGAGTAGTGTCTGGGGTCTTAAAAGCTTGTGAACGGCCATCTAAAATACTCCACTGGTCTCATCCCTTCAGGAACAAGGGAGAATGAAGAGAACAGGATACAAGGAAAAGATCAGTCCGAAGGACTAACGGTCCACAGCTACCAAGGCCTCTACCGGACTGAGTCCAGTACAGCTAGATGGTGCCTGGCTACCACCACTGACTGCTCTGACCAGGATCACAACAGAGGGTTCTGGACAGAGCTGCAGAAGGATGTAGAACATAATTCTAACTCACAAAAAAAAAGACCAGATTTACTGGCCTAAAGGAGACTGGAGAAAACCCAAGAGTATAGCCCCCAGACACCCTTTTAGCTCAGTGGTGAAGTTATCTCCGAGGTTCACCGTTCAGCCTGGGAGTGGACAGCGCTGTAAAACCAAATGGGACTAATGAGGTACAGTAGTCCAGTGACAAGGGCCAGAAGGCAGAAGGGGACAAGGAAGCTGGTGATAGGGAACCCAAGTATGAGTAAGCATATTGTTGATGTGCTGTGAGATTGTTAACCATTGTCATAGGGCAACATGTGTAGTAACTGTTAAATGAGAAACTATTTTGTTCTGTAAGCCTTCATCTTAAGTGAGAATAGCAGCACAACTGGAAGAGCGTAGTGAATGTCACTGAACTGTGCATGTAGAAATTTTTGAAATAGTGTATCTTTGGCTATGTATATTTTCACCAAAAAAAAAAAGGTTGAGAAATTAGAGGGTTGACATGTTGTGGGGTTGTTAACCAATGTCATGAAACAGTATGTGTACTACTGTTTCACGAGAAACTATTTGTTCTGTAAGCCTTCACCTGAAGTACAATTTAAAACAAAAAAAAATAAAAATATATAAAAGAAGGAAAATTTCAAAATCTAAATTGCAAGACGCAAAAACAATACAATAGCAAACTGATTAATGCAGTATTATTACTTAGGTAAGTATTATTATTTAGCTAAACCTCTGTTAATGGCTAGATTATAATATTTACAATTTAATAAGGCACTATCAAGGGAATAGGAAGACCTCTCTTATTTTTCCACAGTATCGTGGGACTTCATCTAGTACTGGAGCTGCACACCATTGCACTAACAAAGACCTAGATTTTTCCCTTGAATGTGTGACACACTATGAATGAGGGGATTTTAAAAGCTGAAAGAAACCTTAAGAGGTCATTCAGTCTCTCTGTTTTTTTAAACTGTGGAATGATTTCTTTGAAAGAAATCTTATTCAGAAACTCAACATATGAAGCAGATAAAAGTAGATCTAATCTAGTTTGAAAGGAGAGTATGAACCCTGCTCACTTAGGAAAAAGGTATATTCCCTAGGAAGCCCCCAAAACAGCCCCATAAAACCCCAGCAGAGCAATTACAAAATTATGGATCCAACCCTTTCCCATATTACAGATAAGAAAACTGAGGAAACCAAAGCCTCAAAGGTTAAGTTTCTTGCCCTAAGTAACACAGCTAATTAGTGACATTTAAGAATAAGTGCATAGTAAGTAGTTAACACTAATAAAAATGAGTGATATAGAAAGGGTGGAATTCTTAGAAAACCTGTCATCAAAAGATTTCTTCTTGGTCAGTAACTGTATTCTCACACTGCCCTGCTGATTGTCTACTTCACATCTACATTCAAAGACATAAACTACTTTTGCCAAATCAACGGCAAATAAATGACTTCAGATCCTGTACTATACTTAATCAACCGGAGACACACCTTTCTACACACACCATTTCAAGTCTCAGAATTTAACTAATAGCTCCTCTGATTCTATTCTTTTCTCCACGTCCTTGTGTACAAACGAGCTTGACTGAAATTCAACTGTTCTGGTATGAGAACATTTCAGATCAAGTGAACTAAAGAAAAGAATTGTAAGGAATTAAGCATCAAATAGAGAGCACCGTGTCTTTCTTTACGTCCGTACATCCAAATAGCCTGCCCCATCTAACAAACCTTCTTTCTTACCTGGGAATTTGGCTGGAATGCAGCATGGGGTGTCGAGTGTTTCTGTAAATTTTCTAGCATTAGAGCCTGGTATAGAGAAGGGCAAATGTCAGCAACTAGGGGAAAAGAAAAAAAAACGAAAGCGCTTCTCCCCCAACCTTTTCATCAAATGCAATGACTAACCATATACGCTTAAACTGTACTCCTTTTCCGGGGACCTCAAAGCCCTTTATTAACGTTGTTCTCATTCATCTTCAGAAGACCCTTAAAGGTAGCCACGGTTACTGCTCCCAAATGTACAGATGTAAAATGCAGGCACACAGAGAATCAGTAATCTGGCTATGTCATAAAATCGGTGACAGTGACAGAACCAGTACTAGAATCTCTGTATCTTCTGCACTTTTGACTAGGCCCCTTCTAAATCTGGCCGGGTGGGTAAAATCACTTCAAATACTTAAGCCAGCTTCAAACACACGTAATCAACATGGGGATGCTGGCTTTGGTCTGAGCGAATTACTTGGTCAAACAATAACCTCTATCTAAACCTACTTGAGTGAATTTGTATAGTTTCCAGCACAGTAACACCTATATTTATCAAATTTATAAAAATTTCAGATAAGCCTGCAGAACAACTAGCCACAGACCTTGTGAACTGTGGTCTGACTCAATCCCCCCTCACAAAAAGGAAAAAAAAAAAAACCGAAGAAACCCGCCAGCCTCTGTATAAGCAACGGTCGACCAGCTCAGTCCTTGAGCCAGCCTAGCCCTAATCTGTACTACCCGCCACGTATCCTAATTAATCCTAATCAAAACCAGAATCTTCTCATCTTCTCTCAGTTTACACCAAACCTATACACACCAATCCATCTAGCTTATGACACCACCACCCGAATCTACTGAAGCCGATTCAAAACCCCCAACATATATCAAACTGCCTCACCTCTCTCACCAATTTTCATCAAACTCTTATCCACTCAAATTGCTTCTGGATCCCCTATAAATTATACACCACTGTTTAAAAAGTCATCTCACCTCCTAATCTAATCAACCAGACATCTTACTCTACCCTAATCCTATTCTTCCCGATACCGATACCAACCCCATCAACCCTCCGCCCAAGGTATATATATATATCTACCCCTAACTCCGACCCAGCCCAACTCGTCCCCACCTCAGGCCAACAACGCCGGTGGCTGTAGTGGGATTTAACTCCTTCTGCAGCGCATGCGCCGAAACCACAGACACAAACAAGGAGGGGGTGGGGGAAAGAGCTTAAAGACACTGCAAGAGAGTAGCGCGCACCCTCCCATTCTGCGCTCGCGCTTTTGCCGTTAAGGCGGGAACCGGCGCTATTTCTATTAAGCGCAAGCCTCACCAACCACCGTGCGCGCGGATATCTAGCCTAGCGCTGGCGGCCTGAGCTCGCTCGCGCCGATCCCGGACACTGCGCCTGCGCCGCGGCAGAGACTTGTCTCTACCGGGTCCGCTCCCCTCCGACACGCCGGCAACGTCGTCTTCTCACCCCTTTAAGCCGCTTGACCAGGGCACTCTTCTGCCCGCTTTTGGCTAGGCCTCGCTGCTCCAGTGCGGCCTTCAGGTCGGTCACCCGCAGCGCCTGAAGAGGCTTCCCGTCCAGAGTCACCTCCTCCAGCTCCGCCATCTTGCGTGAGGTACTCGGGTCCCGTCCCGACGGCTTCGGGCATCTTCGGTAATTTCCGCCAACGCCCTTCGAACGTACCCAGCTGACCCCGCCCACTGCCTTAGTCAACCCCTCGATTACCACTTAGAACTCCCCGGCTTCCTCCGGAACTGCTCGAGTGTTTCCGTCTCCACATCGGCACCAATCAGTTCTTTCTATCCTCCCTGCAGCTTCCGCTCCTTCACCCTGCTTTCGGAGTTCGGTTATCTTCGTCTTACGGAGGCCTTGAACCGAATCTATTCGGAAGCCCTCGACTCTTGGAGATATTCGTCTATCTCCGGTCCTAGGGCTGAGGCGCTTGGGTGTTTGGGGCTGGTCCGCTACCGGAAGTGCGTGGGTTTCACTGCTGGGCCTGCTTAGGGTGTTCAGGAAATACGGTAGTGGCGGCGATAGTTGGAGTCCAAGGACTCTTGTGACGGTCTCCGGGTGCACTCTGAAAGGAGAGGGGAGGTAAGCTGGGTAGAAGCCTCTCTCCCTGAGCCAGGTCTGACTAGGACTTTGCAGATTACCCTTAGTAGGGCAAGCCTCCTGACGCCATCCCCGTCCCCCCACCCCCATCTCCTGAGCTTCCGCCGCTCGCGTCTAAGGATACGTTGCTGTTCGGGGGCCTCAGAATGTTGAGTCCCGTTGCCTCTCAAGTGGGCAAGTGGTAGCACCGTGTCTTTAGACCCATGTGTTTGATTCTCAGCCAAAGTTGCGATTTTCCCTCCCTACGTGATCTAACCGAGAGCGAATATAAGCTTCTCTACGGGCCAAACAGTTCTGCACCAGAGTAGACTAAGCGGGTTTATACGGAAGTCTGCAGGTGGGCAGTGGCAGAAGAGACGAGGTAACTGCTTTGGGGATTGAGACTAACTAGGAAGTAAATGATCACTAAAGTTGAGTTTTGCTGTGCAGCAGGATTCTGGAGAAGTTATCCCTTTCCCCAAATAGGAGAATAAAGTTCCTTTAGGAGGAACTGCTGCTTGTAGGCACTGTGAAAAAGGAACACCCCCCCCCCTCCCCCGGTTTAGTACTGATGTTAATTGCCGAGGGTTTTCTTTCTTTGTGTTACAGATCATTCAATTTGCAACAGAAGAAACAAACAGTGAAATGGGTCACAGACCAGTAGTTTCAGGTGTTAGTTGTTAGAGATTCAAACTCTGGGACCTGAAAACTTCGTGTTGGCTGACCTACCAGTTGCATTAGTGATGCAAAACCAGTCACAGGGCATCAATAGGTATTAAACATTAAGAAAAACTGTTAAAGGACATGAATTGTCATACATATACAAGGGTATAACGCTTATTATATCCCTAAGCCACCAAACCAACTAGACTTTCAGAGTCGTGAATAAACACCTGGGTTCTTTTCATGGTTTCCTTACTATATTCTTACTGTGATTATTTCGGGTAAGGCCCTCATTCTGCTGTTTAATTTTTCCTGGTGCTTTATAGGAGATATAAAGAGGTAATGGGTGTTATGAAGTTCTTGGGGTATTTTAGAGGCACTATGCACATAGGCAGTGGTGGTTCAATGGTAGAATTCTCTCCTTCCATGTGGGAGACCCAGGTTTGATTATAGGCCAGTGCACTTGAAGCACAGGCAACCATCCATTTGATGGTGGAGGCTTGTGTGTTGCTATGATACTAAACAGGTTTCAGCAGAGCTTCTAGACTAAGAAGAAAGACCTGGCAATCTGCTTCCAAAAAATCAGCTAGTGAAAACCTTGTGGATCACCACAGCCTGATCCCCTTGTGCATGGATTCACCATGAAGCAGGGACTGACTGGATGGCAGCTAACAACAATGCACATACCAAAGAAGTGTCTTTCATCATATGTGATTTTTTTTTTCTCCTTTTTTCACTGTTGATAGCTCCAAAATGATTAACCTACAGGCCCGGTCCAACTACATGAGCTAGATTAAGAAAATGTTTACCTTTTTTTATTTTAGGGAAGATGTGATGGATCAACATCAATTTTTTTTTTCCCCCTTTACCCAACCTGGAACACAAAAGTAGGAGGGAAAGAATGAGCAAGAAATAAGTATTGATTATTTTTAGATTCTTTGTAAGAAAAATGGAGGGAGGCAAATGGGTTTGCAAAAAAGAGACAGGAAAGTTGGCAAATATGAAATGTTATTCTTGGATGACTTCTCTAAGGCAGTTGGATAATAATCTAAAAAAAGAACCAGTTGTTTTCCTGTAAATTGAATTGGTAAAAAGCAGTTTTCTGTGTAGATGCTGATTGGGTGTGATAAGAGGTAGATTTAGCTCCTGATGCTAGGAAGTTATATTTTTGTTGTGCTATCCAGAGAGTATATAACAGTGCTTTTATGTTTCAGGATGCCACTGGAATCATCATCTTCAATACCACTATCCTTCCCTTCTCCTTTACCCTCAGTGCCAGACAATATTATTAACTCTTCTCTTCCTTCAATGTCTTATGTCACATCCCGGGAGATGAAGTGTGTTCTGCACTGGTTTGCAAGTTGGTCAGGTCCCCAGCATGAACGTTTCCTACAGGACCTGGTAGCTAAGGCAGTGCCAGGAAAATTACAGCCACTGCTGGATGGTCTGGAGCAGCTTAGTCTGTCAGGGGCAAACCGACCGCCTTGTATCTTTGAGTGCCAGCTCCGTCTTTGGGATCAGTGGTTTCGAGGTTGGGCTGAGCAGGAGCGCAATGAATTTGTCAGGCAGCTGGAGGTCACTGAGCCAGACTTTGTGGCAAAGTTTTACCAAGCTGTGGCTGCTACAGCTGGTAAGGACTGATAGGCATTAAAATCAAAGAAGACACCACAGCTGGAGTTGAGGCCATGACTTTACAGTGAGACTTCAATTCAGATGTGCCACTCAGAGGTCTGGAGATGGTAACCTGATGAGCCGACTGAACTCACAGCACAGGCATGGTGATTTTAACAGTAGCTTATCAACAGGTCTTTTAGTGTAAATATTTTCCACTTAAGCAAATCCAGATCATCAGTCTGCCTCCTAGCTTACTTCTTTCCAAGAGACTTCAAGCTCCCAAGAATTTGATGGCTTCTTTTGCAACTATAACCAAAAGGAACCAAAGCATTATAACTCAAGTTTGGTCTACTGCTGGCTCATGAGGAGTATAAAGTAGAGCCTTCCTGATATAACCTCGTGACATTCCAGCCACTAGCTTTTCCCAGTGATGATGTAGTAAAATTATGGAAAATCAGGAGAAGGTGGTAATTAGTTACTCCCTCCTCCATTGAAACCAAATAGCAATGACTTTCTTTCCAAAGCATATGCGATATCTTCAGAGCTGGTAGCAGGTGTTTCTATTCTGTGACTTTGCTCACTTTGAAAACAAGTGACACTCTTTACGGGTTGAAGAGTTTATTTTTTATACCAAAATAAAGACTAGACTTTCAGAACCGTAAGTCTCTATTTTTTTTCCTTGCAAGACTAGTACAAAGTTGATACCTGGGGAAAGGGGCATTCTGAGAAAGTAAAACTTAAGTCTAGCTGCTAGACAGACTTTTCACCTGGTTGTCTCCCAGGAAATAATCCTGTACCCTACTCTTGTCATGTTTTGAGTGTCATCACACCTCCCTTATTTGTCCAGCTGGGCCCCTTGCGCCTTGAAGCTCTGATGAATGGTAAGGGGCAGGTGGTCCCAGTTGAAGGATAGCTTGTTTCTGATAGGCCACGGTTCCCAGTGTACCCACCAGGATAAGCAGCATTAAGCAGAGTCCCATGGATGGACCTACATGGGTCATGGAGTGATTAGAGTTCGAGGTAGCCAGCAGCCTAGGAACATGGAAAGTAATTGGCCTGAAATAGTGCCTAGGCTTAGGAGGTGAAGGGCTTTACCTTTATTAAAATAGATATAATTCATGAAATCGTGCTTCATCCAAATGTTAAACAGGAAATCAATGAGGAGGAATATAGAACCTGAAAGTAGGAATACGACCAAAAGCCAAGTCTTCCAGCAAATTAAATTTTGAGAAAGAGACGTAACTTGGTAGTGAAGGAGGTAGCTTAAGGGAAGAGTGAGACTATGGTGCCTAGGTAACTAGACAAGATGCCTGGCTAGTGCTTAAGAAAGGGAGGGGACTGTAGAGTCCCTACATCTAGAGATGGGGAAAACCATCATGGGGGCATCGCACACAGTGATGCTCTGAGGTGATCACGTTAGGAATCTTTAACAGTTTTTTGAAATACGTAATCTGTCCTCTCTAGGACAGTGTACACACAGTAGTGCTTAATGCAATAGCAAATACCTGAACTCCAGGGTTTTGAAAGAAAACCACTTTGACTATTAGCTTACTTGTATTCTGTGGTAAAGATGACTCCTCCATAATATATTTCTAGGGGCTTCTCCTGGAGAGTCAGGGTCAAGGCCCTGTGCAGCATACCAACTGAAGGCCCTTGGCAGCCAGGGGACTTCCACATATGCACAGCAAACACTAGGCTAGCAGTAATCGACGGGCTGTGGAAATAGCACCTAAATGGACATTGGGATCTCTTAATGAAGGCATAGTTCCTGGAAGAGAACATCTTATGAAACAGGTGCAGGTTTAGGAGGGGGATGAGCAGAAAGACTTTAGAGGAAGGTTTATGAACTAAGGACTTAAGCATTTGCCCTGGCTCATTGTATACTCAGCCTGAACCATCATTTTACCTGCCAGTCCCTCCTCTGCTCACCAGAGCTTGCAGTACTTCTTCCGTCAGCTCTTCTTGCTGTTGTTTCCCCAAGGAATGGCCTGGGGGCCCAGCTAATCTTACCAACAGCTGCAATAGCAGGTCTTGGGTTGAAAGACTCACGGGTGGGGAAGTAACAGCATTAGCACCTTCATGAGTCTGACACAGCACACCCCGGGGACAGAAGAGAAGACCATAGTACCCAGGTATCTGCAGGGAAGTATGTAGCATGGTATAGTTACAAAACCGAAAAAGAAAAAAAGAACCATTGCCATCAAGTTGTTTCTGATTCATAGCCTCTGAATTGCTCAAGCCATCCTAAGGAAAATGTACAATATTGGTCAGAGTCATGGACTCAGTTGAAACTTGATAAAAAATGAATGAACAACACAGATTGGATATATTACTATATAAATACTTCCAAATTCTTTTTGCTAATGTGCCACAGCTGTCCCACTTACGGTACCCACCTGAATAGCCTTTCCTGGAAGGCATTGGACCCAGGGTGATCCCTTCACCCGCACCTTGTATGCTCCCCTCTCTGTGCATTGATGTAAGTAGCAGCGGCCTGCCAGCTCCCCTTCCTTGAGGTGTGGGATCTGAGAGGGATGCCTGGTCTTGTCCTCAGGGAGCAGTTGTGAAGTGAGGTTGGCAAGGAAGCAACGACTCTGGGAATGGTAGATCTCCCCGTGGGGATTCTCTGCCCGAGGTGGGAATCCGTTTTCCTTCTTCCAGCATTCACTCTGAAGGGAGGGCAGAAGGTAGGAGAATAGTGTTTGTGTAGATACCTTAGAAATTGACTCCTATCCAGGCCACTCAGTCTCATTCTCTGCTTTTCTCATCTACTCACCCCATTGACCAAGGGCTTGTACATGCGGCAGCCTTCCAGCATGGGGTCTGAGGAGCAGCGTCCCTTGTCCAGGTGCAGGTAGTGGCAACCCAACCCACTGTGTATAAGGGATGATAGAGTGACACTAGTATCACTGACAGTTGGACAGCCCCCCAATCATTCAACACACACACCTGCCAGTACAGAAGAAGCCCGAGGAGTCAGTTTCACATGTGGTCAACAGTCCAAATTCCAGGCCAGATCCTGCTTGAGAGATAGGAAGAGAAAGAGTCTTCAGAACAAATGAAGTTCCAAACATCACTCAGCACCAGCTGTGCTTAGAGCTTCAATTACACCTTAGCAGCCCATAGCAGATAATCCCTCCAACCTCCCTTACTTTCCCTTGATCTGACTTGGGTTATGAGTGCCCCTCTGCAATTCTCCCCTTATTTCTCACCCTGGCCCCAGAATAGCTCCTGTGCAGCACTGTGGTTGACTTGGTACCAGCCTGAGTCTTTGAAGGCAGCAAGAGTGATTGGGTCAAGTCGAGTGCGCCGGGCACCATTGAAGATAGCAGTCATTATAGAGCCCTGAAGTAGTCGGGCCTCCCAGTGTGAAGACAAAGGACCCTACTGGAGGAGTTGGTAGACAGCTGGTTGCTACCTGGCTACTCCCTTCTTTCTTCCAATACCCTAAAGTATTCTCATAGTCACCTCTTCTTCCAAGGGAACACCCAGTGAAACTCCTAGCACTCCCAAGTGTTTGGCCAGGCTGTGGCTAACGGTTGGGGTGGTGAGAAGCAGCTGTCCCCACTCATCTCGCCTTGTCACTTGTTGCCTTGTAGAACAGTTCTCTCTCGCTGAGTACAGAAATGGGAGAAGGCAGTATGAGGAAAGGGAAATCTAGGAAGGGTGAGGTAGAATTGGAGGGAAGGAGGTCATGAGATAGTGATTCCCTCTGGTTGATGTGGAAAGGCCCTCCCTCATTCCTCTACATTTACCACTGGGTCCTGAGGGGCAATCCTTCCACTTCTTGAAGAGCTGTCCAGAGAAACCCAGGACGTGGAGCAGTTCATGGAGTGTGGCCTAAGGCCAAACAGTGTAGAGTGAGGGGACTAGATGGGCAGCAGAATTGACCAACCTCTGCCCAATCAGCTCTTAGAGCTTGAGACACCTTCTATTACATCCTCAGTGGGTTCTTCTGCTTCATATGAAGCTAAGTGACTCCCCCCACCCCAACCTGTTTGCGTGTATTATATAATGTTACTTATCATGCAGCAGTCACCATGACAATGTCACTATGGCTGAGGCTGGGACTGCTGAGATGTTGGGCACAGTAGACAATGGTACCAGCAAGGGGCCTGTCTTCTGAGTCCAGCTGGCAGTAGGCAGCATAGGCTATTATAGAGGGCTGTGGATAGGCCAGGACAAGGTAGGGGTAGAAAGGAGGGAAGCGGGGTAACACAGAAGAAATCTCACTGAAAATGGAGAACCAGGGGGCTCTGCAGGGCTCTTCAGGGAGAGCACCAAGGAATGGCTTGGGCTTTTTTTATTTTTGGCTCCCACCCAAACTTCATCAGCATGCTCCAAGTCACCCCAAATAAGTACAATTTAATAAAAACTGTGCTTTCTGTGCTCCCTACCCTGCACCAAGAGATTTAGGGTTAAGAGAGGCAGAGCAGGAAAAAATGATTCGATTTGAACCTCACCTCTCTGTGGCACTTGGAAGTATGGGCAACCTGCACATACAGAAGAAAATCAGTGTTTTGGACTCCAGGTCCATCTGGCTGGATCACTTGTGGGGGACCCTGTTCCGGCCACAAGGCATAACCACGGAGATGGGCGTCAGGGATCTGGCAAGGAGTGAAATGTAACATCTAGCTTAGCAAATGGGCTGGGAGATAGGACAGCAAGAAACTGGGTACTAGGGGTAGTGGGCAATGAGACTATCCTTAGTCTACCTTAGTGTCATTAGGCAGCTAGTTAGAATACAGCGTCCTGAACCTAACCTCCCCCCAAACCACTGCCCCAGTCTCTGATTTTAATAAGTCGTGGGAGGAATCTGTGTTCTTAAAAAGCAGGTTAAGTAATTCTGATGATGTTGGTCTTGGAGAAGTCTAGGCAGGCTGGAGATCTTCAGATCCCCAAGTCTGAGAAGTTGCTCTCACCTTTGCCCCTAGGCAACTCTCTCCTTTGTACTCTGAATTCAAAAGGCTGCACCTATCAAGAATGTAAATCTGTAGGTGAGCTTTAGACATTTTAGGGGTATCACTGAAAAGGTATTATATATGTTCTCAATGAGCTGGACTCACTTGTGGTAGTTTGGGGTATCTGGGTCTCCCCAGACAGCATGGCAGTACTGGGCAGGGTCTCGATTCAGAAGCAGAGGTCCTTGCACTGGAGAGACTTAAACAGGACAAGCGGCCAGCTTCACCTCAACATCTTAGAGTTTCTTTTCTGTGTTGGTCTTCCTCCCTTAGACCTCTCAGCCTTCCCTGATCCTTTCTGTTCCCTCACTTACCTGCTAGGACACTCTGGATTCTCTGAGTAGCCTCACTCACTGCGGCCAAAGCTCGAGAATCCTCTTTCATCCCATCTCCTTCAGGATCCAAGGCTCCGTCTGCTATAGGACCTCCGATATAACAGGTTTGGATTCGGAGGGGTTGAGGATCATGGGAGCCAGGGAGGGTGAGGAAGGAAGAGCGGACATTTGGGAGAAGTTGGGAGAAAGGTGGCCTGAGAAGGCTCACAGACTTCTGTGTTTCATCATGTACACATCTGCTTGTGGTAGCCCTCAGGAATAGCAGCAGCAGCAACATATTCCTTCAGTATCTCTCCACAGCCTGCCCTGGACCCTGTCTTCTGCTCCCTTCTTCCGTGGCTCACTTGTTTCTGGCTTTCATCTCTTTACTATCTCTCTCCATATCCCCTCCACCACTCTTGCCTATTTTTTCAAGATTTGAGTGTTGCTGACTAAATCTACAGTTCCTGCCAGGAGGCCGGATGTGAACCACAAGGGCCAAAGCTGCCCTCTTCCCAGGGTGCCAGAGGTGGAGAGCTGGGGGAGGGGAGATGTTATTCCTGAGGTCTCCATTGACCTTTCCAAAGAGAAGCCTGCCTCATCCATGATGAATGGTCTCCTAACCTTCTTTCATCCCTCATCCTAATTCTTCTGCTTTTCTGAGTGGGAAACTTTGGAAGCTTCCTGGAACTAAAAAATTAGTGTCAATATAGTACGTTTATGTGGAAGGAATTCTTTGCTTCATAGATGCTTGCCTACCTGATCAGAGATGGAGAAACAAGGCTTCTGCATTTCACAAGCCCCAATATCAGATCTGGGTGGACTCTAACTAAACTGCAAGACTTTGAGGCATCTCCTGCATCTGTGTAAGGCCGTTAATAGGTGCTCAACAGATACATATTGATTGATTGACACCACTGTGGGAAGCTGTTGGATTAGGTCTGTGGTGCTTCTCAGAAGACGCTTATAGGCATGAAGAGGAGGGAAAGTATATTCCAAAAATGGAGATCAATAGATGTTCAAAGATGTTCTTATAGAACTCTTGGAACTCTCTTTGTTTTCTTTGCTCATGCTGTGTTTTCACTGCCTGGATACCCCTCCTCCCCATCTCTCTGGCTAATTCCTACCTTTCCTGTAATTACTGTGGGAAGCCTTTCTTAACACCTCCTGCCCAAATTCCACACCTGCCAGAGTGGGAGGGGGCCTACTTCACAGGAGAGGCTTCTTCTCCCAGCTCCTCAGAGAACACTTGTCATCCTCTGTTATAATTGTTGGCTTAGTAGCCTTCCCTCCGCATTCTGAACTCCTTGAAGGTGGGCCTGCTTCCTGTCCAGCTTTGTATCCACAGCACTCTCTACGGCTCACAGGGTCTACTCTGCAGTGTTTAGATGAAGGAACTGAACCTAACCCCATTATTTAACTTTTGAAAAAAACAAAGAGTGAAGTGATGTGTCTTAAGGCACCATGGCTAATAAGTGACTAAACAAGGGCTAGCGTTTAGAGAAGGCCTTCTGACTTCCTAGGAAGGCTGCATCTTATACTCCTAAGTACCAGAGCTCTGAATGGAACTACTGATTACAAGAGGGGCACCCAAATTCTGGATCCAAATCGACTATCACTTTCTATTCGTGTAACTTTGGCCAACACCTCATTTTCCCCATCTGCAAAATGGGAATGACAATTGTATTTGCCTGATAGGGTTGTTATGAGGAGTAAGTGAATATATGTAAAGCACTGAGAACAGTGTCTGGTTCATGATAAATACTAAGTCAAGTAAAGAGTACACATTAGACATACACTTTTAACTCAGTGGAGAAATGTTTTTATTATTAACATGTGTACCAATCTTTAGGGAACTGTTGTTCTTTATCTAAGACAAACCTAGGCTTTTTCTCCAAGTGCCTGATGCCTTTTGTTTTTTTCCTGAATGATTCAGCCAGCCCAATCTGGGAAGAAACTCCTTTTAGGATTCTTGCAATGACTTCATAGTCTGTTTAGCTCTCCTCAGGTTTTCTGGCCTGCAGCAGCTCCTAATGTTTTGCTGCTCTCTTGTGGCCATACTGAAGTAGGTGTGCCCCTGCCTGGGTAGGAGTTGATCTACCTCTAATTTCACACTTGAGTACATATAAAGACCCTGTGTTTCTTCTGCTGGAGTACCTCTTTCCTGCCTTTGCCTGGCAAATTCTTCCTTATCTTTCAAGTTCCTTCTGAGGGTAACCTGCTTGATGAGTCTTGTCTTTACTCCCCTAGGCAGAGTTAGTTTTTCTTTAGCATAACTTTAGCATTTCTTTCATGTCTTTGAAGTAACACTTATGATATTATCCTGATATTTATTTTCATGTTTGTTTCCTCTGCTAGACTTTGTCATGGACTGAATCTGATTCATCTCTGCCTCTCTGAAGAGGGATGAGTGGTTGCAGAGAGATAATGGAAGTGAGAGATGAAAGTGAGGAAAAGAACCAGGAAGTAAGGAGAGAGAATGAGAATAATAATCATTTTATTGAGCGAGTCCTTTGTTCCAAACACTTGATATTCATGTAATCCTTTCAACAACCTTATGAGTAGGTATTATTATTATCCCAATTTTACAACTGAGACACAGCAAAAGTAGGCAACATTTGGCAAGTGGCACTATAGGATTTCAACTCAAGTGGCATAGAACTGGGCAGTGTTTTGTTGCATTGTGCATGGGGTCACCGTGTGTTGGGGGCTGACTCAACGGCAGCTAACAAGTGAGGCTCCTGAGCACAGGCTTTGCTTTAGCCCCTATGCAGTACTTCTTCTCAAGTGTTCATGGTGGAGAGGAAATAAAGTTATGATGAGAGGAACAGGATGAGGAGAGAAGATGAGGGTGAGGAGAAAAGCTGGACAAGGAGAGAGTGGGGATAAGGAGAGAGGATGAGGTGATAAGAGAGGGTGGGGTTAGAGAGGTTGGAGATTGTATTAGTTTCAATCTAATACAATCATAACAAAATACCACAAACTTAAGGGTTTATAAGAACAGAAATTTATTGGCTCATAGTTTTAGATGCCAGAAGTCCAAATCAATGTGTTGGCTGGCCATGCTCCCTCTGAAATCTCTAGGGGAAGATCCTTTCTTGTCTCTTCCAGCTTCTGCTAGCCCCAAAGTATTCCTTGGCTTGTAGACACATCTTCACAGGGATGTCCTTCCTGAGTCTGTGTCTTTTTTCCTCTTCTATAAAGACACCAGTCAGATTGGATTAAGACCCACCCTACTCCATTATAACCTCATGTCCACTTAACTGATAACATCTTCAAAGATCCTGTTTCCAAACAAGGTCACTTGCACAGGTTTCAGGGCTTAGCACTTTAACATATCTTTTTGGGGGACACAAGGATGGAGGTGATAAAGAGGGTGTGGATGTACGGAAATTAGATAGGGATAAGGAGAGAGGATGTCGATGATGAAAGGAGTGGAGATAAAAGAGAGGATGTAGGATAAAAGATGGAGGTAAGGAAAGCAGTCATCCTAGATATGGTCATCATCTACGTGGATGCTCCATCCAGTGTGCTGAACTCTCAGTTCCTTCACCCTCTCATTTCTCACATTCTTCTCCTCCATGCCACCTTAGCAAGCCACTCTCAGGGTCATACCCTGAGCCCAAGGCCGGATTAACCAGTAAGCAAGGTGTGCACCCACGGGTTTAATTGTGTTTACTTGCTAATCTGTAGTGAACAATTTCACGTGGGTTTCACCACACCTCTGACGTGGTGAAAAAAAGGTGAAATTGTGCACTACAGATTAGTAAGTAAGCACTAGTAAGCCTGTGCATACCTTGCTTATTGGGTAATCTGTCCCTGCCTGAGCCTTATCATCATCTGAAACTGCAGCACCTATGAAATAACTGAATCAAAGACCTGCTCTCCGATAAGATCTCCTTTCTGTAAGGCTTGTTTGCTCCAGTTGGCTCAGTGCAGCTGTTCTTTTCACTCATTGAGGATGTACTGACCCTTCCACTTTTTTCCATCAGCCCTGTTCCTGTCTTTACATCTCTCCTTATCCACCTTAGGTTCCAGGTTCACCACTACAATCCCTCTTATGTAAATGCCTTCAACTCCCTTTCTTGTCTGTCCTTTCCATCCCTCCCTCTGGTTTAGCCCCAAGTCTAGATGAAATCAACATTTATCTTCTCTACAACTGCCCCCAAGCAGTTAAGGACCACTGAAGGAAATCATCCGAAAGGACAGACTATTGTCACTCTAAAATTATCATCATCAACTTCAGCTGGGTGCTCCCAAGTCAGGAATCTCAACAATTAACTCCCTTTTCCACTCTCAGCAACTAGGATTTTACACCTTCAAGCCTCCCTTCTGCTCGGTCACTTTTAGTTGCCTCTTCTTTCACAGTGAAAATAGAAGCCATTAGAAAGGAGCATCTTCAAGGAGCCTGCTACAAACCTGTTGGTATCTGATGCCATCTCTTCTTTCTCTCATTAAAAGAGAGGACATGTCCTCTTCTTTTGGAAGCCTGGTCCTCTTCTGATGCTCTGAATCCCATCCGTGGGAGATCTGCCCTTGGCTTCCTCTCTAAGCTCATTCCTCCTCTCCCTGTCAGTCACTGGTCTGGCCACCTGAGCCTTCTGTTAGTGAATGGAAAGGACCTGCTTCGGGGCTTTTACATACAGTATTCCCTGATGGGAGACCTGGTGGCACCCTGGTTAAGAGCTCAGCTGCTAACCAAAGGCTCAGCAGTTTGAGTCCACCAGCTGCTCCTTGGAAACCCTATGGGGCAGTTCTACTCTGTGCTATAGGGTCGCTATGAATCGACTCGACGGCAATGGGTTTGGGTTTTTTTTGTTTGTTTTTTTTTTTGTCGTTGTTGTTTATTTTCTGATGGGAACCCCACTTTTTGCCAAACTCCCACTCACTTTTTAGATATCTGCTTTTATATTCTTCCTCAAATAAGCCTTTCCTGACCTCCACATTGAAATCAGGTGCCCTTGTTAATACCTGTCATCAGTCATCCCTTTACTTTTACCACATAGCCCTGCTCACAGTTTAGAATTATACATTTATTTATGGTATTACGTTTGCCCCGCTCACTAATCCATAAGACCCACCAGGGCAGGGAGTGTCTTCCTTGTTTATCTTGTAGCCCCATAACAAGCAAGGCACCTGGCCCAGAGTAGGTGTTTAATAAGTACTTGGTCACCATGAAGGATCCCTGGTGGCACAGTGGTTTAAGAGCTTGGCTGCTAACTGAAAGGTTGCTGGTTCAAAACCACCAGCAGCTCCGAGGGAGAAAGATGTAGCAGTTTGCTTCTGTAGAGATTTATAGCCTTGGAAACCTTATGGGGTTGTTATGAAGTGGAATTGATTTGGTGGCAGTGGGTTTGGTTTTGAGTTTGGTTACTGTGAGTTGAAATCAACCTAATGGCAACTGGTTTGGGTTATTGTTTGTCTGAGCAAATGAATGAATGAATGAGGGGAGAAGGCAGGGGGAAGGTGAGGAAAGAGGAAGGGTGAGGCTAGAAGATGGAAGGTGAGGAGAGGGAGGGAAGAGGATGGTAATGAGGTCAGTGTGCAGAGGTGAGGCTAGACATGGAAGGAAGAGGTGACAAAAGGACCAGGGTAAAGGGGTCTTGGCGCTGCACCTGAGCAAGGCTTCCAGACCCTGTATGGGCTCCCGCAGAAGCTTTGTTTCTTGGGGCCATGCTGTGTGTGAGGTTTGAAGGCAGGGCCGGTAGGCAGGGCTAGACTTTATCTCCAGGGCACAGCCCTAACCTCAGATGGTGACAGAGCTGGAGCCAGCAGAGGTTTTGCAAACCGTCCTGATTGCAGCAGTTCAGCAGTCTCACTCTGGGACAGGCGGGTGGGGCTGGGCTTATCTCCTGAGCACAGTCCTAACCTCAGATGGTGACAAAGCGGGACCTAGCAGGCATTTTGCAAACCGTCCCGATTGCAGCAGGGTTGGATGGCCTGGCCAGGGTGACAACCCTACGTGCTGGGGGCAACATGGGTTTGGATAGTTTGGGGCTTCAGCATGAAGTTTCGCTTGCAGGGTATGGGGAATGGATTCATTCTATGTACAGCTTGCCTCTACCTACCTCAAGAGTCCTGTTTCTGTCCAAAAGAGAAGAGTACAGACAATCCAGGTGGATTACTCCCTATTAGGACACCTTCCCTTTCCCAGGTCCTAGAACCATTCTGCTGCCCCCCAAAATCAGAACTGATGGTCAGTTGCAGCCATTTTAAGGTCACTGGTGGTGCAAACAGTGCTCATCTACTAACCTAAAGGTTGGCGATTCGAACTCACCCAGCACCTCAGAAGAAAGGCCTGGCCATCTGCTTCTGTAAGATTATAGCCAAGAAAACCCTGTGGAGCAGTTCTACTTTGTAACCCTCAGGGTCGCCATGAGTTGGAATTGATGAGATGACAACTTTTTTTTTTCCCAGCTACTTTCCTCTGAAAATACCCACCCTCTTTCAGTGGGGTAGCCTCAGGGTATTTCTCATGTGCCTTTGAGGTTTTTCTGAGAACAGACCAGGCCTGCTCATAGGAGCACCTGACAGAGGCGAGCCAAGAGTTGGTCCTGGTTGGACCACTCCCACTTTTGAGCAGCCCATGCTGAGTTCTGGGAGGAGAGGTCTGCCTCTGAAGGCTGGTGATGGGAAGTGGCTGGCCTGTTGAAGTGAAGGTGTACAGGACCTCAGCCAGCTCTGCCTGTTGTTGCCTCAGCATCTCCTAGACAGCCCACTCCATCCCATAGCCCCCTCACTGGCTTGGGGAAGGGTAGGGGGTGGAGGTAAAGAGGCCCCTTTCTACCCCCATAACCCCAACAGGGATCTTGCAACACTGGGATGGGGGCCCCGGGGGCCAGGCATGTGGCAATCCTTTGGAGGTGGGGGGAGGTGTGCACTGAGCAGGGGGAGCTGCTTTCACAAGCCACTGCCACTGCCACTGCCGACTGACCTTGGCAGGCTCACCTTGGGCAGCTTCCTCCCTCTATGCGGTATCTCTCCACAGCCTTCCTTCTCCTCTGCAGCTTCCCTGTGGCCTGGAGAGCTTGTCTCTCAGCTCAGGACTCTTGTCCTGGTCCCCAGTTCTGCTGAGACCTGAGCCGTGGATTCTAAAGCAATAGGAATGTATGTGTGTGCTGTTTGGACCTTGATTGCTGGTATTCAAAAGCAACGCCTTCCGGGTCCTCACGCCTTCTCCAGGCAAGGTTGAGCTCTTGCCTGTGCTCCCTCTCTCTGCCTTCTCTTTTCTCTCAGCATCTGTGCTGTGGTGAAGGTGAGAGGAGAGGCTGGGATGGGGAAAAGCAGGGAAGCCTGTTCTCTGACCTACCCCAGCTTCGTAAGAACTGTCCTCTGCAGAGAGGATGAAAACAGAATCATCTGCAACTCTGTTCTGGAGTCAAGGAGGGCATTTTACTTGCTTATCCCCTACCTCCTTTCCATTCAGCCAGGTGCACTTGGCTTCCTCTCTTTCTTGATCACCCAGACACCTAGGGACCTTTACAGTTATTCTCCCTGCTGTTCACCCTTCCCCACATTTGGCACATCTTCCTCCTTCTCTTTTTTAGGCTTCAACTTAAATGTAACCTCCTCAGAGAGGACTTCCTTGACCATCCCAACTAAAACAGCCTTCTTATCTGTTTGTTTTCCCAGTGGGCATATTCAAATGGAGGTAACATATAATGAAGAACTTATAATGAAGGTACTTTTTAAAGGTGTGGACTGGGCTAAGGGAAAGCAACAAGGATTGAAGTCCCCTGGGCTCAACTTAGCAGGGGAGTCCTTACCCTGCAGGCCTTAAGGGCAGGGGAATCCTGTGTGGAAGGGCCCTGTCAGGGAGGGGAGCCAGGGGATAAACACCTAACTTCACTCCCCTCCTGTCCTCCAATCTCCTGCTGGTCTCCCCTCACCCCACTGGAAGTTCAGAGTAGGGTGAGAGGGTAGGGTGATAAAGGGTAGAGAAGGGAACTGGAGGGGCAAAGGAAGACATCCAGCACATTTGTTTGTTGACTTTTTCTTACACCCCTTTAGCTAAGAACTGGGTTTGTTTTCTTCACCACAGTATTCTCAGCACCTAGTAGGAAACTGAGACATAAAAAATGGTCAACAAATACTTGAATCAATTACTTTGGCCAAAACCAATTCAGGTCAGTTTAAAAGCTCTCATTCAGAAAGTATGACCTCTGACTCCCCATCATCTCCCTGTGAGATGATCTGACATAAGGATGGGGGTGTGTTCAGCTACTCTGCCTTATTCTGGGATCACAGTGCTCATTCCTCACAATGGGTATGCAGAGGTAGGTGGGGGTGTGGCACTTCTCCAGACTCAGTGCTAGTAAGAAAGCCTGTGCCAGGCACCCACCCTCAGGAGCTGACAGGAGAGGGGGCTGGGGACAGACACAATTCAGAGCTGTGGGAAAAAAAGCTTGGGGCTGATGCTGAAACAACCCAGCACCCATCACCCAGAACCTTGGAAATAAGTCAAGGGGCAGTGGTCTTGAGCTGAGAGGAAGAAATCCAGAGATTGAGTCACTTGCCATATTCTATACTAACCCCCCTTATGCAACCTAGCCCCCTGGGCTGAAAGGAAGGTGTGAGGATTCTTCCAGGCATCCACAGAGATGTCCCCTCCCCCTCAAAGCTCAGGTGACTCCCATCAGTCCCTCAACCTGCCTTAAGCAGGTGAGGGAATAAACCATCTATCAAGATCTGTCTGCCCAAACCAGACCTGGGGAAGGGAGCCTAGGACACAGACATAGGAGAGATGGTGCCTGAGATACACTGAGGCAGAGGCAGGAAAGGGACTGGGTCCTGGATGAGGTAGGCATGGTACACAAGATGCCAAGTGTGGGAAGGCTCTAACATTTGGGAGATTGGGAGGGGGTGGAGTTCAGAGAGAGAGAGAACTCGGAGATCCAGAAAGTTATTCCTTGGTGTCTAACTCAGGCTTTCCCAGCAGTGGTCTAGAAGTCATTGATGGCCCAGGAAAGGCTTTAGCTCTCAGTCTACACTGGGGTCTCTGACATTGTCAGGCAATTAATTCATGATAACTTACTGAATATGATTCATGCGCCCTACCCTGTACTGTATATCTTTGAGGGGAGGAGCAGAGTAGAGGGGCAGGTTCCCTGTGCTGAGACAGCTAGGGGACTGAGTGTAAAGAGACGTTCTTATCCCCTCTGGCCCTCAACTGTTTTATCTATAAAATGTGGCTCACACTATCTCGCTAGTCTGAAGGCAAAGCCCACCAGATGATCTCCTGAGGTCTCCTCCAGCACCTCATGAGATCTGTGATTTTATGGAGCTAATTTTGTTTCTGCCTCTAACCAGCTGTGTGACTCCAGGTAAATCCCTTCCCCTCTCCGAGGCCTCAGTTTCCTCACCTGTAAAATGAGAATTTAGATGAGATCTCTGAGGTCCTTTCAACTCTAGCAAAATGGAACAATAACAATTATTCATGTGATGTGTACCATGTGTGGGCTCTGTTTATCTACAAGCTCATCTCAGAACAACACTAGGAAATAGGCAAGATTATTATTTCTGCTTTGCAGATGAGGAAACTGAGGCACAGAGAGCGGAAGTGGTTGGCTCAAGGTCACACAGCTATTGACTAGCAGAGGGAGATTCAAATGGAGGCACTGAGTGACTATACTATTCTGCCTCTTAAGCTTTAGTTCTACGAAAAAGAAAATGCTCTGAATTTGGGGTTTTCCTGACACAGGCAGATTGTTATTCTCTTCCACATTATCAATTTTCTCATATACAAATCAGATCTCAAGGACTTTCTCTACTGATTTCTCCCCCAGGCACTCAGATTCTCAAGCCTTAGGGGACCAGAACCCCAGGGGATGAAGGACAAAGATGGGAGTAGGTAGGTGGGAGCCAGAGGAGGTTGGTATGGTCGAAACAGAGGTCATGGAACTGGAAAGAAAAGTCCTAGTGCTAGATCAAGAGCTAAGGGACCGTAAAGATTACAGTCATCTGGAATTTTCTTTTGGTCACCTAGGGCAGGAGCTCCCAGACCTATACTTCAAGGTGAGAGAGACCAGTGCCTGAGTCAGCAGGCCCTTGCATAAGGGACTCCGTGATGCTGGAATCTCCCTGCAGGCCTTTGAGATGCTCTCACTTGTCTTTCTTAGAAGAGTATCCAGAGGCCGTTCCAGTTCCTGGGGTGAAGGGGCTGCCTTCAGCTTCCAGAAGGACAGAAGTGGACCAGGGTCTGGGAAGAGCAGAGTGACAGACACACAGGCTGGCTGTGGGGTCGAGCTGTAGGCAGTGTCTGTAATCTGTCACACTCATTTGGACGTGGAAACAAGAAGTATGCAGACCCAGCTACGTACATTTCTTGTCCTCTGAGTCCGCCATGCCACACATGCAAACACACACATGCACACGCATGCACGCACACACACACACACAGGTCCAGGGTACAGCCCAAGCACCGAGTCACAGTGCAATTTTATTGTCACAGAATCATTATGCTGGGGCCCACCTTCCCTTGTCACCCCACTGCTATTTGTCCATGGTTTGTGTCTCATGCTCGGTCTGTGAGGGGCTCTAGGGCCCCAGCAGAGAGGGGTTCCCCAGGGTCAGGCTGGGCCAGGAGAACTGGTGCTCACAGTCCAGCCAGCTGGGCTCAGCTGCAGCCCCCCACACCTTTGATGAGGTTGGCAGCTTCGGGGATCTGGCGGAAGAGGTTACGAAGGGTGTCCAGCTCCTGGGTGAGCTGCTCCACGCGGCTGCGGAGGCTCTCGTTCTCTGCCATGTACTCCAGCACCTTCTGCTGTGTCTCCAGGATGCGCCTCTTGGCCTTGTCCCGGCTCTTGCGCACAGCGATGTTGTTGCGCTCACGCCGCAGCCGGTACTCCAGGCTGTCTTTGTTCACTGCCTTCTTGCCCTTGTGCGAGGGGCCAGCTGGGGAGGGCGCTTTGAGGAGGGGGCTGCAGGGCTGTGCACCAGCAGCCAGAGGGGCCTGAAGGGGAAGGCACAGAGGGACAGAGAGATGAGGGTTGGCGGGGGAAGCAGAGTGGAGGCAGGGGAGGAATCCCAGCAGCCAGAGTGCCACTGGGGTGTCAGAGGAATATAGGATTCAGAGCCAGTTGCCTTCTCCCAGGTTAAAACAGTCATTGTCCTGCCTCTGGGGAGTATGGTAGCCCAGACACACAGGGTCCTCTGCTTGAGACCAAAACTCTCTTTCATGTACTCACTCACTGAGAACACTCTCCCTCACTCTATCTTGAGTCTCCTATTCTACAATTTGCAGGCATTTCTCTTCTAGAAGCATGAGCCTGAGAAACAAGAGGGGGCCTAGTGGGAAGCAGGGAAGCTGAGAAAAGGGCTAAGATTAGGGAAGGGCAGCTCGCCACAGGGGCTGCAGGACACATTGGCTTCCAGCCACATGATGGGGTTCAGGGTGGGAGTGAATTCACAGAGAAGCAAAGTAGGGGGTCACAGTCGGATAGTGAGAACAGAGGGCTTTGGGGTAGGTCAATTTCACAGAGAAACACCAAACACAGACTCATTAGCGAGAGCTCAAAGTTCCCCCATCCACATCAGCCTCTTTCCAGCCCCTGGGTGGCAGGAAGGAGAATTGGCCTACTCTTACCTTGAGGACACGCAGGGGTTGGCTGGGTGCAGCCAGGGCCGGGGGCAGGTGCATGGCCGTCTGCCCACAGTGTGCCACTTGGTACTGCAGGGGATTGTAGCTGCTGCGGGCAGCACTTCGGCTGCCCTCTGGCCCCCGAGGTTCCTCCTTCACGGCCACAGCCCTGGGGTCGTAGTTCCCTGGGCTGCTGTAGATGCCAGGCCCCAATGCCTTCCTGTCCTGGCTGAAGGTGTGTGGAGGGTAGGCAAAGGACCGAGGGTCAGGCGGCAGGTAGTGGGGGAAGGCAGGCGTTCCGGGGCCCTTAAGGCCTCGGGCCTCAGGTGCTGGCTTCACAGCAAAGAGGTCCGAGAGGAGCTGCTCCTCCCCAGACTCAATGTAGGCAGAGAGGTCAATGGAGGCCTCATGCTCACACATGTCCCCCAGGTCCCCAGGTCCCGCTCGGCCCCCTGAAAACTCGAGTGGCTGCTGGCTGCCCCTGGGCGCACACTCATAGTAGGACCCGTGGGACATGGCCGGCCCGCCCCCTTGGCTCCCGGCCCCCGCAGCCCTGCTCCCGGGGCACCCCTTGAGATGCTTGGCCTGCCTTTTCTCAGATTCCCCCTGCCCCAGATCTGCCCTATATCTGCCCTCTCCGCTCTCCTCTGTCACCCACTCCTACGTGGCTTCTCTTCTCCCTCCTCTGCTCTGCTTCCTTTTCCTTCCTCTGTGGTCAGTGCCTCTCCTCTCTTCCTTTTTTTCCCTCTCTCCCTGGGGTGACTCAGGGAGGGGCAGGGCGCACCCCAGAGGGGGAGATGCAGGCCTTAGAGAAAGTGGGTCCCTAGCCTATTGAGGAGATGGTGGGCACTCTTTGGTCAGGGTCCAAGCCAGGGTTCTGGAGATGCCCAGGGGATGCCTTCCCCTCTCCCCGCTGAGCCCAGAGGATTCCAGGGTCCTCACTGAAGGCAACACCTCACTCTGAGTATCCTCCTCCCTCTGACATCCGAAAAGTTCTGTGCAGAATAAGGTGCCAAGTCAGAGTGAACGGAGAAAACCCTCTTCCAGTGCCGACCCCCAGCCTGGCCTGAGCTCCTCCCTTGAAACGCCTCCCTCTGGCCCCCTCAGTGCTGGGCTCCACCTACCCCCCAGGGCAGTCAGTTCCTTTTGTAGCCCCACCTCCCAGGACATCTTCCTGGGTGAAGGCCAGGGGGTGTTGTTTGAGGGGCTCCGGAAGTAGGGATAGGTTATAGGAACTAGCCATACCCAGAGTCCTGTGTTGTGGCCTAGAGCATGCTCATTTGCCGGGTAATTGCACACGGTCTGTGCAATAGTCCAAACACCGATGTGTTCCCAGCCTGGCACAGTGCCCTACTGCTTGCACTTGGCTGAGGTGCCTGCTCAGGACTTGGGACCTGCGCCCCAGGCCCAGGTAGGCTGCTGCCTGGAACTGACAGCAAAACTCCTCTGGTGGCTTCAGCGCCTCTCTCTTCCAGCTCCCCTGCGCTGCCAGAGGCTCAGGCCCACATTTGGGCCTGAGGCTCTGCCTCCCATTTCCTGTGCCCTGGGCTGCAGGGCTCCAGGGCTGCAGGGCTCAGGAGCTCCCTGCAGCTCAGTTTGCTGTCTTTCCTTCTGCCTGGCCGTTGTCTGACCTCCCATGCTGCTCTCTCTTGGGCCCACTTCCTCTTATGAAGCTTGAGAAGCCGTCTCTTTTGTCATCACCTCTTCCTGGGGCTCTGTCACAGAGTCTCAGGGAGAAGGCCCTGGCTCCGTTCTCTGTACTTCTTGGTCTTGTGCTAGGCCTCCCTTCCGTTTTCTTTTTCCTCTGGGAACTCCCAACTCCCTCCTGTCAGAAGCCCTGCTTTTATGTGTTGAACTTCATCTCCAAATGGTACTGTGGGTCCATGAAAAGAAAAGGACACATAGAAATCATCACTGCCTCTTTGCCACCAGAAAATGCTGTGGGTGCTCTGTGGGTGGGCCGGAGGTGTTTACAAGCACACCAAGGGTTGGGTCACAGTGAGTGGGCCACAGTGGGGCAAACGCTGAGGGGATATGTTGCTTTGAACACTCAAATAAAATATGCAATTGTAGACAAGGCCGTCTACAAATCAGACAAGCAACCCCTCTAGTTAGCATCCCCTCTTCCCTTCCTCCCCACCCTCACACCTACCCCAGGAGCTTTTTGTACACGGCCTGAGGTATGGTCAGATGTGTTTTCTCCAAAAGCCTTGACCTGGCATGGGGAGATGTGCGTGCATCCAGATACAGATCCCGGGAATCGCGTGGGGGAGATTTCCGCCCTCTCCCGTTTTCACAAGATCCCGTGCCAAATATGGACCAAAGCTGAGCTACATCTGTTTGGCAGCAGTGCTTCTGTTGAGCACTGGGTGGCAATATTGGTCCAAAATGCTGGACTTGCAGTAGCTGCTGTGCTGGGGAATCAGGTGAACAGCAGAGGGCAGCTTCCCACAGGCCTGGCACACAGCCGACCTGCTGGGCATCAGGAAGGAGGAAGAGGAAATATGGTCAGGGTGGGGGCTTGCAGAGCAGTTGCAGGGAGAATGGGCAGGCTGGGAGGATGGGGGCCAAGGTCTTGTCTCAATAAGGAAAGAGTCTATCCCCTGCCCCTCACTTTGAAGTAGTGATAATGGTTTCCACCAAAAACCCATTGCCGTGGTGACCCTATAGGATAGACTAGAACTGCCCCATAGGGTTTCCAAGGAGCAGCTGATGGATTTGAACTGCCGACCTTCTGGTTAGCAGCCGAGCTTTTAACCACTGTGCCACCAGGGCTACAGTGATAATGGTTAGGCCTTGCATTTTCTGGTAAGTTATGGTTTTTCAATCATTGAAACATACACTTCTGCATGCTAACCATTTCCCTGTGAGTTAAGTAGGACGGTAGGCAAAGCAGACAGTATTTTTATCCCTACCTTATAAATGAGGAAAACAAGGCTGAAAGGCTGAGCCGTCCTATAGGATGCCTCATTGATTCTGGGGGAAAGGGCAATGGGCCTAGGGCTGAAGGGGTGGGCAAGGGGGAGCGTTTGACTCAGAG
This sequence comes from Dugong dugon, assembly GCA_030035585.1. Classification (NCBI taxonomy): domain Eukaryota; kingdom Metazoa; phylum Chordata; class Mammalia; order Sirenia; family Dugongidae; genus Dugong; species Dugong dugon. The sequence continues at coordinate 25,547,945 of CM057472.1, forward strand.
AGTCTCCTTCACCCTCAGTCAGCCCCCATGAGGGAGGGGGTAGTCTGCGTCAGTAGTGAGTGAACTGGGCGCTGAAGGGAGCAGGGAGATGTGCAGATAGAGCTGGCAGGAAATTGGAAAGGTAGTAGATTCCATCACGGTGAGATAAGTGGTCTCAGCTTCTTGCCTCCCAGGCTGGTGGCTGTTGTCGGTGCACTAACATCAGTATTTTCCAGTAACCAAGGTGTTTGGCCAGGGCAGGTGGCACTCTGGACCTCAGGGCAAGGGAGGGGAGTGCTGGAGAGGAAGGGGTGGTGGAGGGAAGTACCAGTCAAGGGCTGGGGGATTTTTGGGTTCTATATTTCTATGGAGTTGCTCAGAAGTGGAAAGGAACCCTCCCTCTTCAGCAGGATCATTTTCTCTTTGCTAAAGGAGCCCTGGTGGTACGAAAGTTAAGTGTTTGGTTAAACTGTAAGGTTGGTGATTCTAACCCACACCGCGGTTCCTCGGGAGAAAAACCTGGCAATCTTCTCCCATATAGATTACAGCCTAGAAAACCCTATGGGGCAGTTCTACTCTGTCACATGGGGTTGCCAAGAGTCAAAATTGACTTGAGGGTACCAACAACAACAACAACCTGTTTCGATGAACAATTCAATAAAAGAATGCATGTGTATTATCTCAGTGACTTTATAACCAGCCCCACTCACACGCCCCCTCCGCCAAGTCTTTCCCAACAGGGAGGAGGCAGTGTGTGGTGGTGAAATGTCAGGGAGAACTGAGCTCAAATCCAGCCTCCGTCACTTACCAGCTTGGTGAACTTGGGCAGGTTACTTAAACTTTCTTGTAAAATAGCAGTAGTAATGCCTACTTCGTGAAAAACCAAAACCAAACCTGTTACCGTCGAGTCGATTCCGACTCATAGCGACCCTGTAGGACAGAGTAGAACTACCCTATAGAGTTTCCAAGGAGCATCTGGTAGATTCCAACTGCCGACCTTTTGGTTAGCAGCCAAGCTCTTAACCACTGCGCCACCAGAACTCTGCCTGCTTCATAGATTTGTTTAATTTTACTTTGAATACGATAATGAATGTAAAGCAGCTGATCACAGTAAATGTTAAGTCTCCTTTTTCCCTTCCTCTGACCTCCACTGGAGTTTTATCTGTGTTCCCTAAGCAGACAGACTACCAGCTGCCTTGTATTTTGTCTCAGTGCGACAAGCATTTTTGAGCACATATCCCCTGCACAGGCTCTGGGGATGTTGTAGGCTGAGCCCTGCCTGCAGGAAGCTCACAGCCCAGCTGGGGAAGCCCACAAGCAGGTGTCTCCAGTGAAGAAAGGGCATCAGCGAAGCCATGAAGTGCACACATATATGCTTAGGTGTATTCTTGTCTTCTTTGCCCTGGTAGACTATTTGCTCAGTGAGGAGAGGGTTGGATACGTCTTTGGACCCCTTCAGCTATGGTGACCATATTTCCTGAATTAAAATTAAGGATAGGTGGGTGGACAAATATGAATATACTTATGGGAACAATGGAAGGAGACCTAGTTGCACAATGGTTAAGCATTTGGCTGCTAACTGAAGGGTCAGGTCTGTGGTTTGAATCCCCCCAGAGGCTTTGCCTCCGCAGGAGAAAAAGTGATCTGCTCCCATAAAGATTGCAGCCTAGGAAACCCTATGGGGCAGTTCTACTTTGTTATATAGGGTTGCCATAAGTCAGAATATGATCAAGAATCAATGGTATTGAAGAAAGAAGTCCAAGCTACACTAAAGGCATTGGCGAAAAACAGGTCTCCAGGAATTGATGAAATACCAATTGAGATGTTTCAACAAATGGATGAAATGCTGGAAGCGCTCACTCATCTACACCAAGAAATTTGGAAGACAGCTACCTGGCCAACCAACCGGAAGAGATCCATATTTATGCCCATTCCAAAGAAAGATGATCCAACAGAATGCAGAAATTATCAAACAATATCATTAATATTGCACACAAGTAAAATTTAGCTGAAGATAATTTAAAAATGGTTGTAGCAGTACATCGACAAGGAACTGCCAGTAATTCAAGCCAGATTCAGAAGAGGACTTGGAATGAGGGATATCATTGCTGATGTCAGATGGATCTTGGTTGAAAGCAGAGAATACCAGAAAGATGTTTACCTGTGTTTTATTGAAATGCAAAGGGATTCAACTGTGTGGATCATAACAAATTATGGATAACATTGCAAAAAATGAGAATTCCAGGACACTAAACTGTGCTCATGAGGAAACTGTACATAGACCAAGAGGCAGTAGTTCAAACAGAATAAGGGAATACTGCATAGTTTAAAATCAGGAAAGATGTGCATCGGGGTTTTGTCCTTTCACCATACTTATTTAATCTGTATGCTGAGCAGATAATCCGAGAAGCTGGACTATAGGAAGAAGAACACAGCATCAGGATTGAAGGAAGACTCGTTAACAACCTGTGATATGCAGATGACACAACCTTGCTTACTGAAAGTGAAGAGGACTTGAAGCTGTTACTGATGAAGATCAAAGACCATAGCCTTCAGTATGGATTACACCTCAACATAAAACAAAAAGCCAAACCAAACCCATTGCCGTCAAGTCGATTCTGACTCATAGCGACCCTATAGGACAGACTAGAACTGCCCCATAGGGTTTCCAAGGAGCAGCTGATGATTTGAACTGCCGACCTTTTGGTTAGCAGCCAAATTCTTAACCACTATGTCTCCAGGGTTTCCCCTCAACATAAAGAAAACAAAAATTGTTCCACAACTGGACCAACAAGCAACATCATAATAAATGTAGAAAAAATTGAAATTGTCAAAGATTTCATTTTACTTGGATCCACAATCAACACCATGGAAGCAGCAGTTAAGAAATCAAACTATGCATTGCATTGGTCAAATCTGTTGCAAAAGACCTCTTTAAAGTGTTACAAAGCAAAGATGTCACTTTAAGGAGTGAGGTGAGCCTGACCCAAGCCATGGTGTTTTCTTTTCTTTTTTTTTATTGTGCTTTAGGTGAAAGTTTACAGCTCGAGTTAATTTCTCATTCCAAAATTTATACACATATTGTTTTTGTGACATTAGTTGCAATCCCCACAATGTGACAGCACACTCCCCCTTTCCACCCCAGATTCCTTGTGTTCATTTGACCGGTTCCTGTCCCTTCCTGCCTTCTCATCCTGCTTTTGGACAAGAGCTGCCCATTTGGTCTTGTATATCCGATTGAACTAAGAACCACATTCCTCATGTGTATTATTTTTTGTTTTATAGTCCTGTCTAATCTTTGTCTAAAGAGTAGGCTTTGGGAATGGTTTCACTTATGGGTTAACAGTGCATCTGGGGGCCATAGTTTCAGAGGTTCCTCCAGTCTCTGTCAGACCATTACGTTTGGTCTTTTTACGTGAATTTGAGTTCTGGTCTACATTTTTCTTGTGCTTTGTCCAGGACTCTCTGTTGTGTTGCCCGTCAGGGAGGTCATTGGTGGTAGCCAGGCACCACCTACTTCTTCTGGTTTCAGGCTGGTGGAGTCTTTTGTTGTTCATTTGGTCCTTTAGTCCTTTGGGCTAGTATTTTCCTTGTGTCTTTGGTTTTCTTCACTCTCCTTTGCTCCAAGTAGGATGGGACCAATTGATGTCTTAGCCATTCACGAGCTTTTAAGATCTCAGACGCTACTCACCAAAGTGGGATGTAGAATATTTTCTTTACAAACTATGTTATGCCAGTTGACCTAGATGTACCCTCAGCTACTCTGTTCCTCAAAGTGTTTGGATGTGTCCAGGAAACTTCTTTGCTTTTGCTTTGGTCCAGTTGTGCTGAATTCTCCTGTATTGTGTGTTGTCCTTCCCTTCACTGAAGAAGTTGATCTTATCTACTATCTAGTTAGTGCTTTCCCCTCCCCCTTCCCCTTCCCCTTCGTAACCATCAAAGAATGCTTTTTCTGTGTTTAAACCCTTTCTCAAGTTCTTATAATAGTGGTCTCATACAATGTTTGTCCTTTTGTGATTGACTTATTTCAATCAGTATGATGCTGTCCGGATTCATCCATGTTGTGAGATGTTTCTGGATTCATCATTGTTCTTTATTGTGGCATAGTGTTCCATTGTATGTATGTACCATAATTTGTTTATCCATTCATCTGCTGATGGGCATTTAGGTTGTTTCCATCTTTTTGCTATTGTGAATAGTGCTGCAATGAACAGGCTGTGTATGTCTATTCATGTGACAGCTCTTATTTCTCTTGGGTATATTCCTAGGAGTGAAATTGCTGGATTGTATGGTATTTCTATTTCCAGCTTGTTAAGGAAGTGCCATATTATTTTCCAAAGTGGTTGTACCATTTTACATTCCTACCACCAGTGTATAAGAGTTCCAGTCTCTCCACAACCTCTCCAACATTTGTTATTTTGTGTGTTTTGGATTAATGCCAGCCTTGTTGGGGTGAGACGGTATCTCATTGTAGTTTGATTTGCATTTCTCTAATGGCTAATGATCATGAGCATTTACTCATGTGTCTGTTAGTCACCTGAATATCTTATTTGGTGTCTGTTCATATCCTTTGCCCTTTTTTTTTTTTTTTGACTTTTTTTATTGTACTTTAGACAAAGGTTTATAGAGCAAACTAGCTTCTCATTAAACAATTAATGCACATATTGTATTGTGACATTGGTTGCCAACCCCATGACATGTCAACCTTCTCGACCTTAGGTTCCCCACTACCAGCTTTCCTGTCCCCTACTGACTTCTCGTCCTTGCCCCTGGGCTGGTGTGCCCATTTAGTCTTGTTTTGTTTTATGGGCCTGTCTAATCTTTGGCTGAAGGGTGACCCTCAGGCGTGACTTCATTACTGAGCCAAAAGGGTGTCCCAGGGCCATACTATCAGGGTTTCTCCAGTCTGTGTCAGACCAGTAAGTCTGGTCTTTTATGCCAATTGAACTAGATGTTCCCAGAGACCATGGTCCCCACACCCCTCAGCCCAGTAATTTGGTCCCTCAGGGAGTTTGGATGTGTCTATGGAGCTTCATGACCTTGCCTTCATCAAGTTGTACTGACTTCCCTAGTATAGTGTACTGTCTTACCCTTCACCAAAGTTACCACTTATCTATTGTCTATTTAGTGTTTTTCCTTCCCCACCCCTCCCCTCCCTCATAACCATCAAAGATTATTTCTTTTTGTGTGCATATCTTTTCATGAGTTATTATAGTTGTGGTTTCATACAATATTTGTCATTTTGTGATTGCCCATTTCTTTTGTTTTTGTAGATTTTGTGTTTACTGAGACTTTATTTTTTCTTCTTTATTTTGATGAGTAGGTTTGTTAACTTTCTTTGTGGTTACCTTGAAATTTACCCTTATCTTCTGTCATGGATTGAATTGTGTACCCCAAAAATATGTGTATCAGTTTGGCTAGGCCATGATTCCCAGCATTGTATGATTGTCCACCATTTTATCATCTGATGTGATTTTCCTATGTGTTTTCTCTATGATGTTAATGAGGTAGGATACTTGGTAGTTATGTTAATGAGGAAGGACTCAATCTACAAGATTGGATTGTGTCTTTAGCCAATCTCTTTAGAAATATAAAAGAGAGAAGTGAGCAGAGAGACAGGGGGACCTCATACCATCAAGAAAGCAGCGCCAGGAGCAGAGTGCATCCTTTGGACCGAGGGTTCCTGCGTAGAGAAGTTCCTAGTCCAGGGGAAGACTGATGAGTAGGACCTTCCTCCAGAGCTGACAGAGAGAGAAAAACTTCCAGTGTAGCTGACACCCTGAATTTGGACTTTAAGCCTACCAGACTGTGAGAAAATACATTTCTCTTTGTTAAAGCCATCTGTTGTTTTATCTCTGTTATAGCAGCACTAGATGACTAAGACATCTTCCTAAGTTTGAACCAGTCTTTTATTACTTGGTATCTCCTTGACTTCCTCTCCAACTGAAAGTTCTATACCTATACCATTTATTCCCGCTTTTATTGTTCTGATGTTGTTGTCATTTACAGATTAACTTCTCTGGTTCCCTGTTATGTCTTTTAGTTTTGATTTATCCTTGACAGTTCATTACCTAGGTTGGTATCTGATGCAATCTTGCATCCTAGATTCAGGCTATCATCTGTTGTTGTTGGTTATCTAACCAAAGGACTCTCTTTAATAATTCTTGTAAGTTTGGTTTGGTTTTTACATATTCCTTTAATTTGTTTATCTGGAAATGTCCTAATTTCACCGTCATATTTGAGTGAGAGTTTTGCAGGATATATTATTCTTGGTTGGCAATTTTTTTCTTTCAAGGTTTTATATATGTTCTCCCATTGCCTTCTTGCCCACATGGTTTCTGCCAAGTAATCAGAGCTTAGTCTTATTGTTTCTCTCTGTATGTGACTTTTCCTTTTTCTTGAGCTGCTCTCAGGATTCTTTCTTCATCTTTGATTTTAGAATTTTCTCTTGGGGTCTATCCTATATAGGGTTCGTTGAGCTTCTTGGATGGTCAGCTTTTCATCTTTCATGATATTAAGGAAGTTGTCTGTCAGTAATTCTTCAATTATCCTCCTGTGTTTTCTGTTTTCTCCCTGTTCTAGAATTCCCATCACTCAAAATTTTTTGCTTTTGATTGTATCCCACATTGTTCTCAGGGTTTCTTCATTTTCCTTCGTTCTTTTCTCTCATTTTTCCTCAAAGAAACTGGTATTCAAGTATTGTCTTCAATTTCGCTGATCCTGTCTTCCATTGTTTCAAACCTGCTCCTCAAACCTTCTATGACACTGTCCATTTCTGAAATCTTGTTTATCTTTTGGATTTCTTATTGCTGGTTTTGGATGATTTCTAGTTGTGAATTTATTTTGACATTTTGTTCCAGTATTATTTTCCTGAATTCTTCCATTGTTTTGTCTGTCTTTTCCATGATTTTGTCTATTTTTTCCTCATTTTTTGTCTGCTTTTTCCTTCAACTCTTGGATAGCCCTGAATATTAGAGATTTGAATTCCCTATTAGGTAGTTCCAGCACGTTTTCTTCTACTGGAAGGTCATCTGGTGTTTTATTTTGGATGCCTACTGGAACCATCCTGTCCTTTTTTAAATATGTTTTGATATTGTCTGCTGTCTTTGGGACATTCAGTAATTATTTTCTTCATTTATTGATTGTAGATTTGTTTGTTTCATCCTGCTTTTTTGTTTTATTTGGTTATGTCTAAGCAGTCAGGCTGGGCATTTTTTGTTTGCTCCTCTGTGGCTACAATACTTCTCACTACCTTGTCCAATGGGCAGGGCCAGTCACTCAGCTATGGTGCAGCAGGATAGGTCCAGCAGATGGGGAGGGGCTGGGATGAGTCATTTGTGGTACGTAGTGGGGCAGGCAGGGTGGGGTTGGGGGTCAGTGCAAGGCAGGTTCTGGTAGACCGTGCCTGTGCTGCTTGGGGGTGCAGTACTCAGCACAGGGTACAGATAGGCAGGAGGGAGGGGGAGGTTGTGATGTATGGAGCTAAGTGGGTTTGGGAAAGAAGAGAGAGAAACAGGAGCCAAAAAAAAAAAAAAAGTGCTGAGGGAGTCTGTGGTTGGAGTGGGGAAAACCCAGGGAAAACATGTGCCAGTGGCTTTCTAGCCAGGCAGTGAGGCACAACCCATCAAGAAGGGACAGATACAGTACATGCAGCTAGGTGGGTGGGAGAAAGGAAAGGAAGGAAGGGAAAGAGAGACAAGAAACCAAGAAAAAGAAAAGATGCCAGGTGGTTGGGAGAAAGGAAAGGAAAAAAATAGAGAAAGACAAGAAACTGAGAAAAGAAGAAAGAAAAAGAAAAGGAAAAAAATTCCCCAGGGGAGTCCGCTGGAAGTGGGTCCCTAGCTGAGTGGCACTGCATAGCCTCTCAAGAAGGAGCGGAGATGGCGCACGGTACCAGGTGTTCAGGAGAAGGGTAAGGAAGGAAGGTGGAGAGAGATAAGACTGAGGAAAAAAATAAGAAAGAAACAACAACAATAACAAAAAATCGCAAGGGAGCCCACCAGAAGCGCCAGGTGTTCAGGAAAAGGGTAAGGAAGGAAAATAGAGAGAGACAAGAAATGAGAAAAGAAGAGAAAAAGAAAAAAAAATGCCCCAGGAGAGCCCACTGGTGTGGTGGCATGGACTCTGAAGTGGAGCTGCCTTGCACAGCCTGTCTAGAAGGAGCAGAGATGGCACATAGTGCCAGGTATTCAGGAGACAGGAAAAGAAGGAAGGTAGAGAGAGACGAGAAACTGAGAAACAAAGAAAAACAAAAAGGGAAAAAGAAAAGAAAAGCCCCCAAGGAGCCCACCAGCATAGTGGTGGGGACCAGGGAAGTGGTTCCCCAGCTGAGTGGTGCTTCACAGCCTGTCAAGAAGGAGCAGAGATGGCACACGGAGCCAGATGTTCAAGAGAAAGGAAAGGACGGAGGTGAGAGAGAGAGAAGAAACCAAATGAAGCCAAAAAAATCAACAACTGCAACAAAAACATGGCACTGAAAGAGCCAGCCAGTGTGGGTGGGGTGAATCCAAGTGGCAAGGAGGCAGCATCTCCCTGGCCACGTGACCTTGGTCCACCAGGAAGTGAGACTTCATCTTATGTATTTTGAACATGTTATCAGGAGGGACCAGTCCCTGGAGAAGGACATCTATGCTTGGTAAAGTAGAGGGTCAGCGAGAAAGAGGGAGACCCTCAACAAGATGGATTGACAATGACTGCAACAATGGGCTCAAATATAGCAAAGATTTTGAGGATGGAGTAAGACCCAGCAGTGTTTCATTCTGTGGTACATACAGGGTCGCTATGAGTCGGAACCAACTCGAAGGCACCTACCAACAACAACATGAGTCAGAATCCACTTGATGACATACAACAACATGGGGACAATGGAACAAAATGTTTGAAGACTGTGCTGACTTGGAAATTTCAAGAATAAGTTTGCTATTCCCACAGCCAATAGCAAATTCCTTGGATACAATGGTCACAAAAAGATTTGTTTTATGACTGTATTAAGAAATGAATGCATAAACAGATACAATTTAAAAAACCAAAACCAAACCCACTGCCATCAAGTCGATTCCGACTCACAGCAACCCTACAGGACAGAGTAGAACTGCCCCATAGGGTTTCCAAGCTGTAAATCTTTACAGAAGCAGACTGCCACATCTTTCTCCTGTGGAGCTGCTCTGGGGTTCAAACCATCGACCCTTCGGTTAGTAGCTGAGTGCTTTAACCACTGCACCACCATGGCTCATTGCTATGATTTCAGTGACTTCTAAAAGGCTCCCAAGTTCCCTAAAGTCAGGCATCTGAAATTCCTAGCATTAAAGGGACAGATAGGGTTAAGACAGTAAAAGCTGGCCCAGGTTAAAAAAAAAATACATGTTTACCTAGTAAGAGAGCCACATTTGCCTATTTCACCAGGTTGAAAGATTAGTAGGTGCCCCCTTATATAGAGAAAGCGCCTCCCTTCTCCACAAGGACAATTGTTTCCATGCAGTGAGAGGGGTTTGGGAGGGCTGGACTTGCCAGAGAGTCCCTGGGTGGTAAAAAGCGTTGAGCTCTCAACTACTAACTGAAAGGTTGGCAGTTTGAACCCACCCAGAGGCATCTTAAAAGAAAGGCCTGGCAATCTGCTTCTGAAAGGTCACAGCTATGAAAACTGCAGAGTGCAGTTCTGCTCCACAACACATGGGGTTGCCATGAGTCAGAATTGACTCCATGGCACCTGGTTTTTGGATTTGCCAGAATCGGGTAACATGGAGGAGACCTCCATCGGCCCAGGGAAAGTGTGTGGGGGAGAGGAGATCCAAAAGGTGGATATGAGGCTGGAGAACAGATTATTGCACAAGACTAGCCTCTGCACAGTCTTACCCTTGCTCTTTTGGGAGGGCCTGATAACCTAAAGGGATTCTAGGACTTCCAAAAGTTTGGAGATTGAAAAGCTGTTTTAAATTATGTTCAACTTTCTCTTTCTTTAAAATTGCTGCAAAGGGGAAGGGACTTGTCCAAGGACACACAGCTGTTTCGTGACTGAGCTGGAACTAAGCGCTAAGTGTCTGGCCTCCTAGCTAAATGCCTCCGTGCCTGGAGGGCCTCGAGCTTCTGTCTGGAAGAATGGCAGGCACAAAGCAGGAGTGTTGGGGGCAGGCCACATCTGGCTGTGGAGGCGTCTTGCCTGCCTGTGTCCTGACATTGTCCCAGATGGTGACGGGTGATGTCTTAACACCTCCCTCCACCAACTCCCACCTAGTCTGTCAGCAGTGTTGGCTCTAGAATGATGCCATTCCAGGACAGACTGCTGGGACAGCTGCCCACAAAGGGAGGAACACAGAAGCAAAGACTGGTTCTAATCCCATCAACTTCCTCTAGCAATTAACCCAAAACACCAGGAGGTACTTCATCCTTGTCCCTGCCTTAACTACTTCCCTTCTTTTTCCTTGTCCTCATCCAATAGTCTGCCTACTCTTCCACCTAGAAATGTTCATCTTAGATGGTTCTGTAAAGCTGAGTGAACCAAGCCTCACACCTTAACACTTTACCTGCCCGCCCCCTCGGTATTCCCCAACCTCACTCCCCGAGTTCCTCCCATCAAGCCCAGCTGGGTGCTCTCCTAACTTCCCCTCTCCACAGCCTCAGCCCATTACTTCCTTTACCCATCCCTGCCTTGGCCTCCCTTGGCTCAGCTTGGCACTGTCTCTACCTTGCTCACATTCTTACACTGGGTAGTAATGAATTTCTTCTTCTCAGCTTGTTTGCAGGCTCTCAGTACAGTGCCCAGAGCAGGAACTTAATAATGATTTGTGACTCCACAGAAGAAATAAAATAGAATGTTTTTGATTCAAAATGTGAGGTAGCTGTTTGAATGCCCTGGTACAAGTTCCTGGGACAGCTGAAAGTTATGGAGAGTGAGAGTTTTTAGGAACGCTATCCTAGAAGGAACCTGGCAACCAAAGACCTCCTAACTAAGACAGGAAATGTCTGGTGTCTGTGGCTCAGAAAGACATTTAATTATCAGCAACACCAAATACTTTATTTCCATTCAAAATTTTATTACGTAAAAGAAAAAAAAAAAAAACCCTCTACAAAACAAACAGAACTCTAAAACCCAAACCAACTCAAAGATAGAAGTTCATTATCCAGGTGTCCAGGTTCTGACTAACCCCACCTCCCCAAAACAAGCTTACATTAAAAAAATCCAAAAGAAATAGAAATACCAGCTTCAAAAATATTTATCCAAAAAGTAAGGCATCCACTTTACAAAAAACAATAATTGAAGGAGGGGAGGAGGCTGGAGGAATCAGAAGAGAGGGAACAAGAGGAAGGTGCCTCCAGGGCTAACCCTGGCCTGCCTAGTGTCCATTCTGCAGGGGCCATAACTCAGACCAAACCTAGCACCTCACCAACAATGGGTCAGGCAAGTCAGAAGGGAAGCTGGAAGATCCAGCCTAGGCAGGAGGGGCTTGCTGGGTATTCCAGTTTAAGCAGATGGAATGGGGAGTCAATGGGAATCCTATGTTCTTAGCACAACAGGAGTGACTGGGCAGGCTACCAGGCCAGAAGCACAGAGAAAGGCAATGTCTACCTGCAGGACAGTCAGAAGCCCACATACCACAGCTGCCTCAGGACAGCGAGGGGTGCTTTCTGATGGGGACCTTCTCAGGGTCTCCAAAGTGGGTGCCATTCTGCCACTGCCCTATCATTCTGCCCTGGAGGCTGTCCAAAGACAGGAGGGTGAGACCAGAAAGGAGGAAGGGGTTATCTGAACTGGCCTTCAGAAAAGACTCTCTCCCCAAACAGTCTCTTAGGTTATGGAATGGGCCCCTCTGGGGAGGTGGGAAAATGCCCTCTCCCCTCTCCTAGGAAAGGCATTTAATACCAAGTCTGTCCTGAGGGTTAGAAATAAGGGAGTATTTTTGGGCCCAGTTCTTGGGTGGGAGGTGACTTAAGGCTGATTTGGCTCCAAGTTCAGGCCTGAAGGGCTTGGGGATCCTTCACATGTGGTCCCAGAGCCAAGGTCCAGAGAGGAGGAAAGCACTGGCAGCACTGGCTCTGTGGATGTGTTGGGGGTGTAGCTGCAAGGATACTGGGGTAACTCCTCCTTTCCGTGGGCAGGGCAGGAGGAGGAGCTGTGCTGTTTCGTCATTAGGGGAGAAACATCCACTACATGGAAAATAAAAACTTTCTGGCTTCTGGAAACTTTGGTACCAAGCTGTGGGAAGATGCAGGAGGCAGAGGCAGGGCTGGGCTTTTGCAAGCAGAGCCTTTCTCAGTATGTTCTGTGGGCCTGGTGGGAGTTAGGGGGAGGGGGCAGTATTCCTTCTCATTGGTCCTTAGCTCAGTGGGGAGGTGGTGTCCTGAAAGAAGCCTCACTCTGGACAGGAAACCCAGGCTGGGGTGGGTGGTAGAGGAATAGTGGGGAGAGGGCAGGGAAGAGGGCAGAGGGAAGCATCCCCTCTGATTTCTTGGGTCCCCGGTCTCTCCAGCTGACCTTTAATGGGGACGTATTTGCTTGAGTCTGCCCCTTCTCTCTGAGCTGAGGCCTTCCCTTAGGCTCAGGAATGGGGAGGGAAGGCAGTACTGAACTCAAGTTCCTGAGGAGGCAGCTGAGGGCCTGTGTGGGGAGGGAGGGCTCTGTAGGGCACTCTCGGCATCTCCTCTCCCCTCTAACCACTCAGAGCATGGGCAGCCCTGGTGTGGGGACCTGGGGGTGAGAGGCTGGTTCTTTGGGTCCAAATGTCAGTGTCTTTGTTTACAACTTCTTACCACCCATATCCAGGTCCTGCCCCTGTCTGACAGAAGGGTATATGTGTGTGTGTGTGTGCTGGGGGGACCCCAGACAGGGAAGCAGGGCAGAAAGGGGGATGAAGGAGGGAGGAGCCAGCTGAGAGGGGTGTAGCAGTCCTCAGGCCTGGGGCTGGTCCTCGGATCCCTGCTCCTTAGAGGGAGTGGGAGAGTACATGGGCTGCTGCTGCTCTTCCATCTCCTCAGTCATATCCTCTGCTCTTAAGCCCCCCTCCACCTTGGGGTACACGACCACACACATCTTTTGGCTCACCAGGGTTAGCAATTCTGCAGGAGAACAGACAAGAACTGGGTCAGTTCTGAGTGTCCCTCCAACCCTGCCATCCAGGCCATGGCCTTTCCCATCTCTCTTGCCCCAGGTTTTGCCTCAGCACACAGCCAGGGGATGGCCACCTCACCTGCCTCCTGTGTCTTCTGAATAGCCTGTTTCTGCTGGCTGCCCCTTGTTCATCAAGGCCCCAGTCTTCCTCCTTCCCTACCCCTATTAATCACTGATTCCAGAAGCACAGGGATTCCACTGATTCCAGGGTCTACACTGGCCTCTTCCCAGCCTAGGGCAGCTCCTGCAGGATGGCTAACTGGTTGCCTATTCTTGCAGGTCTAAGGCTTGTGTAGAAATGTCAACTCTACTCAGAGGTCTCTGGGAAGACACCTGCGTTTTCCTGCTACTGGCTCTTTCTCCAGAGCTCTTTGGACCCAAGTTAAGATGAACCTAGATCTTCCAATCCTGTATCTACCCTGTGTCTACCCTGCAGACCACTGATCACTCTATTCCAGATCAGGAGCCCTTCTAGCCACCCAGAACCTTCAACAACTCACCAATGAAGTCATTGAAACACTTGGGCTTGTGTTGCCAGTAAACACCCAGGAAATAGACAGGCACGCCAGTCAGCATGATGGCCAGGCCAATGCCACATACCACTGGCTCCGACCACAGGCTGAAGACCAGCAGGAAGGCCCAGAACAGCAAGTAGATGATGGGGAAGAACAGGCTGATCTGTAGTTGGAGCAGAGACATCATTAGCTGGGTGGACTCCACAGCTCAAGATCAGGGCATCCTCCCTCCTCTTCACCCACAGTGAAGTATCCTTGAGGGAAGAAGCCAGGCTTCCCTCAGTTCTGTAGCTATCACACTCCAAGCTCTGATAGGCAGGTACTATGTCAATAAATGTTGGTGAACTTGGGCAGTGGGATAGGAAGAGGACAGGGGAGCTAGGAAGGGAATGATCTTCATTGTCCATTTCCTCCCTCCTAGATGGGATCATACAAGGCTTCATTATCCATGTCATATGCTTGTGGCAGCCAGAGGAGCCCATGGGGACTAGGAAACTTGGGTGTATACTTGCTGAGGTCCTCGGATGGAGAAGTGGAGATGAGCATTAAGGGCAGGAAGGAAATGACCCGGGTCAGTCAGACTCCCTGCTCTTCCCCTACTTCTAGGCACAGTGTGCAGAATGTCCATGCCCCTCCCTAGGATCAGCCCCAGTATGTTTCCAGGAATTTAAAAAGACAAACCTGCCAAGACCCAAGAAATGAGGAAGCCCAGCATAGTATAATGCAGCCTAGGGCCTTGAGTTTACTTCAAAAAACAGCATCAACTCCACAAATTCACCCCTTTTTGTCAATCACATGTGGAGACTTCCCAAGATTCCTCTTTCTTTCTTCTCCCTGTCCTTCCCTCTCAGAGGGTATGTGTGTGGTGGGGAGGGGAGTTATTTTACCTCCTCTTCCTTCTAGCAAGTTTTCTCAGAGTGGTGGAAAAGTGGTAGTGGAAATGCCAGTGTGGGACAGAGATTTGGAGAGCCCTTGATTCCCCAACTGGAAGAATCTTCTAGAAGCATTTAGTCTCCCTCTGTTTCCAGAATAGGATTGTTCAGATTGGCTCAGGGTTACTCTCTCTTCTTTTAATTTGCAGGAGAACTCATAGCACTCTAGCGTGTTTTGTTCTAACCTCCCCCATCCATTCCTATCCCAAAGTTACTCCTTTTAGCAACCAGTAGATTCATTAAGCAACATACTCTGTGTAGGGCTATAGTCATTTATAAAAGGAGATCATGCAGGGCAGAAGCGTACTGGAAGCGTCAAGGAAGAGGAGATACTTGAGGCCCATTTGCAAAATGACTAGAATCTGGATAGGCAGATGGGAGGATGAAACTCATTCTGGGATAGAAACATAGCACAAGTGAACCCAGCTATCCAGAGGGGCAGGGAGGAGACTGACCAAACTAGAGGGTCCAGGAAAAATGTTGGAGAGATCAGAGAGCCTTGAAAAATCAGCTGGAGTTTAAGATTTAGAGTGGCAGGAAACAAAAGAATAACATGATAAAAATAAAATTTAATCTAACTTATTCCCCCAGCTGCAGTCTTCTCTAATCCTGTCGTCAGTGGAGAATAGAAATGGCTGCCTCATTTACACATGTCCCTTGCTTCCCAAAGGGTCTGCTACCATCAGAGAGATGATGATCTGAGGTCAGCAGCCAAGAAGAGGTGACTTAAAAATCTGAGCCAGTAGAGGAGAAGGGAACCCCAAAGGGAGGTTCTCACCTTAATGGGGCGGGGGATGTCAGGCTTCTTCCAGCGAAGGACTATCTGTCCAGCAATTGTGACTCCATAGAAGAGGTAGTTGATGAAGCCCACATAGTTGATGAGTGTGTACATGTCACTGGTGACCAGCATCAGCAGGGTGGATATGCACTGGGGAAATGGAAGAACCTCGTCAGTGATTGAAAGGTATTCAGAGGCTAGAGGAGGTGTTTACACGTCAGGTGGCCATTCTCCTGCCTCCAGCTAGATGAGGCCATTTTATAATGGATGTCTCAAAATGGAGACTTTACCACCTCCCCTAGTAATCCAGGCCATCACTAACACCTTCATTGCCAGGAAGTTCTTATTGCAGGGGTGATAAAATTTTTAACCATTGGTATGGCATGGGCACTAACCAATCAGAGTGGACGCTGGCCATAAACAATTGGATTGACTACAGGGCCATATGTTAGCCCTGGTCTCTTTTACCTTTCTCCCTTGGTTGTAGCTCAAGTTAATTTTTTTTTAAATCCCTCAGGAAGGTTGTTAACTGTAGATTAAGGCTTTAATCTTGCCCTCATCTTTTTTTCTGGCTGAGTCATCTAATTTATTTGCCTTTTCCTTTTTAACTTTAACAGTTATATAGCACTTAGTATGTACCAGGTTCTACTCTTAGCATTCTACAAATATTTACTCATTTAAACCTCCTAATATCCCTCTGTGCTCTTCTTAATAGAGTCCATGTTCCAACTTCAAAATCATCTCAGTGGCTCTCTCGGAGCCATGTTCTTTCCCTCTGCTAATTTGTGAGGCCAAAAAAAGGCTCAGTTCTCCTGTGAGATCTGATGGTGAGAATAATTGAAAAGATTTTAATGGGTTAATAGGCCAGATTCTTGCCATACCAGCCTTTCAGTCCTAATATTGCACCTATGGCTCAAACTCTGTTCATGGCGTGCTGGCCTTCCCCAATCACTTTCACAGCTAACCAGTCAGGATAACCTTCATCCCACATTTGAACATTCTGAAATTCCCCCCAATGTTGTACAGTGCCCTTGACTCCCGAGAGCTCTGTTATTTTGGTTTCTAACTGCTTCTCCATTGGACCAAAGTAATTTTCAATGTTTTATTCAGGATCTAGAAACAAATAAACCAACCCCAAAGCCCCAAAGGGGACATGTCTCTGCTTCTTCCTTTAGCTCTCTCTAAGTGATTCTACTCTGGGGTCATTTTAATTCCATTTTTCTCCTATCCCAAATTTCCTTTCTTCCATTTTCACTTTACCAGTCTTCCTTTTTAAAATGATTTTTTCTATTTGGCTTAACACTCTGAATGTTTCCATGATGTTGTCTGAGAGGCTAGCAGGGCCTCCTGGTGCAAGAAGATTGATGGGGAAGGGCAGGGGGTGCTCAGTGATCAGCTAGGTGTGGAGGAGAGCCGGGAGAAGAGGAATTTGTGAGGTTGTAGAATCTTGGGGCAGTCATTTCAGTCTGACTCGTGGGACTGGAGGAATGGAAATGAGCTGGCCTGAGAGCCTTGAGGTGTTTCAGGACTCAGGGTCTTTTCTTGATAAAAAACCAGTTGTCAGTTCCGACCCATGGTGACCCCTTGGGTGTCATAGTAGAAACATGTGCCACCGGGTTTTCTATGGCTAATTTTTCAGAAGTAGATCACCAGGCCTTTCTTCTGAGGTGCCTCTGGGTGGACTCAAATCTGCAACCTTTCGGTTAGCAGCCAAGCATGTTAACTGTTTGTACCACCCGGGGATTCCTGACATTAGTAGAGCCAATGCACATCATTTGCTGGATTATCTAAGACCCAGTGAAACCTAGCAGCAGACCAGGAGGGTGACAGGCATGTGTGGAAAGTGTGAGTCCCAGCTCAGAGCAGGTACAAAGAGAGGCAGGGAGGGTATAGGTAGAACTGGCAGCAGGAGGGGCCCTTACTGTGAAGAGCAGGGCTGGGATTGGGGTGCAGCGCTTCACGTGGATCATGGCCAGCACGATGGGAAGGTGGCCTTCCCTGGCTCCAGCAAAGAACAGCCTGGCAGAGAGAAAGGCAGGTCAGCCTGGGAGAGCCCATGGATCACACACAGCGACTCCCTCCCGAGCCTGGGCTCCCTCATTCATGCCTACCTTCTGCCCCAAATAGGAACTATCTCCCACCCCAACTAGGTACCCACCTTCACGTGTACACCTCCCAGGCCACTAGTCACAGGACCCACGTTCACAAATGCAGGTGCAGGCAAATGCAAGGCAGCCAGTGGATTGGTGGATGGATCCCAGGTGCATGGAGACCCTGAGCATGGTCTCAGCAGATCTGGCTTGCTGATGATTCTACTGTTGCTCTGTAGGTGGCTCACAATGCCTAGAAGGCACTGCTGGGGCAGCTTCTCTCTTTTGCCTAAGGCCTTAATCCCTTTAAAAATGTGCCTTCCGCACTCCTCAAGGGAGACAGGTTATCTGATACACTGGGATTGTATGTACTATATATTGAAAATCTTAGAAACACTCATATCCTAACCAGAAATGGTTACCTCTGTGGGGGTGTGGAGTTGAACAGAAAGTGACTTGAGGGGATTTAAGGGATATGTAGGAATGTTCTATATCGTGTTTTGGATTATGGTTACATGGCTGTCCACAAGTATCAAAACTCATCAAACTAAACACTAAGATCTGTGTAGTTTATTGTTTGTAAATTATACCTAAAAATTGATATCTTTGAGCTACTTATTCTATCCCCAAGAAGTCATCCTCAAGAAATGAATAGAGTTGGTCAAAGATATACATACAAAGATACTCTGATGATAATAAAAAAATTGGAAACAACCTAAATGCCTAAAATTAGGGGCTTGATTAAATAAATTATGGTGTATCTATATTTTATAGCCATAATAACGTTTTTGAAAAACATTTGATTACCTGAAAACATGCTCACAATATAGCATCAGATGAAAAAAGCAGAATAGAAAATAGTATGATTCCATATAATATGATTTCAATTACTTTTAAAATTATTTCTGGGCATGTAGAAAAATACAGTAACATACCAACTGATCATCTCTGGGTGGTGGAATTATGAATAATCTTAATTTCCTTCCTTATACTTTATAGGGAAACCCTGGTAGTGCAGTGATTAAGAGCTACAGCTGCTAACCAAAAGGTCGGCAGTTTGAATACACCAGGCGCTCCTTGGAAACTCTATGGGGTAGTTCTACTCTGTCTTATAGGGTCACTATGAGTTGGAATCGACTCAATGGCAACGGGATACTTTATAGCAAAATTTTAAAATTCTAAAATAGACAGGAAATTCATGATCAAAATAAAAATAGTTTTTCAAATTAAAATTTTTTATTTTGAGATAATTGTAGATTGACATGTAGTTGTAAGAAATAATACGGAAATATTCTGTGTACCCTTTATGGGTTTCCCCCGATGGTATCATCTTATAAAACTATAGTACAAGATCACAACCAAGATATTGCTGTCTAAAAGTTACTTCTCAAAAGAGAAATTTTAACATAAAAAGCACCTTTCTTCTCCTTGCCTATCTTAAGAGAAAACAAGATACTATAAACTGTGACAGTTATTTATATATTAGTTCAAATTAGACCACTTTTTTCTTTTTCTAGGACTTTGTTGGGGAAGAAGCACCTAAAGAGTGAGAGGCAGGAGATGGTGTGATGGGGCAGAAAGGCATAGAATCAGCACGCTGGAGTTCTGAATAGAATCATCACTTACTCTGTAATTTGTGTATATGGGAGAGTGGAGATAACAGCAGCAGATCGTCAGAAGTGTAGGAGTTGACTGTAGCCCCAAGTACCCATATGCATTTGCCATCAACTACCAAGGCCAGTGCCACCAGCCTTATGCAGTCATGCAGCATCCCTGCCCCTGCCCCATGCTACTGGCCCTCTACAGTGCAGCCTCTTGTGCCAAAGAGAGAACCAGTCTCATGCGCATAGCCAGGGTCCATATTCACATTCCTCCCCACGTACAGCCCAGACCAAGTGCAACTGTCTGGTCCAACAGCATTTGCAAGTGTCAAGTTCACAAGAGACAGTCTTTGCCTTGCTAGCAGACAACAGAGGAGACACAACGACATTAAGCATAACACACACCCACACACACTCCTACTTCTCAGAAGGGATCATCCTCTCTATACCCCTAAACACAAAACAGTGAGAGCAAGAAAGAAAAAAGGAGGGAGGTGGGGAAGAAAGGAGGAACTGGAAAAATGATCAGAGGAGGCCTGGGTGGGTGAGATCGTGCCTCTGAACCAGCGGCGGGGCACACCATGCACCGCCACCACCTGCATGCACACATGACTATACACATGCACACAGACCGCTGCTCACTCTGCCTGAGGCACAAACTCCACTCTAAGGAGACTGCAGCCAGTCACTCTCCTCCAACAGATCCCAGTGAGCCTGCTGGGTCACTGTCTTCCACTGCTCGCCCTCGGCTGGGGCCTCCAGGTAGCCACTGCTCCTGTGTAACATGCACACAAGGTTGCTGTGGGTGAGCCTCATAGGGCCTTGGGGTGCAAGTGACACCTGCACTACCTCTTTCCTGTCTTGGGCCCAGAAAATATGGCACTCCCCTGTCATTTCACTGGAACTCTTCCCTGATGTGACAGGTGGCTTTGGAAGCAGCTAAGTTCAGGGACTCACTGCTTTCCCCATCTCTTCTGGGTGGGACTGTCCCCTGGGGACAGGGACTCTCCCAGAGCCTTGGGAAGACCCTTTGGAGTACGCAGTGGAAATCATGTGGCATCTGCTGGCCTTAATAGCTCATTCTGGCCTTACCTTGCATTCATTCAGCTCAAGATACAAGAGACAGCAGGAGGAGACACCAAGAAGGGGCCAGATTCCTGGATGTGTGGAGTTTGGAACTGGGGACACCTGGGCCCACCTGTGCTTCTGGCTTCCCAGAGTATTTTGAGGAGCAGTTGTGGCTAAAAGACAGGCTCTTTCTTTGGACAAATGCTCTCTTTTTGCTCTTCCCCATGCCCCTTGCTTCGCGTGCTCCACTTGAGTCTCACGTAGGCCATGCAAAGTCTGCCCACAGGCACCTGTCTGGTGAGCAGGGAGGAGCCCTGCATCCTCAGGGGCACACAGAGATGATCCAATCCACATGCAGTCCAGTCCCATAACTTTCCCACCCATGGGAGACCAGACCCAGAGGCCCCAGGCACAGGTCTCCCTTCTGGTCCCTCTCAGAGTGGGGTTCCCTTCTAGCCAGCAGCAGCTTGTTTCCAGAAGAGTGGGAAAAGGGGCTCTAGGGCTGCAGCCAAGGCACTGTCCTGCCCCCCAGCCACAGCCCCCTGACCTAGGACTGCACAAGGCTGAGGGCTTCCTCAGTCCTCTGCTCCATTTGCAATGTGAAGCGCCTAGGGCCTGCATATCACACATTCTAAGTAACCATGTCAGTAGCACACAGCCCTCTGCATCCACACTGACATTGCATACCCTCGTGTAAGCACATAACCCCCTGCCAGGACACCACCCAGGTGCCTACACAGACCCCTGCTGACGGAGACAATTCCCCACATATAGACAGAGCAATGTGCACAGCATAGTGGCCCCCCAGTCAGGGAGGGGTCCAGGCAGCACTCACCGGGAGGAGGTGAAGAGAGACCCATTGACACCTCCAAATGTGGACAGGGCAACAGAAATGGGCATGATCCAGGCCATGATGCCCAGGAGCTTCTCTCCAAAAGTCTGGGAGAGAAAACAAGGGGAGAAGGGGAAAGGAGAGGTTACAACTCAGGCAGAGTACACACCCCAGAAGCAATGACTAGTATACCAGCTGTTCTCCCCTTAACCCACCATTGGGCCCCCCACCCATTAGCATGCACTTCACTGCTGGGAATGCTTCTCTCCCATCTCCCCCCTTGCTGATTCTCTGGCTAAGTTTCTTGAGAGGAGGAACATCTATAGTACCCTGCCCCCTTGTGTACCACTTCCCACTGTGGTAACTACACAGTGGGGTTTGATAAATGTTTTGGGATAATTAACTGTAAGAGACAGTATATGGTGTTAATAATAATGATAAACATTTATTATCCCTGGTTTGTGGATGACAAAACCAAGGCACAAAGTGATTAAGTAGCATGCCTAAGACCACGTATCCAGCAAGTAGAGGGGCCAGGACTGGAACGCAGGTGTGTGAGTCCAGGTCTCAAGTACATCATACCATTTCTCCAGCACAATGAGGGACATAGGCTTGTTGTGAGTCAGGCAGATCTGGGCTCAATTCCTAGCCCTCCATTTAGGAGTGTGAGACCTTGACCAAGGGTCATGCTTTTTGAGTCTCAGTTTTCCCATTTGTAAAACAGGCATGAATTCTAGTTCATAGGATGGTTGTGAGGGTTGTAAGAGATGATTTTGGGGGAAAGTTATAAGAACGAGCCACTATTTAGGCTGAGAAAGAAAAGGTTGTTAAGGTATAGACTAGTGTTCACATATTGAAAGAATATAAAATTAGGGTGACCAGCCTTTTCTATATATTCAGAGCCAGGTATACACTTGATTTATAGCACATTATGGGGAAAGGAAACAGCAGTGCTGGTGGGAGAAGGGGCTGTTTACAATAGCTGTCCTGCTGGGGAAGGCTCTTGGTCATGGGAATAGGCTACACGGGAAACTGGAGAACCTCTTGCTTTAGAGTCTTCAGAAATAAGACCAATGACAACACTGTTTGGCAGGATAGGGTTGAGCCCAGCCTAAAGCCAGGTGAGGTTACAACATGGTTCCCAGTCTTTCCCAGATATCAAGGATCCCAACCCCTTGGACCCACATGATCTTTTCCCCAAAAAATGCACAATGCACATAATTTAAAAATTTTCTCTGCACATACTTTTCCATGATAAGGGAAGGATTCAAACTGCACACTTTCCAGAGGAGGAAAGAGAGGCAAACAGAATGGCATGTCTTGTGAAAGTTTATGTTTTTTGAGGTGGAGCCTATCTCCTTTACACAATCGTTAGATTTTAAGGGATTGGCAAACTTTCTGGAGGCCCTGGGTAGTATAAAGGGTTAATGCACTTGAATACTAACCAAAAGGTTGGAGGTTCGAGTTCATCCAGAGGTGCTCCAGAAGAGAGGCCTAGAGATCTACTTCCGAAAAATCAGCCATTAAAAACCCTATGGAGCATAGTCCTACTCTGACATACACGGGGTTGCCCTGAGTCAGAATCAACTTGATGGCAACTGGTTTAAACTTTTTCTGTAAAGGGTCCAATAGTAAATATTTTTGGCTTTGCTGGCCATATAGTTTCTGTCACAACTACTCAATTCTGCTGATGTAGCTGTTCTAGGTACAACCTAGCTGTCAGTTTGCTCCTGGGCACTTGAAGATGCCCCAGCGAGGACAGTATGTGGTTTCTGCCCTGGAAATTAGAATGACTTCCAACTTCACAAGGCCACGTAGCAAGGAAAAATGAGTGAGGCTAAGCAAGCAAGTCTGTGTCAACATTCATGGTCTGAGAGACTAGGAGTTTGATTTCTTACCACAGCGACTGCATTTGATGCCAGCAGCTCCTGAGGGGACATTGCAGTGACATAAGCAATATTGGCAAAGACATACACAAATGTGACCAGTGGGATGGAGATGTAGATGGCTCTGGGAAGGTTCCTGTAGAGGAAGAGAAGATGAGAGGGGGAAGCCATGGCACCCAGGGACCACCTGCCTCACTGTGGGGGTCTTGGGAGTGCTTTGTATCTTTCTTGCAATCTTCGATGATACTTTCTCCCTGGGAAGTATATTTTGTCTCAATACAGGCAGAATAATTTGAAAGAATGAAACCATTTAGGCTGGAAATACGCCTCACACCTGCTGATAACTTCTTGACCTGAATCTACACAATGTACCCCTTCCCCCTGCTTCAAGGCACAAAAATTGGCCTGTCTTGAGACAGGTGAGTAAGATGCCCTGAAGCCTCCTGGGGTACCTTTCATTCTCTAAGGCAGTGGAGTTATCTCAGCACAGTTTTCAGCTTTTAACCTGCTCTGGGACAGTCACCGGATCATTTTTCTCCTCCTGGCAGAGTAGGCGACAAATAGTAGTTCCTTGGAAATGAGCTGTTTCTTCAGGACAGACCAGATCATGGTCAGAACAAAGGAGTGGGGTAGGGGGAGAAGTGGGCAGTAGGTATCTATCTGGCTCACTCTTTCCAGTAGGAGCTGCTGTGTCCTTCAAGGGAAAGTGGAAGAGCTAGGCTATTATTTCAACTCACTTGTAGGGATCAACAAGTTCCTCAGTCACATAATTAAGAAAATTCCAGCCTCCGTAGGCAAAGGAGCCCTGAAGGAAAGCCAGTGCAACGAGGCCAATGTCGGGCTCTTGGAAATTCTCAAACGCGTTCTTTGGCTCCAGCCAGAAGTATTCTCCTGTGGACACAAAGGGCAGGAGGCTATTCAGAGAGACGAGTCAGAGGCCCTGGCAGCCTCTGGCCTGCCTGGTCCCATCTCTTGCCCCTCCTGCAGCGATGACACCAGCTCTTTGTCTTGTCTCCAGTGAACCCAATATATTGGAGAAGTGGGGCTAAACAGATCGGGGAAATGCAGATCAGAACCTATCAGAACCAGAACATAGTAACCATGAGTCCAAATGGGGATTTAGGGTAAAGCACAATTCTGAATGTTCCTTTTTTTTTAAATTGTACTTTAGATGAAGGTTTACAGAACAAACTAGCTTCTCATTAAACAATTGGTACACATATTGTTTTGTGACATTGGTTACCAACTCCACAACATGTCAACACTCTCCCTTCTCAACCTCGGGTTCCCTATTACCAGCTTTCCCGTCCCTTCCTGCCTTCTAGTCCTTGCCCCTGAGCTGGTGTGCCCCTTTAGTCTCATTTTGTTTTATGACCCTGTCTAATCTTTGACTGAAGGGTAAGCCTCAGGAGTAACTTCATTACTGAGATAAAAGGGTGTTCAGAGGCCATACTCTTGGAGTTTCTCAGGCCAGTAAGTCTGGTCTTTTTTTATGAGTTAGAATTTTGTTCTACATTTTCCTCCAGCTCTGTTCAGGACCCTGTATTGTGATCCCTGTCAGAGCAGTCAGTGGTGGTAGCCAGGGCACCATCTAGTTGTACTGGACTCAGTCTAGTGGAGGCTGTGGTAGTTGTGGGCCTTTAGTTCTTTGGACTAATCTTTCCCTTGTGTCTTTGGTTTTCTTCATTCTCCCTTGCTCCCAACAGGGCGAGACCAATGGAGTATCTTAGATGGCCGCTCACAAGCTTTTAAGACCCCAGACTCTGCTAACCAAATTAGAATGTAGGACATTTTCTTTATGGATGTTCCTTTTTTAAAAAAAAGTAAAGTTACTTGGAAGAAAAGGCCAGGCGAGGTCACCGGGGAGGGGAGGGTAAATCGGGAGGCTGGCTGGCTGCCCAGGCAAATTTGCTTGACTTTGGAGATGCAGGACTGGAGTCACTGGCAGCCTCCTGACCACTGTTCCGATATCAAGGTTTGCACATTTTTGTGAAGAAAGCACCAAGAACAGCAAACACTCAAATAATGATGTATTAGTTAAAGCTTACATTTCTTTGATGGTATCCTTCTATCTCTTTCTAAGGTATGTGTTCTGTTTTCCTTATCAGAGTATAAATTCTCTGAAAATAGAGTTCTTTGGCAAAGAACTCTTTTTCTTTTTTTTTTAAATTAATTTATTTTATTTTTGTTGTTGTTATTGAGTATACAGCAGAACATACACCAATTCAAAAGTTTCTACATGTACAGTTCAGTGACATTGATTACATTCTTCCAGCTGTGCAACAACTCTCATCTCCTTTTCTGAGTTGTTCCTCCCCTATTAACATAAACTCACTGCCCCCTAAACTTCCTATCTAACCTTTCGAGTTACTGTTGTCAATTCTGTTGCTCTCCTATCCTTTAGTATAGTGTCTGGTACATAGTGAGCCCTCAAGAAAGGTTGCTGGTTGAGGTTGTAAAGAAATACAGTGTGACTGACTATGAATTATTTATTTATTTGTCAGTAATCTAGTATTTGGACAAAGAAATAACGGCGTTGGATTGGTCAGGAGAAAGAACTGAGACCAGATTAGGAGGGACTCGCTGACTTTGAAAAGACAGTACAGTGATTTTCTTAAGTCTAAATTCCTGAAAACAATCTAACCTGATAAAGAACTTAACCCAACTGATTTATAATAGTCATGTACCTTATATAGCAGAAACTTAATTAAGTTTCCTGGAGTAAAAATCGCAGCACTTGCACTGCATTTAGGGCATATGGGCAGGTGGGGGGGGTCTCCCCATTTGTCATCTGACTTTCTCCATGAGGTACTGACGCTGGGCAGAACCTAGTGGTGCCATGGGTCGCCCATGGAAACCAAATATAGACTGGGGTTTGGAAAGGACCAAATCCAGTGGGGAATGTTGGTGGGGGCCCCAAGAATGTAGACTGTCTCTTGTAGAGATTATGAGTAATTTTGAAGCATATAAAAACTGCTCTTCTGTCCCGTATTTTTAAATATGTACCAGGTATAATATCAAATGCAGGGATCTTCCTGGGGCTGGGGCAAGAGGGCAATAGGAGTCCTGACTCCTTGCTGTGCTGGAACTATGGGGTTAGCGTGGGAGGACTGACCTCTGCAAACTAGGGGAGCATTCCCTACTCCCAACCACTCTGGGGAAAATTATCTCTCCCCTTTTATCAAGCAAGCAAAGAAAAGAAGTCATTCAAGGTTAGAGTTAGGACATCGCAGGGTGTGCACACATCCAAAGATAGTGTGAAGGGATGTATGTATATACAAGGAGTGAAAAGCAGGGTGGGGCCCTGTCGTTCTGATGACACTCACCTTTGCAGATCTGCACCATCCCCATGATGATGATCAGGGCTAGAGCCAGGAGCTTCCCAGCTGTGAAGATGTCTTGAACCCGTGTGGCCCATCGCACACTGGAACAGTTGACCCATGTGAGGAGCACTGAAATGACAGATCCCCACACATCCCCTTCAGGGGCCATAATGAGGCTGCGTGACACCCACAACACAGAAGCAGAAATGCTCCTTGCTTCTGACGATGGGATTATAACAGGTGAGCCAAACATCCCACAAGCTCAGCCCCAGTGACCAGAAACTTTGGCTAGGTTAATGGGTTACAAATGGGGATTACTTGCTCCAAATTAGAGCTTGGTCAGAGCATGCCCTGCCCAGGGCTAAAAGCCAGAAGTAGGCATGGGAGCGTGGGCACTGGCTTTGAGGGAAAAAATCAGTGTCTGATCAGGGCAGGAGTGTGGACTTTGTCTTCAAGCCATCATACATACAAGCCCTGAGAAGCTGGTGGGATTCTGGATGTCACTTTCCTGAGCCTGATTTAGGGGCAACAGAGGTCTGAGTGAATTTTTTTTTTAGTTAGATTTATCAAAGTATAATTTACACACAGAAAAATTCACCTTTTTAAGTGTACTGTTTGATGAGATTTGACAAGTGTATTTAGTCTTTTAATCACTACCACACTCAATATATAGAACACTTCCAACACTCCAAAAATTCCCTTGTGCTTTGTGCTCCTTTGTGCCTTTGTGTCTGGCTTCTTTCACTTAACAATTCTTTTGAGATTCACCCATGTTGTTGCATATATCAGTAGTTTGGTCCCTTTTTTATTGTTAAGTATATTCCATTATATGAATATATCAGTTTGTTTTTTTTCATTCAACAGTTGATGGGCATTTGGGTTTGCTTCCAATTTTTGGCTATTATGAGCAACATTGTTATAAATACTTACATAGATATCTCTGAGTGGGTCATAGGGCTCTCTGAATGGGGTTTTCATTTCTCTTGAGTAAATAACCATTAGTGGGATTCTGGGTCATATAATACATGTATGTTTAACTTTATAAGAAACTGCCAAACTTTTTTTCAAAGTGGCTGTAGCATTTTGCATTCCCACCAGTGATCCACGATGGTTGCTCTTTCATCTTTGCAGGCATTTGATACTGTCAGTTCTTAAATTTTGGCTATCCTAATAGGTGTGTCAACTCGATGACACACAATAACAACACAACGATAGGTGTGTAGTGGTATTTCACTGTGGTTTTAATTTGCATTTCCCTAATGACTAATAGGAGCTCTGGTGGCACAGTAGTTAAGAGCTTGGCTGCTAACCAAAAGGTTGGCAGTTCAAGTCTACCAGCCGCTCCTTGGAAACTCCATGGGGCAGTTGTACTCTGTCCTATAGGGTCACTGTGAGTCAGAACTGACTCAGCGGCAACAGGAATGACTAATGATGTTGAGCATTTTTTCATGTGCTTATTTGCCATCCATCGATATATCTTCTTTGGTGGTATGGGTGGCTTTTAACTCTGCCTCCTTATCTATGTGGTATGATGGATCACTTTTATATGGCCTTTCTCATCATGGTCTTCTAACTCACACCAAATGACTGGGTAAGGCTATGCAAATGAGGTGTTTGTGGCCCACCAAAGGGATTGGATAGCTTGTTAATAATGCAAATAAGGTACACTATACCCTTGTGGGGGTGGGACCATGCAAATAAGATGTATAGAACCCTAATGAGAGGATTGGTCAGTTTTGTCATCTCACTAGGCTTAAAATAAGCCATCCCAGAGGCAGATGGGGGGACCTGACTACCATAAGAAAAAGAGACGGGAGCAGAGCATGTCCTTTGGACCCAGGGTCCATACGCTAAGAACCTCCCAGACCCAGGAGACAGAGAGAGAGAGAGAGCTGTAACACCAGAGACAGTGAGAGACACCAGCAGAGAAATGGCAGCAGCAGAACCAGGAGACTGGTAGGAGATGGCACAGTGGGCTTTCCAGCCCATGGAACAAGGCAGTTACAGTGGGTATGCCAACCCATGGAGCGAGAGAGCTGAGCACCTTTAGGCTGAGGCTTACTGGCAGAGTGGGGTGCCTCTGGGCACTTATTGGCAGAGCTAAAGAACTTTGTTAACACTTGCCTGAGCAGGGCAGAGGTGAGGCCAAGAGGCTGAGAGAGGCCTGTCTGCGGGCATGGCTGAGAAGAAGCTGTCCTGATCGAAGAACTGTATCCTGAGTTGTTCCTGTTACTTCTGAGTCATTCCTGATTCCAAGTTGTGCCTTGTTACTTCCCTAATAAACCACTTAACTGTATGAACGGTTTGTGAGTTCTGTGAGATGTTGCAGCAAATTACAGAACCAAAAGATGGGAGGGAGTGTACTGAGGGAAGAGGGTGTAGTTGATGTTAAAGATGATGGAGTAGTACAGCAGTTTGGAACAACTGGACATTTGGGACATCCTTAACCTCCTTCTCATAGGAACTAGCCTTGTGCTGATCCTTATAAAAGAAATTATTCATTTACCTAATTGTCATAGGATCTCCACAGAGATCCCAACAAAACGGAACCTCAGAGGGCTGGATGATAGCTCAGAGACTGAGTGTTAGGAGGAGAGGTCTCTCAGTTTTACTGCCACATTTCCTAAGCAGCCCCTGGAAGCCTTGTGCTGCAGAAATGGGGCTCTCAATTTCCTGAAGGTATGAAGGACTTGAGAATAACAGGAAAAATATAAATCCTCCTGCTTCCTCCTTTCCTGAAACAGTAACCAGAACGTTCCCTAGTCCTCACAGGGTACAAATCATACATGTAAAACATGACACTACTTTTGTCTCCTCAAGCCAAACCTGGGCTCTGACTTCACCCGAGGGCAGATAAAGTTATATCAATACCTTTTCCAACCTTACTTGATTCTGAGAACATTTTGGCAGGTAGGAAGGTCCTGACATTCTTATCCATCTGTAACCTTCCTCCCTACACCACCTCCACCTGGCAAACTCCTTCTCATCTTTCAAGATCTAGTTCAAATGTCATCTGTTGTGTGAGCTTTTATCATTTTATTTATTCCTGACAATGTGCCTGCAAGGTAAGCTATACCAGCCATGTTTTCTAAACAAGGAACAAAGGGTCTTCCTCCTCTCTACTCCCAGACCATTTTGTTTATATTTAATTGTGTCACTTATTTTTTTGCATTATGATTATGTTTCTTACCTGACCCCCCGCTACTCCCCCTCCCCCCCCCCCCCCCCACTCCCAGTAGACTAGGAGGGCAAGGTCTGTGTCTCTTTTATGTTTTTAATCCCAGGGCATATCACTGGTGCCTGCATATAGTAGGTGCTCAAAAAATATTTAACACATGAGTAAAGAAAATGCCACAATTCATTAGCACTCCAGTTTCATCTCAGTCTACACATTCCACAATGCACACCAATCTCCCTGACCCCCAGGTGGCTTCACAGAGCCAAGAGAGCAATATGAAACTTGACTTCAAGATAGAAACTCTTGACTCCTCATGAAGGAGCTGTTACCCAAGATGGTGTCATATAAGAATCAAAACATGTTGTCAGGAAGGATTTAAGTGCCTGAACAGGGAGATCATTTTGTAAATACTGGAATGTTCCAGATGAACTGAGACATCCTGATAAACACACAGTTGGTTTATCTTACTCAATTCAATAAGGATTTCAGGATCATGTGCCTGGTGACAATCCAACCAAAATCACTCTAAACTACTGGGTCTGTGATCTCAACTTCTCCTCAGCACCTTGAGGCATGCTAGGTTCAAGACTGGGCCCCTCATACCCAGGAATTCAAACAGACACAAGCAAAAGACTAAAGGATACAGGAGATTGATTTATGAAGGGCAGGAAGATTAGAAAACAAAATCCATGTGGCTTGGAGATAGGTAAGGATTACAGAATAAGGAACTGGATCATGGTCTCAGAGAAGAAAATTATCCTCTACCAAGAGGAGGGGAAGTGATCAGAAAGTGCTTGTAGGAAATTAAAGGCACAACAGAAAATCCTCCTTCCCCAAGCAGGCAAGGGAATGTGGCCACCTCTCCATGGCCCCAAGGCAGAAAACCATCTCCTTTACAAGACAGATCTTGTCAAGGCAGACAGAAAGACTCCTTTAAACTCTGAGCTTCACAGTATTGCTGGGAGTAATCACAGATATTTGAAGAACAGGAACAAATAACTTGCTATGGGTGTCTTCTATCCTGCCTGATCTTATCTCCACAACTTCACAAGAACACAGCCCTTGACTAATATTTAACCTTTCACCTTTACAGGGATCTTTCAGAAATAAAAAGAGAAATTCTGAGAATGAGGTGGGGAAGCAGACTGATTGTGACACCTAATCCCCTTGGAACAATGGCTGCAGGCCTCAGGGCTGACCCTTCACCCTGCTGTTGGGTGATCACAGCATGTAACAAAGGGTTAAGAGGGAACTTTCAGTCTCCTGCTAGAGCTATATCTGTCCAAGTCCAAAGAATATTACAGAATAGGCAAGAATGGGAAAATGGACAAGCCTGCTGCCACAGCCATGTCTGCCCGAGTTCCTACTTTCAGTCTCCTGGTACCACAGGACAGCTCCCCTCACCACAGGCTGAAACCTGAGCCTCATCCAGACAGGAAAGGTCAGCAAGAGAAGGCAACACTGGCTTGGCTTGCCAAGTCCCTGCCCTGCTCAGGAATCCTGCCTCTGCCCATCTGCTACCCAGCACCCTTTTCTATTGCTGACAACTATGTCTCCTCTCCCTTCTCAGCTAGACCTTGAATTTTGCATGCTTGAGATACAGTAACCTCAGGGAAGTTGCACAGATAGGGCCACTGCAGCTTGAAATGTGAGGGTTTTCATCCATCCAGCCATTCATCCAACCATTTACCTACCCATCACCCATCCACTCATTCATCTACCCACCCACCCATCTACTCACCCATCCATCCATCCATCCACTCACCCATCCATCTACCCACCCACCCACCCATCCATTCAACCATAATCTACTAAGGGCTTACAGTACACTAAACACTGTAGTGTACTGGTAAGTGGGGAGTTATGAATAAGATACAAGATACAAGTCTCTGTCCTAAGGAAGTTGCCAGCATAATGGGGGAGATGGGTGAGCTAAGAGATGACTACAAAACAATGTGGAAATGGCAGATATATTCATGGGAGTAAGTCCAGGGGATTCAGAGATGCTTCCTATAGGAGGAAGTGACCTTAGGAACATGGAGAATTTAATCATTTTGGCCCATCTGGACAAAAAGGAATAAAAAACCTAAGATTCTTGTTCTTGTCCATTGTAATCTGGCTGCGGTAGGTGGCTGCCGCTTCTCTAGTCTCCATAGAATCCCAAGCTTATATGCATTTCTTGGGCATTTTCTCTTTGCTTTCCTTTCTCTTCCCTGGATGAAAAAATAGTGAAAAGACTACCTACCAAGAAGATGAGACTTCAAGAAGATGCTGATGTCAGGGGTTTGTCACTTAATCCTCCCAATCTGAAAAACTTAACGTCAAGTTAACAGGGGAGATATAAAGGACAAAGTAGGCAGGAGGAGGAGGGACACTCTCAGAACCTGGTAATCTAATACCCTACTCAGAGCCCAGGGCCTCCCAACTGCCCAGTAAGAGAAGTGGGCTCAATGTTTCCTGCCTGTGGGACAGCTGCAGGACAGGTAGAGGTTTAGAGTCTATCCCAGGGCCAACCTGAAATTTGCCCACTGTGGAAGGGGTGGGCCAACTCCTGCTTCCTGCGGAGAAGGCGTCCCCAGCCGTAGCTGGCCCTCAGACTTTGATTCCTGGGAGTCACAGAAACCTCTCCTTCACTTCCTTCCCTGACAATGATATCAGATCTCATGGGGCCAATGATAAGCAGAATAATGGCTCTACAAAGATGTTAACATCTTACTTTCCATGGCAAAAGGAATTTCCCAGATGTGATTAAATTAAGAATATTAAAATGGGGAGATTATCCTAGATTATTCTTGTGGGCTCAATGTAATCACAAAGGTCCTTAGAAGAGGGAAGCAAGAGTCAATCAGAAAAGGAGATGAGACTGATGGAAGTAGATAGAGAGAAAGAGAGATTGATTTGAAGATGCTCTGCTGCTGGCTTTGAAGATGGAGGAAGGGGTCACCAGCCAAGGATACAGGTGATCTCTAATAGAAAAAAAAAAAAAACCTGTTGCCATTGAGTCGATTCCGACTCAAAGCGACCCTATAGACAGAGTAGAACTGCCCATAGGGCTTCCAAGGAGTGGCTGGTGGATTTGAACTGCCAATCTTTTGGTTAGCAGCCAAACACTTAACCACTTGCACCACCAGGGCTCCCTAATAGAAAAGGCAAGAAAATAATTCTCCCCTAGAGCCTCCACAAGGAATGTAGCTTTGCTGACCCCTTGATTTTAGGACTTCTCACCTCCAGAACTGTAAGATAATAAATTTGTGTGTTTTAAGCCACTAAATTTGTGGTCATTTGTTAAGGCAGCCAGAGGAAAGTAACACAGGGCCAAACACCACACAAAAAGACCAGAAGGTGAGGGACACACCCTTAAAGAGAAAAGCTTTTAAAGAGCAACCAGGCAGCACACACCAGGGACTGTGAAGGAGTGTTTGTTCACAGGCCTTGCAGAAACCAGGTGGAGGAAGAGCTGCAAGAAGTGATGGAGCGCTCTAGAAATGGACAGTGAAGGTGGAGGTCACCAATGTGCTGACCTATATGGTAAATTTCTGCACCACACGACAGCATCCTGACTCTGACACACACCCAGCATCCTATAGCTACAGTGTCACCACTTCCTCTTCCTTCTCTTGGTTAATTCAATAAAACAGTCTTGCCCTATAATAACTCTAGCTATGCTTTTCCTCCCTCCTACTTCTTTCAGAGAAAATCAGGGCAAAAGACACAATACCTATCCTTCCTCTAACCCTAGGCTCTCCTCCATATTCCATACAACTTCAGGCCCACATACACATACAAACACAGGCTCAAGAGTTACAGCCAAGAGGTTCACAGATGATTCCTTCGTCCTTTGTCCCATAATTTTGTTGGTCTCCTAATTTTACTGATGAAGAGGCTAAAGTCAAAGGCCAAGAAGGATGTCAAGGTGAAAAGCCAAGCGAGGAACTCAAGAGTCCTCAGTCTGAGTTCATTCCTCAAGAAGGAGGGTAAAGAGACCGTCACACTATGCAGTCATCTCATAGTGGACAACACCTTGGCAGAGCCTGGTCTGTGGTTTTTGTAGGCTGAGTCAGACCATCCTGACTCAGTAGGAGGTGAAGCATATGAGATTAAGGGATTGTTAATTTTGGACAGGAAGAATAGAAACATGATTTTTTGGGAACCTTCACCTTAAGTTATTATAGAATATAGGTTAGAAGAGGAAATTTAAAACTAATCATTTTAGCCCCTGTTGAAACAGAGTATCAGTGAATCATCAATTATAAACAAACAAATACATTTTTATTCAGAAAGTTTTAAGGCTGGATTAGGGAGGGGGCTCTGGGGGATGGTTTTCAGTCCCTGAAACTATTACAGAGCTAGGACTGTGACCTTATCTTCAGCTCTTCCTATTAACACCTGGTGAGTGAAGGGTCATGTGGGTTTCTTGTGTCCTTCTCCAGTGGAGAACAAGGAAGCAGAGTTCAGAGTAGCTTGTGGAAGGAGTGAAGTGGGAAGAATGGGGGGTGGGTGCTAGTGGTTTGGAGGGAAGCTCTCTTAGAGGGACTTGGTAGCCTTCTCTTACAAGAATCATACATAGAAGCTTAGAACTTGAAGGGGCTCCACTGGCCCTAATGTCCTTTCCATCTTAGTCACTTGCTCTCGAGGAGTCTGCACAAGTCAGTTAACTTCTGTGAGTCTCTCTTTATCTGTAAAATGGAGTTGTGGTCCACTTTAATCCCTTTGTAACCTGTGTATTGCTGTATAAAATGTTAAGTGGCTATTTTTTTATTCATAGACTGAGAAACTGGAACTAAAAATGAAGACACGATTTGTTCAGGATCATGCTGACAATCGGAGGCAAAGCAGAGAGGCTGGGGTGGGAGATGATTTGGAGGGCTCTGGAGAGACCATATCACACACCATTGTGTTGTTTCTCCCTTGTTGCTTTCTCTTCTACCCCTGACCCTTCTTCTCAATTTCTAATCTGTTTCACATTTTTCTCAGGAAGACATTCCTTCACAAATTATCTGCTCTGGGGTCCTTCAACCTAATTTATCTGGAAGGACGAGGTCACAGCACAAGAATGGAGTAGGGGGCTGTGGGGCTGGTAAACATAAGACTAAGACGCTGAACCAGGAGCCCAGAGTCCTTGCTCAAGCAAGTCCCTACGCCTTGGTTTCCCTTTTACAAAGTTGCAATTACGCCAACCCTTATGAATCAAGTGCCTCCCAGATGCTAGGAAAGAATGCTCCACAGACAGCCAGCGAGTGTTGCTGCTGCCCAGTGGGGACTGAAACTTCCCTGTTCTTTCCACAGCTGGCAACGCACACACAGTAATAAACAACGCCCTGCTGGCCAATGTGGTGTTGAGATCCTGTAACATGTCTGTCACACAGTAGGTGCTAATGCTTAGTGAATGGAGGATGGATAGACAGATAAATCTATGCAGAAATTATCAGGGAGGGTGCATAGGAACCATTGCACTGTCCTAGGGAGTAAATCCACCATGCGTCTGACAGTTTGTCATACTGTGGTGGCTTGTGTGTTGCTATGATGCTGGAAGCTATGCCACCAGTATTTCAAATACTAGCATGGTCACCCACGGTGGACAGGTATCAGCGGAGCTTCCAGACTAAGACAGATGGTAGAAAAGCCCTGCAGATCTGCTTCCAAAAATTAGCCAATGAAAACCTTGCAAATCACAACAGAACACTGTCTGACTCACTTGCTTTGGACACGTCATCAGGGGCTCAGTTGCTAAAGGAGGACATCAAATCCATTGCTGTCAAGTCAGTTCAAATTCATGGTGACTCCAAGTGTTACACAGAACTGCTCCATAGGGTTTTCTTGGCTGTAATTTTTATGGAAGCAGATTGCCAGGCTTTTCTTCCATGGCACCACTGGGTGAGTTCAAACTAGTAACCTTTCATTTAGTAGTCGAGGGCTTTAGACATTTCCACACGCATACTGGTTGCCCTGCCTTTACCTCCCCCGACCCTCACTGGCCCCCTTGTCAATGTCACCATCCCATGTCCCCTCTGAACTCTGGGAACTCCACTGGGATTTCTTGGTCTCACTGGCTTGCACCTTTCTTAGGAGTGGGCTGCAGGCAGCTTGGAAACACTTGTTTTCCTTTAGGAAAAGACCTCTCTTCCTTATCTTTCAGATAAGTGAAAACAGGCAGTGGACGGGAAAAAAAAATGTATAGGCTTGCCAAAGTCCATAAAGACAGATGGTGAAGACAGGGAAAGGATGTGTATAAGGACCAACAGCGCAGAGGAAGGAAGGTGAGGAGCAATACAGGTCATGAGTGAGAGAGAAAAAGGGCTTGAGAAAAGGAGACTAGAGAGAGAAGGCCAGGGCGGAGAAAAAAAGAAAGACGGAATGTACTAAGCAGACAGCTGCTGAAAAGGGAAGCTAGTGACGACATTTTGTAGAAATTACAACACGCTGTTCCTCTCCGGAACTTCAAAATAAGCACCTTTCTGGGATGGTGCACCCTAGCTTTCTGAAACAGCCGTAAATTTCACCTGGGTCACAGGCCTGCCAGAAGGGTTGGTTTCTGTCTCACCTTTTGCTGGGACGTGTACTTCTCTGCCTTCTGTCACGCTCAGGCCAGCTCCCCCTGACTTCCTCCCTCCTGGAGTTGGAGTAAATGGGTGAGGTGATACCCCCCCCCCCCCCGACCAGCCCTGAGGCTGTCCATGCAGGAGCAATGGTGCCCAGCCTGGGGGAGGGGGTGTGGCAATGATCAGCTGTGGGATAGGCTGGACCGGACTCTTTGGCCAATGCCCTGCTCTTGGAAGGAACTGGGCACGTGTTTCTAATTGTGGAAGAGCTGCCAGGCTTGGCCTGTCTAACCTCAGCTGTTTCCAGATCTCAGAGGTAACCAGTGCCGGCTGCCAAAAGGCACTGATCGGCAAAGAAAACAACAAGCCCTGTTTGAGTTCTAAGGCACACAACCTGAGGCTCTGATAAGGTTCCAGTTCTGCCCGCAGGCACAGGCCAGGCTGAGCCATCTCTCCTTCTCAGACGTTAGAGAGGCCTGGGGCACGTGGGGTGGGGCCGCAGTGGGAAGACACAGAGCCAGCCCCCTAGAACCCTCACCCAGGGCACATATTCCTGCCTGCCTGGGGCTGAGACATTTTTCATATGGGGTGAAGAGCCACATTATAAAGTCTCCAGGCACCCTGCCTACCTAAAACAGAGGTCTGTATTATTGCATGTGTAAATAAGTTGACTGGTGAAAGACAAAAACATCAAAACAAAACTACTGCAACAAAAAATATCACAGCAGCCCTTCCTGATAAACTAAGCTTTGATCCCAGTGTCTACAGGGTACACAACAGGGAGTTTGGTTTTTAAATAAATCTCGCCTACCACACTACAATAACATCTGCCCTTCTCCACCTCTTTTTATCTCAAAACACTAACAATGTTTTAGAAATCTCAGAACCCTCTCTAAGGAACCCAGCCTTCCGGCAGGGCGCCTCCCTTCCAAGGACAAACAAGCAGAGGCGGTGGGGTGCAGAGAAGCTATCGGGTGCTGTTGGAGGTTCTGAATCACACAGCTTTTCCCAGACACTTTCAGCTAAGTTCCAGCCCATGCTGCCCTCCCTGCTTCCTTTCCTGGCTCTCTCTCTTCCCTTTCCTTCTTATTCTGTCCCCTCTGTGACAGTTGCTGGACCTGGAGTTTCTGCTGAATCGCCATCTAGCATTTAGTCCAGCCAAGAAGCCCCAAACACCCAGCTCAGCATTTTCCAAGAGCTGAGTAGTTCTCTTTTGGCATTAGCTAAACATGGCTCCTGAGCTGGGGAGGGGAAAAGAGAAAAACCAAAGACACCTGGAAAGCCAGGGGACACAGACACAGCATGCCAGGCCATACCAGTACCTTGGAGAGCCCCAATTTAATCCTCCTTATTACTTTTCCAGGCTCGGCCTGAAAAATTCTGTTATCTCATGCCCCAATTCTCAGGGCTGGTGCCACCCAGACACAGACCAAGGAAGCTAGGGGTGGGCCTGGTGGAGCTGCACTGGGCTCAGGAGGGGAGCCGGATTCTCCCTCATACTCACTTTTGGAGGAGAGGGTGGAGACCTGGTTGGATCTTGGACTGAGATCCTTGTGGGCTGTTAGTGCACACTGAGGTCTATAAACCTGGACCCAGGCTATAAAATTCCCAAGATTGGCTCAGTTATAAACCAATTCCAAGGCCAGCTTGTGCTCAAACTTGCAAAGCTCTCAAAACAAGTTTTGCCCTTGCTTCTTTCCCAAAAGACCCTCAGTACCACTAGATCTCACTCTGATAAGTCTTCTAATTGATGCTCTTGGGTATGCGATATAAATTTGGTGTGTCACATTAACCGTTAAAAATTCACCAGACATGCTTAATGGGTGACTTCATAAACCACAGGTACTGGGTTCTCTGGGAAAGACAAAGGGTCTTTCAGAGTCAGCAACAAAAGCCCAGGGGAGAATTCAGGCTTGTAGGCTGGTTAAAGAAAGTAAGCAAGGTGGAAGCTGGACTCCAGGAAAAATTCTGTTTCAGGGAACCTCAATCTTTATTCTTCTAACCTGGGGGTGGGCAAATTCCCATAAACAAGGCCTCTTATTCCCCAATTTCCAGAGCTTGGACTATAGATATGTAGGCACACCCTTTAAATGGCAGAACTCAGTACCTAGTTCAGTCCAGTCTGAGAGTAAAAGCTGGAGATGAGAAGAGACACTAGGGGAAGCCAAGAAAGAGAAGGGGATCTGGACTAGGAATTGAAGCATACGGAAACTAAAAAGAAGACCTTGATTTCTCTGATAGCCAGAGAAGGAAGAACCTGGTCTGAGTACAGACTAGGTTTTGACCAACGGGCATACATCAGTGGATCTCGAGGGAAGAAGACCTAAATAAAAGTCCCTTTTTTTTCTTTAAATTGTGGTAAAATATGTATAACAAAACATTTGCCATTTCAACCATCCCCATAAAACTTCTGAATTCGCTATAATATATGTGACTTCTTACTACCATTTGTAAACTGTAAAGTACTCTACCAATATTGTTCTTAATCAGAGTTCGGAGCTGAGATGCTGTTACAGAAACATAAATGAGGATAACAAAGGTATCTTCATTCCCAGGGCTATAGCCACAAGGTATATTCCAGAGACCTTATGAGGCTCAGAGGAGGAAAAATGGCACCAAAGAATGGGCATCTACTGTACCATTATAGACATGCAGTCCAAACACAGGGGATGCCTTCCTCCAGTTCTAGCAACAGATCTTAAATACTGGTGAGTGAATGAAAAGGGTAGAAAAGACAGAGGGTCCAACTCAACCCAGTCTGAACCACATCAATAAGAAGACATTAAAATTTGATTCAGTATTGTCCTCGATTTATTTCAACTGCATCCTTAATGAGAAGCCTGTATGTTATCCTTGACTCCCTCACCCTTCATCACCAAGTCCTGCCAATTCTACCTTCTAAATGCCTGATACTTCTCTTCACCTCCACTGCCCAATCCCTGGTTCACATGATTGTCATCTCTACCCTCTACCCTGGATTCCTGTAACTGTGCTGTAATTTGTCTTCTTACCTCTGATCTTACCCTCCCCCTCAAATCCATCCTTTACCCTTGTAGTCAACATGGTTCTTCCTAAAATATAAATATGATAATGTCACCCCCCCTGTTGGAAACCCTTTAATGCCTTCCTATTGCACTTTGGATAAAGTTCAGTCTCTAGCATGGCCCATAAGATACTTTGTGACCAAGTCCCTGTTTTTCCATACATCCCTTACCTCCCAGTCAATGCTGTGGCTATTGTGAACTACCTGCAGCTCCCCTACCCCCACAAAGAGCTGCCCCTAGAGCTTGGCACATGTTGTCTTGGTTATCTAGTGCTGCTATGGCAGAAATACCATAAGCGGATGGCTTTAACAAAGAGAAATTTAGTCTCTCACAGTCTAGTAGGCTAGAAGTCCAAATTCAGGGCTTCAGCTCCAGGGGAAGACTTTCTCTCTCTGTCAGTTCTGGGGGAAGGTCCTTGTCATTAATCTTCCCCTGGTCTAGGAGCTTCTCAGTGCAGGGACTCCAGGTCCAAAGGATGCACACCTCTCCTGGCTCTGCTTTCTTGGTGGTAGTAGGTCCCCCTGTCTCTCTGTTCACTCCTCTCTTTTATATCTCAAAAGAGATTGACTCAAGATACAAGCTAATCTTGTACATTGAGTCCTGCCTCATTAACATAACTGCCTCTAATCCTGCTTCATTAACATTATAGAGGTAGGATTTATAACACATAGGAAAATCACACCATATCACAAAATGGTGGACAACCACACAATATTGAGACTCATGGTCTAGCCAGGCTGATATGTAGTTTTGGGGGACACAATTCAATCCATGACACGTTAATTGTTCTGACCTAGAACATTTTCCCCATCTCATCCCACTCCTTCCTCCTCTCCAAACTGGACACTGCCTGGCTATCTCCAACTGGTCTTTCAGCCTCAACTTACATGTCACTTTCTCCAAGACTTTCTTCAGCCCCAGCCCCCTGACTCCATTTCTCTTACAAACTCCCTGTCCTTCTGTGGTACTTACCACTTTAAACTGAAATTCCCAGGATACTTGTCAGAATCATCCCTAGGACTGTGAGTTCCTTAGTACAGGAACTAAATATTCCCATGCTTAGCATAGTGTTGGAGTAGAACAGACAAGCAAATATTTGATAATGATTGAATGATTTTGTATCCTCCACAGTACCTCTAGAGGACACACAATAAGTACTTGTTAAAGGAGAAGGCTTTATTTTCTCCTGCTGCTGCTTTGAATGAGAACAGGTTTTTTTGTTTTGTTTTGGGGGTGTGGGTTTCACTGCTATAGCCCCTGTGCCAAGAACAGTACCTAGCACATCATAGGCACTTGATAAATGTGGAATGAATAAAATGTCATTCTCATTTATATAATGCTTCCTAAGTCTCTGTTATGGATTGAATGGTGTTCCCTAAAAAGAAATGTGTAAGTCTTAACTCCTGTACCTGTAAATATGACCCTATTTGGAAATAAGAGTTTTCTTTTGTTTTGTTAATGAGGTCATACCAGAGTAGGATGGGTCCTAAACCTAATCACTTCTAAGTGATGTCTTAAAAAACAGCAGCACAGACACACATACACAGAAGGCAGATGCCATGTGAGAACCCATCTATAAGAAAAGGAATGCCAAGGAGTGTTGGCAGACACCAGAAACTAGAAGAGGGGTCCATAGAAGGAATTGACACAGTCAAGACCCTGATTTGGACTATTAGCCTCTAGAAGCATGAGAAAATAAATTTCTGGTTTGTTGGTTTGTTTGTCACAGCAGCAATAGGAAACTAAGGCAGAGGCCCAATATCTTCTAAATTATACTCCTCTACAGAAGGCTTTCGAGCAGGATCCTAGGGTAACCACCCGGAGGAATACTTCTAACCAGAGACTGCTCAGTGCTCCTCAGAGCCATGGCGAGGACACGGAAGGCAGAAATAGAGAAAACACATTCTAAGTACTCATCACAAACACTGGAGACAGTTAAGTTGAAACATATTTCATTTTAATTTGTAGACAACTAGAATTCTTTGCCCTTAAAAGTCAATCGATAGTTTGTTGTGTAGTGCCTGGGGTCTTAAAAGCTTACAAGTGGCCATACAAGGCACAACAATTGGTCTCTATTCACCTGGAGCAAGAGGAAGAAGGAGAGTCAGGAATAGGAAGAGGATACGGAATGTGTGGCTAATTGCCTCCATGAACAACTGCCTCCTTTGCCATGAGACCAGAAGAAGTGGACGGTGCCCAGCTACCATTACTGAACATTTTGATCAAAGATTCCAAAGAAGTATCCTGATCAGAAAGGGGAAAATCCAGAATAGAATTTCAAGTTCTCATGTACTGTAGACTTTCTGGAGCCACGGAGGGTGATGAACCCCTGAAACTATTGCCCTGAGATAATCTTTAAACCTTAAACCAAAAATATCCCCAATGTCATCTAGAAATTGAACAATAGTTCAGCTTAATTAGTAAAAAAAGGCCTGCCTTGAGCATTATGCTCTTTTAAGAACTATCTATATGGGATCAAACTGACAACAGAGACTCAAAAGATTAGATAGGAACCTTAGGGAGCAGTGAGTTTATGTTAATGGAGGAGGAACAACTCAGAAAAGGAAGGTGAGAATGGTTGCACAACTGAAAGAATGCAATAAATGTCACTA
This sequence comes from Dugong dugon, assembly GCA_030035585.1. Lineage (NCBI taxonomy): Eukaryota > Metazoa > Chordata > Mammalia > Sirenia > Dugongidae > Dugong > Dugong dugon. Next base: position 25,589,424 of record CM057472.1, read on the forward strand.
AATTGCACATGTAGAACTGTTGAACTGGTGTATTTTTTGCTGTGTATATTAACAACAACAGCAACAAAATAAATAAAATTTAGGAAAAAAAAAAAAAGTCAATCGACCTATATGTTACTCCTAAATCTTCGTTTCTTGTTTTTGTCATTTCTCTATCCTTACTGGCCTGGATAAGTGCTTAGCCTACTAACTGGTCTCCCTGGTTCAAATTTCATGGTCTTTCCTTTACTCAAATATGAATCTAATCATGCCAGTCCTCTGCTCAAAATCCTTCAATGGCTCCCCACTCCTTGGATAAAATCTGTTCTGTTCTGTATGACATATAGGATCCTTCAAGATCTGGCTCCAGCTCACCTGTTCATCCTCATTTCCTGTCACTTCCTCAGGCTTTACCCACACAAAAGTACTTGCTTTCTCCAGCAGGCCATTTCCTTCTTGACCCTAACTCTTGCCTGTGCCTTCCAAGACTCTGTATAGTAATACCTTATCTCCACTCAGCGTAGAAGCTCATATGGTGATTAACTGATAGATTTCTAGTTTCTTTTTTTCCCTAGAAAATCCATTTACAGAATAATTTTAGTTTTAATATATCATAAAAATGAAAAATGAGATTTTACTCGCATTCATCATTGAGTAAAAATCAAGAGATTTCCTATATGTTTTATATTTTAAATGCTGGATAGTTAGAAGATGTACAGAGGAAAAAAGGGGGACTTGAAGGTATGGGAATTAAATCTAGGCCAGTCTCTATTTTTTTGGATTCATATACACAAGGCTGATCAGACACCCAAAGGGCTCTTTGGACAATAGGGAAGGGCAAGAGGGCAGCACTGCCCAGGTATCTGAAGGAATGGTTTTAGTGCTTGGGGGATAAATTTGGGGCTAGAGAATATACAGCCTCAAGGGAAAGTGAAAAAGATTGAGGGATTTAAATGTTAGGAAAGACTATTGAACCGTCTGATGTCATGGGACTAATTTGCAAGAGACTGTCAAAATAACACACACAAGTTTATCTATCAAAGCATCCTGCATCAAGTACCTGGAGACTTTCTGCAGAGGAATTGCAGAGCAATTTAGGAACAGAAGCAATACACAAAGTGAAGCCCTTTCCTCTCCAAACAGCTCAAGGAAGAGGGAGAAATCTGAACTCCTGGAAAACCAACGTTTTAGGAATCTAACAGAAAACAAGAAGCACTTTTTTACTTGTGAGATAAATGCAGGGTACTACTCCCTCTCAGGACAAGAGAGGAGAAGTTGGGAGAGGGAGCTTCTTTAGTGCAAGACATTCAGGGAGAAGAGAGAGATTTGAATGGGAAATAAGTTGTACTTCAGATGCCGGAGGTGACTCCAGCCCTGAAAGAGATGAAGGAGGCCAGGAGCTGCCTGAATGAAAGGTAGCTCAGTCCCCCAGAGAAGGGAGGACAAATGGATCCCAGAGGAAAATCTGTGGTTATTTTGTGTATAATTAGAACCTCTGGTAATAGCCAAAATAGGTGGCTAAATGATAAAAGAGCAAGCTGCAGAAAATAACCCGTCAATACATGTCTACATACTCAGACATGTAAATAGATAATTGCATTTTATTTAGAACTGTAAAGATACCTATCCATTGTTACCGTGAAAAGCAAAGACGTCACTTTGAGGTCTAAAGCGTGCCTGACCCAAGCCATAATATTTTCAGTCATCTCATATGCATTCGAAAGCTGGACAATGAGTAAGGAAGACTGAAGAAGAATTGATGCCTTTGAATTATGGACTGCCAGAAGAATGAACAAATTTGTCTTGGAAGAAGTACAGCCAGAATGCTCCTTAGAAGCAAGGATGGCGAGACTTCGTCTCACCTACTTTGGACATGTTATCAGGAGGGACCAGTCCTTGGAAAGAGACATCATGCTCGGTAAGGTAGTTGTTGTTAGTTGCCATCAAGTCGGTTCCAACTCATAGTGACCCTATGTACAACAAAATGAAACACTGCCCGGTCCTATGCCATTCTCACAGTCGTTGCCATGCTTGAGACCATTGTTGCAGCCACTCTGTCAATCCATCTCGTTGAGGGTCTTCCTCTTTTTCGCTGACCCTCTACTTTACCAAGCATGATGTCCTTCTGGAGGGATTGATTCCTCCTGATAGCATGTCCAAAGTATGTGAGATGTAGTCTCATAATCCCTGCTTTTAAGGTAAGGTAGAGGGTTGTCGAGAAAGACAAAGACCCTTAACGAGATGGATTGACACAGAGTTTGTTGCACAAACATAGCAACAATTGTGAGGATGGCACAGGATGGGGCAGTGTTTCATTCTTTTGTACACAGGATCCCTATGAGTCGGAACCGACTTGAAGGCACCTTACAACAAGAACAACAAATTACTGTGGCTACTGGGCAGGGGGCGGTGGGGATAAGGGGAGAATTTCATGGTTAACTGTCTTTATATATTACTTGTTTTACATAGAGACTGTAGTCATTAATTTCTTGCAAAATAATTTTCAAAAAAAAAAGAGGGAAGGAAGAAAAGAAAAGAAACAGCACCCAAGCAAACCACAAAAGAAGACGCCCGAAACGAAGTTCTATCACCTCCCAGGCCCCTCTTTCCTAATTCCCTCCTCCCACTAATATGCTCACTTAGGAGAAGGGAGACAGGCTTTTCATTTAATTAAAATGTAAAATACTTTTTTTTTCCTGCTTGCTGGCTAGGGATATTCTGCTGACTCAGCAATGAATAATCAGCTTTGACCTAAACAAAAAATAATTCAAAGTGGCAGCTGCAGTTGCATAAGCAAGATCCAAAGCTGCAGTTCCTTCTCTCTCCTGCTCCTCTCCCCCACACCCCCTCCTGGCTCCGTGCAGGCAAGCCGGTTACAGCAGGTTCTTTCTGCCTCTCCACCCCCAATGTCTGGCATCATTTCTTATCAAATCTTTCCAAAAGAATCTTACCACAGAACCAGACTTGGCCTCATCTTCTCCCTCCCACAACAAACCCCATCTGGAGGCTTTGCCATATCATCTCTCCCTACTGGGCTCCATGCCCCGTTCTTGGCTCCCTGAACCTGACTCTCCATTATACACATCAGCTCTCCTCAGAGTGGTGGCCTTTCCCTCTAAACCTCTAATTCCAGAATGGGCGGAGCCCTGCCATCAGCTTGCCAAAAGGAGATGGCAGAAAGCAGTTTCCTATGTAAATCCTATGCACCTTTCTATGCAATCCCTCCACACCATTCCCAAGTCTCTACTGCTTCTCTCCAGAAATTGGCTAGACCCACCGTTCCCAGCTCTACATCCAAAGAACGCTGGACCTACTTTACCCAGCTGGCTTTCCCAGCACCTGCTAAGAAGATGTGGTGGGGGTAGATGTGGGCAGGTGGGAGGGGCGCTGGAATAAGAGATAAAGAAGCATGTAATGAAAGATAGCATCCATCAAGACTTCAGGACAGCCTAGTTCCTGTTTTACTAGATCACTTAAGAGATGATTTGAGGGGCCTGTAGAAGTGGGTTCAAAAAAACCCAAAATAGTATTCAACAAACCAGAAAACAGAATCTCTGTGCACAGACTCAAAGCAGCCGGGCACATCTAGTCTAAAGAAAAGGAGAGAGAAAGTGTGTGCTTGGCTCCACACATGTACACATGCAATCCTGCGAGGGACAGGGGCTCCACATGGCCTTCGCCTGAGGTTGAGTAGGGCTGTTTTCCGTTTCCCCTGAAGGAAATAAGGAGGAAGAAGCCTGGTAATGAAAAGAGCTTAAGGCGATTTTTCTGCTGGTAAAGGTGTAACAGTACTTGAACACCTATCTCAAGGAGATTGAAAGTGTCTGCATAAGATTGACCACTGTTAAGTTGGATATTTTCCTTGCAGAAGATAGGCCAGATAAGCTTTATTGAACCTTTGGCACCACAGCAGGAATCGGGCCAAGAGAGAATCTTGTCATTTTTGTCAAAAGCCAGAGTTTCTAAATTCCTCCTCAGTTCAGTTGCTCACAAGTGTCCTGATCAGGGGTGGGTTGAGGTGTGCACCCTGTCTCTCTGGAGCTGGGCTGCAGTTAGGAGTGATTCTTATCTGCTGGGAGGGTTGGAGCCTCTGGCCTGAGAGGGAGCCCACAGAACTACACTACCCCGAGAGGGGCTTTGCACAAGGGCTAACCTACCCCTGGTAAAACAAAAAAAAACCCGTTGCTGTCGAGTTGATTCCAACTCATAGTAACTCTACAGGACAGAGTATAACTGCCCCACAGAGTTTCCAAGTAGCACCTGGCAGATTCAAACTGCAATGGAAATGCAAAGAAAGCCATAGGGTCCAACTACCCAGGGAACTCCACCCTGTGGCCTGGCTCCTCTCCCCGGGGAACAGACTGAAGAGCCTCAAGGCTCTTTCTAGTTGGAGGGTAAGGGTGGTTTCTTGTCTGAGAAACTTTAGCAGCATCAGCAGGATAAAGGAAGCTGTGTCTGTGTGCACGAGGAGCAGAAATTGCAGTGACCAGCACTCATGTGGTCCCTCTTCCTGCTACCCCCACTCCCCAGCCTGTCTGACAGAAACACAGCTCTTTCTGCATTCCCATGCTTCCTCGTCACTCCCCTCCCTGCCCAGTTCTGGATCCAGCTAGCAAGCAAAGACAAAGTAGCCCAAGCAGCTTGACCCCCCCAGCCCACCCTCAATGACTGATGACTGGGGCACTAGGTACCCAAAACTGTGCTGAGGCATCCCATTTGTTATCCCATCCAGAGGCAGGCAGGACGACCATCCCCATCTCGCAGTGGGGCTTGACAACATGGTTAAGCACTCTCCCCAGTTAGAAAATGGTGGAGCTCACATGCAGGCTCAGGCAGCCTGATCCTGGAGCCCACATCTCTTGGCCTCCAGATCTGCAAGCAGGCCTGACCAAGCACAAGGACTATGCCCCAAATAAGTGTCTTGCCCCACAGCACCTGTGGTGGCCTGGATGGTGGGGATCTACCCCAGGGTTGAACACCAGTGCCAAAGAGGGCTCACTTGCCAACACCACCTCTTGGGTCCCAGCTGCCTGTTCTATGGGAGGCTACCAGGGTGGGTGGGTGATTCCTCCTTCCCCCAGAGGGCTTGGGACAGGTGCAGGCCTCTCCTATCTTCCAACCTGGGAAAAGACCTGGGAAAAATGTGGCCAGGCGGTATCTACCCTCAGCTAAGTGTATGTGTGTTAGAAGTTAGGGAGTGCGCTAGCTCTAGAAGGGGAGCATATTTACTTTAGAAATTAGTTTCTGATTGAAAGATGTAAATACCCCCAAAATCTGTTGAGATCCCCTGATATCAGAGACTAAGCATTGAGACGTCTCAGAAATATGGCTTTGCAGGATTTCTCTATAAAGCCTCTCTAACCTATTCCAGATCATAAAGATCTTTGCCCCTCCTCTGAATTTTTACTGCAATTGTGATCCTAACCACAGGCTCTGTATATTTGGCTTTTCCCTCCACTTACACAGCAAACTCATCAAGGGTAGATGCACAGACAATGCATCTTTGTATCCCCAACTCATACCTTTTAAACTCTCCTCCCCAAGAGTTTAAAAAGTGTGAGTTGGCAGTTTGAGGTAGAAGGACCTGCTGTTATGAGGCCAGAAAAATCTTCCTAGGAGCAGCCAGGAGGTGTGGTGAGCTGAAAGAAGGAACCAGGAGACCTGGGTTCCCCTGAGGGCCTGCCACCCTGGGTAAGTCACTTGCCTGACTCTCTACTTCCTTATCTGCTGGAGAAAAATGATAATACCAGCCCAGCCTACCTCATGGATTTGTCCTGAGGCTCAAACCAGGTAATACAGGTGAAAGTGCTTTGTGTGTGTAAAGAACTCTGCCCGTGAAAATTACTGTGCCTCTGAGCAGCTACTTAAGATTTTTCTTTCTTTAAGCACCAGATAATAGTACGCAGAACCCATTCATTCAAAGCACACTTGTAAGCAGTTGAGGGAAAAGTAATTAGAAAAAAGAGAGAGAAAAGAAAAAGAAAAAAAAAAAAAAAGGAGGGAAGGAAATAAAGAGGGAGTGGAAAGGGAATCAGAGACATCAGACCACCAAGAAGGCTAACAGAGGCTGCCCTGAGGGCAAGGCCCAGATGACACTTACACAAGCAGACTGCAGCCAGGATTCGAAGGCCATACTCTGGGGGGATGCAGGTGGGGAAGAGCGGCTGTAACACGTAGTTGGAGAAGGTGAGGGAGATGACAGCTTGGTTGGTGGGGTAGATCACCAGCAGAGCAATCCACAGCCTCAGGAACCTGAGGGAGGAACAGGACAGGACTTGACCCAGAACAGAAACGGAGACCCCCCCAACCCTTGGTCAACACGCATAGTAGGGATTCCAGCTTCATCAGGGAAAAGCCTGGGCAAGTCAAAGGGCAGCCTTAGGAGAGGGATGTATTCAGGGATGCTGAGGAGCCCAGCCACCCTCAAATGAGACACCTAGCCCTCTGAAATGACAATAGAGTGATTTAATAAAAAAGAGCTAAGTTTCAAGTAGTACTAACACAAGACTTGGCGTTCCTTCTCTCTCCCTTCTCCTTTCATCGTCTCTTCTCTACCACTCTGCCCCCAGCATCCAGTGGAGTGAATGGAAAAAGAAATTTTACAACCCCAGAATTTTGACAGGCAGGACATGCTGCGGGTGTGGTTACTTAAACAACTGTCAGTGAAGACATAGGATGGGAATTTATAGGAGAAACATCCTCCATACCCTTCTGCCCACTGGTTAGGGTTGAGCTCTTCTGTAGCAGGGCTGCAGAAGTTGAGGAAATTCAAAACCAGGGCAGGGCCTGGGTTTAGAGGGAGACCATTATCCTTGGTAATGAGAGAAGAGGGTACCTTGTATCTCAGGCAGTGAGTCTCATTAGTCAAGATAAAAGGGCTTTGTATTTGTGACATGCTTTTCTTGGGAACCTATGGTAAGCATTGTCATATAGTTCTATTCGCCCTCACTCACTGAACTTGCCCAGAAAGATCATCATAGAGATTAAAACTGCAAACCTGGGTCCTCTGCCACTCCTGGGAGCATCAAGGGGACACGAGGCTACGCTAGCACCACGACATGGAGCCAAAAGAGAAATCCCATTCTCTAGCTCTCCTTGTCACACTGTTGGTTAGAAATCCCTGGCCTTTGCTTCCTCCAAACTGACCTCTTTCTGTGCAATCCTTCTCCATTCCCCCTAAATCACTTAGGCCCCCATAGATCTTCTTACCCAGCCAGTCCTCCGAAGATATCCTTGACATAGGAGTAGTCACCCCCAGATTTGGGGATGGTGACCCCGAGCTCCGCATAGCACAAGGCTCCCACAGCTGTGATGAGACCCGTCACAATCCAGACGATGAGTGCGAGGCCCACAGAGCCAGCATTCTCCAGCACGCCCTTCGGCGAGACGAAGATTCCAGAGCCGATGATGTTTCCTGCACAAGGCACCAAGGGTAAGGAGGCACGGTTGGTAGGACTGGCATTTGCAGGGGTAGTCTCATCTCTGACCTGATTCTAAAATGTCTTTGGGATGTGTAAACCACTGTCAAGCAGGGGGTCTAAAATAATTCTCTCTAAAAGTAGGGTAAAGAGGAGATGAGAACTGGCATATATTTAGCCAGGAAATTGGTCAAGTACTTCACAGATCTCATTTAACCCTCAGGACAACCCTATGGAGGCAGATATTATGTCTCCCATTTTACAGAAGAGAAAACTGAGTCTCAGAGATATTAAGTGAGTTGCTCAAGTCCACATAGTAGTAAGTGGTGGAGCAAGTATTGAATCTCAAGCCCTTTTGGCTGGGCTACATGTGGTCCACCCAAGATGGCAAGGGTCTCAAGATGGACTAAAAATAGCAAGGTTGGAAAAGCAGGTTGTTCTCAGAGACCAGCTGCCATCCAGAAGGCTTCAAAAATGAGCTGAAGGCCAATACGTTTTAGATAGAATGTGTGCATGCGTGACTGGGGGTTTTCAAGAACTACAAGCTTAGACAGCACTCCTGGAGGCTGGCCTCTACCCTGGACTCAACAGCCCTGCCCTTAGTGAGGAGCATGAGATGACCCTATAAAAACAGTTCTGATAGTCTGGAAATGGTTTGTAGGAGTACAATATGTGCAAAGCCTCAGCACTATATTCTTCCAAAGGTCATTGTTTCATGAGACCCACACAACAACCTATGGGATTCAGGAAGAAGAAGGGCAGGTATTTTTGTCTTTATTTTATAAACCAAGAGACTGAGACAAAGAAGGGTTAAGTGGCTTTCTCCAAATTCTATAGCTACTGATGGGTAAAATTGGATCTAGAAGCTGAGTCTCCTGATGCTTAATCCAGTGCTCTTCCCACTAATCCACTTTTGCTTCTATAAGCAGGGGGCTGGTTTTCTCCTGAGAGGTGCAGCCAGCAGCAAGTACTGAATGGTTTGCTAGTGGGATACATGTTGGTCAGGGGAGGAGTGTGGGGACAGCTCCTGATATGGTTCTTCCTCAGTTTTTCTTTGTCTGCTTCTTATGATTAAAGGCGGTGGTTAGGGTCCATCGGATGGGTGCTCTGAAAACTCTCCCTTCATGCCCTTCCCAGCTGCACCACTAAATGCCTAAGGGATCCTTCTCAGGGAAGAAGCCGAGGTTAAACGGATCCAGGTAGAGATGCAGAGCTGGAGTATTATGAGGCCAGATGGATTTGACAGTGTTCTGAGGACATGTCCAATTGCCACCATCTCTCTTCAGGGATTTGGAACCAGTACTTGGTTGAATGAGATAGAGTATAGGATTCTACGCGCAGCTTTCAGAAACTGACTTTTGGATCACAACTCTAATTCAACCTCAATCCAGCCCTGCAGCTTTCACTTCTAAACCAAAATTCAATTTTTACTCCTAGGCCATGTACTCAGCTATTACAGTCAAAGGGGAAGAGAAGAGGTTATTCACATTCTAGAAGTGGTAACTTTCTATTCCTCTGGGATGCAGAATATGCTGCCCCTTTTAAAACAAATACATTGTAGTGTGAGATGAGTAATGGGAGAAGGAAGGAGTTCAGAAGGGCATAAAAGCAACAACCAATGAGACTGGAATATAGAATCAGAGGGCACAGCACCAAAGTAACTGCAGATAGAAAGGGATTCAGACACGTATAGCTTGTCAAGGGAAATCTTTACCTGCAGAAATTAAATTGCTGCTGTTCCTTGGAAGACACCAAGTATTAGGAGGTGAAAGAATGAGAGAAGCAGGGTTGCTAACATTGCTGAAAGATGATAGTAAACTCCTTGCCGAGCAGAAATTTATCAGAAGTGTGATCTACAGGGCATTTCAAAGGCAGCCAAGAAGAGCAATAGAACTAGGGTTATAAAACTAGCTCAAGGGGTTGGAAAAACAATCAATACAGGATGGGAAAAAAAACAAGGTTCGACTTTGGTCTTTAAGGTGCTAAGAAGGGAGGGAGGAACAGCTAGGCATTTCTTACAGCCAGGCATGGTTGTTGCATGGGGGAAAGAAGGGGGTAGATGTTATATAAAAGATCTGATCTTCTCAGGAATGAAGACAGTCAATGTTCTACTAAGGGCTCTTGGAAAACAAACACTGTAATCGGGATCAGTAAGCCCTTCTCTTCTCCTGCTTTGGTTCTGACATTTCCAGAGTGTGTGTGCTCTCTCCCTCTTTCTGGGTTGCGGGAGCCACGGGAATGTGGGGTGTACGACACTAATAGTCCTTTGAGGGGTCTACTCCACTTCCTATCTCCCCTCGTTCTTGGATAACATAACCTTCCATGGAGCTACCAAAGTGTCTGTGAGGGTTGCAGTAGCTTGGCATTGGGACAAGAGTCCTCATTTTATAAAAATTGGGTTCTCCCTCCAAAAGCATATTAATGTTGACAAAATTGAAATTACAAAGCTAAAAATAAAAATGGAGATATGCTAGCCAAAACTGAGGGCTAAGGAACAGGAAGGAGAGGAGTGCCTCTTCCTGATTCTGGAAAGCCACTACCTGGAAAACCAGAAGCAGACAACATTTCCTCCATCTTAGAAGTCTTTGGAACTTCCACAGGGGAGGAACACCACTCACAGCAGAGCTATGTTCTAAGCAGAAGAGTCATTTTCTTAAAAGGGATGTCTACTACATACAATCTTTAGTGTGATTATTTGATTAATATTTATTTCCCCACTAGACTATAAGTTCTGTGAGAGCACTATCTGTGTTGCTTTCCCTCACCTGTGAAATGTCACATAGTTGACAAAACAAAAAAACAAACCCATTGCCGTCAAGTTGATTTCCACTCATAGTGACCCTATAGGACATAATAGAACTGCCCCATAAGGTTTCCAAGGAGCAGCGGGTGGATTCAAACTACTGACCTTTAGATTAGCAGCCAAACTCTTAAACACTGCACCACCAGGGCTGCCACAGAGTAAGCACTCCATAAATGTTTACCAAGTGAATGATGCCTGACATCAACCTAGAACTTACCTCCACAGAACAATATACTTGTTTCTCTGGAACCTCCAAGCCCTGTGAAGTATGTCAAGGGTGTACTGTAGGCAAATGAGTAAAGCAACCCACTTATTGCATTGCTGAGGAGAGTAGATTGGCTATTATTACCATCCTCAGTTTATAGGAGAAGAAAGTAGGGCTACCATTATTCCCATTTTCCAAACTGAGAAATGAGGGAGGTATTATTATCTTTATTTTACAGATGAAGATACTGAGACTCAGAGAGGTAGTTATTTGCCTACATCACAGAGTAAGTTATTAGTAGCTGGATTAGAACCTAAATCTTCTGTCATAGCTTCAAGCCTTTCCTTGAAAATAAAAGACCTTCCTACATACATGGAAGTCAGTTTTACTTGATCTCTTCTGTAGGCAATGAGAATGGTTCATAGAAAGTGCTTATTAAAACGTTGGAACACAGATCTGATCCCTTCCTTCTATTACACTACCTCCGATAGTGATATACGAAATGCTCACATTACTTTACTTGATTCTCATAACCACTTTCTTAGCTGTGCAAGGCACGTACTATTGTTCCTACTTTACCTTTGCAAAAACTGAGGCTTGCAGAGGTGAAGAGACTTGATCAAAGTCTTACACTGGGTGCAGCAGGGCCTGGACTAGAGGCCAAGTCCTTGGACTCCACTATTCCACGCTGCCTCTCCTCTAGAAATCGCACAACAGACACTTTAACTGCAGGGCTTTAAACCTGGATACTGTTCACATGAGACTGTTCTGGAGTGGCTTTGAAAAAAAGAACCGGAAAGGGCTTTTCTAGCTTGACTATGGACCTTTCTTGATGAGATTTAGGAAGAAAGCTGATTACAGTGGGAATTTTTTTCCTCATTGTTTTACTCTTAGAGTCATTGTCTATAAACCCATTTAAGAATGAGCTGCACACCCATCCAGGATCATCAAGGTACTCGAGGTCAGGGTTTCAGTCCTCCCCGCCATCGCCACAATTAATAGAGTAATCATCTTATCACATAGATCTTTGTGAAAAATGCGTTCTAGGATGCCTGGACAATGATGCTTAGCTTGGCTTGTTCTGTTAAAGAAAAGCCAAGCAAACCACTCCATTAAAAAGAGGCCAGGTTGTATTAGTGGGCAAGTCCTCACTAGAAAATTTGCCAGAATTGAGAAAATCCACGTTTGCCATGAATAATCACTAACTCCCCCACCTGTAGGCCAATACCTATTTGACTTCTACTAAGACATTACTCACATCCAGGCCTGTCCACACTTGAATGTTGTAGCCATCAAACAATTTCCTAGGACATGAAATTACAGACTTCTAATGCCCAATAGACCCTCAGATCCAAAAGATCTTGGTCTTCCTTACTAACTGATGCTAGTTTTGAAACCTAGTTACAGCTTCCTCCTGGCACTTGGAGGTTCTGGCAATTTCTATAATATCCAGAGAAAACTGAGGTGAATCTTCTTTGTATTTCTTCCTTAAAGTGTCTGGGAGGGTTTCAGGGCTTCTTGGGACTGGGGGAGCAGCATCAAAGCAGAGGCACAGGCTTTGATCCTCACAGCATGCCCGGAAGCTCATCATACCTCTAACCCTGTACACACTTCCCCCTCAGGGCTGTACAAACAGCTGCTTCAGGGGTGGGAGCAGGTCAAGACTCAGGTACATGCCCTGTGGAGTGGCCATCTCCTGCAGAGATGTGGAAGGTACTGCAGGACTCTTCTGTTTTGGATTCCAAAAACTGAAAAGGACACTAGATGTAGAGTGGGAGGAGCCATTGAGTCCTTGCTTTGCCACTCACAGGCTGTGTGACCTTGATCTTTCTGAGAATCCTTGTCTTAGTTATCTAGTGCTGCTATAACAGAAATACCATAAGTGGATGGCTTTAACAAAGAGAATTCATTGTCTCATAGTTTGGAAGGCTAGAAGTCTGAATTCAGGGCACCAGCTCCAGGGGAAGGCTTTCTCTCTGTGTCAGCTCTGGGGGAAGGTCCTTGCCATCATCAATCTTCCCCGGTCTAGGAGTGTCTCAGCACAGGGACCCCAGATCCAAAAGACGTGTTCCACTCCCAGCTTTGCTTTCTTGGTGGTAGGAGGTCCTCCTGTCTCTCTGCTCACTTCTCTCTTTCATATCTCAAAAGAGATCGACTCAAGGTATAACCTAATCTTGCAAGTTGAGCCTGGGCTCATTAACATAACTGCATCTAATTATGCCTCATTAACATCATAGAGGTAGGATTTACAATACGTAGGAAAATCACATCATATGACAAAATGGTGGACAATTACACAACACTGGGAATCATGGCCTAGCCAAGTTGACACACATTTCTAGGAGACACAGTTCAATCCATGACAGTCACTTCCTTCGTCTGCAGTGTAGGGAGAATTGTTCCTGCTCTACCTACGTCACAGGGTTGTTGTGGGGATCGAGGAAGATCACATATATGTGGGGATACTTTATAAACTGGAAAATCCTAACAAATACAAAGAATTACTAGGATTTGTAAAAGCAAGTATACAGACCAGTCCTCGAAGAAGCCAAAGGGCTCTCACTCTGGAAGCCTTGGCTCTAAAACAGCTCTGTAGGGCCAGGACCATGAAGCATTCTCTGAGTCATTTGTCTGTCTCGGTATAATTTTTATGCCGCAGGTGGGTGGGAAGCAGTTAATTGCATCTCTAAAAGTATTTATTGAGCACCCACTCTGTACGTGCTTGCTTTAGATAGTAATTGGAAAGCACTTGTTCATACCTGACCTTTTAACAAAATAGATGGAGCCAACTGACACCCACCAGCTACTGAAAGACAGGCACCATGGGCTGAGGGGCTAAGAGTGCTAAGCCCTCAAATATGCTCACTAAGGATTTACATATGGCCTCCAGCACCTCCCTGCCTGGTCAGGGAACCAGGCACCAGCAGTGAAAGGCTTTGTCTACCTGAGTAGTTCTCAGCTGAGGAAAATTTTGTCCCCCAAGGGGACACAGCAATGTCTGGAATAATTTTTGGTTGTCACAATTTGGAGGGGGCATGCTACTAGCATCTAGTGGGTAGAGGCCAGGCATGCTGCTGAACATCCTACAATGAACAGGACAGCCCCCCACAACAAAGAATTATCTAGCCCCAAAAGTCAATAGTGCCTAGATTGATAAACCTTGGTCTACCCTCAAACCACAGTGTCATCATCTGGTTAATCTCTAAAGTCTTTTTCAGATTTGAATTTGGATGCTTTGCTTTTTGACTGACTGCTATTAGTCCACAAATACTTTCCAAGCACTTACCACACACCAGGATAAATACGTGGGAATGTGAAAATGAGTAAAACTCAGTCCCTGTCCTCAAGAAATTATGGGAATACACACTGAACATATACCATAGGCTAGGAACTTGATTTTAATACTCCACAAGAAACTTCTGTTTTACAGGTAAGTAAACTGTAGTTGGAGCCCTGGTGGCACAGTGGTTAAGAGCTCAGGCTGCTAACCAAAAAGGTCAGCAGTTCAAATCTACCAGTCACTCCTTGGAAATCCTCTAGGGCAGTTCTATTCTGTCCTATACGGTCACTATGAGTCAGAATCAACTCGACTGCAACAGGTTTAAACTGGTAAGTAACCTGTTCAAAGTTACGAAGCTTGTAAACAGGGGAACAGTTTGCAAACCCAAGACTATCTATCCCAAAGCCCATCCTTTTCTGGTTCCTCCCTTTCTACAATATACTGATGCAAAATCATAGAAAAATTCATTACAAGCTTTCCTCTTCCAGCAGTAGGGCCAATGTAACAAATGCTTCCTTATCCCTAAGGCAACCTGACCTCCCTGTATCATCTGCTTATTAAACACACCATGCAGAATTGTGCTCTAATGAAGCAGCTAAAGATTTTATGCATCTTACAGATGTACAGACACATTTTTAAAAAATGTAAAGATGAGAAGAACAACTAATAATTCTGCAGCAATGGTACTTTTCTCTGCATAATCTGCCTGTACAATGTGCAGCTCATTGTGTGTGAGGTTGCCTGATACATTCTTGGCCATATTGTGAAACCCCCCTCCCCAGAATGACATCACTGCTAACGCTGAGGATATTTAAAGCAGGGAGCAAGCCAATGGGAAGCTTTGTAACTGTGACAAAGAATGAGGGATGAGTGTAATCGATAAAGCTTTTCAGCTCAAACTTCACTCATTTTATAAGTAAAACAGCTTAAAATAGACTTGAGTGATTATTTTGCTTCTTGGAAATAAAACTCACCAGAGGATGCGCAGCACAGGAACTAGCATATATTGTGCTCAATGAGTGCTTGCTGAATGTTAAAATATGGAACAATCTTGAATCCTATGACCAGCAGCGCCCGCCCCCATCCCAGGGAGCAGCCCTGCGGTTACCATTTCAGATCTCGAGGGAGAAGGGACTCAGGGAGCCTCCTCTGTAGGCATGTTCTGGAAGGGAAACAAGGCATGGTCCTTCTTGCTCTGTATGCTCAGCAGGGAGTTAATAGCTCCTAGACTCCCTGGGTTCCTCAATGGTTGTAGTTTTCTGTAATTTAGAACATAAACTCTTGGGATCATTTGCTGGTGCCAGCTTTTCTAGACCTCCAATCCCACCCCAAACAACAACAGAAATTCCTGAGCATTTCTTTGTCGGCAGCTGTGCTGCTGGATTATCCCTCAGAGGAACGGCAGAAAACCTTGGTAGCCTGGCAACTAGAGAAACCCAACCAGTATGCCCCCTATACCTCCACCCCACTTCAAAAAGCTGATTTAATTCAAAATGTTGTATATATGTATTCAATTCGGGTGCAGAGTGTTTTGTTGCTTTTGTTTTCCAAAATGAGCTGTTTGGTACTATCTCTTGGACATAATTTTTTTATCTGCTGGGTTCCTATTTTCTTTCCCCTGACCCTAAGTGTCTCCTGCTAGTCACTCATTCTGCTCTAACTCTGCTCTTTGAGGATGTATACTATAGCCCTGCCCAAAGCAGGCTCAAACAAACTGCTTCCTGTGCTCCCTGGTTCCTGGAGGCATGAAGCATCAGTGGGATCTCTGGTCCCTGGCCACCCTACACTCCATGCTATGGAACATTTGGTTAAGCACAGTGTCTTCAGAGTTCAATAACCTGGGTGGGAATCCTAACTCTGTCATCGCCCAGTTACTTACCCATTGAACCCTCCATTTCTATATGGTATTTATTTCATGGGATTAGATGAGAATGTTCAAAAAGTTAAAGTATTATGTATCTGGTACACAGTAAATGCTCAATAAGTGGTAGCTACTTATTATTACACTGCTGGGTATCGCCATTTTCTCCTCACCAAGATGTGTTTGTTTTGACAAGCCTCATAGGTGGCCTCTGTTTCAGAGTTTGAGAACAGTGAGAGTTTTATTTAAACGTGTTTTCATCCTGAATGTGCCGAATCATAATCTCTCCATGTTTTAAAAAACAGTTGAAGTACAAACTCAAGAAGGAATTTTCACAGTCCTTCTCTCTGGTCAATGTCAAATAGACATTTTGGGGATTAGAAGCTAATACATCATGTTTGAGACTAAATTGGTATAGACTACATGGGCCTGAAAATCTCTTGATGTGAAATTTTTCCATATTCACCCAGTGCCATTTCAGTACAATTATACCCTGGTGGCACAATGATTAAGCGCTCATCTGCTAAACAAAAGGTCAGCGGTTCAAACCCACCAGTGGTTCCACAGGAGAAAAGACCTGGTGATCTGTTCCTGTAAAGATTACAGCGTAGGAAACCCTATGAGGCAGTTCTACTCTGTCATATAGAGTCGTCATGGGTCAGAATTGACTCGACGGCACACAACACACACACAAGCTTATAGTCACACTTCTTTGTTGACAGATATCCTAAAAAAAAGTTTTCCCCAATTTTTTCAGTATCAGACATCCATGGCCTTTCCAGACAAAAATCTCAGGGTTATCTTCCTCCTTGTCCCACCTCTCCACCATGGTTAACAGTTACAGTCATCCCTTGGTATCTCCCCAGGGGATTGGCTCCAGGACCCCCGACAGATACCAAAATCCTCAGATGCTCAAGTTCCTTATATAAAATGGTGCAATATTTGCATATAACCTATGCACATCCTGCCAAATACTTTAAATCTCTAGATTACTTATAATACCTAATACAATGTAAATGCTATGTAAATAGTTGTTTTATCACAATTGAAGACTCGCTCTGGAAGGTAGCCTTTCTCGTCTCTGAGTTTCTTGAGCTCTTCTGGGAATGCTGATGCTGTCTGGGCATCAGCCGATGCCAACTCTCCTGTAATCTTGAAATTCTTGAGGCTGTAGCACTTTACAGATCTAGCCAGCTATCCCTTGTTGTTGTCAGGTGCCGTCAAGTCAGTTCTCACTCATAGTGACCACATGTACAACAGAACGAAACACTGCCGGGTCCTGTGCCATCCTCACAATTGTTGTTATGCTTGAGCCCATTGTTGCAGTCACTATGTCAATCCATCTTGTCAAGGGTCTTCCTCTTTTACACTGACCCTCTACTTTACCAAGCATGATGTCCTTCTCCAGAAACTGGTCCCTCCTGATGACATGTCCAAAGTATGTGAGGTGAAGTCTCGCCATCCTTGCTTCTAAGGAGCATTCTGGTGTACTTCTTCCAAGACAGATTTGTTCATTCTTCTGCCAGTCCATGGTATATTCAACATTCTTTGCCAACACCATAATTCAAAGGCATCAATTCTTCTTCGGTATTCATTATTCATTGTCCAGCTTTTGCATGCATATCAGGCAATTGAAAACACCATGGCTTGGGTCAGGCACACCTTAGTCTTCAAGGTGACATCTTTGTCTTGCATCACTTTAAAGACGTCTTTTGCAGCAGATTTGCCTAACACAATTGAGTCATTTGATTTCTTGACTGCTGCTTCCATGGGCATTGATTATGGATCCAAGTTAAATGAAATACTTGACAACTTCAAGCTTTTCTCCATTTATCATAATGTTGCTTATTGGTCCCATTGTGAGAATTTTTGTTTTCTTTATTTTGAGGTGTAATCCATACTGAAGGCTGCGGTCTTTGATCTTCATCAATAAGTGCTTCAAGTCCCCTTCACTTTCAGCAAGCAAGGCTGTGTCATCTGCGTATCACAAGTTGTTAATGAGTGTCCCTCCAATCATGATGCCATGTTCTTTTTCGTGTAGTCCAGCTTCTCTGATTATCTGCTCAGCATACATATTGAATAAGTATGGTGAAAAGATACAACCCTGACACATTCATTTCCTGATTTTAAACCATGCAGTATCCCCTTTTTCTGTTAGAACAACTACCTCTTAGTCTATGTACAGGTTCTGCATGAGCGCAATTAAGTGTTCCAGAATGCCTACTCTTTGTAATGTTATCCATAATTTGTTATGATCCACATAGTGAAATGTCTTTGCGTAATCAATAAAACACAGGTAAATATCTTTCTGATATTCTCTGCTTTCAGCCAGGACCCATCTGAAATCGGAAATGATATCCCTTATTCCACGTTCTCTTCTGAATCTGGTTTGAATTTCTGGCAGTTTCCTGTTGATGTACTGCTGAAACCACTTTTGAATGATCTTAAACAAAATTTTACTTGTGTGTGATATTAACTATAATGTTCAATAATTTCAGCACACTCTGTTGGATCACCTTCTTTGGAATGGGCACAGATATCGATCTCTTCCAGTTGATTGGCCAGGTAGCTGTCTTCCAAATTTCTTGGCATAGACAAGTGAGTGCTTCCAGCACAGCATCTGTTTGGTGGAACATCTCAATTGGTATTCCATCAATTCCTGGAGCCTTGTTCCTCACAATTTCTTCAGTACAGCTTGGACTTCTTCCTTCAGTACCATTGGTTCTTGATCATATGCTACCTCCTGAAATGGTTGAACATTGACCAATTCTTTTGGGTACAGTGACTCTGTATTTCTTCCATCTTCTTTTGATGCTTCCTATGTCATTTAATATTTCCTCCATAGAATCTTTCAATATTACAACTCGAGGCTTGAATTTTCTCTTTAGTTCTTTCAGCTTGACAAATGCTGTGTTCTTCCCTTTCGGTTTTCTAACTCTAGGTCTTTGCACATTTCATTATACTTTACTTTGTCTTCTCAAGCTGCCCTTTGAAATCTTCTGTTCAGCTCTTTTACTTCATCATTTCTTCCTTTCACTTTAGCTACTCTATGTTCAAAAGCAAGTTTCAGAATCTCTTCTGACATTCATTTTGGTCTTTTCTTTCTTTCTTGCCTTTTTAATGACCTCTTGCTTTCTTCATGTGTGATGTCCTTGATGTCATTCCACAACTCATCTGGTCTTCGGTCATTAGTGTTTCATAAGCCAAATCTACCCTTGAGATGGTCTCTAAATTCAGGTGGAATACACTCAAGGTCATATTTTGGCTCTCGTGGACTTGTTCGAACTTTCTTCAGTTTCAACTTGAACTTGTATATGAGCAATTGATGGTCTGTGCCATATTCGGCCCCTGGCCTTGTTTTGACTGATGATATTGAGCTTTTCCATTGTCTGTTTCCACAGATGTAGTCAATTTGATTCTTGTGTATTCCATCTGGTGAGGTCGATGTGTATAGTCGCCGTTCATGTTGGTGAAAAAAGGTATTTGCAATGAAGAATCATTGGTCTTGCAAAATTCTATCATGAGATCTCTAGCGTCATTTCTATCATCAAGGCCATATTTTCCAACTACTGTTTCTTCTTTGTTTCCAACTTTCACATTCCAATCATGAGTAATTATCAATGTATCTTGATTGATACATTTCAGACTGTATCTGTGTTTGATCAATTTCAGACTGCAGAAGTTGGTAAAAATCTTCAATTTCTTCATCTTTGGCATTAGTGGTTGGTGCATGTCTTAGTCATCCAGTGCTGCTATAAAAGAAATACCACAAGTGGATGGCTTTAACAAAGAGAAGTTTACTCTCTCACAGTCTAGCAGGCTACAAGTCCCAATTCAGGACGTCAGCTCCAGGGGAAGGCTTTCTGTCTCTGTTGGCTCTGGAGGAAGGTCGTTATCATCAATCTTCCCTTGGTCTAGGAGCTTCTCTGAGCAGGAACCCCAGGTCCAAAGGACACACTCTGCTCCCAGTACTGCTTTCTTGGTGGTATGATGTCCCCCTGTCTCTCTGCTTGCTTCTCTCTCTTATATCTCAAAAGAGATTGGCTTAAGATACAATCTAATCTTGTAGATCTCATTGATATAACTGCTGCTAATCCATCTCATTAACATCACAGTGATAGAATTTACAACACATAAAAAATCACATCAGATGACAAAATGGTGGACAATTACACAATACTGGGAATCATGGCCCAGCCAAACTGATACATATATTTTTGGGAGACACAATTCAATCCAAGATAGTGCGTGAATCTGAATAATAGTCATATTATCTGGTCTTCCTTGTGGGCGTATGGATACTATCCAACACTGACAGCATTGTACTTCAGGATAGATCTTGAAATGTTCTTTTTGGCAATGAATGCAACACCATTCCTCTGCAAACTGTCATTCCTGGCATAGTAGACCATATGATCATCCAGTTCAAAATGGCCAATACCAGTCCATTTCAGCTCACTAATGCCTAGGATATCAATGTTTATACATTCCATATCATTTCTGATGACTTCCAATTTTCCTAGATTCATACTTCATTCATTCCACGTTCTTATTATTAATGAATGTTTGCAGCTGTTCCTTTTCATTTTGAGTTGTGCCACATCAGCAAATAAAGTTCTTGAAAGCTTGACTCCATCCATGTAATTAAGGCCGACTCTATTTTGAGGAGGCAGCTCATCTGCAGTCGTATTCTGAGTGCCTTCCAACATGAGGGGCTCATTTTCCAGCACTATATCAATGTTCCTCTGCTATTCACAAGGTTTTCACTGGCTAATGATTTTTCAGAAGTAGACTGCCAGGTCCTTCTTCCTAGTCTGTCTTAGTCTGGAAGCTCTGTTGAAACCTCTCCACCAAGGTGACCCTGCTGGTATTTGAAATACTGGTGGCATAGCTTCCAGCATCACAGCAACACCACAGTATACCACCATACAACAAACTGACAGGCGTGTGGGGCCTTGCTCATCTTAAACTCCCTCCTCTCACTCTCCTCGACCTCCTCACACTTAGCCTTTGAGGGATTGCTTTGACCACTTCATTGCTTTTTAGGAGCCATTTTTTCACAGAAACAAAGGGTGCACAAAACACAGGTAATGAACAAATGAGACGTGAGGCAAGCAATACTCAAAAAACGAGTGCTGGAGGGAGCCTAAGGATCTGTGAAATGGCAGAAGGCTACAGCAGGGGATGCCTATACATCACTTCATTTTCATGCATTCAGCATAGTGCTTGGCACACAGTAAATTCAAGTTCTGCTCTTTGGAATTTTCTTTTTTTTTTCCCGAATACTTTCTATCCGTGGTTGGTTGAATCTGCAGATGCGAAACCCATGGATATAGGGGGCCGACTGTAGGTGGGGAATGGTCAAGAGCTTTAGAGTGAAATCTGATCATCTCAGTTATTAGCTGTGAACCCTGGGCAAACTACCTAATGGCTCTGTGACTTAATTACCCTCCGTGTAAAACAGAGGTAATTATAATATCTACTTCCGTAGGATTGTTGTCAGGATCAAATAAAACAATATATATAAAGAGCTTATAGCACAGGCTGCGTTGAGCTTTGTGCTCTTTTAAGAACTATCTGTAGGGGAACAAATTGATGAGAGCAACTCGAAAGATTACATAGGAAACTGAGGAGGCAGTGAGTTTTTATCAGTGGAGAAGAAATAATTTGTAAATTTGAGAATAGTTGCACAACTTGAAGAATATAATCAGTATCAATGAATTGTACATGCAGAAGTTGTTGAATTGGTGTACGTTCTGCTGTGTATATTCTCAACAACAAAAAATAAATTTTAAAAAAAGACATACCCTACACTGATATAGTTTAGTTAACACAACAAAGAAAAACTCTATTCCCAAATGGGATTATATCCACAGGTTAGTATTTCAACACATACTTTGCAGAGATACAATTCAGTCCATAACACTCACTAATACCTCTGAGGCCCGTTTAGCCTCAAAGCATCAGTGCTCTTGTTCATTGAGTCAGAATACTACCCCTCTGCCCAGCTCTTTGGCCAGATGCATGTCAGGAACCTTAGTCCCACTACTCAGAATGGGAGGAGAAGAAGTGGGGCTAAAGCTGGGGCTACCGTAAATGCTCGAGCTCTACAACAAACACTATGCTGGGCTCTCTCTCATCCACCACCTCACCTAACCCAGTAAGTGAAAATATTCCCATTTACACCCAAGGACATGGAGAGTGAGAGAGATTAAGTAACTCATCCATGGATATATAGATTGTAAATCATTTTTAGGTTTCAAACACTGATTTACCAAAACTCACACTCTTTATACCATGCTGTCTCCCTTCAGTAC
This sequence comes from Dugong dugon, assembly GCA_030035585.1. Taxonomy (NCBI): domain Eukaryota; kingdom Metazoa; phylum Chordata; class Mammalia; order Sirenia; family Dugongidae; genus Dugong; species Dugong dugon. The sequence goes on from CM057472.1 coordinate 25,611,287, forward strand.
ATGGTTGTGTCCTGATTAGCTTACTAATACCAGCAGTAGTAATGTAATAGCATGTAACACTGATTAAATGTCATCTTTGTACAACAAAAGAAAACAGCTTATAGCATAGGAATTGGCATTTAGGAAGAGCTCAGTAAGTACTTTTTTAAAAAATTTTATTAGCTGGAAGACAGTGGTTTAGTACCTAGACCTGCATGCAGTATTGCCCTGTAGCAAATATACCAAGTTACCCCATGAAACACACATTGTGTTGCAAACAAAAAGGTCTGAGAAATTATGAACATTTTTCTTTAGGCTCTGCAGCATGCCTGTTTGTCTTCCAACCTAGATTCTGAGTACATACTTGTGGGGTGGGGGAATCAAATCATTACAAATTTATTCAATTTAATTCTGTTCCCCTCTGTTCCACTTCTGTTCTGACACTAGCTGCACAGGAAGCACTTCTTCCTCTGACCCTAACCACCCAGAGTGAGATCAGACCTCACAAGTTAACCCTTTCGTGCCCAGCAGTACATATAGCGACCATGAACTTTTTCAGCCTCTGGGGTTTATTGGAAAGCTGCTGTAGCATTGACAGTGCATGCTGCCACAAGGCAGGGGCCTTTACGACTGTTTGAAACTGAAGAAACAGTTGTGTGCCGCAAATTACTGTTTTTACAGGGTACTGTATGAGGTGTCTGAAATTTTGGTAGGAAAATTAGAAATTTTGAAAATTTTTATGTTACACATATGTACCAATAGACCCTGGTGGAGACTCTGGGGTATATTTACTGGTACTTCATATATACCGCTAAACACTTGTGGGAGGGAGCAAGAAAAAAAATCCATACTACCTACCAAAAATTCAGACGCACTCAATGATTCAGCATGTTCCATCAATGAAAACACATGATATCAACAAAAATTTCAAAGCAGAAAATAATTGGGTCACCAAATTAAAGGGTACTGTCCTTCAGACTGGCAAGTCTACCCAAGCCTTCAAACACCAGCTGCAAGCTTGGGAGTCCTCATGCTACCCTCACTTCTGCCCTTCTGGCTACAAATTTGGGGGTTCCCTCTGCCCACTCATAAGCTCAGGAGTCCACAGGGTCCCCTACTTCTGACCTACTGGCTCCCACTACTTCCTCAGGTTCAGTAATTCACTAAACAACTCACAGAACTCACGGAAAGTGCTATCTTTACAATTGCAGTTTTATTATAGCAAAAAGGATACAAATGAAGAGATGTATAGAGTGAGGTCTGGAAGGATTCCCAGTGCAGAAGTTCCATGTCCGGAAAGGGGACTTACTACCCTCCCACATGCATCTATGTCTGTCACCAACCAGGAAGCCCACGGAGCTTCTGTATCCAGGCCTTTATTGAGGCCTCATTACACAGGCATGATTAATAGAATCATGCCCCCTCCCAGGTCAGCTGTTATCACCCAGAGAGTCTTGGAGATACTTCATTAGCATAAACCCTCAGGTGTGGTCTGGAAGCCTCATCAAAGACACTTCAATCACTGGGAAGAGGTTATTACTCAGGTACCAAAGACAAAGATCAAAGTCTTTGGGTTAAGTTAAATTCTTTACCCCATAGTACTTAACTACGTGACTGGTATAAAGTGACCCAAACAGCCAGGAACTCTGTGGGTGCCTCTAACATGGCTGGGAGAACATGATCCATAAAGGAAAGGTGTGCATTTAATAATGACAGCTAGTAGAAGAGCAAATGGGAGCATAGCCTGTGCTGGCCAGATCTTGCGAAAGCTAAGCCAACGTGTCTCAGGCTCACCCCAAGTCTCCCTGCAACTACACCAGGAACATTACCTCCTTTTTCTCCCAGCAGACTGCTCAGCTCTTCCTTATACCAGGACACTTTCTCACAGGGAACACAACACTAATTGCTTTATCTATAATAACAAATAAGGATAGCTGCCCACGTTCTAAAGAAAAATGGGGATTTTAGGACAGAAAAATAGAAATAGTAGCAAATAAGGCTTAAGAGCTTGATTCAGCATTCAGACAAGCTCTGAGTTTGAATCCTGGCTCCAATACTTTCTAGTGAACTGACCTTAGGCAAGTTATTTATCCCTCTGAGCTTCTACTTCTTTATCTGGAAGGAGGGATAAGTGTCTACCACGCAGGTTATTGTGAGGAATAAATAAGACAGAAGATTGGACTGGCATATCCACCACCACCACCAGTTGCAATCGCATCGATTTCCACTCATGGTGACCCCATGTCTGTCAGAGTAGAACTGTGCTCCACAGGGTTTTCAATGGCTGATTTTTCAGAAGTAGACCACCAGGCCTTTCTTCTGAGGCACCTCTGGGTAGATTCTAACCTCCAGTTTTTGGTTAGCAGCCTACACGTTAACCTTTTGCACCACCCAGGGATTCTGCCTGCCATACAGTACCAAAAAAAACAAAACAAAACCCACTGCCATCAAGTTGATGCCAACTCATAGCTACCTAATAGGACAGAGTACAACTGCCCCACAGGGTTTCCGAGGGGTGGCTGGTAGATTTAAACTGCTGACCTTTTGGTTAGCAGCCAAACTCTTAACCACTATACCACCAGAGTTTCCGCCATACAGTAAGTTTTTAATAATGATAGCTAGTAATAGTGGGTTTGGTATTATGAATAAATGAATTTTGTTTTCCTTCACACTCTCCTTAGATTTTGAGAAGACTCCGCATTCACCGTAACCTAAGTTCATTTCCTGCCAACAAGTTTCCTTAGTCAAATATATGGAGAGCAATAGCCTGGTTAAGTTAGGGCAAGAGTGATGTTAAAAAATTAAAATGGACCAACCTAACTGTCCAGGTTGATAAAATTATTCCTAGCTTAAAGATTTTCAAGCCAGGTTCCCAGCAGCCCTGCAGATAAATGTTTCTTACGACTGCTGTCTTCAAATTTTTTTTTCAAGAAGTCAATTAAATTCAATAAACATTTGAGTAACTGGTCCATGTCAGGCATTCCGTGAGGCACTAAGGATTCAGAGACATATAAGACACAACTTTTGCCCAAGGAAATAGCAGTTTAGCCATTACCTTTTCACCTACAAAATCTTCCAGAGTCGTTTTCTCCACTCCATTTCTCCCCACCTCCTTGAAGATGGTTCTCAATCTAGTTCTTGGTGAGAATCGCTCTTCCCTTTGTGCTTCCCACCATTTTACCTAAAGATGCCCTCCTTTCGCTCTTACACAACTAAACCACATTGTTAATTTTCTATGTTCTCTGTTTAATGTATATGAACCTCATCTCCCCAGTCAGACTATAAGGAACTCCGGGGCATGAGTCCTCTGTTAGTTTTATTTTCCCATAACACCTGCCACTCTGTTATTCCTACTTTAGATAACTGTCGTGGATTGAATTGTGTCCCCCAAAAATATCTGACAACTTGGCTAGGTCATGATTCCCAGTATTGTATAATTTTTACCATTTTGTCATCTGATGTGATTTCCCTATGTCTTGTAAATCCTACCACTACAATGTAATGAGATGGATCAGTGGCAGTTATATTGATGAGATCTACAAGATTAGACAGTGTCTTAAGCCAATCACTTTTGAGATATAAAGAGACAAGCGAGCAGAGAGACATGGGGACCTCATACCACCAAGAAAGCTGTGCCAGGAGCAGACCGTGTCCTTTGGACCTGAGGTTCCTCCGTGGAGAAGCTCCTAGACCAAGGAAAGATGGGTGACATGGACCGTCCTCCAGAGCTAACAGAGAAAGCCTTCCCCTGGAGCTGAATTTGGACTTGTATCCTACTAGATTGTGAGAGAATAAATTTCTCTTTCTTAAAGCCATCCACTTGTGGTATTTCTGTTATAGCAGATGACTAAGACAATAACCAATGATGACTGTGAATGAATAGATCTTAAATTTTAGGAGCTTGCATAAAACATATAGTTTAAGTCTAAGTCAATTGAGTATGAGATAGATAGATTTGGGGCAAATGCTACTTTCCCATACTTCATCACCTGATGTACTTAGGAAATTTCTTTTCTCTTTTTATCTTTTAATTCTCCTTCTTCCATAGTGCTGGCCTTTTTCTTCAGACTGGTCTGTCTTCCATAGCACTGATATTGAACATGAGATTATTTACTTCTGCATGGAAAATGCCATTTCTACTTTTGTGTTTTGTTTTGAAAAAACTTGAATCACTCTCATCCACTTGAAAAGCCCTCTAGAAGGCAGCTGAGGACGAGCACATCTTCAACTCATCAGCCATGCAGGACAGGAATCAAAGAGGATTTTGCCCCTATATCATCCTAGAGGAGAAATTTGTGTTTCATTCTAGCTTAAATGGAGGTAGAATAGTGTATCTCAACTCCACAAGGATTCTCACTTAGGAAAAAAATATGCTGATTTCTCTGAAATCACTATTTGGGATCTCTGGGATTTCTTTTCACCAAAGAACATCAGAGTTGTTATTCTTGTTAGTGTAATGCCACCATGGGGAGCTTTAGGACTATTCTCACATTGAAGTGCCTTCCATGAGGTTACAGACAAATCAGTAGTAACATTCACCCAACTGAAATCATACTTATCATACTGAACACTCCCATTTCTTCATAGTCTTAGAAAATTGTTAATAGAAGAGATAAAAACAACCTCAGTATATAGGAAAATGCCCTCTACCCTTGAATACCTGCACATATGTTGGGACGGGTGAGCAAGGCTGAAGCAGGAGGAAGGAGGTTTGAGTGTGTTTGTGTGCCTGTGGGTGTGCATATCTGCATATGAATCACAGCCTTCCCAAAGGGAGGTAAACATTTAATCTTATCAGGGGAACTGGTGAAAGGGGTAACAGCCTCTGGGTTATTTATAGACCCTAAATTGGCATGTGCTCTACATATTGAGTACTTTGCTGATCTCATTTTTCACAGCAATAGAGATAAAGGAGAGGGGGAAAAAAGGGAGGTAATGAGAGACTCAAATCATGTCTATAATTTTTTTTATAACATTACCTTTCTTATAACCATAGATGCCTAGAAAGCCTCCCAGAGCCAGAGAATTAGATAAAATGGGATTCCATTTTGAAAAGAGAGTGGAGATAATATGATCACTGAAGTCTAGGTATAGAGGCGAAGAGGATTATCTGAATACTGGACTGATTTTATTTGATTTCAAGGGTGTTCTCCAGTGTCACTATTGCTCTGGTGCCAAACAGTCTATGTGCTACTGCCTGGAACATGGAGTCATCCAGAGAAGCGGACTCATGGGAACCAGGACACAATCAGCCTTCACAAAGGAATTCTGGAGAGATGACACAGAAACATATTCAGCCCTGACCATCCTGCTGTCCTTTCTCTGGGAAGAAGGAAAAAAATCCCCCTACCACAAGAGAAGAAACTTGTCCTGCTGGCCACTTTCGCTGAAGTGAGAGCTATAGTGAGCCATTACCAACAACCCATCTCCAGGGCCTCTCTGGAAAGAGGAGGCTGTGTTGTCTAGATGTGGGGCCGTATTAGGAACCCTACTGTCCTATAGAGAGGAGCCTGGATGGTGCAAGTGGTTTGCAATCAGCTGCTAAACTAAAGGTTGGCGGTTTGAACCTACCCAGCAGCTCTGTGGAAGAAAGGCCTGGGGAACTTCCTCCATAAAGATTACAGCCAAGAAAACTCTATGGAGCAGTTCTACTCTGTAACACATGGAGTCGCCATGAATCGGAATTGACTCAATGGCAATGGGTTTACGGGTCATGTAGAGTGTAGTGGGGGCTCAGAGTGGCCTGCACTGGCACTCTAAGGGACACAAAGGCACCACAGCTTGAGAACCTCCCAGTTAGAACACACATTTTACCTGTCAGTTCCCCCTTGACTCCACATTCTAGTTACTCTCAATTCCTCTCGAGAACCTCATAGGGGTCTCTATGAATGTTAAGAGACAGGTTCACTCCACCAGGCAACCAGAGAAACTATAAACTATCCATTTACAAAAAGGCACAATCTGTTTCCTCTTAATTTCCTCACACATGAAAAGAGAAAAACAGCTCTGTCACATCTACTTCACAAGGTTAAAGTGCTGTATAAGATGGAAAAAGCTATAGGAGTGTAAGGCATTATTATTGCTGTTGTTGCTATTTTTATTATTACACACCCACTAGGAATATAGTTTCACATAACATGAAATGACAAAATATCTATTAAATACATCTCAAAAACCAGTCCACAGGCTGCTGAGGAGATGGCTTCATGAGAGCTTATTAAAAATTCCAGTCCACCAGCCCCACCTTAAACCTGCTGAATCAGAGCCTCCAAATGTGGAACTCAGAGGCTTATTTTTTAACAAGCTCCCAGACAAGGCTGACCAGCAGCCAGACTTGTGATCCCTATCTGCTCCATCCTATGAACACTGGACAGAACTGTTCAGGTTGGCTTAGAGTAATAGATATATGACATATATCACTCGCCCACTCCTATACCTCTCAACCTTGACCAGCTCAGGTAGGTTACAGCACATGTGACTGACAATCCTTTTCTAAATGGGTAGGGAGCAAAAATGGTGCTTTAGAGATGTTAAGTTTCCCCCAAGAGGAGTACCAGAGAAGGGGAGGAATGGCCAGTAGGAAAAGGAATTGGACTCACCTACAATGATACCACAAGCACTGACCAATCCGATCTCTTTCTTCAGGGCTACTCCATCCCCTCCGGAACCAGTCTCAGGGCTGGCATCTGACTCAGTCCCACCTGGGTGATTCTTTTCAGTGCTGCTTCGTTGCCTGGCTCCTTTTTCCATCTTTCTCAGTAGGATTTCAATCTCCAAAAGGTATCTTTCTAAAAGAGTATGTGTGTGCGTGTGTGTGAGCGTAAATATATTTACAGAGAGGTTTCAAAATTAAAACACTCTTTTCTGAAATAAGGACCACTCCTACCCTCTAAAGAAGACACAAGCAAATATATAAAAAAAGGAAATTGAGAATACTAGTCCATATGGGCACTTTCTTGTCACTGGTGATTACAAACAAGGAAAGTGTGGTTAAAAAGGAAAATAAGAGACATATACATTTAAATACAAAAATAGAACTTACCAGCTACTCTCTGTGGAATTCTCCTGAAAGGGATGCAGATCTTCAGAAACCAGGATGGTTCTGCTCTATGTATACCCCGCAGTGGCTTATTTCAGACGTATCAAGAAGGTAGTCTGATTCCCTTCAGCTCTCCCCCTAATAAAACAGAGATTGTCTTTACCTTCCCTTAGCCTTTTCTTTTATAATGAGGACAAAAGTAGTTTTCCTTAGCTGAAGGAAAAAAAAAAAAAAAAAAGGCAATCCTCAGGTAGTTTCTTCTCTCTCAGAAAAACAAACAGTGCACCGGACCGGTTTGCTCTAGATCTTGTTCCACCTGATGTGGGTTTCTTTTCCCCACCCTTTCTGCCTTCTGCTCTTTCCTGATATCGTTTTATTTCTCGCTTGTCTTTTCGTCCTTGTTTTCCTTCTTCCGATCTCCGTCCTTACGGCACAGACTGCCCCATCTCTCTGGGCAGGAGAGTGCCTCCACACATGAAAGTGCCTCCCTTTGATCGAGGGGTTTTATTTGCTGAACTAGACTCCGCCCCCACCTCCTCGGTTCCTCTCCATCCTCAGTCCTTTCTCCTCCCTCCCTTTCAATTTAAATATTAGCACACGGCCCCCAAAGATCTCCGAGAAAAGGGATTAAAATCTTTCTTTTTGTAATCGTCTCTCTACATCCTTCCGCTTGTAACGAAGTAGGAGTGAAATCCATCCATGTCAACTGTTCCGGGAGAGTTCACTAGACTAGTATACTGTTACAGGTCCAACAGCATTTGTGAACTATATAAATAAGGGAACAGTTGTGCAGACACCGTGAATGCCAACAGAAATAAACTAGCCAATGTATTAAAATATTTAAGTCTGGGTCATTTGAGGATACAGAAGAGAAGGTTGTAGGAACATCAGCTTCAAGTTTCTGAACGTAGTGGGGAGATCCACCTGTGGGGGAGGGAATGGAAATAATACTAGTAATAATGGAAAAGAGGTTCATTTAGTGTGATTCTGAGCTATGACGAGTGAAGAGAAAGCAAAATCACCGGAAACAGGTGATAGCCTCACTGTTCACAGCTCTTATTTAGAGGTGGTTCAGGAAAGACTGACTCAAAATCTGGTTGGATGGGGCCTTTCACAATTCCTAATATTTTTTTCATCTATAGATTACTTAAAAAGCCAAAAACGTAAAACACGTTACTGTCTAGTTGATTCCAACTCAAACCGACCCTGTATGGTAATGTTAGTCATTCTTAAATCAATTTCGTGAGATGTTGATAATCCCCATTTGCTTTTTAATTCTTGCTGAATTAGTGTAAGAATTGACCTGTTGGTGACTGGTTGGTGTAAAAAATGACTAACATTACCATACAGGGTCGCTATGAGTCGGAATCGACTGACGGCACACAACAACAACCATATTACTATTGTGCTTTGGCTTCCCTGAAGAATTCCATTCAGAAACTACTGCCTTACAGTGAGAGCAATGATATCCCTTTGTAATGGTAAAGCACTTCAATACAACAGCATGAAGCAATGTAGCAGACAACACTATACATCTAATATAAAAAGGTGGCACAAATGGTTAAGAGCTTGACTGCTAACCGAAAGGTTGGCAATTCCAACCCACCCAGAGATGCCTTGGAAGACTGGCCTGCTTCTGAAAGGTTACTGCCTTGAAAACCCTATGGAGCAGTTCTACTCCACACACATGGAGTCACCATGAGCTAGAATCCACTCAATGGCAACTAACAACAACAAATATATTATGCAAAATGATTTGATTTTAAAGTAGGTCTGAAAATAAAGTTTCCCAAGCTGACCACTAACTATAGAAATCTGGCTTTGCGTTTTGGAAAATGTTCCAAAACATTTTGGATTGTTTGTTTTTTTTTTTTTTTTTACATTTTGGATTTTAAGAAAAATAAAAACTTAATTTCTTAAAATGGGGCTGGTTGAACTATTGAAGGAAAGACTTTTCCAAGTGGGGTAAAGTCTAATCAGTATTTCACTCTGCTTCTTGATCACTCAGCAAGTATTAAGAGGTTTCAAAGGTTGGAAGTTCAACCCTTTCTTCTGTCCATTCAAGATATAACAAATTGAAAGCCTCAGCAAAAAAATAAAAAAAAAGAAGAAGCAGGGGGTGGGGTGGTGTAAAGAGGATTTTCAACTAAAAGAACAGGCAAGCAGGGAATATAGCACAAAATTCTACAGGAGAGAATGAGTCATAGGAAATGAAAAGATTTTGAATTGCCTCTGACCTTTCTTAACATTAGAAAGGAAAATTTGATGGATTCATTTTTAAACAATCTAATTTGAAGACTTCTGCTCAGATTTCAGCATTAAGGTATAAAGCAAATAATCTTCTTGCTTTTCAAATGTGAGTTTTTTCAGTAATGTTTTTCATTTCGTATTTAAATAATTTAGATTTAATACAGGCTAAAACAGGAATATGATGAATATGAGGTCCCTTGCCAAAACCAGTGCAAACCCACCACAATATGGTAAGTTTACCAATCTCAATTTATGAATTAAGAAGCTAAGGAGGAGTTATGGGATCAAATACGTTCTTGGGATACAACGACACTTCTGTTGCCGCTGAGTCAATTCCTGCTCATAGTAACCCTATAGGACAGAGTAGAACTGCCCCATAAGGTTTCCATGGAGTGGCTGGTGGATTTGAACTGCTGACATTTTGGTTAGCAGCCAAGCTCTTTACCGCTGTGCCACCAGGGCTCCACAATGGTACCAAGTGTACCAAATTGGAAAGGAATGGTTGTTAAAGATTAATATTTCTATTTCTTTAGCACTTAGCATTTACAAGTGGTTTACAACTATCTATGAATGGTGCAATATAAAAGCTAGGAAAGGAATATCTCCTCCTTCAAATGGACCATGTATTCATATTCTGTGGCTCTCTTAAGTTTGGAATTTTTTTTGTGAAATAAACTCTAAGTGTGTCAAATCCCGTGGGATTAGCATTGAGCACAGGAGAGGAAGAAAAGTCTTTGTGTAATGTGTCATGAAAAATTTGTAAAAATGATTAATGGAAGTTTATTAAAATTTGAGCACTGAATTCTTTATTCTTAACTCTATTTTACATTTGCTTTTATATTTTTTACTCTATTCTCTACATTTAAATAGTGCTTTACAGTCTACAAACTGTTTTATACACAGCATCTTTTTTTTTCCTCCTCATTAAAAACTTTGTGTAGACAGGGAAGTTATTTTTCCCATTTTAAAGACTAGGAAGCTGAGGCTTAGAGAAGTGTCTACCTCACTGCTAGGAGGGATATCATCTTTATAGCTACTTGTTAATGCCCCGACTTCTTTAACCTGGGGAAAATAGAAGACTTTGATTAGGAACATGGCCACATCTTCTTGAAGTGGCGTTATATCTGTGCCTTTTAGAGACCCACTATCTTAGTCACCTAGTGCTGCTACAACAGAAATACCACAAGTGGATGGTTTTAATGAAGAGAAGTTTATTTCCTCATAGTCAAAGTAGGCTAAAAGTTGAAATTCAGGGCGTCAGCTCCAGGGGAAGGTTTTCTCTCTGTTGGCCTTCTCTTCAGTGTTCCCCCAGATTAGAAGCTTCTCTGTGCAGGGACCCCGGTCCAAAGGACACACTCTGCTCCCAGCACTGCTTTCTTGATGATATGAGGTCCCCTTGTCTCTCTGCTCACTTCTGTCTTTTATATCTCAAGAGATTGCCTCAGGACACAATCCAGTCTTGTAGATCAAGTCCTGCCTTACTAACACAACTGCCACCCATCCTCCCTCATTAACATCATAGCGGCAGGTTTACAACATACAGGAAAATCACACAGTATCAGGAATCAAGGCCTAGCCACATTGATACACACACTTTTGGGGGGACATAATTCAAACCATGACACCCACCTTGATGCCTGCATTTAACATCTGTTCAGTGACTTGATCTGGGTCTCCCTTCCCCCACCCTCACCCCCCATTTGTTACCCCTTTCACACAGTCTTCAGTTTGGCCATTTTCCACATATAATAGTTCTTTAGTACGACTCTGTTTCCAATACCTGTGTGACTATTTACAGTTGTTTTGCATGCTTAAGACGGGAAGAAATTGATCCCTTTAACCTGGGAGAGGGTGGGTGAAAGGGTTGGTTTCTTATAAATATGGATTTAGGAAGAGAAATGCTGTGTGTGGCTGACACCTACTGCACAAACAGGGACAAGGCACGGACACATGCTACTTGTATAAGAATTAAATAATAAAAATACTGACATGCTCCAATATCCTTTTTGAAACAACTGTCATGGATTGAATCTACCTGTTGTTGTCGAGTCAATTCTGACTCATAGCAACCCTACAGGACAGAGTAGAACTGCTCCATAGGGTTTCCAAGGAGCACCTGGTGGATTCAAACTGCTGACCTTCTGGTTAGCAGTTAAACTCTTAAGCACTACACCACCAGGGTTTCCATGGATTGAATCGTGTCCTCCCAAAATATGTGTCAACTTGGCTAGGCCACGATTCCCAATACTGTGTGATTGTCCACCATTCTGTCATCTGATGTGATTTTCCTATGTGTTGTAAATCCTACCTCTATGATGTTAATGAAGCAGGATTAGAGGCAGTTATGTTAATGAGGCAGGACTCCATCTGTAAGATTAGGTTGTTTCTTAAGTCAATCTCTTTTGAGATATAAAAGAGAGAAGCAAGCAGAGATAGGGGGACCTCCTACCACCAAGAATGAAGAACTAGGAAGGGAGCCCATCCTTTGGACCCAGGATCCTTGAGTTGAGAAGCTTGGACTTCTAGCCTCCTAAACTGTGAGACAATGAATTTCTTTGTTAAAGCCATCCACTTGTGGTATTTCTGTTATAGCAGCACTAGATAATTAAGGCAACAGGTAAGAAGCATCTGTTAATGCAAGGGAATAGAGCAAAAAGTTCATTCACTCCATTCCTAATTTTGTTTCTGGACTCAACAGACAAGCACTTTATTCTTGTTTTTTTGTAACAGAGCTGTGAAGTTTGAGGTCACTCAGAGAGGACTCAGATCTCTCCCTGGAGGAAACTCACAGTCCACCCTCCCACTCCATTCTTCCTACACTTACATGCCCAAAGGCAGGTGGAAACCTGATTTAAATTAAAGCCAGCATACTTCCCAGGAGCCCTCGCCTAGGGTCAAACAGACAGTGGCTTCCCCAGCTAGTGGCTCTAGGAGACTTTATTTCATTTAAAAATGAAAAGCAGATGAAAATTAGTGAGAGAAAAGGAAGGAAATAAAAAAGAAGAATCAATCAGCTAATAAGCCCTTTTTAGTGTATGCTCTGTTTGCCTTTTGGACATATTCATAAGTTCAAAGGAAGTTGTATCTTCTCGGATTTATGCACTCCTGAGAATTTAGATGAAACTACTATAAGCAGAACCCGGTTTGTTATGATGGTCATTTAATTCATGCTCTTCTGGAGATGATGATGAATCCTTACCCTGACACTCGAGACAAAAATTCCAGCATATTAATCTTCTGTCTGCTGCACTTGGCCCATTCCCATGAAACCAGCACACCACTGTTGTTTGGTGTTGTCAATTCCAACTCATATGACAGAGTAGAACTACCCCACAGGGTTTCCCAGGCTGTAATCTTTATGGGAGCAGATCACCAACTGGTGGGTTCGAATTGCTGACCTTTCGGTTAGCTGCCTAGTGCTTAACCATTGTTCACCAGGACTCCTTAGCCCAGCACTAGTGGGAAAGAAATAAAGATGCACTCTCTGATGCAGGCTGTATCTCCTTGACTCCTCTGCTAGGCCCAATCTGCCCTGGAGCCTTAAGATTCTTCTTTCAAAGGATTTAGGGGACTCTAGTTAACCTATGGGAACCTTGCTGGTGTAGTGGTTAAGAGCTATGGCTGTTAACCTAAAGGTTGGCAGTTCAAATCCTCCAGACTCTCCTTGGAAACCGTATGGGGCAGTTCTACTCTGTTCTGTAGGGTGACTATGAGTTGGAATTGACTTGACTGCAATGGGTTTATTTTTTTTTAGTTAACCTATGAGTCTGAACCTACTAGATGGCAATGGGTTTTTAGTTAACCTCGAGGAGCCCTGGTGGTGCCTGGCTGCTAACTGAAACGTCTGCAGTTCAAATCCATCGGCTAACCCGCTGAGAGAAAGATGTGGCAAGCTGCTTTTGTAAAGATTACAGACTTGAGACAAGAATTATCTTAGGTGAAGGGAAGGACAACACACACTCCAGGGGAAGTTAGCACAACTGGACTAAACCAAAAGCTAAGAAATTTCCTGAATACAACCAAACACTTTGAGGGACAGACTAGCAAGGGCAGGGGCCTGGGGACGATGGTTTCAGGGGACATCTAGGTCAATTGGCATAACAAAGTTTATTAAGAAAATGTTCTGCATCCCACTTTGGTGAGTGGCATCTGGGGTCTTAAAAGCTAGTGAGCGGCCATCTAAGAAGCATCAGTTAGTCCCAACCCACCTGGAGCGAAGGAGAATGAAGAACACCAAAGTCACAAAGAAAGTATTAGCCCAAGAGACAGAAAGGGCCACATAAACCAGAGACTGCATCAGCCTGAGACCAGAAGAACTAGATGGTGCCTGGCTACCACCAGTGTCTGCCCTGACAGGGAACACAGCAGAGTCCCTGATGGGGCAGGAGAAAAGTGTGGTGCAGAACTCAAATTCTGGTAAAAAGACCAGACTTAATGGTCTGACTGAGACTGGAGGGACCCAGGAAGACATGGCCCCTGGACTCTCTGTCGGCCCAAAACTGAAACCATTCCCTAGGCCAACTTTTCAGACAAAGATTAGACTGGACTATGAGACATAAAATGATACTCATGAAGAGTGTGCTTCTTAGCTCAAGTAGATACATGAGACTAAATGGGCAGCTCCTGTCTGGAGGTGAGATGAGAAGGCAGAGAGGGTCAGGAGCTGTTTGAATGGGCATAGGAAATCTGGGGTGGAAAGGAGTAGTGGGTTGTCACAGTATAGGGAGAGCAACTAGGGTCACATGTGTGTAGAAATTTTTGTATAAGAAACTAACTTGAATTGTAAACTTTCACTTAAAGCACAATAGAAAAAAAAAAGCATTAAAAAAATAAAAAGATCACAGCATTGAAAACCCTATGGGGCAATTCTACTCTGTCCTATAGGGTCACTGTGAGTTGGAATCCACTTGATGGCAACAGGTTTGGTTTTTGGTTTTGGTTAGTTCTGAGTACTTAGCTGTGGAAAATTCCACTCCCTAATTTGTTTTTGCTGAGGATTTATGTGTACCGAAGATGAGGGCTCATGTTTTTTATGATATGCAAAATAAGTTCCCTAAGGGCAGAGGCCTGTTTTGTTCACTGCTGTGGTCCTAGAGCCTGACCCTCAATAAATATGAATAAATGACTTAATAAATGAAGATGTACATTAATGAATAATAAGTAAATACCATAATTATCCATTGGCTGATTGATTTATGTGTCGACTAATTGTAGTAAGATGTAGCCTCCAATGTGTGGAGAGGGGCTGGATTGTAGAGAGGAGACAAGCACAATCAAAGTTTTGACTCTGAACTTCATTTCATAAGGAACACAAATGTCAAGCAGGCCCTCAGTACCGTCCAGCACTCCTACCACAATCCTGTAGTCAATTCACTCTTCCACTTACCTTCTTCTGTCTTTAAACCTCCAATACCACCCTCCCCCAATCTTCACTTCCAGTTGACTTTTTGCCTGTTGTTTCATGGAGAAAATAGAAATAATCAAGAAGAGAACATTCACATCCTCCAACCACTAAATCTGTTGATTTACCAGTAGCTTTACCTACATAAGGAGCCCTGGTGACATAGTGGTTAAGTGCTCCGCTGCTAACCCAAATGCCTGCAGTTCAAGCGCACCAGCCGCTCTGTGGGAGAAAGATGTGGCAGTTTGCTTCCGTAACCCTATGGGGGCAGTTCTACTCTGTCCTATAGGGTTGCTATGAGTCGGAATCATCTCCACGGCAATGGGTTTACCCCCATACTCTGCTCTCCCCCTGTCGAAATGAATGCACTGTCTGTGCTGGTATATACCTCCCCCACTTGTGCACTAGCTTCCGTCCTATCACCTACTCAGGGACTTCGTCCCTGCAATTATCCTTCTGTCTACAGCATCATCAGTTTTTAACTCTCTACTGGATTATTCCTATCAGCATACCAACACACTGTGATAGCTCCCATTAAAAAAACAAAAACAAAATTTCCTTGACTCCACTTTCCTTCCCAGCTACCATCCAACTTTTCTGCTCCCTTGTCTCCACTTTTTCATCTCCATTTGTGCTCCTAGGCTGGATCCTTTCCTCTTTCGAACCTCTTTATCTTCACTCACTACTTAGGTGATCTCTTCTCTTCCCTTCCCTTCCTTTTTCTTTCCTCCCCTTCTCTCCCCTCCCCTACCTCTCCCTCCCCTCCTCTCCATTTCCTTATCCCCTTGCTCTCCTTTTCTCCCTCTCCTCCCTTCTCCTCCTCTTTTCTTCTCTTCTCTTTTCACTCATAGCTTGGGTAATCTTACCCAGCCCCGTGGCTTTCAGTAGCATTTATACATTGGTATTTCCTAAATTACAGATTTAACCCTCATCTCTTCCACAAACTCTAGAGTCAGCTATCTAACTGCTATTTGACATCTGTTTGGATGTTTAATAGGCATCTCAAACTTAATATGTCCAAAACAGAGTGTGTACTTATGCCTCCAAACCTGTGCTTCTCCCAGTATTACCCACTTTAGTAAATGGTACTAGTTGGTCAGGCCAAATATCTTGGAGTCAACCTTGACTTACTTTTTCTCACACACCCTACGTTTGGCTTGTTAGCAAATCCTGTTGGATCTAGCTTCAAATCTTACTTAGAAATGAATCATTTTCTTACCATCTCCACTGCTACCACCCTCAGTCATCACTACCATCAGCTCTCGCTTGGACTATTTCAAAACCTTTCTGATTGGTCTCCCTGTTTCCACACTTGTTCTCCTACAAATGTTCTCTTAAAGACTGTTCCCAACACAGCAGCCAGAGAGATTCTTTATAATCCTTTATAAATTAGGACGTGTCATTCGCGTGCTCAAAACCGCACCTAATTAGAATAAAATCTGAATTCTTCTTTATCATGCTCCTGGTGATCACCCCAAAATCATATCCTTTTACTTTTCCTTTCACTTGTTCTTTGCAACCTGATAGGCCTCTTTTCTATTCCTTGAACACAAAACTCTACCTCAGGGCTTTGCACTAGCTTGGGCTTCTGCCTGGAGCACTCTCCTCATCCAAACAGTTGCAAGCTTTGCTCCCTGTCTTAGTTACCTAATGCTGCTGTAATACAAATACTATAAGTGAGTGGCTTTAAAGAACAGACATTTATTTTCTCATAGTTCTGGAGGCTTAAAGTCCAAAGCACGGTCTCAGCTGTGTTGATTCCTTTCTTGTCGGAAGCCCTGGGTGTTCTTTGATTCCTTGGTGGTCCATGGCGTCTGTCTTCCTCTGTGTGTGTGTGTGTGTGTGTATTCTGAGCTTTTTATAACGCAGAAGCGATTAGGTTTATGATCCATCCTACATGAGTTTGACCTCATTAACACATTAACACAACAGAATAAAAATCTTATTTCCAACATGATTACATCCACAAGTATGAGAGGGAGGAATTTAACACATATTTTTTTGGGGTACAATTCAATCCATAACAATCCCTCAAGTCAGTCACATCCTTTGGCAAATGTTGCTTCCTTATGGAAGACTTCTCCTTACAGAGGACTTCTCTGTAAGTCCTCTATTCTGTCACCTGGGCCTTATTGTTTTAACAATACCTATCATTACCAAGGAGTCCTGGTGGCGCAGTGGTTAAGAGCTATGGCTGCTAACCAAAAAAGGTTGGCAGTTTGAATCCACCAGTTGCTCCTTGGAAACGCTATGGGGCAGTTCACCTCTGTCCTATAGGGTTGCTGTAAGTTGGAATCCAGTTGACAGCAGCTGGTTTATCATTACCTAACTTTGTTTGTTTATTTTTGTTTGTCTCTCCTATTAGAATGTAGCTCCAGATTATTGTTTGTGTGTGTGTGTTTTGTTTTGTTTTGTTTTGGTAGGGTAATGATATTGTTGTTATGGTAAAAAAATACTTATCTTTTGGAGCTATATGCTAACATATTTATGGAACACTCAAAATTTCAAAGACTTGATATCACAGATAAATTAGAAATCAACAATGAAAAGGAGGGTTAAAAAAGACAAATACGTTTTGGAAATAAAAAATAAACTAAACTTGATTAAAAGGAAATTATGAAATAACTAGAAGTTAACTGACAGCAAACGTACTGCATATCAATACTTGTGAGATGCAGCTAAAGTAGTATTTGGAGTTAAATGTAAAGTCTTAATCACATTATGGAGCCCTGGTGGCTTAGTGGTTGAGAGCTACAGTGAGCTACAGCTAAGAACCAAAAGGTCGGCAGTTCAAATCCGCCAGCTACTCCTTGGAAGCCCTATGGGGCAGTTCTACTCTGTTCTGTAGGGCTGCTATGAGTCAGAATTGACTTGACGATGATGGATTTGTACTTTGGTTTAATCACATTAGGAAATATGAAAGATTTAGAATAAACCAACCAGGCCATCAAAGGAATCAACTGGCAGACTAACCATTTCAGTGCTTTACTTGTAGCCCTTCCTTACCATGCCTCCCTTGTCCACCTCTAAATTTCAAATCTCCTTTATTCCTATCATTTACCACCGTTTTCAACGCAATCATTTGATAATTGTCTTCCTTCATTATAGTCTCATTTCTATTCAGTAATCTAATTCAATACTAATTTTCCTCCACTTCATACACTAATCTTCTTCACTCACTATCTTTTTTCGACACTTCCTGAACCTCCACACCGGCAATGAAAACTGTACTTTCCTCCTGACAACATCAGTGGCCTTCACAATGCTGTTCGGCAGTGGTTGTTCCTTGCCCTGTTCTAATGGGGCCGGGAGGGTGGAAAGGAACTAACATTTATTGAGCAACCTCCATGTACTGAGCAAGGCACCTAATATATTTTAATCTCATTTACCCCCTAAATAGAGCCCTGGTGGCTCAGTGGTTATGAGCTCAGCTGCTAACCAAAAGGTCGGCAGTTCAAATTCATCAGCTGCTCCTTTGAAACCCTATGTGGCAGTTCTACACTGTCCTATAGGGTTACCATAAGTTGGAAACGGCTCAACAGCAATGAGTTTTTTTTTTTTTTTTTTAATCTCCCAAACAACCCTTCCAGGTCAATATTATTGTTCCAATTTAAAAAATGAGGAAACTGGGGTTCGGGAAGGTTAAGTGAGTTGCCAAAGTCACACAATGGCAGAGCCATGATTTGACTCTAAATCTTAACTGACCCTATGCCATTTGTTCTTTTCACTGTGCCATGGGAGAAAGAAGGATCACCAATCTTTTCCATCCTTGTCACTTCTGGACAATTGTACCATTACCACATCTCAGCTCTTCTGTGAATACTGTGTGCTAACTAAGTGACTTCCTCATTGCTGCCATCTATTGACCTCTGAGGAGTCCCTGGATGGCACAAATAGTTAGTCCTAACCAAAAAGTTGGAGGTTCAAGTCTAACTGGAGGCACCTTGGAAGAAAGCCTGGTGATCTACTGCCAAAGAATCAGCCATTGAAAACCTTATGGAGCACAGTTCTACTCTGACACACAAGAGGTCACTATAAGTCAGAATTAACTCATGTTTTTGTTTTGGGGTTTTTTTTTTTTTTTACTGACTTCTGAAAACTTTCTTACAGACTTGAGTACCCAGCTTAGCATTTACTCCCCAGAACAGAGCCTAGACCCTTAACCACAGTTGCCATTCTAGTGGGCCTAGAAGGTGGAACTGAACCCCAGGGCCAGGGGACCGCCACTCAGAATCCAGAGAGTATGGCCAATACCTAGAGTCTGGAAGGCAGGGCTAATGTGTAAATGGTCTCAGAGAGCAGAGGATTATTTTCAAGCCTCGAAGGCTAATGCACTGTGTTCTGCCGACTTGCTTGGTGCCTGTTATCCCTTCTTTCTCTCTAATTTCTCTCATTTGTTATGGAAATGTCTAGCTTGTGCCTGTTCCACCATTGTGCTTTGGAAGCAGCTAGCTTGTATTCTAGATTTCACAGATGAAGAGGAATTTTTGGATTTTGGACTTGGAGTTGATTTATGACTTGCTATGTGAATGTGTTTACATGTGACAAGGACATGAATTTTGGGGGGCCAAACAGTGGAATGTTATGGATTGAATTGTATCCCCCCAAAATGTGTCAGCTTGGCTAGGCCATGATTCCCAGTATTGTATGATCCTCCACCATTTTGTCATCTGAGGTGATTTTCCTAAGTGTTGTAAATCCTACCTCTATGTTATTAATGAAGCAGGATTAGAGGCATTTTTGTTGAAGAGACAGGACTCAATCTACGAGATTAGGTTGTGTTTTAAGTCAATCTCTATTGAAATATAAAAGAGACAAGTGAGCAGAGAGACACAGGGGATCTCATACCACCACGAAATAAGAGCCAGGAGAATAGCACGTCCTTTGGACCTGGGGTCCCTGCACCGAAAAGCTCCTCGACTGGGGAAGATTGATGACAAGGACCTTCCGCCAGAGCTGACAGAGAGAACAAGACTTCTGCTGAAGCTGGCACCCTGAATTCGGATTTCTAGCCTCCTAGACTGTGACAAAATAAATTTCTCTTTGTTAAAGCCATACACTTGTGGTATTTCTATTACAGCAGTACTAGATGACTAAGTCAACCACTATGTAAACCTTCTTCCCAGGTGCTGATAATTTTCTTTTTGACTGTAACTGCCAGTCACTCTACTCTCCCATTGTCTCATTTGTAACACACCTACTCTTTGTCATCATTCTTTCTGCTTCCTCTTCAGCCCTTCTCCTTTCATTCTTCACTTGAAGGCATTCCAAATGCATAGTCCAGCCCCTGGCTGGCTTCCAAGCTCCTGCTGCAGCAGCCACAGCAACCTCGAACTGGTCCTCTAATGCACCTATCAAACCGTTTTTTTTCCAAGTTCTTCCTTTGCCTAGAGGCACGCCCTCTCCCTTAGCCTAATTTATTACTATTCATCCTTCTGATCTAGCTTGAGTGTCACTTCCTCAGTGAAGCCTCACCCAACCCCATCCCTAAACCATGTTCTTGGCTGCAGAGCGTTCGCTTGTAATTATACATTAATTATATAGTGTATGCTTTAACTAGAGTGATATTATCATGAATGTCTATCGCCTCAACTAGACTGCAAACTCCATGAGTACAGGAACAATGGCTTGTTTTGCTCACCAGTGCCTGCAGAGCCCAGTACTGCCCCTGAGACAAGGTAGGCACTCAATTAAAAATTGCAGAATGAACAAATATGGGACATATAGCTGGTGACATTTTGTGGACAGTTTTAATATACAGATCTGAAGCCCAGAAGAAAAATCTGGACTAAAAATTCAGATTTAAGAGCGTACAAGTGGCCAATGATGTTATCACCCAGAAAAGATGCTTAGAGTGAGAAGAATACACAAACCAGCACAAACTCCTGGACGTACTAGATATTGGGTTCATAGTTAAACTCCTTTCAGCTCCCCACGCAAAGCTGTTCTTCCTCATGTATTCCCCATTTTCAGCAACAGCCATAGCATCATCCTCCCAACCACCCAGGTCTAAGAGCTTTGCTTTTTCCTCCCTCTCCCTTTGTAGCCCTATATCCAATTTGTCACCAAGTCCTGTTGATTCTACCTCTGAAAATTGTCTCATAGCTGTCTTCTTCTTCCCATTCCATAGTTCCTGCCCTGTTCCATGACTATTCATCTCTCTCCTGTCCCATTGCAAATGTCTAATAACTGATTTCCCTGTCTGTGATCTTCCATCCTTCATTCAGTCCCCAGACTAATGTTTTATAAAACATGGAGTTGATCATGCTTTTATCCTGCTCTAAGTCTCTGATGGTCCCCCATTGTATAAAGCAGTGGTCCCTAAGGCTGGATGAGCATCACAGTCACCCGAGGAACTTTTAAAAATTATACGTGGCAAGGAAAAAGTGCTCAATAATTTATCAGATAGACCCTTCTGCTATGGTACCCTCTGGTGGCAACTTTATGCAATTTTCCCTCTGAGATTCTAATCCAGTGGATCTGCCTATTGCTTGGAGGAATAGGTAGTTTAGAAAATAAAGTTGTTTTCTTGTACAGAGGCTTCAACCTATCTCTCCAGCTTTTTCCCCCACATCTTTTTTTTTTCTCCACCATGTCTCTTGATGTCCCACTCACTCTTCCCTTCAGTCATACTAAACACGTTGTCGACAAGTCAATTCTGACTCATGGTGACCCCATGTGGTACAGAATAGAACTGCTCCATAGGGTTTTCTTGGCTATAATCTTTATGGAAGTGGATTGCCAGGTCTGTCTTCCTTGGTGCCATTGGGTAGATTCGAACCACCAACATTTCAGTTAGTAGTTGAGCACAAACTATGCCACCCAGGGACCTTGGATCACCCCAAACTTTCCTGTCTCACTGACTTTACCAATGCTTTTCCTCTGCCTGGAATGACCATTCTCTCCACCTCTGCAGGATGAAAACGTTCACATTGTTCAAGACTCATTCAAATACCTGTTCTTCTAGGAAACCTGCCCAAATGAACCCAGTCTCTCTTTTCTCTTTACTCCCATAGTATTGCACACTTCCTTAGGGAAGCCTTCTCAGAAAATAAGTTCTCATAGTTCCCCATGTCTTCATAATACTTAATGTACCTAGTGATTATGTGTTTATTTGTGATTTTTTTAAAAATGTCTGTCTCTTACTATACTGGAAGAGCGTTTTGGGCAAGAGCCATATCTGTTACCATGTACAGCTGATACATAATACAGAAGCTCATAATGTTTGTTGACTGGGTGAATTAGTATTTCTGACATGATCACATATTCTTCTTTGTAGTGTATGTCATTTTGTATACATTTGAATTCCGCACTAGACCATAGGCTTTTTGAGTGGATGGACAATATTTCTTAAGTCTGTATTCCTTCCCCCACAACTAGCTCTATGGCTTGGATGCTGTGGGAGCATAGATAATATTGCCCCATTAGAGGCCCAGGGAAACGTAAACTCCACAAGAGCCAAGACTTTGTCTTTTTCCTTGTTATATTTTCAGTAGTATGTATTTCAGTGCTTGGTCCATGGCATTTGCTTAGGAAATATTTGTTGAATGAATGATTTAGTTGCCAGATAGATCCTTCTCTTATGGGACCTACTGGTGGCAACTTTATAACCACCAATCTTCTTCATTTTATCCCTGAATTTCTCTTTTCCCCTTGAGATATATTTCCTGTTTTGGTTTGTTAAAGTGGATCTGGAAGCAAGGTAAGACTCTCCCTGATAATTTCTTTTCCTATTCCATTGTTCATTAAATATTTACTGAGCACCTACTACATATCAAACAGT
This sequence comes from Dugong dugon, assembly GCA_030035585.1. NCBI lineage: Eukaryota > Metazoa > Chordata > Mammalia > Sirenia > Dugongidae > Dugong > Dugong dugon. The sequence continues at coordinate 25,633,739 of CM057472.1, forward strand.
GCAGTAGTTCTGGTAATCCCAGATGAAAGATACAGTTCCAGTCTGGTTAGAAAGAGATAAAAGAACAGTTATATGATGAGACAAGAGCCATGATAGAGACAAGCAAAGAGTCCCATGGGAGCCAAGAGGAGGACACTGATCTCCCCATGCGTCTGTCAGTTTGTCATACTGTGGTGGCTTGCGTGTTACTGTGATGCTGGAAGCTGTGCCACCGGTATTCAAATACAAGCAGGGTCATCCATGATGGAGAGGTTTTCAGCTGAGCTTCCAGACTAAGACAGACTAGGAAGAAGGACATGGCAGTCTACTTCTGAAAAAAAAATTAGCCAGTGAAAACCCTATGAATAGCATCAAAACACTGTCTGATATAGTGCCAGAAGATGAGCCCCTCAGGTTGGAAGGCACTCAAGGGATAACTGGGGAGGAGCTGCCTCCTCAAAGTAGAGTCAACCTTAATGATGTGGATAGAGTTAAGCTTTCAGGACCTTCATTTGCTGATGTGGCACAACTCTAAATGGGATGAAGCAGCTGCAAACATCCATTAATAACAGGAATCTGAAGAGTACAAAGTGTGAATCATGGAAAATTGAAAGTAGTCAAAAATGGAACACATAAACATTGATATCCTAGGCACTAGTGAGCAGAAATGGACTGGTATTGGTCATTATGAATTGGACAGTCATATGGTCTACTATGCCTGGAATGACAAACTGAAGAGGAATGGTGTTGCATTCATCGCCAAAAAGAACATTTCAAGATCTATCCTGAAGTACAATACTGTCAGTGATAGGATAATATCCACACACCTACAAGGAAGACCAGTTAATATTGACTATTATTCATAATTTACGACCAACCAGTAATGCCAAAGATGAAGAAATTGAAGATTTTTACCAACTTCTGCAGTCTGAAATTGATCAACCATGCAATCTGGATGCATTGATAATGCAAAAGTTGGAAACAAGGGAGAAGGATCAGTAGTTGGAAAAAATGGCCTTGGTGATAGAAACCATGCCGGAGATCACACGATAGAATTTTGCAGACTAACGACCTATTCATTGGAAACACCTTTTTTTCACCAACATAAACGGTGACTATACACTTGGACTTCGCCCAGTGGAGTACACAGGAATCAAATTGACTACATCTGTGGAAAGGGACAAAGGAAAAGCTCAATATCATCAGTCAGAACAAGGCCAGGGGCCAACTGTGGAGCAGACCATCAATTGCTCATATGCAAGTTCAAGTTGAAGCTGAAGAAAATTAGCACAAGTTCACAGCAGCCAAAGTATGACCTTCAGTATATCCCACCTGAATTTAGAGACCATCTCAAGAATAGATTTGATTCATTGAACACTAATGACTGAAGACCAGACAAGTTGTGGAAAGAGGTCATACATGAAGAAAGCAAGAGATCATTAAAAAGACAGGAAAGAAAGAAAAGACCAAAATGGATGTCAGAAGAGACTCTGAAACTTGCTCTTGAAAGTAGAGTAGCTAAAGCAAAAGGAAGAAATGATGAAGTAAAAGAGCTAAACAGAAGATTTCAAAGGGTGGCTCGAGAAGACAAAGTAAGGTATTATAATGATATGTGCAAAGACCTGGAGTTAGAAAATCAAAAAGGAAGAACACACTCAGCATTTCTCAAGCTGAAAGAACTGAAGAAAAAAATTCAAGCCTCGAGTTGCAATAGTGAAGGATTCTATGGGGAAAATATTAAAGGACACAGGAAGTATCAAAAGAAGGTGGAAGAAATACAGAGTCACTGTACCCAAAAGAATTGGTCAATGTTCAATCATTTCAGGAGGTAGCATATGATCAAGAACCAATGGTACTGAAGGAAGAAATCCAAGCTGTACTGAAGAAAATGTGAGAAACTACGCTCCAGGAATTGACAGAATACCAATTGAGATGTTTTCAACAAACGGATGAAACGCTGGAAGCGCTCACTCATCTATGCCAAGAAGTTTGGAAGACAGCTACCTGGCCAACAGACTGAAAGAGATCCATATCTGTGCCCATTCCAAAGAAAGGTGATCCAACCGAATGCAGACATTATGGAACAATATTATGAACATCACACACAAGTAAAATTTTTCTGAAGATTATTCAAAAGTCATGCCAGCAGTACATTGACAGGGAACTGCCAGAAATTCAAGCCAGATTCAGAAGAGGGTGTGGAACGAAGGATATCATTGCTGATGTCAGATGGATCCTGGGTGAAAGCAGAGAATACCAGAAAGATGGTTATGTGTATTTTATTGACTATGCAAAGGCATTCGACTGTGTGGATCATAATATGATGGGTAACATTGCGAAGAGTGAGAATTCCAGAACACTTAATTGTGCTCATGAGGAAACTGTACATAGACCAAGAGGCAGTCGTTCGAACAAAACAAGGGGATACTGCGTGCTTTAAAGTCAGGAAAGGTGTGTGTCAGTGTTATAGCCTTTCATCATGCTTATTTAATCTGTATGCTGAGTAAATAATCCAAGAAGGTGGACTGTATGAAAAGGAACACGGACGGCAACAGAATTGGAGGAAGACTCATTAACAACCTGAGTTATGCAGATGACACAAACTTGCTTGCTGAAAGTTAAGAGGACTTGAGGTACTTCCTGATGAAGATCAAAGACTATAACCTTCAGCATGGATTACGCCTCAATATAAAGAAAACAAAAATCCTCACAACTGCACCAATAAGCAACATCATGGTAAACAGAGAAAAGATTGAAGTTGTCAAGGATTTCATTTTACTTGGATGCACAATCAACACCCATGGAAGCAGCAGTCGAGAAATCAAATGACGCATTGCATTGGGAACATTTGTTGCAAAAAACCTCTTTAAAGTGTTAAAATGCAAAGATGTCAGTTGAAGGACTAAGGTGTGCCCAACCCAAGCCATGGTGTTTTCAATTGCCTCATATTCATGTGACAGCTGGGCAATGAATAAGGAAAACCGAAGTAGAATTAATGCGTTTGAATTATGGTGTTGGCGAAGAATATTGAATATACCATGGACTGCCAAAAGAATGAACAAATCTGTCTTGGAAGATGTACAGCCAGAATGCTCCTCAGAAGCAAGGATGGCGAGATTATGTCTCACATACTTTGGACATGTTATCAGGAGGGATCAGTCCCTGGAGAAGGACATCATGCTTGGTAAAGTAGAGGGTCAGCGAAAAAGAGGAAGACTTTCAATGAGATGGATTGACACAGTGGCTGCAACCATGGGCTCAAGCACAACGAAGATCGTGAGGATGGTGCAGGGCCAGGCAATGTTTTATTCTGTTGTACATAGGGTCCCTATGAGTCAGACCCAACTCCACAGCATCTAACAACAACAATGACTATGGGAGCCACAAGGACACTGATCTCAGTTGAGCTAGTTAGAGTAGGCAGCTGGGGGAAAGTGATGTCTGAGCTGAGTCTAGAAGGACAAATAGAAGTTAATAAGGAGACTATGCAAAGGAAACTGCCAAAGGCACACAGGTGAGAAAACCAGTTGCTGTTGAGTCGATTCCAACTGATGGGGACTCTGTGTGTGTCAGAGTAGAACTGTGCTCCATAGGGCTTTCAGTGGCTGATTTTTCAAAAGTACATCGCCAAGGTGCCTCTGGGTGGACTCAAAACTCTAACCCTTCAGGTTGCAGCCAAGTGAGTGAACAGTTACACCACCCAGGGCCTCCTACGTAAGTGAGAGAATGTGATTTAAATTCACTGTGACTGAAGTGCACAATGCATTTGACCAAACATTAAGAAATGTAAAATGAAAGATAGATCATGAAGAGCTTGAATGCCATGCTCAGTAAATTGTGTTTCAAGTGTTGGGGAGGTTTAAGTGGAATAGTCATTGATCTGGCAGCAGTAGTAGGATGAAATGGAGTTGGGTAAATCTAGAAGCAGGGATCAGTTAAGAGGCAATTCGACTAATCAAAGAAAGAAATAAGGAAGAACTAAATAAAAGTTAGAGTGGTAAAAATGGAAAGAAGATAGATTCAAGATATGTTTATAAAGTATGTATAATTGATGAACAATTCTGTTTCTAGAAATTTACTTTTAGAAATGATTGTATAGATGCTCAAAGATAAATTAATAAAGATGTTTATTACAGCATTTTTTGAAATAATTGCAAATTGGAAACACTGTATGTGCCCATCAATATGGGATTGATGAATTAAATTAAACAAACCATGTGTCTTAGTTATCTAGTGCTGCTATAACAGAAATACCACAAATAGATGGCTTTAACAAAATAGAAATTTATTTTCTCACTGTTTCAGAGGCTAGGAGTCTGAATTCAGAGCGCCAGCTCTAGGGGAAGGTTTTCTCTCTCTGTTGACTCTGGAGTAAGGTCCTTGTCTCTTTAGCTTCTGCTTCCCGGTTCCTTGGACATCTCCATGTGTCTTGGCATCTATCTTACCCCAGCTCTGCTCTGCTCACTTGTTAAATCTCTTTTATATATCAAAAGAGATTGATTCAAGATACACCCTACACTAATCCTGCCTAATTAACATAACAAAGATAATTCATTCCCAAATGGGATTATAACCACAGGCATTAAAAAAAAAAAAAATCGTTGCCATCGAGTTGATTCCAACTCATAATGACCCTATAGGACAGAGTAGAACTGCCCCATAGGGTTTCCAAGGATTAGCTGGTGGATTTGAACTGCCAACCTTTTGGTTAAGCAGCCGAGATCTTAACCGCTGAGCCAGGTTAGGATTTACAACACATATTTTTGGGGGACACAATTCAATCCATAAAATGCCACCCTTTGGCCCCCCAAAATTCATGTCCTTGCCACATGCAAAACACATTCACCCCATCACATCATCCCAAAAGTCTTAAATCAGCTCCAAGTCCAAAATCTCACCTTCTGAATCATCTAAATCAAATATGGATGAGACTTTAGGCGTATTCCATCATGGGGCAAAATTCCTCTTCATCTGTGAGCCTGTGAAAACTAGAATACAAGTTATCTGTTTCCAAAGTACAATGGTGGAACAGGCACAAGGTACACATTTCCATTACAAATGGGAGAAATTGGAGGGAAAGAAGGGATAACAGGCACCAAGCAAGACCAAAACCCAGCAGAAAAAAATTACTTTAGCTCTCAAAGCTTAAAAAAAAAAAATCCTCTCTTCTCTGAGACCATCTGGGCAATGGCCCCCACCCTCCAGACTCTGGGTGATGGCCATGTTTTCTGAATTCTGGGTGGGAGCCCCTCAGACCTGGTCTACAGCTCTGCTTTCCAGGCCCACTGGGAAGACAACTCTGCTCTCTCAGCTTTTGTCAGCCCCATTCTCCTAGCGCATTTGAGTGGTTACCCCACCCCCTTGGCCCCAACAGGCCCCATTCTTCTACACCTTGGGCATGGCAACCCTGCCACCTCAGCTCTGGGTGGACGCCCCATACACCTGGCACACCTTAATGGCAACCCCATACTCCAGAACTGAGTTGGCGAAGATTCAACTCTTCAAATCCTAGGAGGCTGTGGCCCCACCCTTTGAGATCCAGGAGACCCTGCCTCCACCCTTTGAAATCAAGAAGGCCCTACTTCCTGTGCTCCTTCCAACAGTTCTGCTCATCTCTGAACTGCTCCAAGGATGGTCCTTTTCTTTTCTTGGAGGACAACAAATGTTTCCTGCCTGTAGAATTCCAAGAGACAGACAGCATTCTTTCCTTTCGTTCTTTCTCTGTTTTCTTCAGTCTAAGATGATGGGTTTTCTGCTGTGGTAGTTGCTTAGATCCATCAGTCACAGGCTTAATCTCTTTAACAAAAGATTGTGTAGCCATGTCCTTGGAACAGTCTGGGATATGTGTCCTTAGTTTGTACAACAGAATTTTCCAAAACTTTAAGTTCTGTTTTCATTTTACACAGTTCATCTTTAAGTCTATCTCTTTCTTCTTGTGTTTTATTATAAGCTGCAAGGAGAAACTACACGGCCTGTTTAAGATCTTGTTTAGAAATCTCCTCAGCCAGATATCCAAGTTCATCACTTACAAGTTCTACCTTCCACTAAACATTTGAACGTAATTCAGACAAATTCCTTGCCACTGCATAAAAAGCATTGCCCTTCCTGCATTGTCCAATCACATGTTCCTCATTTTTCGTTTAAAGCCTCACCGTAAGCACATTTAAAATCCACATTTCTAGCAACATTCTGTTGCTGGTGCCAAATGTTTTCTCTAAGACGATACTTTCTCTATAGCACTCCTCACTTCCTTCTGAGCCCTCACCAGAATTCCCTCTGACATTCATAATTCTACCAACGGTCTCTTCCGCAATCTAACCTTTTACTATTAGGCACCTTAAAACTCTTACAGCCTCTATGCATTACCTCGTTCCAAAACTGCTTCCACATTTTAGGTATCTGTTTGTTAGAGCAGCACTCCACTCTTCCAGTACCAAATTCTGTCTTAGTTATCTAGTGCTGCTATAACAGAAATACCACAAGTGGATGGGTTTAACAAAGACAGATTTATTTTCTCATGGTTTCAGAGGCTAGAAGTCCAAATTCAGAGCGCCGGCTGTAGGGAAGCCATTTTCTCTCTGTTGGCTCTGGAGGAAGGTACTTGTCTCTTCGGCTTCTGCTTCCTGCTTCCTTGGACATCTGCACGTGTCTTGACATTTATCTTATCCTAGCTCTGCTCACTTGTTTAATTTCTTCTGTGTCTCAAAAGAGATAGACTCAAGATACACCCTACACTAATCCTGCCTAATTAACATAACAAAGACAAACCCTTCCCAAGTGGGTTTATAACCACAGTCATAGAGGTTAGGATTTACAACACATATTTTGGGGGGACACAATTCAATCCATAACACCATGCAACCTTTAAAACAAATGATGTAGAAAGATAAAAATGAACTATTAAAACAAATTGCAGATATTGCAAATAATATTCTCACATTTTTGTTTTAAGAGTGTATATCATATATGTATGTTTTATGTTGGTATATGCACTGAAAGAAATCCAGGAAGGATTTATATAAAAACTATCAACTGTGTTTGTCTTTAGGGAATAGATTAGGAATGTTGGGCTTTCACTTTCTAATTTATAAACTTGTGTTTAAATTTTTTAAAAAATGAACAACTAAATGCAACATGTGATCCTAGATAGGAAAAACATTTTTTTCTATAAAGGACATTTGTATGACAATTGGAAAAATCTGAATAAGGTTTATAGATTAGATAATACCATAAAAAACTCATTGCTGTCTAGCTGATACTGACTCATAGCGACCCTATAGGACAGAGTAGACCTGCCCCATAGGGTTTCCAAGGAGCAGCTGGTGGATTTGAACTGCTGACCTTTTGGTTATCAGTCAAGCTCTTAACCATTGTGTCACCAGGGCTCCAGATAGTACCCTATCAGTGTTAATTTCTTTTTTTTTTTAATTTTTTTTTTGTACTTTAGATGAAGGTTTGCAGAACAAATAGTTTCTCATTAAACAGTTAATACACATATTGCCCTATGACAATGGTTAACAACCCCACTGCATGTCAACACTGTCCTTACTCAACCTTGGGTTGCCTATCACCAGCTTTCCTGTCCCCTTCTGCCTTATAGTCCTTGTCCCTGGACTGCTGTGCCTCATTAGTCCCATTTGGTTTTATGGGGCTGTCCACTCCCCGGCTGAATGGTGAACCTCAGAAGTGACTTCACCATTGAGCTAAAAGGGTGTCTTGGGGCCATACTCTCGGGGTTTCTCCAGTCTCCTTTAGGCCAGTAAATCTGGTCTTTTTTTGTGAATTAGAATTTTTACATCCTTCTCCAGCTCTGTCCCGAATCCTCTGTTGTGATCCCCGTCAGAGCATTCAGTGGTGGTAACCAGGCACCATCTAGCTGTACTGGACTCAGTCTGGTGGAGGCCTTGGTAGCTGTGGTCCATTAGTCCTTCAGACTAATCTTTTCCTTGTATCCTGCTCTCTTCACTCTCCCTTGCTCCCAAAGGAATGAGACCAGTGGAGTATCTTAGATGGCTCAGTGTTAATTTCTTGATTTTTATGATTGTACTGTGTTTATGTAAGAGAGTGTCCTTGTTCTTAGGAAATACACACTGAAGTACTAAGGGGTAATGTGGCGTTATGTCTGCAACTTATTCTCAAACGGTGCAGAAAAAAATAAAAGAGAAAACAAAGCAAATGTGGTAAAATATTAAGATTTGTGGAATCTGGTTAAGGTTTGTTCTATTTTGCACCTTTTTTAGTGGTCTGAAATTATAAAATTAAAAGTTTAAAAAAATAAGGTATACAACAGAGTGAGTATAAAGTATGTTACCATTTATGTGTGTGTGGAAACGGAGTATGTATATATGACAACATATTTGGGTTACAACGAGCTGCGCTTACAGCCATCTGTGGTTTGTTTTTGTCTTGTTTTTGTACATCTTATTCTTCAGTGTATCTGGAACATTGCATTTCCTTGGGAGGAAGTTATGGGAAAATGCATGCAGGAGAAATGGAAAAAATTGATGAGTCATGTGAACATGCCCCAAGCATTTGATCGGGATAATATGATGGAAGAGATAGGTGGAAGAACCGTCCATTTGGCAAGAATGCTGAATTTAGAACTTAATATCCCTGATGTGGAGCAGCTCATAGATCAAGAAGAAGGAGAATTGACAGATCAGGACTTAAAGGATTTTGAAGAGGAAAGAAATGCTGAAGAAGAAAGAAATAATGAGGCAAAGGAAAGACAGAAGTTTTCGAAAAATTTTACAGGAAAGGATTAGCTGGAGTTTTTTCTAAACAAATCAGTGGCTTCTGTTGCTTGAAAACACGGACCCAAATGCTGATTGATCACTTTGCTAAAGTTGATAGGAAGATTCGGGAAGCAGTGAGCTGTTACCTTGAAATATATAAAGAAAAAGAAAGGACCATACGGAAAACTCTCACTAATTTTCTGACTAGAAACATGATCCTCATTCCCAGGGATAATCCCGATGATTTTATTTTCTTTGCTGAAGTATTTTACAGAGAATTCCAGGCATCATGCCATTTCATCCCTACATATCTCAGTAAACAAGTGAAGTTATTACAACTGACAAAATGCCAACATCATCTAACTCTTCTTCATAGTTGGAGTAAATTTTTATGATTTGTGTATTTTTTAATGCATGTATGCCTTAAAATATATCTGTAAGTTTATATGTAATGTTTCTAATGTCCAAAGACAAAAACTGGATTTTAAAGATACTGATAATAAAAGGCAATAATAATGAAAACTTAAAATAAAAAGAGGTATCTGGCTTACATCAGAACCGATTTATGATGAAGTTGTCAGAAGGGAATCCCATCTTAAGTTGGAGACTTTCTGTACATACAATATATATATTTATAAATATATAAATTGTCTATGGAAAGATACTTAAAAACTAGACTATTAATGGAATTTGAGAATGAGAACTTGGTGTCTGGAAATGGGAAGAAAGAAGACTAATTTTTCACTGTATAATTTGCCTATCACAAATAAATTTAATTTAAAAATAATCAGTAGTTTATATAACAAAGAATATCAAATATACTCAAAAGTAGAGAAAAAAGTACAACAAACTCTCACATACCCATCACCCAGATTCTACAAATATCAAGATTTCACTACATGGCTTTTTCTATCCTTCCCCCCGACCCCATTTTTTCATTTTCTTCACTGAAGTATTTTAAAGAAAAATTCCAGGCATCATGCCATTTCATCCCTACATATCTCAGTAAACATCTCTAAAAAATATGGAAATTTTCTTACATGATCATAATGCCATTATCACATCTAACAAAATTAATAATCCCTTGGTATCAACTAGTATCCAGTCCATAAGCAAATTTCTTCAAATGTCAAAAAAAAGGTCCACATACTATACATAAACTCTGTGCTGTAGCTGGTAAATTTGTTTCTCACAGAGTATGGATTAGCAAGTCTGAAGCTGCTTTACACGTACAGTGGAGTTGGACAGATAAGTAAGTGTGTAGTGGAGGTTGGGAGCCAGGTTTCATACTGTCAGAAAGAGAAGTTATATATAAGCAAGAAAGGAAGGCACAAATGAACTCTGTGGTACTCAATTAGAGTCAGAGACATCACTATGAACTCATGTTTAGCTTAATACATATATACACAGTTTAATTAATATAAAAATAATCATAGATACGCATAATACTTGGGTTTGTATACACACATACATGACATCCCAGTAGCAATGAGCACACCCAATGCCTAGATTTTGGTTTAAAATACCATTCGCCAATAAAAGGAACCAGGATTTCTTAGAGAAATGTCTGATTTTAGGGTCAGGGCAAGGAAAATACGAGTTGAATCTGGAACATATTGTAGTATCAGAAAGTAAGTGTCTTAGTTTCCTAGTGCTGCTGTAACACAAATACCACAAGTTGATAGATTTAAAGAACAGAAATTTATTTTCTCACAGTTCTGGAGGCTAAAAGTCCAAATCAGGGTCTTGACTGACTCCTTCTGTGGGCCTCTCTCCTAGTTTTTGGTGTCTGCCAGTGATTCTTGGCATCCCTTTGCTTTCAGACAATCCTAACATGTCCTCTGTCTTCCCTGGTGTTGTGTGTCTCTGTGTCTATTCTGGTCTTTTTACAACTCAGAAGCGATTAGGTTTAGGGTCCATCCTACACTTGTAAGATCTCAAATCATTGAATGATTATATTGGATTGTATCATGGAAGGCGATTATATTAGATTGGTTTATGGAAAGTGATTAAATTAGATTACATTATAGAAAGTGATTATATTACACTACATTATGGAAGGTAGCCTATCCAAGTTGACACATTAAATTAGCCATCACAGTAAGGAAATGCTTAAAATTTCAAAGGGGCATAGTAGTTAACCCAAAAAAAGTTTCCCAGGAACAATTTAAGTAGCAAAATAAATAATTTATTATTAGATTATAATCCAAAGTATAAAATATACATGCATCCATACTGATATATATAAGTCAATGAACAAATAACTAAATAGTGGAGAAGAAACAAATTTTTACAGAAGAATTCCAAATAATATATGTAGATATTTTCCCTTGTAGGAAGTAGAGTTTAATCCTCCCCCTCCCTAGCACTTTGTAGGTGGGCTGCACTTAGAATCTCATTTCCAAAGAATATAGAAAGGTAAAAATAATAACTTCACAGTGGAGAAAGCTGGCAAAGACTAACCTAACCAAATGATCAAGGTTAACTTCACCAGTATGTCATGTGGATATCATGTACCCCCTGATACGATGTGATAAGAAGGACATTTCACCTATGGTATTTTCCAAAAACCTACACCTCTAGTTGAATCATGACAAAGCATCAGACAAGCTCAAATTAAGGGACCAAAAACAAAACAAAACAAAAAACCCATCGCCATCAAGTTGATTCCAACTCATAATGACCCTATAGGACAGAGTAGAACTGCCCCACAGGGTTTCCAAGGAGCAGCTGGTGGATTCAAACTGCTGACCTTTTGACTTCCAGGCAACATGACGCTATAGACAGAAGCACCACGCTGTCCCCCCCGCAGCAAAGACCCAAAAAACTAATTCAAACAGAGACAAACATCAGTCCTGGAACCCTAAGCATCAAATGAAGAGCTAAAGAACTCAGCCAAGCACCGAATGGAATAAGAAACTGACAGAGAACAGACAGCGAAGAGAGATATGTGCGGAGGTCCCCTATCAGCTAATGCAGTCTGGATTTGCCATCTTTGACTCCTGTTGTAGATCAGTGAACAGCGAGTATGGGAAAGCAGCTTCACAGAGCTCCCAGCTGGAGACAGACCAATTGCTCCCTTAGCACTCTTTTTGTTTGTTTGTTTTTGGTTTCTGTATTTCTCTCCTCTCTCTCCTCTTTTCTACACCCATCTTAGCTCCACACATCACAATCCCCCCTCCTTTCTGCCTACCAGCACCGTGCGCCAAACATCACACCCCCAAGCAGCACAGGCACAGCCTACTGGAACCCGCCCTGCACTGATTCCCGGCCTGCCCTGTCAGCACTAGTACATGCCACAAACAACTCATCCCAGTAACTTCCCTTCAGCTGGACCTGCCCTGATGCACCATAGCTGAGAGACTGGCTCTGCCCATTGGACAAGCAGGTGAAAAGTATCAGGCCCACAGATGAGCAAACAACAAAGAACAAACAGCCTGCCTGCTCAGACATAACCAAATAAAACAAAAAAGCAGGACGAAGCAAACAAATCTACAATCAATAAATGAGGAAAATACTGAATGTCTTGAAGACAGCAGACAATATCAAAACACATGAAAAAATGGGACAGGATGGTTCCAGTAGGCATCCAAAATAAATCACCAGACAATTTTCCAGTAGAAGAAAAGGCGCTACAGCCACCTGATAGGGAATTCAAACCTCTAATATTCAGAGCTATCCAAGAGTTGAAGCAAAAAGCAGACAAAAATTACAAAAAAAAAAAAAAAAAAAAGACAAATTCATGGAAAAAGGCAGACAAGTTCATGGAAAATATGGACTAAAAATGGAAGAATTTAGGAAAATAATACAGGAATAAAATGCTAAATTAAATTCAGAACTAGAAATCATAGAAAAACAATTAGAAATCCAAAACATAAACAACAAGTTTTCAGAAATGGACAGGAGCCAGTTTGAAACAATGGAAGATAGGATCAGGAAAATTGAAGACAAACACTTGGATACAACTCTGTTTGGGGAAAAATCAGAAAAAAGAACGAAGAAAAGTAAAGAAACCCTGAAAATTATGTGGGATACAATCAAAAGGAAAAATTTGCGTGTGACAGCTACCAAGGCCTCCACTGGACTGAGTCCAGTACAGCTAGATGATGCCCGGCTACCACCACTGACTGCTCTGACCAGAATCACAACAGAGGGTTCTGGACAGAGCTGGAGAAGGATGTAGAACATAATTCTAACCCACAATAAAAAGACCAGATTTACTGGCCTAAAGGAGACTTGAGAAACCCTGAGAGTATGGCCCCCAGACACCCTTTTAGTTCAGTGGTGAAGTTATCTCCGAGGTTCACTGTTCAGCCTGGGAGTGGACAGCCCCGTAAAACCAAATGCAACTAACGAGGTACAGGAGTCCAGTGACAAGGGCCAGAAGGCAGAAAGGGACAAGGAAGCTGGTGATAGAGAACCCAAGGCTGAGTAAGGATATTGTTGATGTGTGATGAGATTGTTAACCATTGTCATAGGGCAACATTTGTAGTAACTGTTAAATGAGAAACCATTTTGTTCTGTAAGCCTTCATCTTAAGTGAGAATAACTGCACAACTGGAAAAGCGTAGTCAATGTCACTGAACTGTGCATGTAGAAATTTCTGAAATGGTGCATCTTTGGCTATGTGTATTTTCATCAAAAAAACAAAGGTTGAGAAGTTAGAGGGTTGATATGTTGTGGGGTTGTTAACCAACGTCATAAGCAACATGTGTACTACTATTTCATGAGAAACTATTTGTTCTGTAAGCCTTCACCTGAAGTACAATAAAAAAAAAAAAAAATTTGCATGTGTTCGTAGTTCCAGAACAGGGGGAGAAAACAGAAAACACAGACAGGATCATTGAAGAACTGCTGACAGAAAACTTCCCCAATATCATGAAAGATGAAAAGCTGACCATCCAAGAAGCTCAATGAATATCATATAGGATTGACCCCAAAAGAACATCATCAAGGCATATCATAATAATGCTCACTAAAACCAAAGACAGAGAATTCTGAGAGGAGCTTGAGAAAAACAAAAAGTCACATACAGAGGAGAAACAATAAGACTAAGCTCAGATTATTTGGCAGAAACCACGCAGGAAAGAAGACAATGGGATGACATATATAAAACCTTGAAAGAAAAAAGTTGCCAGCCAAGAATAATATATCCTGCAAAACTCTCATTCAAACGTGATGGTGACATTGGACATTTCCAGATAAACAGAAATTAAGGGACTATGTAAAAACCAAACCAAACTTACAAGAATTATTAAAGGGAGTCCTTCAGTCTGAGAACAAACAACATCAGACCACAGGCTGAATCTAGGACGCAAGTTCATACCAGCCAGATACCAACCTAGGAAACAAACTCTCAAGGACTATCCAAAGCCAAAAGAATTACAACAGGGAACCAGAGAGGTTAATCTCTAAATGACCACAACATCAGAACAATAAAAGAGGGAATAAACGGGGTAGGTATAGAACCTTCTAATGGAGAGGAAGGCAAGGTGATACCAAGTAATAATAGACTGGTTCAAACCTAGGAAGCTAAGGGTAAATTTCAGGTAACCACAAAGAAAGTGAACAAACCTACTCACCAAAATAAAGAAGAAAAACATAAATTCTCAGTAAAAACAAAAGAAATGAAAAAAATCCACAAACAAAAGGAATTCAACACAAGAGAGTAAGAAGAACAAAGAAAACTCCAGCACCACAAAAAAAAGCACTACAAAATGACAGCAATAAACTCACACCTATCAATAATTACACTGAATGTACATGGTCTAAATGCACCCATAAAGATACAGAGAGTGACAGAATGGATAAAAATACAGGGTCCATCAATATGCTGTCTACAAGAAACACATCTTAGAAACAAAGATGTAAATTTATTAAAAATCAAAGGATGGAAAAAAATATATCAAGAAAACATCTACCAAAAAAGAGCAGGAGTGGCATTACTAATCTCAGATAAAATAGACTTTAAAACACAATCCACCATAAAAGACAAAGAAGGACACTATAGAGTTATTAAAGGGATGATCCATTATGAAGACATAACCATAGTAAACATCTATGCACCCAATGACAGGGCTCCAAAACACATAAAACAAACTAACAGCACTGAAAAGAGATATTGACAGTTCCACAGTAACAGTAGGAGACTTCAACACGCCACTCTCAGTAAAGGACAGAACATCTAGAAAAAAACTCAGCAAAGATACAAAAGACCTAAAGGGCACAATCAGCCCACTTGACCTCATAGACATACATAGAACACTCCACCCAGCAGCTGCAAAGTACACATTCTTTTCCAACACACATGGAATGTTCTCCAGAATAGACCACATCTTAGGCTACATAGAAACCCTCAACAAAATCCAAAACATTGAGATAATACAAAGTATCTTCTCTGACCACAATGTCTTCAAGGTAGAAATTAACAAAAGGAAGAGCAAGGAAAAAAAATCAATTACATGGAAACTGAATAACACCCTGCTTACAAACCACTGGGTAATAGAAGAAATCAGAGATGGAATCAGAAAATTCCTACAATCACATGAGAATGAAAATACATCATACCAAAACCTTTGGGACACAGCAAAGGCAGTCCTCAGAGGACAATTTATAGCAATAGATGCACACATCAAACAAGAAGAAAGGGACAAAATCAAAGTATTAGCTACACAACTCGAACAAATAGAAACAGAACAGCAAATAAAGCCCACGGCCACCAGAAGAAAGGAAATAATAAAGATCAGAGCAGAAATAAATGAAATAGAGAACAGAAAAACAATATAAAAAAATCAACAAAACCAAAAGTTGGCTCTTTGAAAGGATCAACAAAATCGACAAAACACTGGCCAGACTGACAAAATAAAAACAGGAGAGGACACAAATAAGAGTGGGGGACATTACAGCAGACCCAACTGAAATAAAAAGGATCATAACAGAGTATTATCAAAAACTATACTCCAACAAATTTGAAAACCTAGAGGAAATGGATAAATTTCTAGAAACAAACTGCTGGCCTTTTGACTAGCAGCCATAGGTCACCATAGCTCTTAACCACTGCACCACCAGGGCTCCTGTCAGAGACCAGAGGACACTAATAAGACATAACAATCAAATACAGTACAGTATCCTGGATTGGATCCCAGAACAGAAAAAAGACATTAATGGAAAAACTGGTGGAATCTGAAGGAAGTCTGGAGTCTGGTTAATAGTAATGTACCAATCTTAGCTCCTCATGAGTCAGAATTGATTCGATGGCACACAACAACAACAGGCATAGAAATGTAAGATGATCACATTAGGGGAAACTGAAACTGGGTGAGAGGTAAGTGAGGACTCTCTGTACTACCTTTGCAAGTTTTCTGTAAATCTAAAATTATTCCAAAATAAAGTTTATTTTTAATAAAGGATAAGTAAATATTATGAATAATTTACAACAATAAATTTGATAACCTAGATGAAAAGGGACAAATTCCTTTAAAGACGTAAACTACCTAAACTCAGGCAAGAAAAAATAGATCATCTGAATATCCCTATAGCTATTAAAGTAATTAAATTTGTAGTTTAAAAGCTTCTCACAAAAGAAGTTTCAGGCCAGATGGCTTCACTGGTGAGTTTTACAAACACTTGGAAATTGAAGAATAAAGAGTAGTTCCCAACTGATTCTTGGATGCCAGCGTTATCCTGATAACAAACCAGACAAAGACATCACAAGAAAACTAAATATCAGTTCCTCTCATGAACATAGATGCAGAAACCATAAGCAGAATTTTAGTAAAGCAAATCCAGTGTATATTTGAAATTTTCCTTGTTTTTCTACTACCCAGAATAGTTTAAGTAGAATTGAGGAATACTGAGAAAAAAACACTTTTGCAATGATTTGAGTTGTGAGCTGAACTAGTTATTTTTTTCATAGAACAGCATTTTTACTTGAAAGAACAACTTACATACAAAGTATGGCTATTTAGATTTGGGTAGACATTTTCTCAAAAATAAATAAAATGAACTTATCGCTTCAAGGAAAACAAGTAACAGTATTTGTTGCCAATGATAAAATTCAAGCTTTCAGATGAAAATTAGGATTTTGGAAAATTTATATCTGTCACTGTGAGTTTGACAGCTTCCCAATACTCAAAGACTTTTCTGAAGAGATAGGTAGTGATATTAACAAACGTGGTGTTTTGTTTTATATTGTATAATGAAATTTTTATATTGTACAATCAATATTTGACATTGTATAATGAAATGTGTCAGTGTGTATAACTCAATCAACCAATATTTTCCAAATGACCAAATGTATGATGTCACAAAATCCATTCCAAGTGCAAGACAGTCCAATGGGTTTTAATGTGATGGACTATAAAAAGTTCATTGATATAGTTTCAGATGCCATGTTGAAACTCACTTTTAACAAAACACCTGCATCTTGAATTTTGTTTTTTTAATCAAAGAAAAATATTTACAATTATTTGAAAAAGCTATTCAAATACTATTCCCTTTTCCAACTACATATCTGGGTGAGTCCATGACTTACTTTCTGTCCTAAGTTTGCCATAACAAAATACCACAAAGTGGGTGCCTTTAAAGAACAGAAATTTATTTTCTTACAGTTCTGAGGCTAGAAGTTCAAATTCAGGGCATTGGAAGGGCTATGCTCTCTCTCTCTCTTCTATCATCTCTAGGGAAAGATCCTTCCCGTCTCCTTCAGCTTCTGGCAGTCCTGAGCATTTCTTGGCTTGTAGATGAATTCTCACATGCTGTCCTCCCCTATGTGTAACTCTCCATGTCTGTCCATCTCTTTTATAAAATTCCACTCAGAAGGGATTAGGATTAGGACCCACCCTACTCTAGTATGACTTCGTTGATTTAACTGATAACATCGATAACCCTATTTCCCCCAAATAAGGTCACATTCACAGGTGTAGGAGTTAGGACTTCAAAACATCTTTTCAGAGGACACTTTTCAAACTCTAACAGTCCAGATCTTCTTCGTGCGCTTCAGTGAAAAAGATACGCTGCAACAGAGTGAGTGTAGAAGTAGATACATGAATTCAGCTGTTTTCTATTAAGCCAGATAGTAAAAAGATTACAAAAATGTAAAACAATGTCACTCTTCTCACTAAAATTATTGTTCTGGAAAATATACTTTTGGTTTTTCAGCATAAAATAATAGGTTATTTATGGGAATATTTAATGGTTTATTATTCTTGTTTTCAAATGAATTAAAATATTTTTTAGATTTCTCAATTGGTAAATATTGACAGATAAAGCCCACACAAACAAAAGTTTATGATAGTCTTCAATACTTATTAAAAATATAAAAGTGTCTGAGACCAGAAAGTTTGAGAACCATTACTGGAGTGGATTCCTCATGAAAAACTCATGTTTACGTTTGTCAGTGGCCTTCATATCTGAACACAATATGAATAGATATCAAATCCGTGAATACTGTTTTCTTTCCTTCAGAATCTTGACGATGATGTGTCATTGTTTCTAGCTGCGGAGTTTGATGCCAATCTGATTTTCTTTTCCTATAAGGAGCTAGTGGAGCCTAGTGACACAGTGGTTAAGAGCCATGGGGTGCTAAGAATGCAAACCACCAGCTGCTCCTTGGAAACCCTATGGAACAGTTCTACTCTGTCCTATAGGGTCACTATGAGTCAGAATCAACTCGGCACCAACGGGTTTAGGTTTTTTTTTTTTAAGGAACTAGTAGCTTTTAGCTGGATGCATACAAGGTTTTACCCTTATCTTTAAAAGTCCAGTAGTTTTACTATAAAATGTCTTGGTTTTAACTATTCTGGGTCAATTTTCTTGTATACATGGCATGCCCTTTCAGTATGTAGACTCAAGTCTTTTTTTTAATTTCAGGAAAATTTTCTCGAGTGTTTGTTTTAAATATTTGTTCTCATAATGTATGCGAATGTACTTAGGTTTTTTGCTTTGGGGGAATGAACATATATATGTATATTAAAATACATGAAAAACATTATTGCTTGTTTTCTGTATCTATCGTTTTCTTGAAATCTTTTCTTTCTTTATATCTTTTTTCAAAAAACCTTTTTCCTTTCCAACCTCTATTTCCTTGTACCGTCTTCTCATTTTTTAGTTTTGAAAAAAAAAAGTTTCAAATTATCTTATGAGCTCTGTTAGTTCTTGTTTAATACCCATTTGTGGCCTATCCATATCCTTTTTGAGCTTTTCTATTTTATGCTGTTCTTCCCATGCGTGGATTATTTTATTTCTTTAGTTTATTTTAAAATACTAGGCTAAAGTTTTCATTTATTTTGTGGACACATTTTTATAGTGTTCTAGTGAAATATTATTAGGTTAATTTTAATCTTTTTGTTTCCACAGTGACATGAATGAGATTAGATCACATTCTTTACTCGTTCTCAATTTTTAATGAAGCCGTTTCTCCCTGGCTGTTGAAAGGCTCCCACACCTCTAGCACACCAAGCCCCGCCCACGCACCCAGCACGCCCAGCGTGCCCCGCCCACACATCAGCACGCCGCCGCGGCCCCGCCCACACACCCAGCACGCCGCGCGAGCCCCGCCTACGCCCCTCACACGGCGGGGTGGTTCGCGCTGAGTCTCTGCTTCGCGTTAGTGCCAGGCCTGCTGTTTATTTTACTGCCATTTCCAGCTCTTCGTGAGAAGAAGTAAATGATTTTGGTGAGATCGGAGGTTTTCTGGGATCACAGCAGCCAAGCGGTTAGGGAAGGTAGTTAGAAAAAATAACTTACGGGAAATTCGAGGTACTGCCTAATCTCCATCACTCCTTGAAAACATTCGGGTTTTGCCCTCAGGGAGTCATCTTGCTCTCAAACCTTGTTAACGTTAACTGCCTTTCGTATAAGTGGTTCATCTGGTCAGCCTATTTGATTAAAATTGTTGCTGCCCTTAAACTAGCCAGGGCGTATATAGTGGGGCCTTTCACTAACTCCTTTAACGCTCATGGTAGAAGTTAGTGTATCTTGAGTGACAAATAGAAATCTCATGGCGTTGACTATAATGCCTATATGTTGAACTGCTTATTCAGTAAATTTTATCATGAATCAGAAATCAAATTAATGAATATAATAATCTTAACATAGTCATTAGACATAGAAAGTCATTAAACATATGAACTAATTACGGCTCAGTTCTGTATCTTTGATATGCCATTTTATTCACTTAAACATCTCACAAAGCCACATTTTCTTAGTTATGTATTTAGCAGTTATATGCAGATGATATTGTCTAACACAATGGCTGGCTTCGTGTGGTAGCAAGAATTTTAACATGGGAATCAAACTTCAATTTGAATTCCAGAGCTACCACTACCCAAAGATGAACTTTGGACAAGTCATTTAATTTCAGTGAGCAACAGGTACATCTTTTGAAAAACTGGGATTGGACAAAACATTAAGTGACTTTTAAGGTCCCTCCAGGTCTATGATTCTGAGCATCTGTAGAGTAGAAGGGAACACATACAAACTGAGACCCCACTTGCTGAGGGTCTCCATCCTTGCTGTTTCCCTTAAACAAAATGTGTCCCAGCTGGCTAATATGTGATCTACTTTATTTGGTCCACCACTTCCTCTTCCCTCCATTCTCGTCATACCACAAAAACCATTAGGAAAGAAATGCCTCATTTAAAATATGTTTTTTTCTCATTACAAATTGGTACATGAATTAATACGGAAAACTTGAAAAAAAAGTGTAAAGCAACACACACATACACACAAATTCCCATAATCCCACCACTCAAAAAAAGATCACCACTGTCCTCCAATTACTTTTCCAAACATACATATTTTTTCTTAAAAATATAGCATAGTCTATAGTCTTCTTTGTTCAGAGAGTTATATACTTCCTTATGACCAGTTGAAGTATCCACAATAATATGCTCACATCCCAATAAGGTATCAGAAGCTAAGCAAACATTGTTACATAGATTGTGGAACAGCTGTAATTATGTTATACTCCAGGTTATTCTTAGTCTATCTGTTCCAGAATGGATTGGTTTCACTGCAACCAGTGTTTCCGAAAAGATGGAGCTCATTTCTTTGTCACGAGCTGTGGCCATATTTTTTGTAAACAGTGTGTGACTCTGGGTAAGTAACTTAACTGTTTTAAGATTCAGGCAAAAATGTTTTTAATCTAGAAATAATGATTTGCCATTTCTCTGTATGACTTAGGATAAAAATCACATAGTAGGCCAATCAGTGGTAGTGTGGATAATGTAGGAAACTGCTGATTATGGAAATTGGAGGATTCCATTAATGAATCATTTAGCAAATGGGTAAATACTACTTGAGTGCCAAAAGGTACTCATCAGTGTTCTGAAATCTGTGACAGGGAAAGCCACAAGGGATCAGACTGATGAGGGAAAAGAGAGTAAGAATGATGAATAGGCATGAGGGCAAAGTTTGGCTGATATCAAGAACCATTTCTGATGGGAAGTAGTCTAGCCTCTGATATCAGTTGGATTAGAAATGATGATGATACTTTTACAGTTTAAGAAACATTTTCACATATACAAATTTTATGTGCTCCTCACCACAACCCCAGGAGCTAATTCTTAGTAGAACCATTTTACAAAGGAGGAAACTGGTTCAGAAAACATAAGTGATTTGACCAAGTTCTCACAGCTATTAAGTCTTAGAAATGGGACTTGAATTTAAGGGTTTGTTTTTATGCTAAAATACGTACAAGGTGAGAAAATAACTCAGAGAAGGGACTTAGGGTAGGGTGCTTTGATCAGGGAAGACTTGACGAAGAGGTGCTGCTTCAGTAGAGTTCTGAATAATAAACCGGAGTTTGCCAAGTGGTCAAGGCAGGGAAGAGCATTCTAGCTGAAGAGAACAGTATGTATAAAGACATACGACATTATGAAACCATAGTGCAAGGATGACACATAGTCAGGAGTGGTAGAACGTAGAGAGTAACGTAAGAAATGGTGAAAGATGAGGCTAGAGAGGCAGAAAGTGGCCAGATGATGTAAGGCTGTATATACCAGGCTAAAAAACCTGACCGTCCTTTAGGTGATGGAGATCTTTGGAATTTTGTATTATTTTCTTAAATAGACAAGTGACTCACACTTGATAGTTCACTCTAACAATACTATGGAGGACTGACTGGGAAAAACCTTTAGTTCTCAAAGGAAAGAGTAGTCTGGTTAGGTAGCCTTTGGAGAAGCTTTTTCCTGTATCTGAATCTCATGATCCTTTTATCTGCTAATGTAATAAAGCATTTACTAAGGTAACAGCTGCTCGCCTTGGAGTGGTTTGTCTCTGTGAAGCGCATGCCCTGTGATGTTTTCTAATGGCATGGCATTTAGCTCAAGCAATAACCACTGCTGCTGAAATTTCAGATGGTAAGAAAAGATTAAGAATTTTCATTTTCGCATCTTTCAAATTGAGTTAATTGGAGAATAAGAGTAGGAGAGCTTCAAAGCAAGATCCAGGAATATTAACAAAGTGGGAACAGGGTAGGAATTATTGGGGAGTTTGAATACCCATTGTGTGCCTGCTGTCAGGTAGATAGGATAGCAAAGAGTAATTTAAAGTTGAGATCACTGATACTCTTGTACTCTTCCCAGTACTCTTGTAAATGTACTCCAGTACTCTGCATGGGGGTGGGGGAGGGGTTGTCCCTCACTCACAGAAGAAAATAGGGAATGTAAAAAAAAAGGGAGAGATGGGTAGGGGTACGGTATGAAAGTTTTATCTGTCTTCAACATACTAGTCTGGAAATACTGATTTAGAGAACAGAGCTTAAGTTGATGTCCTTTTATATCCAATGATATTCTAAATTCAGTCAGAACTCTCTCTACTTTTTCTCTTGCTAGCTTACTTGACTGTTAGAGTATACTTTAGGAAAATCTGACCTCATGCGCATGAGAACCAAACATTTCCCCCCATTTTTCTCCCAGAGAAATGTGCCGTTTGTGGAGCTTCTTGCAAGCATCTGGCTCTTTCTGATAATGTAAGTTTTTATCCCCTGCCACAGACCATCTCATCTTGTTCCTGGCCTGTAAGAAGTATACCCAAAGTACATATGATGAATAAGTAAGCATTGACATTTTTTTAAAAAGAGAGGAAGGAGACAAGACTCACAGGTAGTAATGGTGAAAAGAGGGTAAGCAACAGATAGAAGAATTATTTGTGGGCACTGTTAAAAAGCATGAAGTAAGGAGAATTAGGGCAAGTAGTCTGCATCTCCTAGAGCAGTTGTGATCTCCCTTTTACTTAAGCACAGTGAAAATCATACCAGGAACTTTAGAAGAATGGTACATTCTTTGCCATATTTGTCAGTATTTTGTTTCATTGTATTGTGGATATGCTTATTGTTTCTCTTACTCTCTTCATAGCTAAAACCTCAGGAGAAGCTGTTCTTCAAAAGCCCTGTGGAAACGGCTTTGCAGTATTTTAGTCACATCTCTCAGGTATAAGAAACAAAAGTGAAGAAAACCCGATTCTCTAGGCAAATTCTAATTGCATCTTATTCCTTTATGAAAGGTTCTCTTTAGACTGCGTTTGTACACAGTAGAGAGAAATTGGCTGCTCTGTTTGTGATACAGATCTCAACCAATTAACTTTTTATTAACCCAGGATTTATGATTGGCTGTAAAACCACCATGTGGCTGCCATTTTGCCTTGTACTTCTTAGTTCTATTAAGTGATTTTTTAAGAATAAAGGAGGTCCTAGGGACCTTTATCATCTTTCTGTGCAGATAGATGCATCTTCTAAAAATTGCTTTGAATTTGTAGGCCTGACCCTGAAAATAATGGACTTGATGGTTTTCTGAACCTTTTGTTTATGGTCAAGTTCATGAAGGGATTTCTTGCTCCTCATTCTCGTTTTTCAGTAATGTTTCTTAGTAACGCACATGTATTTAATTCCTCATTTAGTGTTCACAACTGGTTGCCTGAATTTTTTAAAACATTTGTCTTTCCTTGATGCATCATGTATTGGCATACCATTGACTTGACCTTTGGCTTGGTCAGGAATAATAGAGAAGTCAGGGCAACCATTTGAGAGAGTTCCCAAATTGTAAAAACTTTGGTTTTTCCCTTCTACTCTCTAGTTCTCCACTGAGAGTATTTTAGAATCTCATGGGATCCTTATCTTCGCAAGTTTCTTAAGGTTTTATCAGTGTTCCCTTCTCCTTTACTCTTATTTCTCATTCTTATCAGAGTACTCCTTTCCTAAATGTGAAGATGGTCCTTAGTTATTTTTTAGTTGAAGATAGTAGATTTAATTTTTGTCCAGTACCTTATCCCTCAATCCTAACTCTGAAATAGAGGAAGGGGAATTAAGGCTTTGGCTACATTCTGCATTTAGCTGCATGGGTGAGCAATCATGTTTGAGAGACCAGGTTTAACGTTATGGGAAGATAAAATCCAGCTGAGACTTAAAGAGAAGTGTAAACAAGGTCACATGAACAAGAGAAAGAGAGCAGACCTTTGGTTAATAACTAAACTCAGGGTTAGTTAATGATCAGTAGAGAAATTATATGTAGTCTGAATCTTAACCTGCCTAATCATGGGACCAATTACACATGGTCAAATAATCATCACTTTAGTTAATCATCACTTTAGTGAAGGTGCAGTTTGGTAAAGTCAGCAAAGTTAAAAATGTGTTTTCCTAGTCTGTGAAGTTGAGTAATTGATCCAAATAATATTGTAGATCGCTTCATTCAGACGTCTGCCCCAGTTTTCCTTCCCAAGACCTTTCCTGATTTTTATATCTCAAATAACGACCCCAGCTCTCTACTCCTTACCTTGCTTTATTTTTCATCATTGCTCTTATCTCTGACATTATATTACATATTTGTTTATTGTCTGAACCCTACACTCGAATGTAAACTCCATGAAGGCAGAGATTTGGTCAGTTTTGTTTATTGCTGTATCCTCAGCTCTTCTAATAGTTTTTAATATGTAGTAGACACACAAAAAATTGTTGTTAAATGAATGGAATACTGTTCTAAATATCCATCTGTGTTTTAACCATCCTCAGTTTCTGTAATGACCTGACAAGGGTATTTTTCTGTTGCACTCTGGTGAATAGTGATCATACTGCCCATTTTGAATTCTTTGTTCACCTCTAGATGATTTTTCTAAGTATTTTTGGGGATTGGAGAGCTCCATATGGATCTGTTAACTTTCTTCTATTCCTAGATCATAGACTGCACCCTTATCCACAACTAGTCATCTTTCAAATCCATGTCGGTAATTGCCCCTTCTTCGGTAAAGTGTTGATTCCTGCAGGCAGATTTTTGCTCTTTTGTACACCTAGCCCACCTTGCTCTTAACTCTGCCAAAGTACTTAAATCTGTGAAAGTATTATATTTTAATTTATTTCTTCATATGTCTCTTTCTCTCACTAAACTGTGAGCATTTCAGAGGCAGGTATCATCTTTGTATTGCCCAATGCCTAAATAGGTACTTGGCAAAAATTAGGTGCATTAGAAATATTTGTTAAATGAATGAATGAATTAAGGCTGGTTAAAAGGGAAGGTAAGAAGTTTAGATTTTCTTTTAAATGCTTTGGAAAACATTGACGAGTTTTAAGCAAGGAAACAGCATTATCTGCTATGCAATTTTAAAAAAGCCGAGTGGAGAATGGACCATAGAGAGGTTAAGAACTAGAAGCAAGGGGACCCATTAGGAGGCTACAGCAGAAGTCTAAGCAAGCTATGAAGACTGCTTGGGCAAAAGTGGTGGCAATAGAAATGGCGAATGATGGTTAAACTGAAATACGTTTCCAAGGGAGATCAAGTAGAACTTGCTGTTGATTTTGATGTGGAAGATGTGAAAGAAAGGAATCAAGAAAAATAGAGGAATCAGGATGCCTGGGTTTTTGTCTTGAACTGCTGAGTGGAATGGTTGTACCCTTTACCAAGTCTGTGAAGACTTTTGGGAGGAAGATCACTTTGGACATAAGGGGTTTTAGATGGAGTCCCTGGGTAGTGAAAATGGTTGACATGCTTGGCTATTGTCTTAGTTATACAGAGCTGCTATAACAGAAATACCACAAGTGGGTGACTTTACCAAACAGAAATATATTTTCTCATAGTTTATGAGGGTAGAAGTCTGAATTCAGAGTGCTGGCTCTAGGAAAAGGCTTTCTCTTTCTTTCGGATCTGGAGGAACGTCCTTGTCTCTTCTGAGTTTCTGCTCCTGGGCAGTCTTCATGTGGCTTGGCATGTGTCTTCCCCCATCTCTCCTCTGCTCACTTGTTTAATCTCTTTTATATCTCAAAAGAGATTGAGTCAAGGTACACCCTGCACTAATCCTGCCTCATTAACATAACAAAGACAACTCATTCCCAAATGGGATTATAACCACAGGCATAGAGGTTAGGATTTACAACACATATTTTTCAGGAATATAATTTGATCCATAAGAGCTACTAACTTAATGGATGGAGGTTCGAGTCCACCCAGAGGCACTTTGGAAGAAAGGACTGGTGATCTGCTCCAAAAATCAGCCATTGAAAATCATATGGAAGATGGTGGAGTAGTCATATGCTTCCGGTGGTCCATCTAACAACGAAGACCCGAGAAAACAAGTGAATCGATTATATATCACAATCTAGGAGCCCTGAACATCAAAGGCAAAGTTGAGGAATCAGACTGAGTGGCAGGGGGAGAGAGAGACGGTTTGGAAGCAGCGAGGCATTGCCAGACCTCACCCACTGGTAGCTGGAACCCTTCAGGCTGTATCAGCTCATGGTGCATGGTGAGGCAAGCAGTGGTGCTTGGGAGGCATTTTCTACATCAGGAGAGACCCAAACACAGAGTCTAGTAGGCCATCCAGAACCAGTGAGAAGCAGCCCTCAATCGGCAAAAGATAAGTACTTGCATCTGGCCTACCACATGGATCAAAAGCACCCACCTTTGGCAAAAACCTCTCTCCCGTTTACTTTCCCACTCCCTGCTCTGCGCTCGGTCCGGGACGGGTTCAGCAGTTGCCAAGTCCTCTGGGCCAGAAGTAGGACCCGTCACACGCCCTGAGCCATTCTCCTGGCCTTGGAGAGGGAACAGATTAACAAACTGGGGAAAAAATAATCTGCCGGCTCCTCTAAGCCCGGAACTCAGGGTAGGCACAGCTCCTTTGCCTAGGCATAGGCATTAGGGGTCCACAGACTTTGAGTGCCTTTCCCCTTGCATAGATTTGTGTGGGCCCATCTCAACAGCGTAGGCCCTCATTACCACAGTACAACAGGGTATATACCTGAAGTCTAACTTCAACTGTTGCAGCTGTGAAGTGGAAGGTTCATGATATTTGACACTGCTGTGCCCATTAAGCAGGATCTTCACTTACCCACATCAGGGGCCTGAGGACTGCTGGCTCCACCCACGCTAACTAGCCACCTGCCACGGGCCCAAGAATAAGAGGTGCCCCCCAGTCCTTACAGCCAACAGCATTGGTGCTCATAGTCCAGCTGCAGAACCCACCCACCTACACACTCTAGAGAGCAGGGAAATGCTTTCCTCCCGGACACTCGGGGGTGGCCATTGGCCCCCTGCCTTGCCCAGTGTGTGTCCCCCTGCTGCAACTGGATGCCTGTGCCTACACCAATCACGCATGCCTGTCTAGGACTGTAGGTGAGAGCCTGCACCATACACTTGGTGGCCGACTACCTGGACACCTGAGCTGAAGCCATACAGGAGGAGTGGATGGACTCCTGGGTCCACATACTTTGTGGCAGGTCTGGCCACCTGATGGCAGGATGTTGGAGCTTAAAAGGTGCTGGTGATTGGGTTGGCTCACACAAGCAGCCTATTTGGGTATATCAAAACAAAACAAAACAAGAAGTTAGGACCCAAGAGCAAACATAAAATGAATGAATATAATAACTTATTGATGGCTTGGAGACAACAGTCAATATCAAATCACATAAAGAGGCAGACCATGATGGCTTCAGCAAGATCTCAAAATAAAGAATCAAGAAATTTTCCAGAGGAAGAGAATTTCTTGGAATTATCAGAGGCAGAATACAAAAGATTAATAAACAGAATTCTTCAAGAGCTTAGGAAGGAAATTAAGGAAAATGCAAAACACACAATAGAGGAAATTAAAAAGATTAGAGAAGAGCATAATGAAAAATTTAACAGGCTGCAAGAATCCATACAGAGGCAGCAATCAGAAATCCAGAAGCTTAACAAAAAAATTTAAGAATTAGACAACTCAATAGAAAGTCATAGGAGAAGAATTGAGGCAATGAAAGTCAGAATTAGTGAGATTGAAGATAAAGCACTTGACACCAACTTATTTGAGGAAAAATCAGATAAAAGGATTTAAAAAAATGAAGAAACCCTAAGAATTATGTGGGACTCTATCAAGAGGAATAACCTATGAGTGATTGGAGTACCAGAACAGGGGGGGATAACAGAAAATACAGAGATAATTGTTGAAGACTTGTTGACAGAAAACTTCCCTGATATCATGAAAGATGAGACGATATCCACCCAAGATGCTCATTGAACCCCACGTAAGGTAGATTCCAAAAGAAAGTCACCAAGACATATTATAATCAAAGTTGCCAAAACCAAAGATAAAGAGAGAATTTTAAGAGCAGCTAGGGATAAATGAAAAGTCATCTACAAAGGAGAGTCAATAAGAATAAGCTCAGGCTACTCAGCAGAAACCATTCAGGTAAGAAGGCAATGGGATGACATATATAAAGCCTTGAAGGAAAAAAATTGCCAGCCAAGAATTATATATCCAGCAAAACTGTCTCTCAAATATGGCAAAATTAGGGCATTTCCAGAGAAACAGAAGTTTAGGGAATTTGCAAAAACCAAACCAAAATTACAAGAAATACTAAAGGGAGTCTTCCAGTTGGAAAATCAGTAACATCAGATAACAACCCAAGACTAGAACACAGGACAGAGCAACCAGGTATCAACCCAGATAGGGAAGTCAAAGCTAAAACACTGAAAATAGGGAAACAGAGATGTTAATATGTAAAAGATGACAACATTAAAACAAAAAAGAGGGAGTAAAAAATGTAGACATAGATTTTTCATATGGAGAGGAAGTCAAGGTGATCTAAAGAAATAAAAGACTGGTTTAAACTTAGAAAAAACGGGTAAATATTAAGGTAACCACAAAGGAAACTAACAACCCTACACATCAAGATAAAAAACAAGAAAAATATAAAGACTCAGCAAATACAAAATGAACAACAATGAAACATGAAAATACATAAAGAAAAATAACACAGAAAATTAAATGGAACAAAGAAATTGGCAGCAACACACACAAAAAGACATCAAAATGACAGCATTAAACTCATGTCTGTCAATAATTATGCTGAATGTAAGTGGACTAAATGCACCAATAAAGAGCCAGAGAGTGGCAGATTGGATAAAAAAACATGATCCATCTATATGCAGCTTACAAGAGACACACCTTAGACTTAAAAACACAAACAAACTAAAATTCAAAGGATGGAAAAAAATGTATCAAACAACACTCAAAAAAGAGCAGGAATGGCAATATTAATCTCTGACAAAATAGACTTTAGAGTAAAATCCACCACAAAGAATAAGGAAGGACACTATATAATGATTAAAGGGTCAATACACCAGGAGGACATAACTATAACAAATATTTATGCACCCAATGGCAGGGCTCCAAAATACGTAAAAGAAACTCTAACAGCATAGAAAAGAGAGAGACAGCTCCACAATAATAGTAGGAGACTTCAACACACCACTTTCAGTGAAGGACAGCATCCAGAAAGAAGCTCAACAAAGACACAGAAGATCTAAATGCTACAGTCAACCAACTTCATTTCCTGGACATGTACGAACACTCTACCCAACAGCAGCCAAGTATACTTTCTTTCCCAACCCACATGGAATATTCTCCAGAATAGACCACATATTAGGCCGTAAAGCAAGCCTTAACAAAATCCAAAGCATTGAAATATTACAAAGCATCTTTTCTGACCATAAAGCCATAAAAGTAGAAATCAGTAACAGAAAAAGCAAGGAAAAAAAATCAAACACATGGAAACTGAACAACACTATGCTCAAGAACTACGGCATTATAGAAGAAATTAGGGACGGAATAAAGAAATTCATAGAATCAAATGAGAATGAAAACACATCCTACCAGAACCTTTGGGACACAGCAAAAGCAGTGCTCAGAGGTCAGTTTATAGCAATAAATGCACACATCCAAAAAGAAGAAAGGGCCCAAATCAAAACATTAACTGTACAACTGGAGCAAGTAGAAAGAGAGCAGCAAAAGAAGCCTTTGGGTGCCAGAAGAAAGGAAATAATAAGAGAGCAGAATTACATGAAATAGAGAATAGAAAAACAATGGAAAGAGTTAACAAGACCAAAAGCTGGTTCTTTGAAAAGATCAACAAAATTGATAAACCATTGTCCAAACTGGCAAAAGAAAAACAGGAGACGAAGCAGATAAGCTATATAAGAAATGAGGTGGGTGATATCACAACAGACCCAACTTAAAAGAATCATAACAGAATACTGTGAAAAATTGTACTCTTAACAAATTTGAAAACCTAGAGGAAATGGACAAATTTCTAGAAACTCACTACCTACCTAAACTAACACAAACAGAGGTAGAACAACTAAATAAACCCATAACAAAAGATTGAAAAGGTAATTTAAAAACTCCCAACCAAAAAAAGCCCTGGCCCAGATGATTTTACTGGAGAATTCTACCAAACTTCCAGAGAAGAGTTAACACTGCTACTACTAAAGGTGTTTCAGAGCATAGAAAAGGATGGAATACTCCTAAACTCATTCTATGAAGCCAGCATAACCCTGATACCAAAACCAGGTAAAGACACCACAAAAAAAGAAAATTACAGACCAGTATCCCTCATGAACATTGATGCAAAAATCCTCAACAAAATTCTAGCCAATAGAATTCAGCAACATATCAAAAAAATAATTCACCATGATCGAGTGGGATTTATACCAGCTATGCAGGGATGGTTCAACTTAGAAAAACAATCAGTGTAATCCATCACATAAATAAAACAAAAGACAAGAACCACATGATCTTATGAATCGATGCAGAAAAGGCGTTTGACAAAATCCAACACCCATTCATGATGAAAACTCTTAACAAAATAGGAATAGAAGGGAAATTCCTCAGCGTAATTAAGGGCATTTATACAAAGCCAACAGCCAACATCCTCAATGGAGAGAGTTTGAAAGCATTCCCATTGAGAACAGGAACCAGACAAGGATACCCTTTATCACCACTCTTATTCAACTTTGTGCTGGAGGTCCTAGCCAGAGCAATTAGGCTAGAAAAAGAAAAAGATTGGTAGGGAAGAAGTAAAAGTATCTGTTTGCAGATGATATGATCTTATACACAGAAAACCCCAAAGAATCCACAAGAAAACCACTGGAACTAATAGAAGATTTCAGCAAAGTATCAGGATACAAGATAAACACACAAAAATCGGTTGGATTCCTCTACACCAACAAAGAACTTCGAAGAGGAAATCACCAAATCAATACCATTTACAGTAGTCCCCAAGAAGATAAAATACTTAGGAATAAATTTAACCAGAGATGTAAAGGACCTATACAGTGAAAACTACAAGTTGCTACTGCAAGAAACCAAAACAGACCTGCATAAGTGGAAAAACATACCTTGCTCATGGATTGGAAGACTCAACATTAGAAAATGTCAGTTCTGCCCAAAGCGATCTACAGATAAAATGCAATCCCCATCCATATTCCAACGGCATTTTTTAATGATATGGAGAAACAAATCACCAACTTCATAAGGAAAGGGAAGAGGCCCCAGATAAGTAAAGCATTACTGAAGAAGAACAAAGTGGGAGGCCTCACACTACCTGATTTTAGAACCTATTATACCGCCACAGTAGTCAAAACAGCCTGGTACTGGTACAACAACAGATACATAAACCAATGGAACAGAATTGAGAATCCAGACATAAATTCATCCACCTATGAACAGCTCATATTTGACAAAGCCCAAAGTCCATTAATTGGAGAAAAGACAGTTTCTTAACAAATGGTGCTGGCCTAACTGGATATCCATCTTCAAAAAACTGAAACAAGACCCATACCTCACACCATGCACAAAAATGAACTCAAAATGGATCAAAGACCTAAATACAAAATCAAAAACAGTAAAGATCATGGAAGAAAAAATAGGGACAATGCTAGGAGCCCTAATACATGGCATAAACAGAATACTAACCATGAGTAACAGTGCACAAACACCAGAAGAGAAACTAGATAACTGGGAGCGCCTAAAAATCAAACACTTATGCTCATCAAAAGACTTCACCAAAAGAGTCAAAGGACAGCCTATAGGCTGGGAAAAAGTTTTTGGCTATGACAAATCTGATCAGTGTCCAATCTCTAAAACCTACAAGATACTGCAAAACCTCAACAAAAAGACAGTCCAATTAAAAAATGGCAAAGGATATGAACAGGCACTTTTTAACAGACACATGAAGAAATGCTCACCATCATTAGCCATTGGAGAAATGCAAGTCAAAACTACAATGAGATACCATCTCACCCCAACAAGCTAGCATTAATCCAAAAAACACAAAATAATATATGTTGGAGAGGTTGTGGAGAGACTGGAACACTTATACATTGTTGGTGGGAATGTAAAATGGTACATCCACTTTGGAAATCGATTTGGCAGTTCCTTAAAAAGCTAGAAATAGAAGTACCATATGATCTAGCTATCCCACTCCTTGGAGTATATCCTAGAGAAATAAGAGCCCATCACATGAATAGATACATGCACACTCATGTTCATTGCAGCACTGTTCATGATAACAAAAAGGTGGAAACAACCTAGGTGCCCATCAACGGACAAATGGTTAAACAAATTATGGTATATTAACACAATGGAATACTATGCAACAATAAAGAACAACGATGAATGCGTGAAACATAACGTGGAGGAATCTGGAGGGCATTATGCTGAGTAAATTTACTCAATTGCAAAAGGACAAATATTGTATAAGACCACTATTATAAGAACTCAAGAAAAGGTTTAAACACAGAAGAAAACATTCTTTGATGGTTACAAGGGTAGGGAGGGAGGGAGAGGGTTATTCACTAAGTAGATATTAGACAAGAATTATCTTAGGTGAGGGGAAGGACAGCACACACTACAGGGGAAGTCAGCACAACTGGACCAAACCAAAGCTCAAAAGTTTCCTGAATACAACCAAACACTTTGAGGGACAGAGTAGCAGGGGCAGGAGTCTAGGGATCATGCTTTCAGGGGACATCTAGGTCAGCTGACATTATTAAGAAAATGTTCTGAATCCTACTTTGGTGAGTGGCGTCTAGAGTCTTAAAAACTAATGAGTGGCCTTCTAAGATGCATCAATTGGTCCCCACTCACCGGGAGTAAAGGAGAGTGAAGAACACCAAAGTCACAAAGAAAGTATTAGCCCAAAAGACAGAAAGGGCCACATAAACCAGAGACTGCATCAGCCTGAGGCCAGAAGAACTAGATGGTGCCTGGCTACCACCAGTGTCTGCCCTGACAGGGAACACAGCAGAGAGTCCCTGATGGAGCAGGAGGAAAGTGTGGTGCAGAAATCAAATTCTGGTAAAAAGACCACACTTAATGGTCTGACTGAGACTAGTGGAACCCCAGAAAGCATGGCCCCCGGACTCTCTGTCAACCCAGAGCTAAAACAGTTCCCAGGGCCAACTCTTCAGACAGATTAGACTGGACTATGGGACATAAAAGGATATTCGTGGAGAGTATGCTTCTTAGCTCCAGTAGATACGTGAGACTAAATGGGCAGCTCCTGTCCGGAGGTGAGATGAGAAGGCAGAGAGGGTCTCGAGCTGGTTGAATGGACACAGGACATCAGGGCTGGAAGGGAGTGTGCTGTCACAGTATAGGGAAAGCAATTAGGGTCACATAACTATGTATAAATTTTTGTATGAGAAACTAACTTAAATTGTAAACTTCCACTTAAAGTACAACAATTAAAAAAAAAAAAAAAAACCTATGGAGTCATGGTCCCCAGACTCCTGCCCCTGCTACTCTGTCCCTCGAAGTGTTTGGTAGTATTCTACTCTGGCACACACGTGGGATCCCCGTGGGTTGGAATCGACTCAGTGGCAACTGGTTTAGTCCTCTAATTACTTTTGATAAGGAAGCATTTTCAGGGTTCTTTCTTGCTCAAATCTCTTCTCCTTGACCCACCACAATAATCTATTTTATTTAAAAATCTGAATGTATAACTGCCTCATTAAAACGGTTTGATGCCTTTCCATCACCTAAGTTCCAGACTCCTCAGAGTGATACCTAGTTCCCTTAATTATTGGTTCCTTATAACCTTTCCAATCTCATCTACAACTCTCACTCCACATCTTATGTACCGATATATATTATATTGAGGTTATTTATTATCTAATCTGTAAGGTAGATCTACTTGTCGGCAGTACGTACCATATAGTTTCATACCTCACTCCCTGGAATTCCTGACTTACCACCCTTCAAAGACTGAATTAATAATTGTCTTTGGATCCTTGGTGGCGCAGTGATTAAAAGCACAGCTGCTAAGCAAAAGGTCAGCAGTTCAAATCCACCGGCTGCTCCTTGGAAACCCTATGGGGCAGTTCTACCCTGTCCTATAAATCCATTGCCGTTGAGTCGATTCCGACTCACAATGACCCTATAGGACAGAGTAGAACTGCCCCATAGAGTTTCCAAGGAGCACCTGGTGGATTTGAACTGCCAACCTTTTGGTTCGCAGCCGTAGTACTTAACAACTACGCCACCAGGGTATCCTATCAGTTTGCTAAATTATCTTTGTTACTTCTACTCTTTGTTCATACTTTTTCTGTTATACATACCACATTGTGCTTGTTTATTGGTTCACATGTCTGTCTCTTCTACTATACTGTGCACTACTAGAGGGCAAGAACCCGTAGTGCTCATCTTAGCATTTCCAGTTCTTATGCCTAGCATTAAGTTTCCGGTGAAGATTTGTTGAGTAAAAAGATGGTAATTCTTCCTACCCCTTCTCAAAAATACCAAACAAAAAAGATCAGTGACCAATAGTTTTTAAAACTTTTTATCATACGTAATTTCAAACAAATATATAAAAATAATCTCCATGTATCCATTACCCAGTTTGAACAGTTATCAATTCATAGCCAATTTTCCTTCATGTGTATCTCCTGCCACTCCACCCAGATTATTTAGAAGGCAATACCAGATACATTGTTTCAATCTGTAAATATTTCAGTGTGTATCTCTAAAAGGTAGGGACTCCTTTATTAAATATAACTACAATGTCATGCTAAAATAATAATAATTCCTTAGTATATCAATTAGTCAGGGTTCACATTTTCCCATGAATTTTTTTTAAAGTTTGAATTGGGATTCAAATAAGGAGTATATATTTCCATTGGTTGTTATGTCTCTTAAGACTCTTTTAAAGTATACATATCTTCTCATTTCTGTTTTTATTTTATTTTTATTATTGTTGAAGGAAATGTTCTTTTGTCCTGTAGAATTGTTTAATGTGGATTTTGTTCACTTTATGCCCATGAAGTCATTTAATCTGCTCCTCTGCCCTCTGTATTTCTTGTAAATTAATAGGTAGATTTAGGCTTAATCAGAATCACTTGGGGATGTTTTGTCAAGATTATATCAGTGTTTTGTTTCATCAAGAGATAATGGTCTTCTCAGATTTACTGGCCTAAAGAATACTAGAGAAACCTCAAGAGTGTGGCCCCCAGACACCCTTTCAGCTCAGAGGTGAAGTTACCTTTGAGGTTCGATGTTAATCCTGGGATTGGACAGCCCAGTAAAACTAAATGGGACTAATGAGGTACAGGAGTCCGGTGACAAGGGCCAGAAGGCAGAGGGGGAGTAGGAAACTGATGATAAGGAACACAAATTGAATAAGGACACTGTCGATGTATTGTGAGATTGTTGACCACTGCTATAGGGCAACATTTGTAGTAACTATTAAATGGGAGGCTGTTTTGTCCTGTAAGCCTTCATCTTGGGCGAGAATGGCAGCACAATTGGAAGAGCATAGTCAATATCACTTAAATGTGTAAGTAAAAAGTTTTGAAATGGTGTTAAAATAAAATAAAATAAAATTAAAAAAAAAAAAAAACCAAATGAGACTAAAGAGGTACAGTAAGTAGTCCAGTGACAAGGGCCAGAAGACAGAAGGGGACAGGGAAGTCCCCTGGTGATAGGGAACACAAGGTGCAGTAAGGATATTCTTGATGTGCTGTGAGATTAACCATTGTCATAGGGCAACGTGTAGGAACTGTTAAATGAAAAACTATTTTGTTCTGTAAGCCTTCATCTTAAGTGAGAATAACAGCACAGTTGGAAGAGCGTAGTCAAAATCACTGAACTGTGAATGTAGAAATTTTTGAAACAGTGTATCTTTGGCTATCTGTATTTTCATCAAAAAAAAAAAAAAAAAAGGTTGAGAATTTAGAGGCTTAATATGTTGTGGGGTTGTTAACCAATGTCATAGAACAACATGTGTACTACTATTTCATGAGAAACTATTTGCTCTGTAAGCTTTCACCTGAAGTACAATAAAATATAAAAAATAAAAAAAAGATAATGGTCTTCTGTTTCTCATTTTGTATGACGGTAGCCATTGATGAACTTTTCATAGATCCATTAATTAGGAGTTACAAAATGGTAATATTCTAATTCTGTCATTCCTTCCTCATCTTTTAGCTGGACTGCTTCTATAAAGAAATTTCTTTTCATCAATTATATGTTTATCCTGTGATATAGCTAGAAAGTATTAAGACCTTTAGATTTTGTGAAATGAGGAAGTTAGTTTCACAAAAGATAAAGTCTTATCTAAAACTAGTTTAGTTTGCCTTCGAGTGTAAAGGAAAGAGTCTAGAAACTGTGTAAACTCATAAGTACAGTTCTGTGGTAAGTTGGCAAAAGCAACTTGAAAATTAGGTGAAAATAAAAAGTTTATGAGCAGAGTACCAGGATCCAGGGAAGCACCCTAGATGCAAAGTTTATAGTCTGAGTAGGGAGGAAGCAGATGAGACATAAATACTGCTGTGTACTCAAAAGCAGCACCTGACAAAGCTAAAACACTCTCTAAATATTAACTTTTGATCATTTCAGCTATCCTGTGACAGGCATATCATTATATCAAATGATAAAGCGAGGCAAAAGATAAAATTGTTTGTTCATACCCAGAAATAAAGCTCAGGAATAGGTAATCCCCTTCTGTGCCTCTTCACCCCTTACTGTAGCAGCATAAACAGCCTGAAAGTGACTCTTGGTGTGAGTGTTCTGAGGAAAGTAAATGAGTTACCAGTGCTCTGTAATAGTTAGGAATATAGAAACTGAGTCCAAACTAATAGTGGACAAGTTAGATCAGAACTAGTTCTGAGCTTGAAAAAAAGTGTTTTTGGGTCTCAGTCTTCTTGCTCAGAATGAAAGTTTATATTTTTAAAGGACCGCTGTATGTTAGAACAATTCTTATTAAGATATTAGAAAGTCAGTGACTTGGGAATGACCAGTTTCAGCTTTCCCTAGTACTGAACACTCTAGTTTCGGGGAGTTGTGAATTAGAAAAAATGAGCTGTAATAAAGTATGAATTGATGGATTTCCCTTTGTTGCTGGAAGTGAGGGGAAAGGAGTTATATGGTTGTATGTCAAAGGCCTGTTTTTCCCTAGTAGGTATGGCGTTTTCAGAAGAAACAAACAGATCTCCTCATCGCCTTTTATAAGCATAGAATTACAAAGTTAGAAGCAGACATGCAGGAGGCCCAGCAAACAGTGGCCAGCCAGGACAAGTAAGTGACAGATCAAATCCCCACATAGCATTTTTCTTTTAGAGAAACTGTAAGCCTTATTTCCTGAAAATTGCTCCATGTGTGTTTGTGTTTGTCTTGGGAAAATCAGGGAAAGAATTTTTGGTCCCTTCAACCCCCAGTTATTTTTCTCTTTCTTCCCTCAGGGGTCCTCCTCACTTTATAGCTTTCATTATCTCCTTCCCCCATCAAAACTGCTTCTTCAGAGAAATCAGATACAGCTTATTCACACTTAGAAAAATGAGAGATAACATTTAAAATGTTACATCTAGGAGGAAACATTTTAGAAGTCTTAAGCTAAAAGATGGAATTCTTGATGGAAGTTTTCAGGCATCAGCAGGCAGGGGTGTGTGTGGAGAGGAAATGGAATTCCATGCAGGCTCCCTTGAAATCATACTGTGTGACTGCTTATTTTGTCTTCCTGATTTTTTTCACCATCAGAACCCTATACTGTATCCTTGAATCACCACATCTCTGATAGAAATTCCTTAGGTAGGGGTAAGGATCTCTCAGTAAGCTTCACTAAATGTTGATAATAATAATACAAATAGGTTTTTTAATCCCACTGACCTGCTGGAGCTGGTTGTTTCCATTTTTTGCCTAGAGAACTATCAGTCTTAAGGAAGGAGAATGAAGAACTGAAGAAGTTTCTAGCCATCCTAAAGGTGAATGAAATAAATTTTCCTTTATTATTATTTTCTTTCCTACTTTTCCCACCTACCTGGCTAACTAGGTGTACATCACCTGTCCTTTCTGATTGGTTAATGCCTGTGCCTTACTAACTATATTTAGTATTTCCAGATCCTTTTTACATCGTGGCACATATAGAGATTGATACTGTTTGTACAACAAGCACACTGTAGTAAATGGAGAAGTCACAGAAGACCTTGGAGTGCTGAAAGGGTCAATATCTTAGCACACTTGTAACCCATTCTTGAACATCAGTGAGTCATGGCATACCAGTTGGGAAACTCTGTTATAGAAGAGACATTTGTTGCAACTTAAAATTTCTCTTCAAGAACCCCAAGATAGCTCTTCTCTCCCTCACACTGTATTTCCTAGGCATTTCCTGTCTTCCTAAGAATGTTCTGTGTATTTGTATAATTTCCCTATTTATCCCATTCCTGTAACTATTCTTCTCTGTTTTAATACTGTTCTCTTCCTTTATTCTCAGCTCTCCCCAGAGACTCTCCATATTTCCCACATACGTCAGCCTACAGGGATTCCTAGTGTGTTTTTATGAAGGGAAAGTAAAATTTTATTCCCCCACAGCTAATAATTTCCTGAGGAAACACTGCTGTTATTTTTTCTCTTATTGGGAATCTTAGTAACCTGAACAGGGGAGCATTGCAGTTATCTGCCAAGTAAGGTTCTGAGATCCAGTGATTGCAGCTTCCTTCATTCCCATTCTCTCACCTACAGGAATCTCCAAGTCGATACCAAGGAAGCAGGTCAGTTTTATCAGGTCGCATACTAACAGAAAATTTCTGTTCTTTTTGACTGCTGCTTGTAACTCCTGTGTGGGCTCTGAGGTGGGGAAAATGGCTGATGAATTTATTTGTCATTTCTCTGAGAAAGAGTTACCCACTAAAAACTGAAGTAAAATCTTGAATGTAATGCTCACCCTTACGAAATCTTAGTCATCCTTCAAAATTCATCTCACATGTCATTCCCCCTGTGAAGACTTCATTAGGCAGAGTTAAATGTTCTGTGAGAGTCCTTGGGTGGCGCAAATGGTTAAGTGCTCAGCTACTAATCAAAAGGCAGTTCAGACCCACTCAGAAATGCCTTGGAAGAAAGGCCTGGTGATCTGCTTCCAAAAGGTCACAGTCTTAAAAACCCTATGGAGTTCTACTCTGCATACATGGGGTCACCATGAGTCAGAATCAACTCGAAAGCAACTGGTTTTGGTTTAGGTATTCTACTCATTCATTCAATAAATGCTAACTAAGTGCCCACTGTTTAGCAAGTACCATATTAGGTACTGGGTGTACATCACCTGTTCTTTCTAATTGGTTGATGCCTGTACCGTATTGTTTTTACTAGGTGCTGTTGAGTCCATTCCAACTCACAGCGACCCTACGTACAACAGAATGAAACACTGCCCGGTCCTGCCGCATCCTAATAATTGTTGCTATGTTTGAGCCTACTGTTGCAGCCAGTGTGTCAGTCCATCTTATTTAGGGTCTTCCTCTTTTTCATGGACCCTCTACTTTACCAAGCATGATGTCCTTCTCCAGGGACTGCTCCCTCCTGAGAACATGTCCAAAGTACGTGAGACGAAGTCTGACCATCCTCGCTTCCAAGAAGAATTCTGGCTTTACTTCTTCCAAGACAGATTTGTTTGTTCTTCTGTCAGTCCATGGTATATTCAATATTCTTCACCAGCACTACAATTCAAATACATCAGTTCTTCTTCCATCTTTCTTATTCATTGTCCAGCTTTCACATGCAATGAGGCAATTGAAAATACCATGGCTTGAGTTAGGTGCACCTTAGTCCTCAAGGTGACATCTTTGCTTTTAACATTTTAAAGAGGTCTTTTGCAGCAGATTTGCCATCTCTTGACTGCTGCTTCCATGGGCGTTGATTGTGTATCCAAGTAAAGTGAAATCCTTAACAACTTCAATCTCTTCTCCATGTATCGTGACGTTGCTTATCGGTCCGGTTGTGAGGATTTTTGTTTTCTTTGTATTAAGGTGTAATCCATACTGAAGGCTATAGTATTTGGTCTTCATCAATAAATGCTTCAAGTCCTCTTCACTTTCAGCAGGCAGGGTTGTATCATTTCCATATCACATGTTGTTAATGAGTCTTCTTCCTATCCTGATGCCGTGTCCAGCTTCTCTGATTATTTGTTCAGCATACAGATTGAATCAGTATGGTAGAAGAATACAACCCTGACCCACACCTTTCCTGATTTTAAACAACGCAGTATCCCCTTGTTCTATTTGAACGACTGCCTCTTGGTCTATGTACAGGTTCCTCATGAGCACAGTTAAGTGTTCTGGAACTCCCATTCTTTGCAATGTTATCCATAATTTGTTATGACCCACACAGTCGAATGCCTTTGCATAGTCAATAAAACGCAAGTAAACATCTTTCTGATATTCTTTGCTTTCAGCCAAAATCCATCTGACATCAGCAGTGACATCCCTTGTTCCACGTCCTCTTCTGAGTCTAGCTTGAATTTCTGGCAGTTCCCTGTCGATGTACTGCTGCAGACATTTTTGAATTATCTTCAGCATAAATTTACTTGCATGTGATGTTAATGATATTGTTTGATAATTTCTGCCTTTCTTTGGAATAGGCATGTATATGGATCTCTTCCAGTGGGTTGGCCAGGTAGCTGTCTTCCAAATTTCTTGCCATAGACGAATGAGCACTTCCAGTGTTTCATCCATTTGTCGAAACATCTCCGTTGGTATTTCATAATTCCTGGAGCCTTGTTTTTCACCAGTGCCTTCAGTGCAGCTTGGACTTCTTCCTTCAGTATCATCAGTTCTTGATCATATGCTGTCTCCTGAAATGGTTGAACATTGACCAGTTCTTTTTGGTACAGTGACTCAGTGTATTCCTTCCATCTTCTTTTGATGCTTCGTGCGTCATTCAATATTTTCCCTGTAGAATCCTTCAGTATTGCAACTCGAGGCTTGAACTTTTTCTTAGTTTCTTTCAGCTTGAGAAATGCTGAGCGTGTTCTTCCCTTTCAGTTTTCTATCTCCAGGTCTTTGCCCATAATACTTTGTTTTCTTGAGCCACCCTTTGAAATCTTCTGCTTAGCTCTTTTACTTCATCATTTCTTCCTTTTTTTTTAGCTACTCTGTGTTCAAGAGCAAGTTTCAGAGTCTCTTCTGACATTCATTTTGGTCTTTTCTTTCCTGTCTTTTAATGACCTTTTTCTTCATGTATGATGTCCTTCCATAACTCTTCTGGTCTTTGGTCATTAGTGTTCAATGCATCAAATCTGTTGTTGAGATGGTCTCTAAATTCAGGTGGGATATGCTCAAGGTTTGACTTCGGCTCTCATGGACTTGTTCTAATTTTCTTCAGCTTCAGCTTGAACTTGTATATGAGCGATTGATGGTCTGTTCCACAGTTGGCCCTTGTTCCTGACTGATGATACTGAGCTTTTCCATCATCTCTTTCCACAGATGTAGTTGATTTGATTCCTGTGTGTTCCATTGGGGGCGATCCAGTGTATAGTCACCATTTATGTTGTTGAAAAAAAGGTATGTCCAGTTAATATCATCAGTTCTTGATCATTTGCAAATCGTTGGTTTGCAGAATTCTGTCATGTGATGTCCCGCATCGTTTTGATCACCAAGGCCATATTTTCCAACTACTGATCCTTGTTTGTTTCCAACTTTCACATTCCAATCACCAGTAATTATCAGTACATCTTGATCATGTGTTTAATCAATTTCAGGCTGCAGAAGTTGGTAAAATATCTTCAGTTTTTTCATCTCTGGCATTAGTGGTTGCTGTGTAAATTTGAATAATAGTTGTATTAACTGGTCTTTCTTGTAGGCGTATGGATATTACCCTGTCACTGACAGTGTTGTATTTCAGGATAGATCTTGAAATGTTCTTTTTGACAATGAATGCAATGCCGTTCCTTTTCAATTTGTCATTCCTGGCACAGTAGACCATATGATTGTCCAATTCAGAGTATCCAGTACCAGTCCATTTCAGCTCACTTATGTCCATCTTCAAGCATTCCATTTCATTTTTGACTGCTTTCATTTTTTCTTGATTCATACTTTGTACATTCCACATTTCAGTTACTAATGAATGTTAGCAGTTGTTTCTTCTTATTTTGAGTGGTGCCACATCAGGTAATGAAAGTCCTGAAAGCTTTACTCAATCCATGTCATTAAGGTCAGCTCTTCTTTGAGAAGGCAGCTCTTCGCCAGTCATATTTTGAGTGCCATCCAACCTGAGGGGTGCATCTTCTGGCACGATATCTGACAATGT
Organism: Dugong dugon; assembly: GCA_030035585.1. Taxonomy (NCBI): domain Eukaryota; kingdom Metazoa; phylum Chordata; class Mammalia; order Sirenia; family Dugongidae; genus Dugong; species Dugong dugon. Next base: position 25,676,263 of record CM057472.1, read on the forward strand.
TCTGCTGCTATTCATAAGGTTTTCACTGGCCAGTTTTTTCAGAAGTAGATTGCCAAGTCCTTCTTCCCAGTCTGTCTTAGTCTGGAAGCTCTGCTGAAACCTGTCCACCATGGGTGACCCTGCTGGTATTTGAAATACTGGTGGCATAGCTTCCAGCATCACAGCAACAAACGCAAGCCACCACAGTACAACAAACAGATGAATGGTGGGCCTGTGCGCTACCAATCGTTAAGCATTTTTAATATCAGCCCTGCATTGGTGGATAAAAAGAGACATGGATCTTGCCCTCACAAAAGTTACAGTAGTGTTCTTTCATACTTCTGTACCCCTGATACTCCTATTATAGCACTTAAACATTGCTCTGCTTACTTTTTGTTTTTTTTGTTTTTTTTTTTGGTCTCCCCTACTATAGCCTTGTGCCTCTCAAAGATAGGAAACTTATTCTAGTTATCTTCGTAATGTCAGGATCTAGAACACGTTGGGCACTAAATAACTGATAAGAGGATGGAGGGAGTGAGGGAATGGTGGGTATATGTATGGGTGGACAAATGGATATATGTGCGATTGAAAGTAATTGATAAGGCACCAAGAGAGGGAAGAAAGGAGTATTTCAGAACTGCTTCTATATGATAAATAGAGAAATAGAGAAGGTTTCACTCAGACGGTTGAAGAACAAAGGTGTCTTATATGGAAACTTTGCCTCCATGTCTTTGGGTTGACGCCTGTAATATATGAAAGTAAGCAACTTGTACTCAGAGAGGAGGCTTTTATTTCTGTAAACAATGGTCTGATTGATCCTCTGAGGTGGCACTTAACTTCTGCTTAGCAAAATAAGAGTTGCCTCTTTCTTTTTTTCTTGCAGGTCAACCACACCTCGACCAGTGGGCATCACCTCCCCATCACAGTCAGGTAGAGAATTTTTTTTTTTTCCCAAATACCTGTGTGACATGAATAAATACCCTTTCTCCATATGGAAGATGGTTTCTTTTTAGAGACTATAATGTGATTTTCCTGATCTGATGTATGATATGAAAACATCATACAGCCAGATAGCCACTTGGAAAGGCAGGCCAACAGATTGGTGAGGCAAGGGAGGTTGTGCCATTTACGACAACTTTTCATTCTGCTGTCTATTCTCTTTCAGTTACTCCACGACCCAGTTCTCAGCATAGCAGCCAAGTGGTCAGGTGAGTATAGAGCCTGCACAGCAACATTAAAACTGTTGGCAAAGTTGGAAAATGAAAGAAATACTTGTGGCATAGCTTCTGGCATCATAGCCTAGATGTGGCTGAGATTGGGACTGAGGAGACCTTGTGTCTCTGTAGAAGTTTAACATCAGGTTTTTAATTTGTTTTTGTGTTTTTTTCACCTCATACAGTCGGTCCTCCTCAGTGGAGTCTACCCCTTATGGAGTGGCTAGCTTTGGTAGCTTGGGACAAGTAAGTAATACTCACCTTATCTTTTCAAATTCAGGTTTCTAATGCTGAAGGAAAGCGGAGGTTTAAGGCAAGAATCTTAAACTTTTATTGTTTTTGGCATAAGTTATCTGATACCATTGCTTGAACCTATTATTCTTTTAGCAATGGAGACCTGATGTTAGAAGCTAACACAGAGACTGAATATAGGGGTAAAAGCAGTGGGAGTGTTCAAGGACTGAATTAATAGTGTCCATTGTGTTTGTTTTGAAAGTAGTAAAGTGTGGGTCCTTCTTTGACTGACTTGCCAACCCTGAGAGAACAATATATGCTTAAATGTGCAGATATAGAGAAATAGGAGGGAGTATGGAAAGCCAGGGAACTGGGATATATATTTATTAACTGATGTTTACTATTTGTCCAGCAGGGAGTTAGAGGCCTGCAGGGAAGGAGCACTCCCAGAGACTGTTATACTGGTGAGAAGAAAGTGTCAGAAACCAACATAGTTGGTACACATATCAGCAGATTTTAAACATAGTCTGTTTTTCTGTGCATAAGCTGTTTCACTTTGTTCTTTCCAGTCAGTGGCACCAGGTATCCAGGCATATGTTTTTAAATAATGATATTTATGTTCTCAGACTGATAAGGGGAAAATAAAAATGTAAGTACTTAGGAAGTCATTGAAATCCTCTGGTCAGGAGACCAGCACAGCTTTTGAGTAAAATAATTGACTTGGATTTTAAACACTGCCACAAGATGGCAGTAGAAGTTAGGGTCTGAAAAGAAGGTTAGCTAGATGCTAATTAGCCTGAAGGGTGTATACTGGCTTCTTCATTGTATAGTAAACATAGAAGTATTCCAATGAAGAAATATTTTGGGTCCATTTAATTTCTTGTATCTTTCTCCTTGGAACTACTGCTGTTATTACTGTTTTCGAGGGCATTATCCAGTCCCTAGAGAATACTTAGCAGAGAGGTTTTCCCTTTTTTTCACAAAAAGCAAACTTGAAACTCCCAAATCTCTTTCTGGGTTATCATTTTTGAAATTTACCAAATAGCCTCTTTCCAGTTCCTCCACATTCACCCCTTTGAAAAATGTAGATGTTCTAGACAATTTATTTCTGTAAGATTGGTAGTAATGTCCCCCTTTCCATTCCCGATTTTAGTAATTTGAGTCTTCTCTCTTTTTTTCTTGATAGGTCTAGCTAAAGATTTGTCAATATTGTTGATTATTACAGAGAACCAACTTTTGGTTTTGTTGATTTTTTTTCTATTTTCTATTTCATTTATTTCTCCTCTAATCTGTATTATTTCCTTCCTTCTGCTTGTTTTGGGTTTAGTTTACTCTTCTTTTTCTAGCTTAAGGTGAAAAATTAAGTTACTGATTCAAGATTATCTTTTTTAATGTATATTTTACAGCTATAAATTTTGCTCTTAGCATTGCTTTCACTGTGGTATGTTGTGTTCTTATTTTCATTCATCTCAGTGTATTTTCTAATGTCTCTTGTAATTTTTTTTTTTTTGACTCATTGGCTATACTGTGTTGTTTACTTTCTACATATATATGAATTTTCCAAATTTCCTTCTGTTACTGATTTTGAATTTTGTTCCATTGTGGCTGGAGAACATAGTTTGTATGATTTCAGTCTTTTAAAATTTACAGCCTAATATATAGTTTGTCCTGGAGAATGTTTCACGTGCACTTTAGAAGACTGTGTATTCTATTATTGTTGGGTGATGTGGTCTATAGATGTCTGTTAGGTCTAGTTGGTATATAATGTTGTTCAAATTTGCTGATCTTCTGTCTAGTTCTTCTATCTGTTATTGAAAGTGAGGTATCAAAGTCTCATACTATTATTGTTGAAGTGTCTGTTTTCCCCTTTATTTTTGTCTGTTTTTGCTTCATGTATTTTGGGGCTTTGTTGTTAGGTGCATGTATGTTTATATCTTCTTGATGGATTGATCCTTCAATCATTAGATAATGTCCTCCTTTGTCTCTGTTAACAATTTTTGTTTTAAAGTCTGTTTTGTCTGATATTAAATTGCCACTACAGCTCCCTTTTGTTTACTGTTTGCATGGAATATCTTTTTCCATCCTTTTACTTTCAGCCTATTTGTCTTTGAATCTAAAGTGAGTCTCTTGTTAGATCATGCTTTTTGTTCTGCCTATTTCTGCTTTTTAATTGCTGAGTTTAATCCATTTACATTTAATGTAATTACTGATAAGCCAGGACTTCTGCCATTTTGCTGTTTGTTTCCTATATGTCTTATATCTTTTTTGTTCCTCAGTTTTTCCATTATTGCCTTCTTCTGTGTTAAACAGATATTTTCTAGTGCACCATTTTAGTTCCCTTGTCATTTCTTTTACTATATTTTTTAGATATTTTCTTAGTGGTTCCCTGGGATTACAATTAACATCTTAATTTTATAACCACCTACTTCAGATTAATACCAACTTAATTTAAGTAGTATACAAAAACTATATAGCTCCTTTCTATCTCCCCTTCTTTGTTCTGTTATTATCAATACAAATTACATCTATAAAACTGTGTGCCTATCAACACAGATTTAGTTATTGCTTTATGCAGTTGTCTTTTAAATCAGATAAGAGAAAAAAGTTACAAACAGAAAATACATTTATGCTGTCCTTTAAATTTATCTATGTAATTACTTTTATAAGTATCCCTGGTGGCGCAGTGGTTAAGCACTAGGCTGCTAACCGAAAGGTCAGCAGTTCAAACCCACCAGCCACTCTGTGGGAGAAAAATGTGGCAGTCTGCATCTGTAAAGATTACAGCCTTGGAAACCCTGTAGAGCAGTTCTACTCTGTTGTATGGAGTTGTATGAGTCGGAATCAACTCAATAGCAGTGGGTTTGGGTTTTTGGTTTATTTACCTTTACTGATACCCTTTATTTTTTTCAAGTAGATTTGTGTTACTATCTAGTGTCCTTTCATTTAAGCTTCAAGGACTCCCTTAGTATTTATTTTAGGGCAAGTTTGCTAGTGACACATTCTCTCAGTTTTTGTTTATCTGAGAATACTTTGATGTCTTCATTTTGAAGGATAGTTTTGCTGGGTATAGAATTCTTGGTTGACAGTCTTTCAGCACTTTATGGTATCCTACTGTGTTCTGGCCTCCTTGGTTTCTGATGAAAAATCAGTGTTATTGAGGATCCTTTGTATGTGATGAGTGGCTTCTCTCTTGCTGCTTTCAGGATTCTGTCTTTCAGCAGTTTATGATGTGTCTTGATATGGATCTCTTGGTTTATCCCACTTGGAGTTGGTTGAGCTTCCCAGATATGTAGATTATTGTTTTTCATCCAGTTTGGAGTTTTCAGCCATTATTTCTTTCATCCCCTTTCCCTCTTCTTCTCTCCTTCTAGAACTCTCATTATGTATATATTAGTATGCTTGATAGTATCCCATCAAGGTCTGCAAGGTTTTGTTCGTTTTTTTAATTCTTTTTTCCTTTCTGTTCCTCAGACTGAATAATCTCAATTGACCTATTTTCAAGTTTGCTTATTCTTTCTTCTGCCTGCTCAAATCTGCTGATAAGTCCCTCTAGTGAATTTTTCATTTCAGTTATTATAATTTTCAACTTTAGAATTCTATTTGGTTACTTTCTGTATAATTTCTCTTTATTAATATTCTCTATTTGGTGAGACACCATTCTAATACTTCCCTTGAGTGCTTTAGATGTGATTTCCTTTAGTTCCTTGAGCATACTTTAAATAGCCAACTTAAAGTCTTTGTCAAGTAAGTTCAATGCCTGGGCTGCCTCTAGGACATTTTCTATTGATTTTTTTTCCTATGTATGGGCTATAGTTTCTTGAGTTGTTTTTTTTTTTTCCATGTCTCATAATTTTTTGTTGAAAACTAGACGTTTTAAATAATGTAATATGGCAACTATACAGATTAGATTCTACCCCTTTCTTAGGTTTGTTGTTGCTTTTTTTTCGTTGTTATTGTTTAGTGAATTTTTAAACTGATTTTGTAAAGTTCTTATTCTTTGACATGTGTGGCCACTGAAGTCTCTACTCAGTTAGCTTAGTGATTAGCTAATGATTAGACAGAGATTTCTTTAAACACTGAGAATCAATAAGTCTCCTAGTTTTTGCCAAGGAACTGTGTGTGTTTTGGTTTGTGCCCTCAATACTCATCCAGGCGGTTGACAACTCCACCTTAACCTTCATTTACTTCTTGTGTGGAGCCTGAAAGACAGCCTAAAGTGAGAGTTTAGAACATTCTCAGGGCTTTCCTGAGCATGTGCACAGTCGTGGTCATGCACATGGCCTTCTAGAGTCCCAAGGATATCAGAGCTTTTCAAAGCCCCTATGGGCAGCTCCTTCCCCAGTTTTTCCTTTTACGCTTTTGGTTAGCCAGTGTTTCCCCCAAGTGATATCCACCTCCTCTGGCAGCCTAAACAATTGCCTCTGATTGTTTTCAACAAATATCCTTGGGGAAAAGCCTTTTTCCCATTTGGTGAGCTCTGAGCAACAAGTTAGGTCAAATAATGACAGCCTTGCAAGTGAGGTCTTCCAGGGAACCACTCTACTGATCAAATAATGTCACTTCTCTGGGAATAAGGCCTTGAAGGATCTCCAGCCCTGTTCTGCCCCTTCTGGTGACTGCCACGCTGTTGGTTTTCAAGGCTGTTGCAGAATAAATGAGAATAGGGCAAGTTAAAATACCACAAAGTTTGCAGTTCTTACTGACATTCAGCTGTTTTTTCTTGAATAAACAAACATGCTCTACAATCCTGCAGAGGAGCCCTGGTATGCAGTGGTTAAAGTGCTAGGCTGCTAACTGAAGCGTTAGTCTGCTTCCGTAAAGATTACAGCCTTGGAAACCCTATGGGGCAGTTCCACTCTGTCCTGAAGGGTCGCTATGAGTTAGAATTGACTGAACAGCAACGGGTTTGGTTTGGTTTTGGTTAGAATCCTGCAAGCCCTTAGTTAATTTCCAGAGTTCTGAAAAAGTTTAACGATTTTTGCCAGTGTTCTCATTGCTTTTATGGAAGAGAGAATTTTCACAGGTCCTTATACAGATATTTTTGCTGATGTCACTCCTAACCAATTTAGTGACCCTTTGTATTTAGCCAGTCTTCCTGGTAATCTCCATCTCAGAGGGGAAACCAAGGCACAGGTATATTATAGCATATCAAGGCAGTCATGGATCATGGTCCACAGGCTCATAAAAGGGAAAGGGAAGCACCTTTATGAGACACTGCTAGGTTATTCTTGAACTTTTTCACTTGCTGTTAGTTCCCAAGCCTAACATAGGTACTAAAATGTTGTCCTTCAGTTACTCTGCCCTAGTACTCAGTATATCTGAATCTTTTCTCCAGTCTGGGTTATCTCACAGGCTTTTTTATGCTTTACAGAAACCCCTTCACCAGCTTCCACTTACAGCATATGTTATAGGTGAGTAACACTATGCTTCCTTTCATTTGGGGTCTGTTCATATTGACACTCTGCCCACAGCCGTGGGGTTACTTCTCCACCAGCCTGTACCACTGAAGTTTATAATCTGCCTCGTAAACAAAAGAGAAGGTCGAATAGCACTGTGTCTAATCTACATCTGAATTATTTGATTTTATTCTCAGTTGCAAGCAGGGTATGTTTTTCTTCTCTGGTCTAAAAGTATAGACCCTTCTTTTAAATATGTTTATCTTTCCTTTTCTCTGCTGATGCTCCTATTTTCCCTTCTTAGACCTTCATCTGCCTCCTCTGGACAGGGGATTTTTTCTTTCAGACCATCCCTAAATGATAGGGATTCAGGCCACACAAGAGTCCTCACCCCCAGCCATTCAGGTAAGTTAAATAACATTCCAAAAGGAATGGAGCTTCAACTGTTACACGTTTACTAAAATCAAAGTTTTCAAGGAGAAAATGAATTGGAATTGGTCCCTAAAGAGCATTGTCTCCAGTTTGGTGCCTTAATGTTCAAGAGTCATCCATTTTCTTCCTACTGGCCAAATAATAAGCTTCGAAGCATCCATAGAGGTCCTCGATTTTTCTTGAATAGCACTCATCCTCTCACCAGTTGAGTTAGCCTCTAAGATTAGCTGAATTTTTTTTTCTTTTTTCTTTTTTTTTGAGATCGCTATGTTGAACGTTGCTAGAGCATGGTTATGAATGAGAATTATGAAACTAATATCCCTTTTTCTCCCCATGTTTTTCAGTTAGGGTATCTTTTCTACCAATCCCCTTGATAAGGGGCTGTCATCTCTCTAGCTTATCAGAATTTTTATATTGCCTCTACATCTTTCTACTCATAGTTAAACCCAAATTTCATACCTCTCTGTTCTTACAGGAAAAGAATGGACTTTATAACCCACTTCTTAAATTGCTTAGCTAATGGTCTATTTCTCTTCTGAGTGGTGTTCCTCAGATTAAGAACTACCTAGTTACCTAGACCCTAAGTAACACTGCTGAGCAACTCTCCAGGTTAAGTTACCTTTCACCATTCCTTCTATCCTTCAGGTCAGAGGGAGAGCAGAACAACACTAGAGAGTCTTCCTAGTTCCCAGCTACCGTTCCTGTAGGTGAGCTCCGACCAGTCTAACTTGTCTGTGCATCACTCTGGCCTCATGTTAGGGTAGTAAAACATAAGCAGTGGAGACTGACATGGGTCTCAAGTATAGTAACCATATGTTCACAATTTTCCAGGATGGTCTCAATTTCAAAGATTCTATCCTACTGTCAGATTAGCTTCCTGCTTTGGGGTTTAAAACTTACGTCACATAGTGGCAAAAGTGTTTAAGAGGGCTTCACCAGGGTGAAATAAGTGTGTGGAAACAACCGACACTCCCAATAGTCCCTCAACAAAGCATTTTCAGTGGAATATATCTTCTGGGTGGAGATTCTGCTAGAACTAGGAAAAACCACTTTTACTTCTCCAGAGATAGCTAGGATAATGTTTTGTAAATTTATGGGTCTTGATTCGGATCCATGCAACAAGTGGAAAAAGGCATGGGAATGATAAGAGAGGTTTGTAAGGAGCTCTTCTGAATGAAAAGTCCAGTCTCATCTTTTAACTTTCATGGCTTGGGCTTTGAGGATATTTAAGTCCCTTTTCCATTCCAAAAGGATCCCTGGTGGTGCAGTGGTTAAAATGTTCGACTGCTAATCGAAAGGCCGGCGGTTTGAAACCGCCAGCGGCTCCGTGAGAGAAAGATGTGGCAGTGTGGTTCCGTAGATTTACAGCCTTGGAAACCCTGTGGGGTCGCTGTGAGTCAGAACTGACTCAACAGCAGTGGATTTAGTAGGTTTGGGTTCCATTCCAAGCTCCTAGTAACCCAAGGGACAGCTGCTTCATACTAAGGTAAATGTGTATTTTGCTCCCATATCCCAAAATGGCCTGTATTTTTGTCAGCAAGAAACTAGGGTCTAAAGTATAAGAGGCAAAGTGGGGAAATAACATCCCTCTCTAAGATCCTCACAGATGGAGGGATTAAACAGATTTAAAAAGATTTAAGGGACATATAAACCAGTTGCTATCGAGTCAACTGACTCACAGAGACCCCGTTTATGAGTAGAACTGTGTTCCATAGGGTTTAAACCATTTGCAAATACAGGCCCCAGTTGGATCCTGATTGAAACAAACTATAAAAAAAAAAAAAAAAATATGAGACAGAGGAAAATTGAATAATGACAGGACATTTGATATTAAGGGATTCATTTTTCTTCAGTGTGATATTATAGTTATGTTTTTTTAAAACAGTCCATATATTTTGGTGATTTATAATGAAATATATGTATATGGATGGGAAGTTAAATGGTGTCTGGGTTTTGCTTTAGTATAATCCAGTGGAGAGGGCAGTGGGAGAGTAGAAATTAAAAGATTGGCCATGAATTATTATTTGTTGAAATTGGGTGGTGGGCACATGTGAGTTTATTATACTATTCTACTTTTTTTTTTTTTTAATTTTCCATTATAAAGTTTTTAAAAAGTTACTGTAGAAAGTGCCACCTCCCCAGAGGCATAAGAATTCTGCCTCCCTGGTAGTGACTTCTGGTGTGGTAGTCATATGTTCCAGATTTTCCAAAAGTTAGATTTGTAAATATTCTGTCTTAAGCCACTGAAATGTTGCAGAGAGTTTCATAGCAACAAAGCTTTCCTCAGACTAGATGTATCAGATCTTAGTTTGGAAAAGTTATCAAGCAATGGAGAAAACTATGGGAAAGTAGCAGCAGCGGTTTACTGCCCCAGTAACTTCATATTATGGCTCTAGAGAGCCTTGCCCTTTTTGTTGTTATAAACACCCGTATCTGCTTTCCTGTCCTCTGCTGCAGATGGTCTACCAACAGAGGCAGATGGGATTAGCCAGGGGAAGAGAAGCATGGACCACCTCCAGATAGACCATCTTCAAGGTCTGATCTGTACATACTACTGAAGGACTGTGGCATCCAATACCCATTAGGGGTGATGACCTTTGAAAAGGTACCCCTGCCTTGTTCCTGGTTTCACTCTGTACCAAGTGATCTTTACCCTACACGCCCTCTGTTACCTCCCAGGAAAGTGGTCAGGCCTTATATAAGGCTAGTGCTTCAGGAAGATGCTTATAATTCTCCCACAAGACACACACAGCTCATTTCCTGCAATTTGAAACAAAGGTTGTAAAAACAATTCTTAGCATCATTTGGGGAGGGAATAATATATTCATCAACCATGTTTCATTTCTGGGTGTCATTTTTTAGCTTTGGATATACTTTCCCACTGCCAGTATTAATAAGCAACAACTCTGTTCCTTGTCCTAATTTATACTTTTCAGTTTGCCTAGTTATTATTAAATACAGGTAGTCCCCGACTTATGATGTGTTCAAGTTACAACAAACCACACTTATGGCCATCTGTTTTTTTTGTTTTCTGTACATCTTCTCAGAATATGTACTACAGTGTTGCAGCACATAATTTGCTGATGTTATCATTTTCAGATTTTGACTCATAGATGTTCAAAGATCAGATTTATAAAGATACTGATAATAAAAGGCAATAATAATGAAAACTAAAAAAAAAAATTCAATTTATGCCAGAACCGACTTAACGATGGATTCGTCGGAACAGAGCTCTGTTGTAAATTGGGAACTACCTGTGTGTTGATTTGCCTTTCTATCAAAATGATAACAGTTTACTAAAGTATGTGGATAATAAAATAAAGAGGCTGCCCTTTAACTGCTACTACAACTCTATTGCTATTTCAAGCTCTAGAATGGTGGAATGAGCAAGCACTGTCATTGAGATAAGTCAAACCTTTATTTCACTTTGGGTAATAAGGCGTAGAAATGAAGGGATTAAATGGGTAGGTCACTGGCAGGCAGGCCTTAAGCAAAAATAGTGAAAAAACATGATAGCAGGTGTCTGCCATTAGCAGGTCTTGGGGATCCAGCAGCTGAAGTAGGATCCCACTACCCTTTCTGATACTCTGAATTTATTGTTTAATGCCATTCCTAGACACTTTCTCTTTTGGACAAGGTGGAGTCACCTCCAAGACTGTTGTATGTTTGTCACTGATGAAGCCTCAGAAATTTTAGTCATTACCATCAGATGACTGGAAAACAATCTGCCTGGTGATAGATGCTGACTTACTGCCTTTTACACAGTTTTTGTTTTAATGTACTTCAACATGTCGTGCCCCTTCAAAAAAGGGAAAAAAAAAAAAAACTTAAAAAGTATGCTAAGCTGGAAAGACTTTCAGGTTTAATTTCACTGTACATCCAGAGTGAAGACTGAATCTTAGCTAGTTCCAGAAGTCAGATATTAATTTCCTAAATATCCCAATTTAGAAAATTCTCTCTAAAGGGCTTGGGTCTGAGCTGTATAGTATTTCAAGCTGCCAACAAATCCAGTTCCCTTGTACTCTTTGAATTCCTTTAATTCATCAGTCTAGTTTGTTAAATGACTGTTTTAAAAAAAAAAAGTATATTAATGTAGCAAAGTGGAGGAGAGAAACAATTTTATTTTTGGCCTTTTTATTATTACTATTCTAGCAATTTGGGGCTTCCACTCTTTTTAGATGGTAAATTATCCATTGATATCTATTTGCTTTACATCTGACGCCGGCTGTTGAAAACCATTCTAAAACAATAATTCAATTAAAGACATTGGTCCCTCTGTTCTCAAGACAGACACTATAAAAGAGGGAAAAGTCTCTTTTCTGGACAGAATTGCGCCAGCACCAAAAAGATGAAAAACCAGTCTCTGGCAAGCTGGGCAGGAGATAGTATCAGGATTGTAAAACCAAACCTGGAGCCTACCTCCACTGTCCTTCTTACCAGTGGAAACCACCCCTCGCCTCCATCCCTCTCTAACCTAATTCTACCTCTTTTAAGGACATCTCCCCTAATTCCCACCTCCAATAAATATCCAGTCTAAATTATTCCCACCCAGCTATTAAACTTTTTCACAAGCTCAGTAGAGATTTACCCTGAGACAAACAGTGAACAGAGAGGGGATTTCGGAAAAAGATAAAAGGTACAGCATTCCAGTATCAGAAATGAAAACATTGTGCTACCTGTGTGACTCAATAATGAAACAGGTAAAACACAAAGTCAGGTTGTTAGGAGGAAGAAGAAAGATTTGTGAAGAGACAGGGATATGTTGAGATTCTTAGCTGCATCGTCCGTGGACTTGTGCTCAAACAGAAGGGAGGGATGCAAGGCAGCCGCATATTCCAGGGAAAATGGTGGGACTGGCAGATGCACTGGAGTCATCAATTTTTTACTCCTCCTTTCCAGTCCTCCTAGGTCTGGTCTCTGTGGTAAACTAAGGGAAAAGAGCAGCAGATACGAGGATAGCAAGAGTTGTTTCCCAGCCCATTAACTGAACCAGATCCTTAGCACTGTCTTTGTCAAGGTTAGAGACGTGGATTTCTGCCCATCTAATCCCCACCTCACTTTGTGCCCTGTGGTCATCCTCCCAGCTCCACCCTTGCTGCATCCCCATCCTCCACCACCAAGAACACAAAGCTTTTCAGTTCTTTGCCAGAAGGTAATTTAAAAAAAGGTGGGTTCTTTGTTTGAACAGTTACTAAATTAGTTCATCTTTTAGTAACAGACTCCCTTCCCCCAGCACCCCCCCCCTCAGTCCTGTATGATCACATCATCATCGTTGTCATTGTCATCTTCCTCCTCCTCCTCCTCTTCATCCCCATCATCTTCTGGCAGTTCTTCTTCCTCTTCTTCTTCTTCTTCATCTAGACAAACTACCACCTCAGCTGGCTCAGGTAATCGAGAGGCAAACCAGTCCAGTACCTGCTGAGTGCTAAGTCTTGACGCCTGACTCAGCTGAAGAATATCACTTTCCTGTAGCTGTTGGTGGGCTGCCCAGTACCTCTCCAAGGGTTGTATATCCGGTGGTGGTGGGGGGATGGGCAGAGGTGGAGTCTCAGCCCATTCATTCAAGGAGCGGGCTGTTGGTAATGGTGTAGGAATTGCTGGGTCCTGGAAACTAGGGGCACCAGGTACTACGTTGTCCCGAAACCACTTCAGTTGCCCATGCTTCAAGGCATAGCGTGTATCACCAAACCACTGAATAATCTCAGACCGAGGTAAACCAGTGATCTGTTCTAATTTATGATAATCCTCACGCCGTGCCCACTGGCACTGTAAAAAAAAGGATTTGAGGATAGCCAGCTGCTCTTTGGTTTTGCGCTTGGTCTTTCGCTGGTGGCGTTGCATATCAGGAGAAAGGTACTCCATAGGGCCAACCCTACCTGGTACTGAGTTATGCTGTAGCCCCTGGGGCCAGGCTGGCTCCAGATGTGGGGGTAGTGTCTGCTCATTGGGTGACAGTGGCTGTGGGACACAGTCCAGTGGCTGGAGGGGTTTAGAAGCAGCAGTAGCTCCATTAGCTAGTACCTGGAAAGAGGAGGTAGAGGAAGAGGTAGGAGTCACTCTAGATGCTGACTCCTTCTTACAACTACTGGCAAGTAATGAGAATGGTGAGGGCTTCTCTGGAGCACGTGGCTGGTGGGCAGCTGTGGAGTGGTTCCAGGAAGCAGTGCCTAGGCCATGTGACTGGTCAGGACCCCTGCCTGCCTGCTCCTTAGAGAGACTACTACTTTGAAGATCCTGCCAAAAATCTGATTGATGAGGGAATGCCCTACTGCCATGTGCCATCAAGGGCTCCTTTACTTTCTGGTGACTCAGTGGCATTAGTGGTATCTGAGAGGATTCTTCAGGCTCTACCTTCAATCCTTTCATCTGAGTGGGCTCGCTAAGAGGAGGAGGCATCTCCTCCAGGGGCCGCCCTGCATGATGAGTAAAAGAGAGAAGAGATTTGAAATGGAGTTGGTCCTGATGGTACACTACTCGGGCTCGAGTCTCTTCTATTTCCTCAGATGACCAGCTGATGCCACAGCGGAGGCGCTGGGCCATGAACCAAGTCTTGACTTTCTCCATCTGTAGCCCATAACGCAGGCAGAGAAGGGCAATGTCTGCTAGGCTGGGATAGGGAAAGTAGCTGAAAGTCTGTAGCAAGTGTTCATTGTCATCCAGCTCACTCGTCTGAGCTGCCTGGGTCCACACAAGCTGTAGCTCCTCAGAGATTGGAGGGAGGCAGATGAGGCCCACTGGTGAGCTGTTAAGACTGCTGGCCTCTTTATTAGGAGGCATGGTGTTTTCTGATTTGTGCTCGTCAGAGATAGCTGTAATAAGAAAAGAAACAGCTTAGTCACTGGGGCTTCTCTGTGGTACACTGCCCACTTTCTACCATTTGAATTGCTGGACACCAAAACAATCAACTTTCTATTTGTACCAAGTTGTATTGCTTTTAAAGTGCTTTAACCATTTCTCATTTAATGTTCATAACCTTGGGAAATCATCAGCGCCTGATGAAGTCCCACTTTGCATATGAGAAAACAAGTCCACTGAAGTTAAACTACCCCAAGTCACATGACTAGTGTTGTCTCTCACACACACACAGAAATGTCTTTGGAGATTAAGAAGGAAAACACCTTAGTATAGCCTTAATTTTTCAATTCTACCTCACTTCTGGAAGTTATCCCCAACTTTCACCCTCTAAGTTCATGAAACAAGCAGTTCCTCTGCCCAGCCCCCTGACCCATTTTCTTTCTTTTTAATTTGGTGGTGGAGCACTGGGCGGAGAATGATAGTACTTTTAAACCCTAAACTCATCTCTCTGGATGAAAGATAGGTCAGAGATCTGGGATTAATAGGGCTTGCTCCCCCTGGGTTTTGGTCATGTGAGGATGGAGACAGGGAACTGTTTCCTCCCCCAAGTCAGCCTTGGAACAAAGGTTATCTATCCCCTCCCCCAGCCTTTGTCTCTTCCAGCCGCTCAGCCTTTCTCTAGGGAATCCATAAAGCTCCCTCAGACTTTAACAGCCCCTTCTACACAGGGCCAAAGGCCTGCTGCTCTTATCTCTTCAGTGCAGCTTTCTTCTCAAGTCCAGATGGACAGGCCTATCATAAATCGTGGCCAGCTCCTGCAAACCACCCAGCAGCACCACTACTCCAGGGCTCCAGGTGTGGGGACTGCAGGGATAGCTCCTGACTCTGCTTCATTCCTGAAATGCCTGCTCAAGTCATTCCCCAAAATAATTCTGTTGATAGAATTTTAACTCAGTTCCCCATATGGGCATTAGAGACTCTGTAGCACATCTGTCACCCTTTCCTCTTAGGGGAATCCCATCTGTGTTTATCAATATTACTTCTGACATGTTAAGGATGACACAGGATCCCTATTAAAATGCACAAGATGAATCGAGAAAATAAATCTGAAGCCCAGAAAGTTGATAGGGCAATGTAGTATCAGGAATTTTATATGATTAGAGAAATTCAGAAACATTTTAATGCATGTCACTATTCCATTTTAACAAACAGATCTAACTGAAGGTCATGCAGAGCCTAAAAGCAAGAGGAAGAGAACGAACCATAAGAGGGTAAACAGAAGTAGCGTGGCATAAAAAACCCGTTGCCATCGAGTTGATTCCAACTCATAGTGACCCTATAGGACAGAGTAGAACTGCCCCACAGGGTTTTCAAGGAGTGCCTGGTGGATTCAAACTGCCAACCTTTTGGTTAGCAGCCATAGCTCTTAACCACTATGCCACTGGGGTTTCCAGCATGGTATAGTGGGTAGAAGGATGAATTCTTGAGTAAGGCAGACCTGCGAGTTTAAATCCCAGCTCGGCCACTTACCAGCTATAGGATCTTGGGGAAGTTACTGAATTTATAAGAGCCTCATTGTCCTCATGAGTAAAAAATGGAGACAATGCTGAGTGTATGTAAACTGTTAGGTATTTTTACCAAGTACCTACTATGTGCTAGGTACTATGCATAAAACCAAAAACCACATTCATTGCTGTCAAGCTGATTCTGACTCAGGGCACCCCATGTATTACAGAGTAGAATTGCTCCAGAGGGTTTTCTTGGGTGTAATCTTCAAGGAAGCAGACCGCCAGGCCTTTCACGTAAGGTGCTGCTGGGTGGGTTCCAACTGCCAACCTTTATGTTAACATTTAGTAGTTCACCACAAACCATTTGCACCACCCAGGAAACCTAGAATAATGCATAGGCAGGACATAAGAAGCTGCTTAGAGATTGTAGTCTGCCACTTTCTAGAATGCTGTTTCTCTGGACAAGTTATTTAACCTCTCTAAGCCTTATTTTCCCATCAGAAAAGAGGTAATAACAGTATCTACCTTGTGAGTTTGTTACCACTAAGTGAAAACATGCACTTGACATTAAAGGCTCAATAAATAGTAGCTTTTATTGTTACTTCAGCTTCATGGAGTGATTTTGATACAAGGTAAATGCTCCTCCTAGACAAAGTGGAAAGAAACTGAGTCCTTGAAAATTACTGTTTTCAGTCTGCTTTTATAGAGTTCTAACTAGCAGTGGAGGAAACCAGGGTATCTATATTTTTATACTTTGGGATTTGGTTACAATTTCAGAACGGATTTTGCAGCTTTAACAAAAGTATGAAAACCACTGCTTTGGAAAGTTGATTCTATAATGTGGGGATAAATCCTTTTTGATAGCCAGGTGTATTACCAATGTGGTAGTTCCACCTTTCTCCTCCCAGGTTTATCCTGGTAGCGGCCTGTGATGAATTACTTGCATGGCCAGGTGCTAAACCACCGCTAAGAAATTGTGGCCCAGCAGGACTACCACCAGATCCAGGCTGGAGAGTACCTCATAATTGCAACACTTGACATCTACTCACCCTCACATAAACTGTTCCATAAGGACACAACAACATGTTAGATATGAGGAAAAGGTAGTATAAGGAATAAAGCAATCCAATGTGAGGATGAAGACTGCCAGACAGGAACACAAGGCAGGCACAGCTACAAGCCTACAAGGAAGCATTTTGCTTTCAGTTCATATCATTTATTTGATATCCTTTAGACTCTCATGGCATCAGCTTGATATTTCAATGTAGCATGCAGTAATGCAAGTAATATATTTGGTGTACTGTATACAGCTGCAGTTTTCACTTATAGAAAACACAAATTGTGGAAGACTTCCTGAAACAGAATGGTGGCTTAAATCAAGGGGTAGCTGTATAGCTGGTACATCCCTAGAAGAATCTGGCTGTGAAACAGGAGGAAACTACAATCAGAGAGTGGCTCATGAGAACTGTAACAAGTAGGGTAGGCACCCTACAGTAATCAAAACCACAGTGAACATACAGCGTCTTATGTTCTCATGCCTCTGTTTTGGATTAGGTAGAAAAAGAAGAGACTCAAAGCTGGAGAAGGGCTCCTAGAGCAGAGGTGATTGGGGGGTGGGGGTAGTCCATTCTGAATAATTACTAAATCTGTATCCTTAATAAGGACATAATCTTTAACAAAGGATACTATGCCAGATATGTCCTATTGCTACTTAAAGTCACTAACAAAAAATATGGAGTCAGTGTTAACACTCTGAAGGAATTTGCTCAGGCTTTTCACACCCCTGGGCAGATGGCAGAAAAGGGGCTACCTTAAGCTTCCAGTCGAGGAATTCTTCACATAGTCTGAGGAAAAAGAGGACTTTAGAACTTTAGGCTTGAGCCTAGGCTTATGGTTAGAGGAGGAGACCATCAAAGTAGGGCAACAGATATGATCCTTCTAAACTCCTTAAATATTTATTCGGAGGAGAACTTACATACTGCCTGAAATTTGTTTTGGTGATACAGTTTTAAGGGCCTGAAAGAACTAGTGATATTCAATTTATATGGTTCTTAACTTTTGGATCATGAACCCCTCTGAGAATCAGAGAAAAGTTATCGACTCTCAGAAAGTTATGACTACCCTTCCACAATAAACATTTACACTTATATATAAATAATCTCAGGGGGTGGGTTTATTGCCTGCCAAGAGCTCAAGTTAAAAACCTCTGCTTTATGTCCTCCCAATTTAAGGCAGTAGTGGTAATCACTTAAAGATGAACAGACATCTTGATGTGAATGAATGGAAAGAGTAGATGGAAGACTCAAGAATCTGAACAGGCCTAGAAGGGATCAGTGGTATTAGTTGGAGAGAGTGGAAGGCGGAGGTATTCAACTGGACCAGGAGCCTGGTGACCCACTGGAGTACATTAGTGACACCCATGGTGCACTGAACACTATAGGGTAGCAGACTATGTTCTCTACTGCAACAAAATCTGCTTCAGTCTGCTTCCTCAAGCTGCCTTGTGTGCTTAAGCTGGCTGTGTGTGATTCCAAACCTGCTTAGGCCAGTAGTTTTTCCTGTATTTCTATAATGTAATTAAATATCACATAAACCTATGAAAAAAATTACTGCATTAAAAACTGTTCCTCTGAAAACCAAGTCAAAATGCTTTGACTGAGACATGACACAAAGGAGAATACATTTTTAAAACTCTTCAGTTGGGAGTGGGCAAGACAATTGTAAAAGATTGGGGTAGGGGACCTTAAAAATCTCAGTGTGCACTCAGATTGCTTCCAAGTGTCTAAATTCTCATTCCATCTTAAAGAAACAAACTGGAAATCACAGGTGATAGATTATGGGTATAGTAGGCAGAGGCTTTCATTTCAAGACTGCACATTAGAATTACCTGGGAAACTGGAAGAAACAAAAAAAAGCCAGGCTGCTTTTCCCCATTCTGTTTTAGTTTGGACTGTGGCCCAGGCATCAGTAGATTTTAAAAGTTCTCAGAGTTTGAGAATTACTCTTGTAGTTTATACTAGAAAGACAACTGGGAACTCCAATCAGCAGACTTAGACTTACACAAAGAAACCACCTTGGCACTATACCAAAATATTGGTGAAATGAATGTACTTTTAATTATGTTTAAGATATGTATGCATCGTTTTTTAAATTCCCAACTCTAACTGGCTGTTTTGATTACCTGCCATCTACCAATCTTAATCATGTAACATAAAAGGGCTTCCAGTGTATGGCGAGAAGGTGGTTCACAGGATAAAAGATCTGATTTGGGGCCACATTACCAAGTAGGTCTCATCTTGAGTCTTCTTTCAGTTTAGAAGTCTCAGATGGAGGACGCTAACACCAGGAACCTCTGAGGACTCGAGTTCTCACTTTCCTGGCTGGTTTTCTGAGTATGGCTGGTTAGGGGTGAGAAGGGGCAGTTTCTCGTTAACCCTTCATTCCCAAAGGTCACTGCTCCCCAGAAGGCCAGGTACGTGTGTTAAGGTCGCCAGGAAGTAGCCATGGGGTGACGGGGGGGGGGGGGGGGGGAGGGTTAGGCCTGGGAAGGAAACGTTTCTCCTGTCCTCCATTTCACAAGCAGTCTAGGAGCCTCCAAACTGGGTCAGAGAACAAAAAGTTGCTACACTTGGGGCGATGAGCTCTGGAAAACAGGCGAATCTCAATCCTCCCCACTTCAAGGGCGTGCCAAATCGGCCTCCCCCTCCTCCCTACACACCCACTCACCCTACCCCAGATACAACAGGGAGCCGCAAAGTCCAAAAGAGAAAGGAGGGAGCGCCGGCGGCTTCGAACATAGAATTCTCTTCCTAGCGCGGGGATGGGGCTCCGGAGGTCGGGGACCGCACAGGGGCTGGGAGGGGAAGTCGAAGGGGTTGGGGATCACTCACCGCAGTCCGGCCCGGGCGGCGGCTTCCAGCCTCGCACCATGGGCCGGGGGGGAAAGGGTAAGAGGGGGCAGGGGGCTTCCGGAGTGGGAGTACGCTTGCTGCCCCGCGCGGCCTCTTCCGAGCCCACCGGCGCAGTGGGCCGGGACCGGGACTGACCCCCCCCCCCCCGCCCCCAAGAGCGCGCCCGTCTTGCCCGGCCCAGCTCGAGCGAGTTGGAGGCGGGGCGGATGGGTGGGGCGCGCGCCCAGGGGCGGTGCCAGGGTGGCCCGAATTCTGATTGGTGGACGCAGGCAGAGGGTGTTCACCGGCGGAACGCATTGGGTCGGCCATTGGCTGTACGGGCCTCGACTGCAGTCGACTATTGGCTCCGTGAGCCAAGGCCGGCGTGGGCTATTGGATACGTGGGCAGGGAAGAGGGGCCATCCTCATCCTATCCGAGGCGAACCGTGGAAGGACACCGTCCAATGTAGCTCCTGGAATTCCCCAAGGAGGGACCCGAGCACTTTGCCGAAGTCTCCAGATGGCCAACAACTTTTCCCCAGCTGTTTCCTCCAGAGAAAAGCACTCTAGATAGCCCCTTTTATCATCCCCTCCCTAACCTGGAGCCCCTGGGTGGTGTAACCGGTTAGCGCACTCGGCGGCTAACTGGAAGGTTGAAGGTTTACGTTTGCCCAGAGTCGCCTCAGAAGACAGACCTGGGGAGCTACTTCTAAATAATCAGCCATTGAAAACCCTGAGGAGCTCAGTTCTCTGACACACATGGGGTCGCCTTGTGTCAAAGTAGACTCCAGGGCTGCTAGTCTGGTCCCTAGCCCTACACATTTGCTGTGCCTTCCCCAGCCGGGGGCCCAGTCGCCACCTGCAGTCACCTCCAGCAAAGCAACCTAAAGCAACAGGGAACTTGTTTCGGAGATGAATCTGATGTCTTGCCACTCATGAAATTGAGGATCTTATGATCCCAGCGCCTCCCGCTGCTTCCCCAGACAAGTTGGTACCCGACAAGTTTCCAAAGTGCCTGAGGGGTTATCCCGTTGGGACCTACCAGACCCTGCGACCCCCCTTCCCTGTCCTAGTAAAGACTGGACCTCTGTCTCATATTCGGAGACCTTGGTTTTCATTGTGAAGAAAAGGATGACAATAAAATGGACTTTCCACCAAAGCAGTATCCCATACACTAGAAAGCTCTGGACCCAAAATTTGTATATTTAGGATTGTTTATCTTCTGACTAAAATTTGGGAAAAATGTATTTCTGAAGTGTCTCTTCTGTTCTCATGCTGGTCTTTGAAACAGTCTTTTCTTGCCTATTTAGGTCACTTAATAGCTTATGTAGCTACAATAGTTTATAAAACAATTTCAGACTTAGCCGTGTTCTGCAAACCTCACCACCCACCCCTACCCCACCTAAAGAAAAAAACAACCACATAACTCCTACTTCTCATTTTTCATTGGTCCACTTTAAGGTCTAGAGCTCTTTCAGGGTTGCCAGACATCATAAACATGTCTCTCTTTCAGTGCTAAGCCCTATTTTCTGTTGCTGGCCTTGTATTTGCCTCCCCTCTCCCTCTCCCTCCTTACATTTAATAACAATATCCAGTCTTACATACCAGTTAGATGTCCTTCAAACTATTACTTGGCAAAAACATCTTAAGGGTAAACAACAGAAAGCATATATACTCAGCTTTAGGGTTAGAAACTTTTGATCCCTCAAGGTAACAACCAGGTGTATACAGACCTTCTATGGCTATTACAGTGCTCCAATGGTTTTTATCTAATGAAGGAAGGGAAAGTGAAACATTTCAGGCAGCGGCAGCCCTCAGTTTCCAGTGGAAAGCTCATTCTCTCATCATTCAAAACAAGTAGTAAAACTGGATTGACTGGAAGTCATGCTTGTTTGGCTGGAAAGCCAGCAGGAACTGGCTGTGGGAATGAAGCACCTGACCCTGGAGGGTTAAGTGAGTCACTCTGGGCATCACTGATTATGGGCTTGGAATTATGAAAGGTAGATAACTCAGCTGCCTTTGTTGTCTCAGAAAGACACTCACTCCTGAGAGGAGCAGGGGCAGGAGCAGAACCGGAGACAGATTTAGGAGAAATGAGAGAGAATGCAAGGAAAGGAGAAGAAACTCCCTTGCCCCAATTCTGGAGTGCAAATTGAAGCCTCCCTCTTCTATATATGTTTCACCCTAAAGTTTTAGAAGATGGAGTGGTTTAGGGTAGGAGAATAGAGAAGAGGAAGAGGTCCAAGCTGACATAATCAGAGAAGGGAGGGTCCCATCATTAGCAAGACAATTATCCTCCCAGCTCTTCCAGGGACTACTGTAGCGCTGAAGAATGGGGACTCATCATGTTATCCTCAATATAGGGACGTTAATCCTCCATCTTTGGTGAAAACTCCCCCTGTGGAGTAAAGAATTTAACTTTACTCAAAGTAACTTGGTCTTTGCCTTTGTTTCTTGAGAGAGATTGCTAAACTCTTGGAATTTCCTGAGTAACTGAGGTGTCTTTATTATCTGCACAGCCCTGGTGGCAAAGTGATTAAGAGATTGGGATCGGCTGCTAACCAAAAGTTTGAATCCACTAGCCGCTCCTTGAAAATCCTACGGGGCAGTTCTACTCTGTCCTATAAGGTCACTGAGTCAGAATCGACTTGATGGCAATGGATTTGGTTTTTTTAGTTTTATCATCTGGGGCCTTGGTGGTGCAGTGGTTAAAAGCTCGGCTGCTAACCAAAAGCTCGGCAGTTGGAATCCACCAGCCGCTCCTTGGAAATTTTGTGTGACAGTCTATGAGTCGGAATCTACTCCACGGCAGTGGGTTTGGTTTTTGGTTTATTATCTAAGACCTCTGGATAACACCTGAGGGTTTGTGCAAATGAGTGGGGGACTGGCCAGGCCAGAAAGACCACCAGGTGGCCTGATATCAGCTGACCTCAGAGAGGGAGGGGGTCAGGATTCATTAAATAATGCCTATACAATGAGGCCCCAGTAAAGAATCTGGACATGGAAGCTCCATGGGCTTCCTGATTGATGAAAGACGTCAATGCACGTCAGACGGTAGCTCACCCTTTGGGACATGGAAGCTGTGTGTTGGGAACCCTCCCAGACCTTGCCCTTTTGTGTCTTCATTTGTATTCTTTTTTGCTATAATAAAGCTGTAATCATAACACTTTCCATGAGTTGTGTGAGTCATTCTAGTGAATTATCAAACCTAAGGGAGTAGTGGGGGTCAGCAAGTCAGAAGTGAAGCGGGGGAAGCTTCTGGGAACAATTAAGCTTATGGCTGGTGTCCTGGAGGGGTAGTAGCAAAACCCCAAATTTGCAGCCAGCAGGTTAGAAGTGAGAGAGCCCAGAGGAGACCCCCAAGCTTGCAGGGGCATCCTCAAGGGGCATTGGGAAAACCCTGTATTTGTAGCAAGCATACAAAGGGCAAGGTCTGTCCTAACACAGAGCTTCCATGTCCCAAAGGGCATGCTACCATCCCACGTAGAAAGAAGGGTGTCTTGTAGACTCCCAAACTTGTTGCTGGCATCTGGTCTTAGGCCTACCTGGCAGTCTGGAAGTCTGTGGCCTTTAACTTGTTTTAATTGTACTTAAGGTGAAGGTTTACAGAACAAATAGTTTTCTCATTAAACAGTAGTACACATATTGTTTTATGACATTGGTTAACAACCCCATGACATGTCAACCCTCTCCCTTCTCGACCTTTTTTTTTTTTTTTTTTTTTTTGGTGAAAATATACATAGCCAAAGATACACCATTTCAAAAATGTCTACATGCACAGTTCAGTGACATCGACTACGCTCTTCCAATGGTGCTGCTATTCTCACTTTAGATGGTTTATAGAAGAAAATAGTTTCTCATTTAACAGTTAGTACACATTGCCCTATGACAATGGTTAACCACCTCACAACACATCAACACTATCCTTACTCAACCTTGGATTCCCTATCACCAGCTTTCCTGTCCCCTTCTGCCTTCTAGCCCTTGTCCCTGGACTGTTGTGCCTCATTAGTCCATTTGGTTTTATGGGGTGTGGCCTTTAACTTTTGAGATCTGACCTAACTCAGGGTGGTTAGGGTCAGAGGAGGAAGTGCTGCATAGGTAGGGTGTCAGAACTGAACAGAAAAGTGAAAAGTGGCGATATGTTATATCCTCGAAAAGTTGTCGTGAGGAAAAAGTGGATATTTGATATTATATAGTTGATTATTTAGCCACTCACCACCCTTGCTTGGCTCAGATATTAGCAAGACTGACCAGAGGCACATTTCCCTGTAGCTTAAGAAGCTAAAGTTTCAGGGCCCTCCCTTACACAGGCCTCTTCCAAGGCACTGGAGGAGACCCAGCAATGTGTTCACATGGCCACAGGTTTTTATAAAATTTGGAAAAAAAAATTTTTTTTAACTGCCATTGGTTAAGATAGCTCATTCCTTTCTGACTTTCCCTCCATCACACTTCCTCTTTTGTCAGGTGGCAGTGGAAAGGCCACAGGTATTTTGAGATTGGCTGATGAATTTGAATTAGGGATACATTTAGTTTGGGTTTAGTAGGTATATTTCTGTGGTTTGCAATTACTTCTGTGAGTAAACTGTCTTTGTGTAGGTACAGCTTCCAGGAACACTCTTAATGTCATCAATTCAAAGAGTGTAACAGTGAAACCTGTGAAAGCTGGAACTCAAAGGACTACCTTGTATTTCCGGGTCTTCCAAGTTTTCTGTCTTTGATGGTGCAGTCTTACCACTTTATTATCGCTCTCTATTTAGTGAAAAATATTTTGAGTTTTCCTTCTGACAGATTTCCACATTACACAGGTTCCAGCTATTGCAGGTTTTAACTGTATAACATTTAAAAAAAAAACTGCCATCAAGTCAATTCCCACTCATAGCGACCCTAATAGGGCAGAGTAGAACTGCCCTATAGGGTTTCTTCGGAGCTACTTGGTGGATTTGAACTGCCAACCTTTTTGGTTAGCAGCTGTAGCATTTAATCACTACACCACCACCAGGGCCCCTGTATTACGTTAGTCATTGCAAAAGAAAATTTGAAATGCTCTAACCACATATGTCAAAGAAACTTGATACAGGTTTTCCAAAATTTGACAAAAATTCTAAAAATATATGTAATATTACCACTAACAAGTTGTGAAGGTGAAATTTTTCTAAACTAGCAATAATAATAAATGCAATCAACCATGCTACAGGAAAGTCTGAATTACCTTTCTATACTCTCTATAGACAACATTATATAATCATCATGAGAAAAGGCTATTGAAGAGCATGCAGTTAAAAAAAAAGTAGGAAAATAAAAATTAAGATAATTTTTAAAATGTGTTATTTTTCTTGATTTTGTGATATTGTGGTATTTGTCAACTTTTTAAAAATTATTTGGTATCTTTTCTCATTCTAAAAAAAACTCACTTTTTTGCCTGGTTTTGTATTTGTAATTATATACTTATTTTTCTTTAAAAAGGCTCCAAAAGTTGTATGCATCAGGCACCCAAAAACCTGGATCTACCTCTGGAACTTGCCAAATGGATCTGGTCAGTTTCTGCCGCATTCACGGGAACCCTGCTTCAGTGTCCTAAGAAAACCCAGAGCTGGAGGAAGCTGGAGGGCTGACTGATCGGAACTGCAGTGTTGAGGATCTGGGACACCAAAGACTATACTGAAGGAGTCTGTGGAAGAAAGATTTCAGACAAATCTACTACCAAACTAAGATGGGAGAAGTCTGGAAAGACACTAGGGCCACAGGGGACCCTAAGCAGTAAGTCATGGAGAGAACCTCTGGGAAGCCTCCTATTATGGATTGAGTTGTGTCCCCCAAAAAGATACGTTGAAGTACTTAACTCCTGTGCCTGTGAATGTGACTTTGTTTGAGGAAATGGGGTCTTCCTTTGAAGTTTTCAGTTAGGAACATACTGGAGTAGCATGGGTCCTAATCATAATCCCTTCTGTGTGGTGTCTTATAAAACGGCACAGACACAGAAATAGGGTCACATGCAGGGAGGGAGACACCATGTGAAAGCAGCAAAGGAACGCCAAAAGTTGTTGACAGCCACTAGAAGCTAGAAGAGAGACACAAGATGGTTCCTCTCCCAGAGCCCTTGGTGAGGATCAACAGTCAATACCCTGATTTGGACTTCTGGCCTCCAGAACTGTGAGAAAATTAATTTTTGTTCTTTAAAGCCACCCACTTTGTGGCATTTTGTTACGGCAGGCCTAGGAAACTAAGACACACCCACTTACCTCTCCTCATACTGACTCTACCTTTCAGCATATCCGGCTTCACTTACAAAACATACTGAAGACTGCTCCGCAGTGACATCACAACTTGGCCATTATGATGGAATGAGGAAGCATCTGATTATTCTCTGGCTAAAAAAAAACCAAACTTGTTGCCAATGAGTCGATTCCAACTCATAGCTACCCTACAGGACAGAGTAGAACTGCCCCTATAGGGTTTTCAAGGAGGGGCTGGTGGATTCAAACTCCCAACCTTACGGTTTGCAGCCACGCTCTTAACTACTGTGCCACCAGGGCTCCATTCTCTGGCTAAGGTTTCCCTATTAGGAACATTATCACATTACTTTGTGGGTAATTGGACTCTTTCACCATTCAGGTGATATGGAAGTCAACACTATGTTAGAACTTGACTTTTGAACCTCATCTTTTTCAAGAACTCCTCCTTTTATTACCTAATCTATATCTCATCACTCCATTCTGGATTGGACAGAGGTCCTTGACTTTTCCTCTCCATCATTTCTTGTCCTTTGCTTTCAGCTGGCCCTTGGTTATAAGGAAAAGGGCTTTGCTCTTCCTTCCAGTGCTTAAGGAGCACTTAGCAATCCTTAAGTATCATGTAACTTACATGGCTCCTTTAAGGAAGAGCCCCCACCCAAGGGAAAACATGCTCTTTTACCCAAGCTGATACCTTTAACTGGACCAGCAGCTGGTGCTGGGTGCCAGGGAACCAAAGGGCTGCATCCTGGTAACTTTCCCACTGCTCAAAATGGTGGTGGGGATCCTGCTGGGGTGTCTTATACCAGGCCTACCCAACTCCTCCATATCTCCTTCCCAGCTAACTTTTACATAGCTGGAGGACTATGCAAAACAGGGAGTAGGTCTTTTAAGAAATAAGAAGAAACTGGGGGAGGTGGGAATCTTGCCTGAGGTCTCTTGCCACCCTCGGTGAAAAACAAAGAATCCTTCTTAATACCTTATGATATACTTTCTTTTCATTTTTCAAAAATAAGGCTTTTTGTATCCAGAAGGCAGCTGCACAAGGAAGGTGAAGCGAGCCACCATACTAGGGGGTTTGGGGCTCAGTACACAGGGCTATGGGAGGGCCTTATGAAAAGAGTGGTTTTCGGGGGTTCACACAGCAAACTTTTCCTCCTCCCCGGATTAGCCAGCCAGTGGGTGGATTATTCAGTCTTTTTAACAACATCACCAAAAAACTGCCAAGGCTGAGGACATACAGCAAAATCCTAGCAGTCCATTTTGTTTCTCCTCAGGCCTGGATGGGGGGATGGAATGCAAACTACTAGCAGAAAATGAAACATTTATGTTATCCCTTGCCCTGAAAAGGTGCAGATCTGCGTAGAGACCTATTTCTTAGCTTGGGAATGGGCTGCGGTCAGATGCTGGGATTTAAACCTTATCTCGAGCTGCACTGGCAAATTCTCTGACCCTACTGGAGTCCTTTCCCATCTCTGGACCTGTGTCCTTACCTGTGGAGGACCCTGGACCAAGTGATCTGTAAAGACAAGCCTTTTCAGGTCTCAGATCCTACGACCTGGGAGCTGCAAGGATACAGAAGAACCCCAGAGAAATATATGAGCCAGAACCAAGGAAATATGGGGGCTGGATTGGAAAGCTGTTAGGGCTTATTAGTGAAGAGAAATGATGGGCAACATTCATGAAGAGAGACAAACGAACAGGAGGAAGGCTATGGGACACGTAGGTGGGCAGGAAGACATTAGAGGTCTGGATGAGAGCAAAGAGCAAGTGTTCTTGTTGTGTTGCTTCAAGGATCCCAAACTCTGGACCACAGTAACAGCTTCTCCTCTGGCACTTCCCAGTCCACGGTTGACATGTTATACCTCCAAGTGCTCCTGTTTATACAACCATCAGCCATTAGAGGAAAGTCCCCAGCACAGTGCCTCACACATAACAGGATTCCTAAAGATCCTGCCAAACTTCTACTGTCTCTCAAGTCAGATTAGACTGAACCAGCTTGGAGAAACCAGTGGTTGCCACTCTGAAAGGCTGGCGGTTCAAACCTACTGAAAGGCACCTCAGAAGGCCTGGCCATCTACTTCCAAAAGGTCACAGCCTTGAAAACCCTATGAAGTCAACTCAAAAGATTAGATAGGAACCTTAGGGGGCAGTGAGTTTATGTTAATGAGGGAGGAACAACTCAGAAAGGGAGGGTGAGAAAGGTTGCACAAGTTAAATATAATCAATGTCACCAAACTGTACACGTAAAAACTGTTAGTGTATGTATTGCTGTGTATATTCTGAACAAAATAAAACTTAGAAAAAAAGAGAAAACCAGGGAAAAAAAAACCCTGTGGAGCAGTTCTACTCTGCACACTTGGGGTTGCTGTGAGTCAGAATCGACTAACAGTAACCAACAACTAGGTGTACTCTGCTTTGCTTACTGGGGCTGCATGAAATATGGATGGGAGTTTTGGAAAGAGCAGTCCGAGGAGGAAAGGGCATATTGCCTAATCTTGGTTATCTGCAGATGGTGGAGTTTGTGATACTGCTGTATCAGCTCAGCCCAAAGTAAGGGCAGACTAAGGTTGGGGAGATCCTCAGTGCTCATGACCTGGGGGAGGGAGTGCAGACCAAAGGCATCAGAGCGGAGAGTCCCTCCAGAGCATCCCGTAGGGCCAGGCATACAGAAGGCACTAAAAAAATATTTTACAAGGCTAGGCAGCATTGATAGTTGTGTAAATCCAGGTTCAAAGGAGGAGGCACCCATGATTTGTGTGTGCAAGAAGGCGGCTCAGCCCAGGCCGAGCCTTGGGACAACAACAGGGAAATTATCAGCTTAGCTCCCAGGCCCTGGGGCAGCTCAATATGGGAAAAACCAGAAGACTCATGTGTTGGTTCTATAAAGCTGAGAATAGGAGAGTGGATTAACCTTAGTACTTCTTACAGAGAGAGCTCAGGGAATAGGATTATCCTTGGTTCTCTGCCCCAAACTGGAGTTTGCATTTACTCACTCAGTAATACCAGGGCTCCCAGAGCAGGCCCAAACAGACCATCTAAAGTTTTCCTAGCTGGGCACCCTTCTAACAGAAACTTTGGGGAACTGGCTCGTTCAAGATTAGTAGGGGGCTGGGGAGTGGCACACCAACAGTTGTGGAGGATTGGTTAGGGCCAGGAGAGAATCCCAACATATGGAAAGGCTTGAGTTCAAAGGGGTTTCCAAGTTCTCTAGCTGGAAGCTGGGGTGGTCCCTTGCCAACCCCGCACAGAACTGGGCCGCAGACAGACCTGGAGCAGGAGGAAACAGTAAGCTCCTGGGAGTAGATGAAGCCTGGGGTTCTTGGTGCTTTGCCTTCCCAAAGCCAGTCTGGGAAACTGCAAGGATGGGAATGGAGAACGCAACCAAAAACTATGCTCTTTTCCTATTAAAAGATGATATATGGCAAGGTTTTAAATTTTATTTTGTTTTCAAAGGAAAAAAATTGAGCATATCATAGTTATACGCATAGGCTCTAGATTCAAGATTTCCTATGTTTACAATCCTAACTTCCACTTACTAGCTGTGTTATCTTGAGCAAATTACTGAGCTTCTCTGAGCCTCTCTCCTTATCCCTAAAACAGGGATAATGGTATTACTCAACTCATAGTTTTGAAAATTAAATAATGCATGCAAACCACCACTAGATTTTAACAGATAAGTGTTAAGTAAATATGAGCTTCCATTAATACAACATATCAGTAACGCATACATAAGGCAAAAGATTACTGAACACTGAGCCTTGACCCAGTCTCCCTCTTCCCTTATCCTCCCTTAGGCTCCTCATTGATGACTTAACAGTGCATTGCTTGGTGGTTCCAGTACAGTTTTTCTCTTCACTTTGCTGGAACTCTGACCTGATGGTGATCTGCAAGATGCATAAAATTCTATGTTTTTCTCAAAGTGATGAGGATGATGTTTAAATGGGCAATTGTTTGAGGAAGGTCCATGTTTCCTCTTTCAGCCATGTTTCTTCAAAGGATTAAGGCTTTGGACAGGAGGGACATGGTAATGACAAGTCCCATACTCTATCCTGAATGCACGTGTGGGCACGTGTACGTACATGCATACGCATACACATGCACACACTTTCTCTCTCACTTAGTGCTAAGAGGGGTGATCCAGAATTTTTAATTTGTGAAATCAGTAACAGAAGGGGATGCAGGGAGTTGATTACCTGGCAACTCCTTGTTCATCTGTAGCATCAGGAATTGCTGCTGCTTTTCCCTCTTCTCCCTTCTAGAGGACTTTCAAGGAGCCTAAGGGAGGAAGGTGAATCAACCATGGTCTTGGCGAAAAGGTTCTCCACCCCTTCTGGAGGGACAAGGAATAGCAAAGATCAACAAGGATAAAGAAGGCAAATAGAAATAGATAAAATGAAGGTAAATGCCCTATATGTTAAAAGAAAAACGGACAGTGATGAGAATGAAGAGGCACAAGCAAAGAGAAAAGCAAAGAGTGTAGGAAGAGTAAGAGAAAAGGAAAAACAATGACTCCTATATTAAGGCTGACCGGGAGGAGCATCAAAAGGCATGAACAAATGGGTAGGAGTCCAGCTGTTCCATTTGCTCAGGGTACGGAGCAGACCACCACTTTCTGGTACCATTTAATCTTCACGTTGCTGATTCTTGATCTGAAATGTTTTCCATTTCTTATACCCATAATCCTTTATCTTCAATAGAACCCCCAACATTGTTTCCTTTCATTTATGGGGCTCCCAAGCATCATTTTCTCCAGCAGCAGCGCCTCAAAGCTGTCCCAGAGCATCCAGGCTGGGAGTCTGGATAGGTAAGGGCAAAAGCAAGGGGCAGAGGATGAAGTGGGGTTTGGAAGAGGTCCTCAAATACCCTGAGCCTGCAGACTGGTTATGGCTCCTTCCTGGGCTCTGGAACATCTGTGCCAAATACTGGAGGACCATCTTCAGCCCCAACCAGACACTCAAGACTGTGTGTTCTGAAATGTAGCACTAAGTTGGAAGACTGAGACTTCTAATCTAAACTCTACTACTCACAGATCATAAAATGTCAAAGCCAGAAGGAAATCCCAATCTAATTTCCCACAGAAGAAACTCGGGCCTGGAGAGGTGAAGTAACTTGACCAAAGTTATACAACTAGTCAGTGACTTCCTTTTCTTCTGTGGTAGAAAGAATAAATCAGAGTAGTGATTCTCTCAAGTCACTTTCTCTTGACAAATGCAATCCATAAAGTGCTTAGAGATCATTAGAAGGCACCCCAGATATATTTAAGGCTGTCATTTTTCTGGAAGCCCGAGTGTACCAACCTCTTAGGCACCTCATTATTTGGCTACAAGGACAGGCCCAGAATTACTTTGGCCTTCATTTTAATCCCCAGGGTTGCATGAAATCTGGAGGAAGGAGCTCTGACTGCTACCTGTCACCACTCTCCAGCCAGTCCATTGAGACGGAAGACAGGGACCATCAGAGGTGACAAGGGAATCCTGTCATAATGCCAGGGACCAGGGAGCAATGGGCAGATTCCTGGGATTAAGCAAGGCAATTATGGCTGAGTTAAAGCTAGGATGGGCAGGGCTGGGAAACCTGAGGTGGCAATGGTGGGTAAGAAGAGGGGATGACCGAGAAACCTAAGTAACTTCAACTGGGTTGCCCTCCTACTTCACACATAATACCTCCTTAATCCCGACAAGGTACCTTAAGCCTCTACTGCATAGGCCTGACAAGTCTCTCCTGGCTCTCCCAGTGCCCACTCACGTAAGAAAATGGCACCATCATCTCCCTTTTTTCTAATTCCTCCAACACTCTTTTCGGTCTCCTTTCTCTTATGCTTTGGGTTCCTTCCATTCACATCCAATCAGCGTTTTCCATCCCAGGCTTCACAAACTTCGCTGATTCCGCCCACCCCACCCCCCTTTGATTTCTCCCACCCTCCTCCCCTTCCCCCACCTGACTCTTTTGGTCTAATCCCCGCCAATCTTGGTTTCTCCTATTCCACTCCGCGAAGTCTTCGGGATCCCCCCGCCCCCGAGTGGGTTTGGTTTTCTCCGCCGTCCGCCGCAGGCGTCTCCTCCTAGATAAAGTGAATCCAGCCCTGCGGCTCTGGGGCTCCGGCACTGCCCGGATGCTCGGGTCCACGCAGAGCATAGACGTGGCCGCCGTTGTTGTCCCAGAACTCATAACCCGTCACACGGTAGCGCTAAGGGAAAAGCAGGACGCCCCCAGTGGGTGGCGCGGGAAGACGGAAAGCGAAGCGGTCGGCGCGCGGCGGAGGCGGGGCGGGGCCGGCATAGGTGTCAAGCGCCTCGCGTTGACTACGACAGCCGTCGGCGCTCCAGCGCCCGCTCACGCGCTTCTCGTAGGCCAGGTCCAGCACGCGCGCGCTCCCGGCCACGCCCAGCGGGCCCGCCTCTGCGCGCTCCAGGCAGATGCGCTGCGCCTGTAAGCGGGCGGCGAAGCCGGGCTCGCTGGCCGGCTCCAGGGCTGCGCGCGCCTCCTAGGGGAGAGGAGGAGGTGGGGAAGCCCTGGGCGAAGAGAGGGCGAAAGACAGGGGGCGGGGTCAGATCGAGGCAGCGGGCCAATCAGAGGCCCACCCCGGCGTCCCAGCTGTAAGAGTGGGCCTAACTGGCGCATTGGCCTCGAGCCACCGGAGGATGGGGACACCAAAAGAGACGAGCAAGGCCACGCCCAGAGTTGGGTATGGAGATGGGTGTTCTTCGACAAATCCACTCGCACACGCCCGTCGCGGCCGGGTTGGAGAGATATCGGGGAGAGGGCGTGTCCCCGCCGCCTACCTGGAGGGCGCGGGCCCGGGGCTGGCACGGCGCAAAGTGGCGGAGAGCGTCCCTCTGCAGCTGGACCTGCACGTGGCGGGGGACCCGCGGCAGCTTTCCGGGGCGGAAGCGGCGCACGGCGGTCAGCTCTATCCCCAGGGCGTCGGCGAAGCGCACTGTCTTGTGGGTGTCGGGGCTGCGGCTGCGGGGCGCCCGGACTTCCCCTCCTACGGCGGGCGCAGAGCGGGCCCGGCGGCCCCTACTTGGAGTGTGAGCGCGGGACCGAGCCCCGTGCCGCGTCCTTCCCTCGCCTGGCTCCTCTTCCGACTCCTCCTCGATGCTGGGCCTCTGGCTGTGGTAGTAGGCGCGCTCCGTCAGCGCAGCGATGAAGCTCAGGTTGCGCGGGATGTCAGTGCGGGGGGTCCGTTCGCGGGACATGGCATCCTCCCGCCCCTGCGGGGCCCACCCGCAGCGCCATTGCGCTGCCCTCCCTTCCTCTCTCCCGCCCGCTCCGCGTCCGGCAGAAACGGCCGGGTTCGCTCGGCAACCCCTTGCCTTTGCGTATTCTCCTTGCTGTCACCTCCAGGAGCCTTCACCTCCCCTTACTCTGCCTCGCTTCCGTGGCCGCTTTTCCCTCCCCCTGGCCCGCTGTCAGCGCCCAAACTCTTGGACCATCACCTCCTGCCTTCTGCGAGCCGTCTGCTCTGAGTGTGCGCTCAACGGCGATCACTCTTCGGTCCCGCGGCAGTCGCATTCCCGGCCACCGCCCACAGCCCTCTGACAGGTGGCTCCCCATAAGTCTTCGCAGCCGCTGCCGCTACTGCACCAGGGGGCGGGGTCTCCACACTTTCTGTTCTGAGCGAGGCCATCTAGCCTCAACGTCCTCAATCTCTCTGGCATGGGAAGGGTTAACTCAGGGATGAAAGTAGCTTTTCCCGCTCTTGCTGGGAAAGGCTCTCCTAGGCTCTGGGTTCGGGAGAGAGGTGGCTGTGGGAGCAGAAAGGGAAGATCAGGAAAACTAGGTAAAGGCTTTCAAATAGAAGCTGAGATGGGCGCTCAAAAGGGTGGGTGGCAGACACTGCCCATTGGTAGGAGTCCTGACTGAGTTGTGGGGAGACCTAAATTCTAGCTCCACCTCTGGTGCTATTTAGCTATGTGACCTTGAGCGAGGCACAACTTCTTTGAACCTCAGTTTTCTCATCTGTAGAAAAGTGGGTTAGAGTTAAGATTTCTAACCTGACTCCAAGTCCTTTGAGCACTCAGTTTCAGAACAAAGCAAGCCCTCAAAATCACTGAATAAATGAACACACTACAACTCTCTTGGGGCTGGAAGTGTGGGTTTCTATTTCTAGTGGGAGCTGCTTAGACCAAGGAGGGCACAGAGCTTTTTTTTCTTCCACATTAACGAAAAAAAATTGAAGTATTTTTCCCCCTTCTAACTTTCTTACTGATCTTATGTAATATTTACAATGTACTAGATACTGTTGTAAGAGCTTTGCAAATATTAACTCATAATATCCACAACCACCTAGTAGTACAGGATATTATTATGCCTATACAGATGAGAAAATCAAGGCAGGAAGGGGATAGGACCCTTGCCCAGGATCACGTAATAACTGGACAGCTGGGATTTGGACCCCAGCAGTCTGGCTCCGGAATCAATGGCTGGAGCAAATGATTAAGAACTCAGCTGCTAACTGAAAGGATGGTGATTTGAATCCACTCAGAAGCACCTTGGAAGAAAGGCCTCGCGATCTATTTCTGAAAGATCAAAGCCGTTGAAAACCCTGTAGAGCACAGTTGCCATAAGCTGGAGTAGACTCAACAGCAACTTGTTTGGATTTTTTTTAGTTTGACTTTAGAATCCACTCTCTTATTTACTCAGTTATGTAAGGTAAAAACATTCAATGATCATAGTTAACATCTTCGGAGTATTAAAATGGGAACTCTTAAGTAGAATTGTAATCTCTAAATTTGAAACAGCAGTATAGTTTAACGGTAAAATCACAAGTGACTAAGTTGGAAATAAACAGCGAGACATGCATCTTACTGTATAATACATTCCTGTTTGCATTTTAACTCCAGTATTAACCATAGGAATGTTGTTTAACCAGGACTCATTTTTAAAGTGATACTGAGTTTTATTTTTCTTCTTTTACACATACATGGACATGTCCTCTTCAAATTTGGGGGTGTAAAATAATCATACGCTATATAGGGTCACTATGAGTTGGAATCGACTTGACAGCAACAGGTTTTTTATTTTTGTATTACAGTTAAAAGGAGCCCTGGTGGCACCACGGTTAACTGCTCCACTGCTAACCGAAAAGTTGGTGTTTCTAACACACCCAGCAGCTACATGGGAGAAAAACCTGGCAATCTGCTTCTATAAAGATTACAGCCAAGAAAACCCTATGGGGCAGTTCTTTGCCACATGGAGTCACTATGAGTCGGAATCGACTCAACAGCACCCAACATAACAACAACACAACATAATACAGTCAAGTAGTTGTCCTGGGAAAATACGGCATTGAAGGAATAGACGGGGTTCAAGGCCAGCCTGTATGGCCTGTGGTTTTTCTAGTAAAGATTCTGTTTCCTTGTCTACAAATTGAGCTACCATCTCTTGGCTCTACGGTCTTGATCTGAGATGATCCTTGGGCACACAGGTCTGGATCAGGTATACGTTGTGTGGGTCCAGCAGCTTTGTTCCCCTGGCTACTCAGTCTGAGACTAAATCTTTGTTTCAGATAAGTCTTTACTTCTTAAACAGTCATCTTCCAGCGTCTGGCTGGGACTACTCAATAACTGGCCAGACGCATTGACTGATTTGTTCAATCAACATTTATTCAGGGCCTATTAGGCTATCAGGAAACAAAAACCAAAACAGGTTGCCATCATGTTGATTCCAACTGTCAGAGTAGAACTGTGCTCCATAGGGTTTTCAGTGGCTGATTTTTCAGAAGTAGATCACCAGGCCTTTCTTCTGAGGTGCCTCTGGGTGGACTTGAACCTCCAACGGCTTAGTTAACAGCCGATCACGTTATCCATTTGTACCACCCAGGGACTCTGTGAGGACACAAAGGTGAATAAAATTCAGTTCCTGCTTTCAAAAAGCTTATAAATAAATGGGCGAACAGAAATATATTTGGATCTGGAGACTAAAAAGTTTTTATTTCAAGGAAATGTTCCAGACGAAACTAGAATTCCAAATGAAGGCCTAGACTATGTTATTCTCTGAAAAAGGGAACAACTTTGCTTATGGTAGCTGGAATGATCAGCCCAAGAGCAAAGAAGAAATGAGGTTGGCTAAAGAGATACAGCTATAAAGGAGCAAACAGGCTGTACACTCAGAAGAGAGAGGGAACTGAGTTTGGACCTATAAATAGTGTGAATTCAGACTGTGAGAACAACATTGATTACCTAAAGATGAGGTGAACTTGAAGCAATATAGTGTCAAACTTAAGACCATAAGCTTTCAGATCAGACAGAAATAGGTTGAGACCCAGCTTCTCCACTTATCAGTATGTGGCTTTGGACAAATTGCTTAACCACTCCAAGCTTCCACTTCCTTTTCCATAGGATGGGGGGAGGGAGGAAGTTTAGAGATTGGTGTGAGGTTAAAATATTATGCATATAAAGAAAGCATTTAGCACCTAATAAGTCCTCAAAATGTGTTCGTTGTTACTTTTATTGTCACAGAAAAGACCTATTTTCCCTGGTGACCATAAAGACAGATGGGAATTCTGAGGCTTGGGCTGTAGGTAGAAGCAAAGGGAACCAGCAGGAAAGGAGGAAAACTGGGTTGCATTTTTCTGGCCTTTGGTTGGGATTCCTTCCAAATGGGGCCAAAGGAAGTGACGGCTGTAAGAGCCTACATGATGATTGAGGCCTCTGTGAAACTAGCTGTACCCCCTCATAAGGAGGGGCCAGGCAAAATGTCTGAGTGTCCTCATGTGGACCAGCTGTGGCCAGAGAGTGCCTCACACCCCGTGAACTGCCTTGTGCTCCTTGGCTGTAGGAAAGCAGGTAGCACTGCAGTGGCTGTGTGTAGGAGAGAGATAATACACAGGAAACACAATCTCTGGACGAGAAATTCCTCTGGAGCTCTGGGTAGGGGTGGGGGTGGTGCTGAGACATTAAAAAATAATTCGGGTAGATCTCCAGTATCATGGAAACACTATTTACCATATGATTTAGTTTATGTAATAAAAATCTATATATTTGTGCATACATATACAAGCAGTCCTTGGGTTACGAATGTCCTACTTAGAATTTACATATTACATACAACTCGTGGTTACAAACCAGCCCTCGTTAAGTCTATTATATTAAAAATTTGAGGTACATACAATGGTTCATAATAACAAATGGGTGCTACTTTGTGACATGCATCAAAACTTATTACTACTATTACTGTGTTATGTTAAAGATGTTTTAGTGTATCTGGATATGTTTAACGTTTTTTATGCATAGAAAGGTACACTATATACTATATACTAAGACAAACATTTGACTAATGTTAGATAAGAACTGTACCTAACTGTTCTGATTTATGTACAAATAGGAACGGAACTCGTTCATAATCCAGGAACTGCCTGTATATATGTGTATACACCTACTCCTCACTTGTCCACTGTCTCATTATCTGACATTTTGCATTTATGACAATAATAAAAAATCTACTATCTGACTATTTTGCACATTAATGATGTATATCTGGCAGTAACAAACACCGCGACGTGAGGCAAGTAACACTGGCTGTGATGGTTAAGATTATGTATCAACTTGGCTGGGCCATGATTCTTAGTGGTTTGGCAGTTATGTAATGATGTAATTTGGCAGTTATGCAATAATGTAGTCATCTTCCATTTTTGCATAATGCCAGTTTTCACATAATGACCTGGTCGTTGGAACCTAACCATGTCAGTAAGTAAGGAGTAGGTGTATATATTTATACCAAACCAAAAACTGAACTTGTTGCTGTCGAGTTGATTCCATCTCAGCAACCCTATAGGACAGAGTAGAACTGCTCCATAGGGTTTCCAAGGAGCGGCTGGTAGATTCAAACTGCCAACCCTTTTGGTTAGCAGCCGTAGCTCTTAACCGCTGTGCCAGCAAAACCAAAAACCAAACCTGTTGCTATCGATTTCAACTCATAGCGACCCTTTAGGACAGAGTAGACTGCCCCATAGGGTTTCTGAGGAGTGGCTGGTGGATTTGAATCGTGAGCCCTGGTGGTGCAGTGGTTAAAAGTTTGGCTGCTGTCATGGATTGAATTGTGTCCCCGCAAAATATCTGTCAACTTGGCTGGATCATGATTCCCAGTATTGTATGATTGTGTATCATTTTGTAATCTGCTGTGATTTCTTAGGTGTTGTAAACTTGATCACTATGATGTAATAAATGGATTAGCGGCAGTTACACTGATGAGGTCTACAAGATTAGATAGTGACTTAAGGCAATCTCTTTTGAGATATAAGAGAAGCAAGCAGAGACACAGGGGAACCTCATACCACCAAGAAAGCAGTGCCGGGAGCAGAGCATGTCCTTTGGACCTGAGGTTCCTGTGCAGAGAAGCTCCCAGACCAAGGGAAGATTGATGACATGGACCTTCCTGCAGAGCCAACAGAGAAAGCGTTCCCCTGGAGCTGATGCCCTGAATTTGGACTTGTAGCCTACTGGACTGTGAGGAAATAAACTTCTCTTTGTTAAAGCCATCCACTTGTGGTATTTCTGTTATAGCAGCACTAGATGACTAAGACAGCTGCTAACCAAAAGATCAGCAGTTCGAATCCATCAGCCACTCCTTGGAAGGCCTACGGGGAAGTTCTGCTCTATCCTATAGGGTCGCTATGAGTTGGAATCGACTTGACGACAATGGGTTTTTACTGTGACAAAAGGGCTCCGTATATATGTATACACACACATATATAAACACATTTTATATATGTAAAACCCAAAAGGATAAACATCAACCTTAACACTGGCAATCTCCAGGAAGGGAGGTGGAATTGTAGGTGTGGGGTGGGTAGGTGAGAAGGGAGTGAGTTGAGGAGTTGTACTTTTACTCTGTACTTCTATATTGTTTGCCTTTTTCCATAATGAGAAGGAGTTCATGTGTTGGGTAAAAAAAATCATCTGATTACTAAAAAACGAAGATGAAGGAGTTACCTGCATGAACTGCTTGTGATCCAAGTCCTGGCTTCCTGATGCCTGGCCCAAGCCCCAGCCCACGAAATCACTGGATTAAAGTCTTTGGGGAAAAGAGGATGGGAAAGGTTTGGTGACTGAATCTATTAGTTCTGTAAGGGCAAGGTACCTGGCCTGTGGTTCACACGGTAAAGGGAACTGCTTCTCCTTTCTAGGCACCCACTCCAGGACTGGAAAATTTCAACAAGTACGTGAAACATCAGAAATGTTCTGGAAATGTTGCATTTGCTCTGAGATTTCCTAAGGTCCAGCGCGCTTCTCTGGGCAGCCTTGAGACTCAGGAGCCCAGCCTGGCCCACGGTGTCCTGGCACTGCTCTCCCTTACCTTCAGCTGCCTTCTCTTCCCGAGTTGTAGCCCTTCCCAGGCCTGCGTCCCAGCCCCGCCCCTCTCTCTGGACGCATCTCTGGGCCCCATCATCACCCGGCGCCAGGCCCTCCCTCCTGCCCCCTCCTCTTTCCTTCCTTCCCTCCCTTCCTCCTTCTCTCCCTCCCTCCCAGCTCCTGCATCAGGAAACGGCCGGGATCCCGGCTGCTGCCTGGCCCGTGAGATCCCTAACCTGGCAGACAGGCGGGGTTGGAGACAGGCTGAGGGTGGGGGTAAGGGAGGAGCTGGGCCTTTGGGCTGCACTGGTGGGAGCTGGGAGTAGAGAGGGTGTTGGCAGGAAACCCTTGGCCCTGGGTTTCCGGGAGGACAGTCATTAAACATGGATTCAGCCACACAGCTGGTAGAACGTAGGCGGCAGGGGCTGGGTCCCAGGAGCTGCAACCCCAGCCCTTCTCAGGCCAGACCCTGCTCCCTGGCCTTCCCCGCCTAGCTCTGATCTCCCCCCTCCCCTTCCCAGGGCTCCACGCTGGCCGGGAGGATGAAAGGCCCCAGCTGGAGGCTGTTTGCCACCAGTGCTGGGTCCTAAGAGCTGCCATCCAGGCTGGGTGAGTGTCTGTCCCCTTCTTTTCTCTGTCCCAGGCACCACTTTGCTGCTTCCACCTTTTTCTTCAGCCCTTGTCTCCTCCCCCATCTTGCGCCTTTGCCACCATCTTCACAATCTTGCCTCTGGAGAGGTCCTAAGCCCCTTCCTCTAGCCAAAAAGGTGTGCATTAGGAGTGTCATGGAGCTAGTGTTGTCTTATTATGGAAAGAATCTAAAGTATTAAAAACACAAAATTTACTTAATTTGCCATAATATGACCCTCATGCCCTGGCTCACACCATTACTTAATTCCCTGGTTCTTGCCACTCCCTGCCTAGTGGTCTCTGAGCACTCCCTCCTACCCCCACCCCGTCCCTCTGGGTTGGCCAAACCTGAAATGCCCCTTTGTGGTCTCTGTCCATATATTCATGCCAGTCTTTCATCCCTGACTCTTGCAGCTGCCCGCATGGCGACCCCAGCCTCAGCCCCAGACACACGGGCTCTGGTGGCAGACTTTGTGGGCTACAAGCTGAGGCAGAAGGGTTATGTATGTGGAGCTGGCCCCGGGGAGGGCGCAGCCGCTGACCCACTGCACCAAGCCATGCGGGCAGCTGGAGATGAGTTCGAGATCCGCTTCCAGCGTACCTTCTCTGATCTGGCAGCCCAGCTGCATGTGACCCCTGGCTCAGCCCAGCAACGCTTCACCCAGGTCTCTGATGAACTCTTCCAAGGGGGCCCCAACTGGGGCCGCCTTGTGGCCTTCTTTGTCTTTGGGGCCGCACTGTGTGCTGAGAGTGTCAACAAGGAGATGGAGTCACTGGTGGGACAAGTGCAGGAATGGATGGTGGTCTACCTGGAGACGCGGCTGGCTGACTGGATCCACAGCAGTGGGGGCTGGGTAAGAAGCTTCTCGGTTGTTGCTCTGCACATACCTCTGCAAAGCTTGTCTCCAGGGGAAGGTGGGGGCTCTGACTGGGGCTGGGGGCAGCCACGCTGGAAGTGAGGTGTGGGGGCCGAGTCTTCCCACTTGGATAGAATCAAATTGAGAGATGCCCTCACTGTAGGCATTGCACCAGCCTCTGCACTCCAGGGCTGCCATGCAGTAATCACTGGATGGGCTCATGATCCAAAGCAGAAAACAATACTAGCACCCAAGGAGTGCCGGCAGGGAGATGATGTCAGGCAAGGTATCCAGCTGTTAGGAACTTTATACAACTGAGTACAGGGCCTGGGGGTCGGGGGTGGCAGTCAGGCAAGACTTGGTGAAGGATGCCAGTTCTGAGCAGAATTTTTGGCCAAGAAAGGATAGGGTTCACTTGAGGCAGAGAGAGCAAATGAGCCAGGCGCTCATGGGGGAGCGCATGTGGGGCTTTAGGGGGCTTGCAGACAGTAGTGCTTTGGCCAGGGAGGAGCTGGGTGTGGGGTAGTGTTCACAGTGGATGGAACTGGAACTCTTCCTCTCCTCTTTTCTCCACTCTTTCCTCTCCTGATATTCCTTTCTCCTTCTTTCTCCCCTACTTCCCTTCTCTCCCACAGGCGGAGTTCACAGCTCTATACGGGGACGGGGCCCTGGAGGAGGCGCGGCGTCTGCGGGAGGGGAACTGGGCATCAGTGAGGACAGTGCTGACGGGGGCCGTGGCACTGGGGGCCTTGGTAACTGTAGGGGCCTTTTTTGCTAGCAAGTGAGAGAGTCCAGGGCCAGGTGGGACTAGGTGTGGCTGGGGAACCGGAGAGCAGGAGGAAAACAGAGAAATGCACTTGGAAGAAGTGGGGTGAATGGATGGGCAAGTAATGGAGCGAGCAAGGGAAGGGCAGGGTGTGAGGGAGCTGAGTGTGTCACACGGGGATGGAAGGGTGAGCTGGAAACATTAGGGAATGTAATTGGAAAGATCAGGGGGCCAGGAGGTGGCGTCATTCCAGAGATGGGGGCAGGTGGGAGGGATCATGCCTATCTGTGGGTGTGGGCACACAACATTGTACCTGGAGCTTGGTTTACACCTCTGAGGAAGGTGAGCTTGCATAAGGGATGAGTAGGATTTGGGGAGAACACAGGGCACATCCCTTTGAATGGAAGCTCGGGGTTCTCAGGTGTTAGGGAGAAGTGGCTGTGAGAGTGGGCTGCTTGGACACGTGAGTGCATGTGCACGTGTGCTCGTGTGCACGCTGGGCTGCTTGTCTGATCTGGTGGTGGTGGGATTCTTGGAGGAGAAAACATTCCCTCTTGCAGTGGTAAGAACAAGGGGCAGTTCTTTGCCCCTGCTCCCAGCCCCCTCCTTCCTCTCCCCTTGTCCTGATGCCTCAAGGCTGAGGAGAAACACTGTATCCAGACAGGCCTTTGGGCACTTCTCTGCAGAAAGTAGTTAGCAGGGCTTTGGAGAAAAGAGCAGTTCTGCAGCTGGCCTTGTTGCTTCCTCACCTCCTTCTTGTGCATCATGCTCTTGCTGCTGCCTCCTGGGCTCCAACAGAAAGGCAAGGCTGCGGAGCTTAGGTGGATGGAGGCTTCAGGAGCTGGACCTGCCTGCTACCCTCCTCTCTCACTGAGGCACAA
The DNA here is from genome assembly GCA_030035585.1 of Dugong dugon. Taxonomy (NCBI): domain Eukaryota; kingdom Metazoa; phylum Chordata; class Mammalia; order Sirenia; family Dugongidae; genus Dugong; species Dugong dugon. The sequence continues at coordinate 25,718,376 of CM057472.1, forward strand.
TGGTGCCAAGAAGGGTTCCCTATCTCTGGGACCTCTATACCTAAACTTAAACACTAAATTGGGTGTCCAACTAATTTTCCCTTTGAGTGTGTGGACATAAATGCTGATCTAGAATACAGTGTGGGTCCTGCACTATCTCAGTGAGACTGAGAGTTAATGCCTTGAGAGGAACATTCCCAGCTCTGATCCCTGTGGGTGTGAGGCTAATGTGTACTCTGTGACCAGCCTATTCTGTGCAGTGAGTTTTGGTCCTGCTTTATCAGAGGCCAGGTGTATAGGTTCTAGAGTACCTACCATGACCTAGAAGCATTTATATTTTCTTTGAAGCCACGCTATGTGCATGAGTGTTACTTGTCTGTACATCACAGTCTGGGGATGCTAATTTCAGAGCTCACAGTCCTATAGAACAGATTCAGATTATAGCCTTTTCTTTTGAAGAAGAAATTATTCACTGCAGATGCATGCTCTGAGCCAAACCTCACTGCTGCACTTTCCAAGGTGCTAAAATTGCTGCTCTCCAATGCTAACTTCAGAGGCACAGTGCTCTAGAACCCTGCCCTTTGACCCCAAGCACTGATCAGTTTAGCTAGAACATAACATGGTTGGCTCTTCTTGGAGGAGATTTTCACTTGGTCCCAGAATGTGGCAGCATGGTTGTGCTTGCTAGACTGTGGGACCAAAATTGGCCTTAGGTGTTTAGCCCAGACTTCTGCTTTTGAGAGAGGGCTACACTTTTTAATGGTATTTATAGGGGAGGTGGGAGACTGCACGCGCCACTTGGTCTGTCGTGAGTATGCTGATACCAGAAACTCAGAGCTGGTCTGTGGCAGGCAGTTGGGGTGGGGGGTCTCTGACTTGCTCAGGACAAACTACGCCAGTGGTTTTCAAACTGCTTGGCAGAGCTCCAAAGTTTCCTAGGGGTTGCCTCAGGAGTCCTTGGGGAGATGGAGTGGGGGCTGAGCAGGCTGGGCTACTTGCCCTCAAACAGAACAGCTCCCCTTATAATTGTCTTACATATCGGGTTCAGGGTAAGATTTATTTGAATTAAGGGGTTTGCTGCTGAAAAAAGTTGGAAAACCACTGACTAGACCATCAGTTCAAAGTTGGAGCCTGTGCACCCCCAGGTTTGGGGCAGACTCTTCATCCCACCCTCTACCACAGGATGCCTATCCCTGTTAGCTCTCCTGTGGGCCTTTAGCAACAGGGGCAGCAGGGAACATGGTCAAGTTACTCAAATGCCCTGTTCTGGGCCTTCACTCCTGGGTGGAAGGAGGAGCTATTTTCTGAAAAGGGTAAAGGGCTTGGTCTGGATTCCTAAAAACATAGCTTGGATGGGACCACAGTGGGCAGTTTTGACCTGTCCTGCCCTTCTTAGCTTGAAGGGCAATGGAAACCCCAGAGACCCTTATGTCAGGGAAAACTAGGGACTCTTCTAGAGCCATATAGTTCCTTGGGATTAGCTCTTGGCCAAGAAGGCTGAGTATGGCTCCCAGTTTTTAAATCCATGTCATTTTTTTAAAAAATAAAGGAAATAATGTAATTGCCATTTTTCAAAGATTAAATAGGTGGAGAGGGTGTTTCTTGCTCTCCAGAGCCCAAAGGGACAAATACGGACTTTGCTTTGGCCAAGGAAGGAGCGGAAGTAGGGCAACTAGGTCCTGTGGTTATTAATCCCACTCCCCACTTATTTTAGGGCATATACTATTTACTTTTTTAAATCATAAAATGGCAGAAGAACAGATTTGGTTAGTTTAGAAGAAAAGAAAAAAGCTCTATAAATATAAATATATATTCCTGTATTTTTATTTAATAATTTATAAATACCAAGTTCGTTTGACTTTTATTTTTGTGTAACATGTAATGGTCATATTAAAAAAATAAATAAAGCCCAGAAGTTTAATGAGAAGGACTGAGCAGGGTTTGTGACTTCTACACTGTATAGCCTGGGGTCAGGACATTCGTTCTTTCAGTCATCTCTTCATGACCTTGTTAAGGACAAGAATTAGAGTAATAGACATTTGGGAAAGTGTTGAGATTAAAAAAAAAAAAAATCATAGCCTCACTCCAATAACTCCCTTCCCCAGTCAGATGCCCAAAACCAAGAACTCCATCTATGTCAACTAAAGCCTTACTAAGAGGGTGTGTGTATGTTGGTACTTTGGGACTGCCACAAGAAAAAAGAAAACCTGCCAAAAACCTTTGTGTGATAGTAGTCAAGTCCTGAACTGTGGTTCAGCCTCTAATCAGAAGTGTGTGATAATGAGCATCTCTCCCTGGATACCCTGCTGCCTACCTCAGATTTAAAATAGGCCTGGCAAAAATGGAGTCCCTGTTTCCTTTCCTGGTCCCCTGAGATGTTTGGCTTTAGCCACATTAATGCAAACTGCTAAATTGAATGGGCTTGCCAGGAATTACTCAGTCCATCCCTCTGCACCTCTAGTCTAGGATCACATCAAAATCATGTCTGACAGGAATAGTGATCCTAACTTTAAACCTCAAGCAGGGGATTTTAGTCTTTCTATAATCCAGTGCAATAAGCTGGTATTTGAGTTTATGTGTTAATTGTAGTGAGAAATATAACTGCTAAGCAGAATCCAGTGTTGCCTTTCCATTCTCTCTTTATAGAAAAATATACAGAATAGCTTGGTGAACAGGACTTTAGGTGGAAAGGAATTAGATGCTCTTAATAGTTGATGTCATCAAGCTATGAAAGCTAGTGCATTTATCTCCACTGTGTATGACTGATTTAATGATTGATTGAGTTATATTTGCCTAGTTCTGAAAAACATTTGCAACATCTTACTATAATACACAAAAGACAAAACAATAGGAAAATACAGATTTTTAAAGTAGAAATGAAGGGAAAATTGTATTATGGTACAAAAAAGAAAATTAATGCACAGAAAAGCATTCTATAAGCAGTATTCCTGAATATTAAAGCAAGGCTATGAATTCAGCTCTGAGCTTCTTGGCAGCTAAAGCAAATTGGAAAATACAATGAAGTTCACATTCCCCTTAGGATTTACAAAAGCCTATCAGTTACTCAAGAGGAGTAAAAAGTTTTGTGGTTATTCTGAGAAGACACAGTGATATAGTGAACACCATCCTCTACAACACCTTACAGCAAATATGATGTTGAGTTTTGTACCACTGTTTCTTCTAGAAACACAAAATAGGAGTTCAATAGGTTTTAAGCTCATTCTATCAAGCTCATCACAGTTTAGCCAAATATGCTGCCCTATGATGGTCTGGCTTAATACAGGCCTCAATTTTGGACCATCTAAGGAACAGATAGATTGTGTGTCCTTCAGAGAGTTCTAAAATATTACTTCTCCAAATGGCACTTTTGACAAAAATTGGACAACATTTAGTTACAATTTCTGGCAAATGGATGTAGACATTTTGTTTTTACTTAAGAGCAGATATTTTGAAAAATTTAAAAGTAGCTGCCTTAAATGTGGGTACAAAACCAAAAAACCCATTGCCGTTGATTCTGACTCATAGCGACCCTAAAGGACAGAGTAGAACTGCCCTGTAGGGTTTCCAAGGAGCGGCTGGTGGATTCGAACTGCTAACCTTTTAGTTATCAGCTGAGATCTTAACCACTGCACCACCGGGGCTCCAATGCAGATATAGGCATGATATAAACAAATTAACATTTTAAAAAGCAACCAGAAAACTATGTAGTTCTTCATTACATCATTCATTTATGCAGCAAATATTCCAGCATCTTCTGTGTTTAAGCACAGTTCTAGGCGCTGGGGTAGAGAAGTAAACAGACAACAGATAAGCACTATGGAGAAAAACAATTTGTTGAAGGGGGATTGAGAAGGTGTATGTATAGATTTAAATTTTAAATAAGGTGGTCAAGGAAGGCCTACATTGCTAGGGTGGCTTTTGAGTAAAGCCATGAAAAATAATGTTGGGAAAATATATTTATTTGCATGGAAAAATGTTTCTGTATCTCATCGGGTAAAAAATAAGAAAATATATACAGTATGATCCTATTTTTGCTAAAATATATATGTCTATGCCTCTATATGTGTTTGTATATTGAAAAAAATCAGGAAGGGTATATGCCAAAATAGCTTTAGTAATTATCTCTGGGTGCTGAATTTATGGGTGATTTTATTTTCTTCTTTTTCTATCAGTATGTTCTGATGTTTTGATAACGAATATGTATTTCTGGTACAGTATATTAAAGCTTTTTCAGGTACAAAATTTTTAAAACAGTTAACGAAGCAGAATGAAAATTAAGCAGCCCAGCAGAGGCTCCTTCTTGTTTAAATGGTGACCCCGTGTCTATGCAAGGGCAGACTTAGGGAGGTAAGGTAGGTAGGGCCAGACTTCTCATTAGAAGATAATTGGAATATACTTCAACACAGAGATAAGTAAATGGTAAAGACTGAAAGGTTCTATATCAGCCCTGCCCAATTGGAAATATAATGCAAGCCACATATGTAGTTTTACATTTTCTAGTAGCTACATTAAAAAAAGCAAAAAGAAACAGATAAAACTAATTTTACTGATATATTTAATCCAGTATAGCAAAAATAGTATCAATTCTCAATGTATAATTAATATTAAACAGTTATTAATGAGCTATTTTACATTCTTTTTTTATATTAAATCTTCAAAACTTCAAAATCCAGTGCGTATTTTATACTTTCAGCATTTCTGAATTAGATTAGCCACGTTACAAGTGCTCAATAGCCATGTGTGACTAGTAGCTACTATATTAAACAGTGTAATTTTGTATCATAGAGAATTATTGTAAAAATTTCAAAGAAGGAGTTAAAATCGGGATGAAACTACTAAGAGGTCAAATATTTCTGTTGTCTAGTGAAGAAACTTCCCTTTTGGACAGAACTGGAGATGCCCTGACCCATTTTTTGCTTAAATTCTCCTTTTCCCAACTCCATTGACCATTCCCTTGTATTAACACATTTTCCTGTCTTCTGGGGCATAACATTGTTGTAGTTTTGGTTTTTCTGAAACTTCATAGCCCTCTATTTATAGGCTATTACTTAAGGAGAATTATAATCATAATGGGTAAATCTCACAGCATTACATATTAATTTTTTAAAAATTCATTCTCAGAGGGAAACATCTCTTTGATGTTCTCTATTCATCAACAACAGGAAAAATATTAAATAATGTTGTTCACTACTGGAGATCATTCCATTAACATTTATTGAGCACACAGTGGTAGGCAATGGGAATACAAATACAATAAGGATTGTACCCTGGCTGTCTACAGTTTACAGTTAATAGAGAAGAATCTTACTTCATAAGTCACCATTCAAATATCTTCTTAAATGCATATATTTCTTTGTAAAAGTAATCATGCTTATTAGAGAAAATCAAGAAGTTGGAGTGATTTTTAAAATTTTAAATAAAAATAATATTTGATTATGGAAAATTATAGAACATAGAAAATTATAAAGAAGGAAATCATTCATAATCCTACTTACCAGAGAGAATCACTATTAATATTTTGGCATATTTCTTTCCAGTCTTTTATCTATGCTTATATTTTATGATCATACTGTACATACATACAATTTTGTATACTGAAATTCTGTTTACCATTGTATTGCATTTTTCCGTGTCATTAAAATGTTTTGAAGGCATAATGAAATTACACTTTGTGTGTGAAATAATTTTCTTGCAAGTCCCCAGTTGGACATTAAGTTGGTTATATTTTTTCACTTTGATGGACATCTTTACTCACAAATGTTTACCCACTTTTTAGATTATTTCTTTAGAACAGGTTATAAGAAATAGAATTACTGGGTTAAAAGTGTCAACATTTTAAAAGCTTTTGGTATCTATCACTAAGAAACAGAACTATTGTACTGGTTCATGTTTTATTTTTACTCCAATGCCCAAATTTTAAAAACTTACATATACATAGTGGTAATCATACTTCATATACAATTTTACATTCCACTTCTTTGGCCTAAAAAAAATTTTTTTTGCATGTTATCACACACTATGGAGTCCTGGTTGCGTAGTGGTTAAGAGCTGGGCTGCCAACCAAAAGGTCAGCGGTTTGAATCCACCAGGCGCTCCTTGAAAACCCTATGGGGCAGTTGTACTCTGTCCTATAAGGTTGCTATGAGTCGGAGTCGACTTGACCGCAGAGAGTTTTTTGTTTTGTTTTATCACACACTATCTGTAAACCTTTTAATAAACTGGAAAAAGAAAACCAAACTCGTTGCCGGCATGTCGACTCCAACTCATAGCAACCTTATAGGAGAGAGTACAACTGCCCCATAGGGTTTCCAAGGAGCACCTGGTGGATTCGCTGACCTTTTGGTTGGCAGCCCAGCTCTTAACCACTATGCAACCAGGGCTCCAAACCTTTTAACAGGTGTATAGTAATCTTTGATTGGATATAATGATAGTTTACGTAACAGTTGTCTAGTGTTGGGATTTAGCGTTTTTCCAGTTTGCAGAATTATGCGTAATGTAATTTTTGTGTATTGAAGCAGACCTTATAGTAGTTACGATCTAAGCTTTGAAATTCCAAGCTCACTTATAATTAGTTCCTTGACTTGGGCAAGTTACTTCACTTCTTTAAGCCTCTTCCCCACCTCCCTCCAAAAAAGAGATACATTTGGAAATCTCTACTCATAGGGTTTTTCTGAGATTTCATTGAGAATATTAAGTAGCCTAGCATGGTGCCTGTACAAAATCAAGTGCTCAACAAAAATAGGATTCAAAGGCATTTTTAAAAGATTACATTTCCCTTAGTTGTCCTGACTAGTTTAAATTAGGACCCAATAAAACATCCAAATCTTGATTAGATTACGACCCCATCCATATAAAAGACCTTGCTTCCAGCGCAATTAGTCATTTAGAGCTTCTCTGCGGTGCTCGACTTTAGTTCTCCCAGATTGAAGCGGAGATGGGTGGCCCGAAGTTACCAGCGACTGACTGCTTCAAGTTCCCCAGTTCCTGAGGTAAGGATTTATGAGAACAAGTTTCGGGAGAGAGGAGAAGCGGGGTATAGTGAGAAGCTTGATTTTTATGTTTGCTGGTAAGGATCTCGTTTTGTCTCAATCCGTCTGCCTCCTTCAGGTCCAGCCCCACCGGGGTGGTTTGGTACATTCTGGTTGGGCTCCTGTGATCCAGCTCTCACAGGCTCTCAAACCGTAGTTTGGGTCTGGCTACAAAAATTTCTCTTGCAAACTTAGTACCGCTGTTCCTGCCTATTTAATACATGTGTAGGATCACTACTAAAATGTGGCAACCCTGCCTTCCAGGCTTAGGTCTAATTGCTATCGCGAGGTGCAGCGACATGGTGAGAACCTGCCGGGAGAACTTTCTCTGGGGTCTGAAGGGGGGCTTGGGGGCCAAGAAAGCGATGAAGTTGAAGGGTGGCACCCAGATCCCCCAATTAGTGCATCCTTCTGCCAACAGATACCTATTGGACACCTACTATGTGCGAAGCATAGTGCCACGCTGTGGAGATGCAAATATAAATAGGATCCAGCTCCTCATCTACGGGGTTCAGAACCTAGTTAGGAAACGTGGCATAAAAACGATTTAACACACAGAGTGGAGGTAGGCCCGCTTGTCATGGGAGAGGAGACATGAGTTTGCAGTGGGTCTGGTTAAATACGTACTGCTTTTACAGAAGCACAGACCTGGATGCCTTAAGGCCAGGGTAAGGAGTTGAGATTTAACCAGGCCAGCAAAGAGGAGCCAGCGTGGTCTGGTAGCAGTGCAGAGTAGAGGCGTGACACTGACAGTCGAGAGACCCGTTAGCAGGCTGTAGCCAACAATTCAGGCAAGAGAAGAAACAGGCTGAAACTGGGACAAGAGCAGAAGGCTTGGAAAGAGGGCCTATGCAGGAGGCAGAACTGACAGGACTCATGACTTGTTAACTCTGGAGTGAGGATTCCTCCCTGCTTTCTGGTTTGGGAGACCTAGTGGATGGTGGGGCTAATAACCTCGATAAGGAAAAGTAAGCTATCTTCTGGAGTGCTCTATTCAGAACCCTCCATTCCCAGCAACATCTACTGGTGCTTTCTTGGTCAGACCAGTTTCCAGAAACCGCCGCTATGTTTCCCGCCTTTGCTTTACAAAGCTCACTAGTTGGCAAGCAGTAGAATCAAGACGGCTGCACCCAAGGATTAAGTCATGTGACCTCCAGTTTTCCCAGCTTTCCCTGTCCGTTTGGGGACAAGGTTCACCTGTCGCGTAGTGGGTGTCGACCCTTAGAATCTCACTAGCCCGTCGGCATCTGAGACTGGACCACTGCTATAAGGCGATCGGAATATTAGTCCGTTCCACCTCGCCTAGCCAGGGGCCAAGCACGGAACGTCATATATTTCGTGGACCCGCCGACAGACGCGGGAGAGGGTGGAATGTCGTCACAGCGTGGTGGTATTGTTACCTAAGGACTCGAGGGGCGGTGGGACGTATGTTGATTGACAGACAGATTTCTCCTACCGGGATTTGAGAATTTGGCGCAGTATTCCCGCCTTAGAGGGGGGCTTTTATTTGATTGCCAAGTGATATTCCCCAATGGACTACTAGATCCTGGTGACGGGCAGGCGGCTTGACTAATGAATCCTCGGCTTGGCCGGCGCAACTCTCCAATCGCCGGGCGGCGGGCCCCAGTCTGAGCGGCGATGGCGGCGGCGGCGGCGGCGGCAGCAGCAGCGGGGGCTGCGGGCGGTCGGGGCTCCGGGCCGGGGCGGCGGCGCCATCTTGTGCCCGGGGCCGGTGGGGAGGCCGGGGAGGGGGTCCCGGGGGGCGCAGGGGACTACGGGAACGGCCTGGAGTCTGAGGAACTGGAACCTGAGGAGCTGCTGCTGGAACCCGAGCCGGAACCCGAGCCCGAAGAGGAGCCGCCCCGGCCCCGCGCCCCCCCAGGAGCTCCGGGCCCTGGGCCTGGCTTGGGAGCCCCCGGCAGCCAGGAGGAGGAGGAGGAGCCGGGACTGGTCGAGGGTGACCCGGGGGACGGCGCCATTGAGGATCCGGTGAGGGAAGGAGGACGAGCGAGCGGGGTGGCCGCCGGCAGGGTCACGGGAGGCCCAGAGCTCAGGCGAGCAGGAGGCAGGCGGGTGTTGGGGTGGGCGGGGAATAACGTGGCTGGGGCCAGGCCGGGGACGGAACCTCGATCGCCAGAAGGGGCTCGGCCGGGTTGTTTGGGGCGTCATGGGTGCCTAGTGTTGCTCTAGAAAAGGTAGCTTGGTTTTCTTTTCATCACGACCCCCGCGTGGGGCGAGGGAAATGACTGGGGCCGCACGCGAACCGAGAGCAGGACACAGCCTCTGCCTTGGTTCCTCTTAAGCTCTTCTCCATTCTACTCCGAACTCATCGTAGGAGCTGGAAGCAATCAAAGCTCGAGTCAGGGAGATGGAGGAAGAAGCTGAAAAGCTAAAAGAGCTGCAGAACGAGGTAGAGAAGCAGATGAATATGAGTCCACCTCCAGGCAATGGTGAGTAACTGGCAGTTGCACGCGGACCCCGGGTCCTCGCATTGGAAAGGTTTCGAGGAATAAGGAGATTGGGATTAGATGCCCAGACCTTGAAGCTGCTGTCTGAGTAGTTAGTGGGCAGGTACTGCTGTCATAGTCTAATATGTGTTTCTCTGACCTTTATGAGACAGAACTTATATTACGGTGATGCTAATCTTGTACTTCTTTTTCTCCTTGTTATAAAACGTGTTGATTTTTGTTCTTAGTCTACCGCTGCTTTTCTTTGAGGAGGTTGCCAGCTAGCATTTGACCTTCAAGACTAATTTTTCTTTCAGTTAGAGACCCTTTAGTTAATAGGAGTCTTAAAAGAGACTGCTCAGTTACAAGGGGCTTCCCCTTTGTAATCCAGAAATTTAAGAGTCTCGGCCCACTTAATTTTGTTTGGTTTTCAAGACATTTAAACCAAAACTATTCAGTAGGATCTTGGTTTGGGGGCTGGGGCTTACTATGCTGTTTCTAAGATTGTAGTAATTTATTCCTTAATTTGTCAAATGGTTAGTGAGCATCTACTGTGGGCTAGGCTGTTCTGGGTAGTGGGTACAGAAGGGAACAGAACAGACCAAATCTTTGCTTTCACTGAGCTCCCATTCTAGTGGTGGTGTAGGAATGAATCCTGCATATTTTGGTCAAGTAGGAAAAAAGCATTTCATTTCTTAATTATTTTTTCTTCAAAGCTGGCCCAGTGATCATGTCCATTGAGGAGAAGATGGAGGCTGACGCCCGTTCTATCTATGTTGGAAATGTATGTACTAGGGCCCTGTTTGAGGTTTGGGAGGTAGAAGAGGAAAAGCTCTTATTTTGGGAAGTTATATATTAGTAGTCTTTTTAAAGGATTATCTCCAAGAATTGGTGGTAGGCTTCGGGATGTAGAGGGGTTGGGAGAAGATAAAAAGTAATGGACTGATCAGCAGAGGCTCTGGGGTTGGAAGAAAAAGAATTAGTTCCTTAAAGAACCAGATTTGATGTGCTTTTGTATATATGATGGCAAAGGTTAGGCAGGGAACATGTTGAGATGGGAGTTGGAGTTTGCCCAGTATCTGTGAAACTTTTCCCCCAATCAGGTGGACTATGGTGCGACAGCAGAAGAGCTGGAAGCACACTTTCACGGCTGTGGTTCAGTCAACCGTGTTACCATACTCTGTGACAAATTCAGTGGCCATCCCAAAGGGTAAGTAGGGAAGTAAATTAAGATCATCGTAATCACAGTTTAAAAATATGCCTGCTCCTCAACTTATTGAAAACTGGATTGTTATGGGAAAATCATCATTATGCAAAAATGGAAGTTTTTTCCCTTTTTGTCCCCCCCCCCCCCGACTTTTAATTTAGAGAACGTGTTCATAGAAATAGTAACAGCTAAGATTTACTGATATGTTCGTCAATGTGGCGAGTCCAGTTATGGGTTATTTCTCTGCAGAGAAAGGAGACATGGAGGAGATAGAGGTGGTCTGTGTGACTGGAGGGCTCACAGCTTAACAATTCCAGAATCTGCTCTGCCCTCTGGGCCTGGCAAGTCACCTAGGCTCTGGGCTTCCTGTGAGGGCGCTGGGAGCCTGGCCGCGTGCATCCGGTCCCACTGAGGTGGAGGCTTCAGGCTCAGTTTGGCTGACTTTGGGATGTCATTAAACTTGCATACATTTCTTCCGAACACCCTCTCCAGTGCCTCTTTTCTCTCTTCCCACCCCAAAGCAACTTTGAGCTGCCGGGCTGCAGACAGCAGGAGCTGGGAATCCAGAACAGGTGCCCGCTGGCTTGGTGCCACCTGCCAGTCCGCCCAGAGGCTGTGGCCCCATGTGGCAGCTGGACACTGCTGGCAGCAAGAAGCATAGGGCAAGGAGCAGCACCGCCCAGCTTCCTGGAGGCCACCCATAGACCCTCCTCATGGGAAGGGATGCTCCACAGCCATTGCTGCCATGCCCGCTGCTTCGTTAATGTGCAAAATAGTTGGATAGTAGATTTTTTTATTACTGTCATAAATATGAAACGTTAGATAACGAGGTAGTTGATAACTGAGGGGTAGGTGTAGATTTTTTTAATTGAATAGTAAGTCATTTGCTATTAACGAAAGATATGGTATTAATGCTGACATGTACCAGGGATTGCACATACATCTATTTTAGAGGCCAGGTAACAAAAACGAAGTGAACCAGGTATAGGTGGGTTCTTGAACTGGAAGAAAACAGACACCTTCTAGTTCCAGCTCATTAAAGTCGTGGAAATCCAGGCCCTCTGGGTGTCCTATTTTATAGTTTTCCAAGAGTAGCTGGAAATTTTTTTTAAAATAACTCCATTTTTTTGACAAATAATTACAGATGTAAACACATTGCATCCAAACAAATCATGCTTGCAAGTTGGATTTGACCTATGAATTATTTGCAACCACAGAGAGATAAAGTGACAATTATTCTTTTTCAGGTTTGCATATATAGAGTTCTCGGACAAGGAGTCAGTGAGGACCTCCTTGGCCTTAGATGAGTCCCTTTTTAGAGGAAGACAAATCAAGGTAAGCCACATGCTCGTTGCTGTTGTGGTTTTATGTATAACTTTACAGGTTACTCTAGCTTTTTTTTGTACATTCCTTATTCCCAGGTGACCCCAAAACGAACCAACAGACCAGGCATCAGCACAACAGACCGGGGTTTCCCACGAGCGCGCTACCGTGCCCGGACCACCAACTACAACAGTTCCCGCTCTCGATTCTACAGTGGTTTCAACAGCAGGCCCCGGGGTCGCGTCTACAGGTCAGGATAGATGGGCTGATCCTCTCCCCTGCCACCCATGATCCCTGTATGCTTCTTTCTCTCCTGATCTGAGGAACCTCCCTCCCCCTCCCATTGGTCTCCAGGGACTTGGTCTTCTGCCTGTGCAGGGTGAGGAAGGTAGTTGGAGGCCAGGCCAGGAGGCCAGTCTCGTCATCTTATCTGGAGCAGAAATTGGTGATAAGGGCTGGATTCTCTCCACTGTTTTCTGAGAAATGCTTCCTCCTCCAGCCTTCCCCCCAACCTTGGGAGTTGGAAGTGAGGGTACATACACGGAAGGCCAGAAAGAACAGGCCTTAGAGCAGCAAAAGCATTGTGGACATTGACTACTTTTATCAGAATTGGGGAGCGGTTGAAGTTTAAACCTCCTTTGGATGACTACCAGAGGCTAGTTGACCTCCCCAGCAGCCATGTGGGAAGATATTGAGATATTTACTCTTTAATTGAGCTAATCTTTTGTAAGATTAACTTTCTCACTGGGCATACCCATGTTGTTGCTGTACTTTAGTCTCTTTGCATTTAAGTAGTCAGGTTAGGTATATGGCTCTTGGTTTTTCATAAGATCTGCCTGTCTGCTCCCACGAAGTAGGGATCTGTTGGTGAGGGCTAGAGTTTAAGAGCTGTGAAGAACTGCAAACTGGATAAACAGTGGGTGCTCTTTTTCTCACCCCTGTATCTCATGTGCACTTAACTACCACTGTTTAGCAAACTATTCTGCTAACAACCCCCCTGCCCCCCATTTTCAGGTGTTTGTTTCTGGGATTATATTATAGGGTCAGTTTTAGGACACTTGTAAACTTCTTTCCCCTTTCCCTTCACAGTAATTGGGGCAAGGGCCCATGGGGAGGGGCTTGTAGGAAAACATCCAGTGATCATGTTAACACCTAATTCTCCTTCTTTCTTCCAGGGGCCGGGCTAGAGCGACATCATGGTATTCCCCTTACTAAAAAAAGTGTGTATTAGGAGGAGAGAGAGGAAAAAAAGGAAAGAAGGAAAAAAAAAAAAAAAAAGAATTAAAAAAAAAAAAAAGAAAAACAGAAGATGACCTTGATGGAAAAAAAATATATATTTTTAAAAAAAAAGATATACTGTGGAAGGGGGGAGAATCCCATAACTAACTGCTGAGGAGGGACCTGCTTTGGGGAGTAGGGGAAGGCCCAGGGAGTGGGGCAGGGGGCTGCTCATTTACTCTGGGGATTCACCGTGGACACGTCTCAGCTGCTCAAGCTGCTCCCCATGTTTCCCTGTCCTGCTTCACCCCCTTGGGGGCTGCTCAAGGGTAGGTGGGCATGAGTGGTAGGAGGGTTTTTTTTTTACCCAGGGCTCTGGAAGGACACGAAACTGTTCTGCTTGTTACCTTCCCTCCATTTTCTCCCTGCCTTTCACAGTCCCCTCCCACCTGCTCCTGTTCTGCTAGGTCTGCCACCCACCCCATCCCTGTTTTCTGGCTCCTGCCCATCCAGATTGCCTGGTGATCTATTTTGTTTCCTTTTGTGTTTCTTTTTCTGTTTTGAGTGTCTTTCTTTGCAGGTTTCTGTAGCTGGAAGATCTCCGTTCCGCTCCCAGCGGCTCCAGTGTAAATTCCCCTTTCCCCTGGGGAAATGCACTACCTTGTTTTGGGGGTTTGGAGTGTTTTTTGTTTTGTTTTCCTTTGCCTTTTTCCCCCTTTTATTTGGAGGGGATGGGAGGAAGTGGGAATGGGGAGGTGGGAGGTGGATTTTGTTTATTTTTTTAGCTCATTTCCAAGGGGTGGGGAGTTTTTTTTTTTTTTTTTTAAAAATGTGTCATGAATAAAGCTGTTTTTGAAAATAAAAATGCTTTGTCCTTTTGGGTGTAAGGATTATTTATCTATTCTATTCTCTGTTAAATCCCAGATGGCTGTTAATTCTACTTTGTGGAAGTACTGCTGGTGTTGTGGAGGGGAAGTTCCCACTTGTGAATTAAGGAGTAGGAGTTACATTACAGCTAGCAGGAACATTGTGTTTAGTCAAGGATGATGGATTTTCTGGATAGCTTGCAGCCCTGATTGGCATTTGAGAGGTAAACAAGCCTGGAAAAATAACATAATGGCCAGATTAGAATGATCTAGTAGCACTTGTGTTTGTGTCTTGATAAAACTTAACTGCAAGATTCTTTTAGATTGGGGTCAGGGTACCTTTTCTTCTTTTCCCTACTCCAGGGTGGCTTGAGGAATGCAAGTTTTTTTTTTTTTAAAAAAGATAGTTGCAAAGCTTATGTTGTCTTCGCTTTAGCCATGCAGTGACCACTGATTTTGGATCTGTTAGTGTTCCGTTAATTAGGACTTCACTCTGACTTTGTTTTAGCACTCTTTAGTATTTTTGTTACTTGGTCATATTAATCCCTCTGTTTTTCAGTGTATCCTGAATTCTAGGATAGGGCTCACTACAACTTATTTTAGCATTTGGTCATTCTACCACATTGTGTGTGACTATTTAGGCATTTGAGATATATATCTTTGGTTAAGTGCTGAGTCTGTTCCAACTCCTAGGGGTCCTCTGTACAGCAGAACAAAACACTGCCTGGTCCCACGCCATTCTCAGAATCATTGCTACGTTTGAGGCCATTGTTGGAGCCACCATGTCAGTCCACCTTGTTGAGGGTGTTCTTTTTTGCTGATCCTCTAATGAGCGTGATGTCTTTCTCCAGGGACTGATCCCTCCTCATAACATGCCAAAAGTGTGTGAGACATAGTCTTGCCATCCTTGCTTCTAAGGAGCATTCTGGTTGTACTTCTTCCAAGAAAGAATTGTTTGTTTTGGCAGTCAACGGTATATACAGTATTCTTCGCCAACACTACAATTCAAAGACATCAGTTCTTCAGTCATAGTCCAGCTTTCGCATGCATGCATATGAGGCAATTGAAAACACCATGGCTTGGGTCAGGCATGACGTATTTGCTTTTTTAACACTTTAAAGAGGACCTTTGCAGCAGATATGCCCAATGCAATAATAGGCAGTTTTGATTTCTTGACTGCTACTTCTGTGGGTGTTGATTGTGGATCCAAATAAATGATATCCTTGACAACTTCAGTATTTTCTCCATCTATCATAATGTTGCTTATTGCTCCAGTTGTGAAGATTTTTGTTTATGTTGAGATGTAATCCGTACTAAAGGGCTGTAGTCTTCGATCTTTGTAAGTAAGTGCTTCAAGTCCTCCACTTTCAGCAAGCAAGGCTGTGTCATCTGCATATTGCCAGGTTGTTAATGAGTCTTCATCCATCCTGATGCCTCATGCTTCATGTAGTCCAGCTTCTTTATTTGCTTAGCATGCAGATTGCATAAGTATGGTGAAAGGATACAAGCCTGATGCACACCTTTCCTGATTTTAAACTATGCAGTATCCCCTTGTTCTATTTGAATGACTGCCCTTTGGTCTTTGTACAGGTTCCTCATGAGCACAGTTAAGTGTTGTGGTATTCCCGTTCTTCATAATGTGATCCATAATTTGTTATTACAGTTGAATGCCTTTGCATAGTCAATAAAACACAGGTAAACATCTTACTGGTATGTCTTCCAAATTTCTTGGCATAGACGAGTGAGTGCTTCCAGTGTTGCATCATTTTGTTTAAACATCTCAATAGGTATTCTGTCAATTCCTGGATCCTCGTTTTTCGCCAGTGCCTTCAGTGTAGCTTGGATGTCCTGAAATGCTTGAATGTTGACCAGTTCTTTTTGGTAAAGTGACTCTATTCCTTCCATCTTCTTTTGATGCTTCCTGCATCATTCAATACTTTGCCCATAGAGTCCTTCAGGATTGCAACTCGAGGCTTTAGTTTTTTCTTCAGGTCTTTCAGCTCAAAAAATGTAGAGTGTTTTTCCCTTTTGGTTATCTAGCTCCAGGTCTTCGCACGATTCATTATAATACTTTGTTTTGTCTTATTTGAGCCACGCTTTGAAGTCTTCTGTTCAGCTCTTCATCATTTCTTCCTTTCACTTTAGCTACTGTATGTTCAAGAGCAATTTTCAGAGTCTTCTGACTCCATTTTGGTCTTTTTCTTTCTTCTGAATGACCATTTGCTTTCTTAATGTATGATGTCCTTGATGTCATCCCACAAGTCATCTGGTCTTCAGTCATTAGTGTTCAGTGAGTCAAATCTATTCTTGAGGAGGTCTCCAAATTCAGGTGGGATATACTCAAAGTAGTATTTTTGTTTTACTTTTCTTCAGCTTCCACTTGAACTTGCATATGAGCCGTTGATGGTCTGTTCCACACTTGGCCCCTGGCCTCGTTGTTACTGATACTGAGCTTCCCCACCATCTCTTTCCACAGATGTAGTCGATTTGATTCTTGTGTGTTCTTATCTGGTGAGGTCCATATGTATAGTCACCATTTATGCTGTTGAAAGATATTTCCAATGAATAGGTCGTTGGTCTTGCAAAATTCTGTCATGCGATCTCCAGTGTCATTTCTGTCACTAAAGCCGTATTTTCCAAATACTGTTATTTCTTGTTTCCAACTTTCACATTCCAATCACCGGTAATTATCAATGCATCTTGATTGCATGTTTGACCAATTTCAGACTGCGAAAGTTGTTAAAAATCTTCACTTTCTTCATCTTTGATATTAGTGGTTGGTGCATAAATCTGAATAATAGTCCTGTTAACTGATCTTCCTTGTAGGCATATGGATATTATCCTGTCACTGACAGCGCTGTACTCCAGGATAGATCTTGAAATGTTCTTTTCGACAATGAATGCTAAGCTATTCCTTTTCAATTTGTTATTCCTGGTATAATAGACCATATGTTTGACTGATTCAGAATGGGCAATATCAGTCCATTTAAGCTCACTAATGCCTAGGATATCTATCTTCAATCGTTCCATTTCATTTTGAAAACTTCCAATTTTCCTAGATTTATACTTTGTACATTCCCCGTTCCGGTTAATGGAGGTTTGCAGCTGTTCTCATTTTGAGTTGTGCCACATTAGGAAATGAAGGTCCCGAAAGCTTGACTCCATCCACGTCATTAAGGTTGACTCCACTTTGAGGAGGCAGCTCTTCCTCAGTCATATATCTTGAGTGCCATCCAACCTGAGGGGCTCATCTTTGGCAGTATACCAGGCAATGTTCCTCTGCTACCCATAAGGTTTTCATTCACCAGTTTTTTCAGAAGTAGATCTCTAAGTCCTTCTTCCCAGTATTAGTCTGGAAGCTCCGTTGAAATCTCTCCACCATGGGTGACCCTACTGGTATTTGAAATAGCAGTGGCATAGCTTTCAGCATCACAGTAACATGCAATCCACCACAATACCACAAACTAACAGACAAATGATGATCTTTTCTAACTAGATTCAACTAGAATAGTGCCTGTTAATCTGCGTGTGGAGACTTCTGCAGTAGCTGATTAGCAAAAGACTGGATAAAGTACTCAATATTAACTTTACAGGGAGAATGAGATAACCCTAAGTGGCTTGATGCAGCTAATGCGGGGAAGATCTCATCCACCAGGGGGCACTAAGTGGCTATCTCTAAAGAGCTCTGAATGTGTTAGAGCTGGGGCCTGGGGGTTGGGGTGGGGGACAGGGTGTGAATGTTTTTTGATCCTTCTGTGGTCTTGATTTTTTATATTCAGTCAATTCTGCTCATTAAATACCCTGTTTATTCTCTCCCTTCCTCCTTTCTCTGCTTGAGCAACTCTTCATTTTCACTGCAGTGAGTTTCTGGCAGATGTCTGTGTCTCTAACTTAACATTTTCAGTATGGCCCTGCAATGCCACAATAAGTACAAAGTAAACTTCAAGTGTGGAACTAAGTAAGCCCTTTCCCAATTTGATCCTGATTCAGTTTCCCTGCCACACCCTTCCTTACATCTGATGTATTGTGCATTTCAGTTGAGTTTGATTTAAATACATTGCTCAGGCCGTTCTTCCAGGCTGCTGTAACCATTCTCAACTTCCTATCAAACTCATGCTTATTTCCTCAAGTGGTAAAGCGAGTATTGCAGCCGGAAGTCGTCTTGATTACCTAGTCAGAATTATTCACTCCTGCACTTGAGTAAATCACTCCTATCTTATTAGTACTTAATGGTTTTGTAGGAGTACCTGGGTGGTGCAAATGGTTGATGTGCTTGGCTGCTAACCAAAAGTTTGGAAGTTTGTGTCCACCCAGAGGCACTTCAGAAGAGAAACCTGGCAATCTATTTGCAAAAAATCAGCCATTGAAAATGCTGTGGAGCACAGTTCTACTCCTACACATGGGTCAG
This sequence comes from Dugong dugon, assembly GCA_030035585.1. Taxonomy (NCBI): domain Eukaryota; kingdom Metazoa; phylum Chordata; class Mammalia; order Sirenia; family Dugongidae; genus Dugong; species Dugong dugon. The sequence goes on from CM057472.1 coordinate 25,736,852, forward strand.
TATGACTTGGAATCAAATCATTGGCACCTGGGTTTTTTTTCCTTGATGGTTTCATAGTTAAAATAATTATATATATAATTTTAAAATAATTATGGCTGTCTTGTCAATAGACTGCAAGCTCATTGAGGGCGTGTATTGTGCCTTTATATCAGCCTCACAGCGCCAGCCCTTAGTAGGAGTTCAAAAGATATAAATCTGCCTTGGGAGTGTCTTCTTGTGCTGGAGAAGACAGTAATAAAGGTAATGTTCATTTCTTCCTGGACCTGCTAGTTCCTATTTTTATGAGTCAGACTTTCCACTCAGCTGATGTCTCTTCATTTTTCCTGTATCATCCTCAGTAGTTATAGAGGAAGAAGCATGGAAAAGAGTTGCTTTCCTGGGGAAAGACTGGTTATTTTGGTAGATGATGTCTATCAAATCACTTCTGATTAAGCTCTCTTAGCTGAGGGATAGGAGTGAGCCCAGTCTCATTGGGACTCTGGGAGGGAAGTGTCTTCAAGGAAGAGAAATTTGGAGAGCCTGTCTAAGATTTCTGGGATGAGAGTCTGTGAGTCAGAGATCTTAGTAGGACTATATGTGATGCAAAATGAACCAAGACAATCCTACCTTTTCAGGCTGGGTTTGCCCAGTCTGACATCAGCAGTAGAGAAAAGCAGCAGTTGCTATTTGTTTACAATAATATAACTTTCCTCACTTTTCTGGTTAACATGAGTAGGCTTTATCAAATTTTAAAATGTTTTTCAACTCTGCTAATTTCTCATGCCTTGTGCCCCTTCTTTATGCCCACTGGTAATCATTCAGCAGATATTTATAGATTACTTAACCAAGTGTCGGGCACTTGTGATAATTAAGGTTGTATGTCAACTTGGCTGGGTCGTGATTCTCAGTGGTTTGGCAGTTACGATGCAGTCTGGCAGTTGTATAATTATGTAATCACGTCCATGATGAGATCTGATACAATGTGATCACCTCTGTGATAGGATCTGCTGTGAGTAGCCAGTTAGTTGAAAGGAAGTTTCCTTGAGGGTGTGGCCTGCATCCAATATAGGTGGACTTTCTGGCAAGGCTTGTGGGCTTTTGCTCGCTCTGGATCCTGCAGCTAGCTCCTATTCATCTGACCTCCGATTCTTGGGACTTGAGCTAGGAGCTTAACTGCTGATCTTGGGATTCATCAGCCTCTAGCCTGTGAGCAAGGGGCCTGACCTCTGACCTGCCAGTCTTGGGTTTTCCAGCCCCTGCAGCTGTGGGAGTCAGGAGAAGCCTCCAGCCTGACCCACAGACTTGGGACTTTCCAGCCTCTACAACCATGTGAACTATTTTCTTGATACGAATCTCTCTCTCTTTCTCTCTCTCTCTCTCTATATATATATATATATATATATGTATAGATGCTTCACTGGTTTTGCTTCTCTAGAGAACCCAGCACTGTTCTAGATGCTAGAACTTGCCAGAGAAAAAGGAATCACGTATCAAGGGAACTTTAATGTTATTTTCTAAAGCAAGGTGTCATTATGCCATACCTCTGACTTGTATCCCATCAAAAGCTCCATGGATTTTTAAAAAAAATCTGAGATATAATTCACACACCATAAAATTCACCCCCTTAAAGTGGTTTTTAGTATATTCACAGTTGTGCAACCATCGCCACTACCTAGTTTTAGAATAGTTTTAACATGCCAAAAAAAAAAAAAAAAAACCAAACAAATAACCAGTACCCATTAGGAGGCACTGTCTCCCCAGCTCCTGGCAACCACTAATCTACTTTCTGTCAGTCGATTTGCCTATTATGGACATTTAATATAAATGGAATCATACAATATGTGGCCTTTTGTGTCTGGCTTCTTTCACTTAGCATAACGTTTTCTAGGTTCACGTTATAGCATATATCAGTACTTTTTATGGTGAAATAATATTCCATTGTATATAGATATACCACATTTTGTTTATCCATTCATCAGTTGTTGGATATTTGGGTTTTTTCCACTTTGTGACTATTATGGAATAATACTGCTATGAGTATCCCTAGACAAGTTTTCATGTGAACATACGTCTTCATTTCTCTTGGGTGTATACATAAGAATTGAGTTGGTGTATACATAAGAATTGAGTTACTGGGTCGTATGGTAACTCTATGTTTAACCTGTTTTCCGAAGCAGCCATGCAATTCCCACCAGCAATGTTTGAGGGTTCCAGTTTCTCCACATCCTCATCAACACTTGTTATTGTCTATCTTTTTTATTATAGCCATTCTACAGGGTGTGAAGTGGTATATCATTGTTATTTTGACTTGTATTTCCCTTATGACTAATGATTTGGGCATCTTTTCATGTGCTTATTGACCATTTATATATCTTCTTTGGAGAAATGTCTATTCAAATCTTTTGCCCATTTTTAAATGGGGTTATTTGTCTTTTTATTGTTGAGTTATGAGTTCTTTGTATATTCTGAATACTAGACCCTTATCAGATATATAATTTACAATTATTTTCTCCCATTCTGTGCGTTGTCTTCTCATTTGCTTGATAGTATTATTTGAAGGAAAAAATTTTTAATTTTGAGGAAGTCCAATTTACTTTTTCTTTGGTTGCTTCTGCTTTTGGTGTCACCTCAGAAATTATTGCCAAATTCAAGGTCACAAAGATTTACACTTATCTTCTAAGAGTTTTATAGTTCTAGTTCTAATATTTAGGTATTTGATCTATTTTGAGTTAATTTTTGTATATAGTATGAGGTAGGGGTCCAACTTCAGTCTTCTGCATGTGGTATCCAGTTGCTCCAGCACCATTTGATGAAAAGACTTTTCTTTCCCCACTGAATTGTCTTGGCACCCTTGTTGAAAATCAATTGACTGTAAATGTATACATTTATTTCTCGACTCTCAATTCGATTCCATTGGTCTATATGTCCATCCTTATGCCAGTACCACACTGCCTTGATTACTCTAACTGTGTAGTAAGTTTTGAAATTATGAGTCTTCCAACTTGGTTCTTTTTCAAGGTTGTTTTGGCTATTCTGTAGGTCCTTTGTATCTCCATATGAATTTTAAGATCAGCTTGTCAGTTTCTGCAAAAAAGCCAGCCGGAATTTTGATAAGGATTAACTGTTTTTGAACCTGTAGGTCACTTTGGACAATATTGCCATCTTAACAATAGGAAGTCTTCCGATTCATGAACACAGGATGTCTTTCCATTTATTTAAGTGTTTAATTTCTTTCAACGATGTTTTATAGTTTTCAGTGTATACAAGTCTTGCAGTTCTTTTGCTAAACTTATTGCTAAGTATTTTATTCTTTTTTACATTACTGTAAATGAAATTGTTTTCATAAGTTCATTTTCAGATTGTCCATTGCTAGTGTATAGAAATACAATTGATTTTTGATATTCATCTTGTATCCTGCAAGTTCACAAGTCCAATAGCCTTGCTGAACTTCTTTATTAGTTCTAACAGTTTTTGTTGTGTGTGAGTTCTTTAGGATTTTTCTATATAAAAGAGTATGTTACCTGCAAATATACATAGTTTTATTTCTTCCTTTCCAATCTGGGTGTCTTTTATTTCATTTTCTTTCCTAATTTCCCTGGCTAGAACATCCAGTGCACTGTTGACTAGAAGTGGTGAGATTGGACATCCTTGTCTTGTTCCTAACCTCAGAGAAAAAGCTTTCTGTCTTTCACTGTTAAATATGTTAGCTGTGGGGTTTTTGTAGATGCCCTTTATTCCGTGGATGCTTAAAATTAAAACTTGCTGTCCTCCAAGCATACCATGTTCTGTCTTGCCTCTGGCTTTGCACTATTTCCTTCTCTTTTCTGTTCCTGGCAAACTCAAGGCTTTTCCTTTCAAGTTCAATCCAGATATCTGAGAAGATTTCCTCACTGACTCCAATAGCATGAATTCCTCCTTCCTCAGAACTGCCACAGCACTCTTTACATTTCTCTGCACTTAACATATGGATTGTTAACTATTTGTCTCACAGTCTTCCCCCAGAGTGAGCTCTTGCAGGTGAGGACCATGCCCCTTCCCCTAGACCTGAGATAGCAACAGACAACACATGGACGATCAGTAAAAGTTGGTTGTGTGGTGGCCATGCTAGGTAGACTGAACAGGGAGTGGCCTTCATGCTACTTCATGTAACTTTTTAAGGTTAGAAATGTACTCCATATTTACTTTTAATTTTCCCCTTATTAATTCATTATGGCTCTTCATTATGAATGTAACCAGAACATTTCTAAAATCTACCCATGTTTTAATGGGTACAGCTTCTCCAAGCAAAGTAGTCATTTCTCTTCTGTGCCTGAAAACTATCTCCTTCAAGTTCCTGGGTACCTTCTAAACTTAATATTATAGAGTAAGTAAAGCTTTTTTTACTTACTGGCACGCGTTAAGACGATTACAGGCTCTCAGTTCTCAACATCTGGCCGCTGTAGCTACTTATCAACCGCACGACCTTGGACAAGTTGCTCACCCCTCCAAGCCTCAGTCTCCGCATCTGTGCTTCAGCACTGATTATTTCTCCAATGCTCCCATTTTATTTGCCTTCACTTCTTTGGATGAAAAGACAGAATCTTGCTCTCTTTCACCTACCCTCCATACAAGAGCTGCTCTAGCTTTCTGATTGTTTGTACTTTACTTTCCGGGACCTTTTTCCAGCCGTTGTGCAAAGAATGGAGTCACTGAAATGCCCCTTTGAAACCACTCCTCACTGTGCACTAGACAGTGTTATTAGCATATAAATAGCTCCTTTGTTTTACATGGGCTATTACAAAAAGTACAAGTGCTTTCTCATCTACAGTCGTGTTGGTTCTCACAGAATCTCTGGAGTCAGGCAGAGGCGCATTTTCTTGTTTTATCATTGACCATCCAAGCTAAAAAGTCAGCACTGGAGAAGGTGTACAGCCCATAGACATTCTTTTACAGAGTGTGTGATACAGAGTGTATACCTGTGAAGGACCCGGGATGAGGTAGGAAGAACAGCCAGAAATGCCTCTGGCACTTTATGGCAAACTCCATAATTTCTCTCATCTCACATTTCCTCAGTGCTAAAACAGGAATAAAAATAGTATCTATTTCATGGGGCTGTGAAGTTTAAATTAGAAAGGTTCATATATGTTGTCCAGTAGATTACAATTATAATTGAGAGCCCAGGAGCATGGTTTAGTTCATAGAGCTTTGGACCTCGGACATGGATTGGCAGAGGGGATGGAAGCAGAAACACTAGCCCTACAGGAATCTGGGTAATGGGGCTCCCTTCTCTGGAAGGGGCTGGCCTCCAGACTTACATTCTCCTTAAGAATCCCTCTCTCCCGGACCACTCTTCCAGGAGAACCTCACCCTCACCCACCTTCAGGCCTCTGCTCTCACTGTGTCCTTTGCCTAGTGTTGAGAGCACTGTATGAAGCCTGCCTTCTAGGCCTTGGCTCCCTGCCTTCCTGAATGAAGTCCCATCGCCTTCAGGAAGCAGCCTCTTGGTGCTCCAAACTGCTGGCCTCTCTTCCTCCTCAACGTTCCCAGTGTTAGCTAGATTTTAAGCTCCTTGATGGATGGCCTATGCCCTAAATATCCACAGTGGTACTGGTTTGTAAATCAGGCACAGGAAACACTTGCTGAAAGAATGAACAAATATTAATAACTTTTTGAACATCTACCATGTGTCACACACTGGTGTTTCAAAGTTGAATATGACACTTCCTGCCCTCAAGGAGCTTACCATCTAATAGGGTAGTTTAAGAGGCACTTACACATACGTCATTTAGCAACCCTTGAAGGAAGCTGGAGGTTAACCCAAAGTGGTAAATCTAGGCCCAGGCTAGTTTGGGAGCTGGACCCTGGCACTGAGATGGAAGTCCTCATCTCCTACTGCCACCTCTCAGAGGTGCCTTAAAACCCTACTCCTCGCTTCTAAGGGAAATGCCCACAGACTGGAAGGAGTGGGGATGGTGGCCATGGTGCACAGCAATGAAGAAGAGCTCCAGCTCTGGGATCTAATATCCCAGCTCTGTTCCTCACTAGTTTTGTAACCCTGGACAAGTGACTGAGTCAGAGCCTCAGTTTTCTCATCTGTAAAAGAAGAATACTGTAGTGGGCATCCATTGTTTTTTCCCGCATAATACCCAGTCCCTCTTCTGCTCTGCTGACAGCACCCAGGTTTTGCTTTCTTCCTCCCCAGTTGTCAGAAATATGAGGGGGTGGTGCACGTTACTCAAGCTAGGCCATCACATGCTCTCTGGAAATGAATCTGCAATGGGGTGACCCAAAGATCGAATCCTGCTGGAGTTCATTCATCTAGGAGAAGCCCTGGCAAAATGATACTGGCTCCTGCTCCCTCTACCTGGGAGCTTCTCTGGTACCTGGACTTTTGTGACTAGTTCTGCTTCTCCTTCCATTCTGTGAGCTCCCCACCACCACCCTGGCCCCCTTTACATCCCTTTAATAAATTCCACCTTTAAGCTTATTTGTGCTGATCAGCTTTTATTGCTTGCAACAACAAGAAAAAACAAAAATACCCTAATTGATCCAAACACCTACCTTGCCCTGTTGTAAAGGATTAAATACTATGCAGTTTGTAAGCACCTAGCCCAGTCCTGGTAGCAGAGCAAGCAATCAGTAAGTGGTGGTAATTGGCTAGAAGTTAACACTTGGGGTGCAGGCACAGGGAGGGGGAGGGGAGACTGTTATTAGTTTGGGTTCCACCAAGAGAAACTTTCTCCCAAGAGACATCAGAAGGACAACAGAAGGGAGGAACGTCCAGGCTATGGTACGCTCATTTCTTCAAAATGTCTTTATTGAAACAGAATGATAGAGCAAGAAAGAATGAGGTCTGGGAGGATGTCTTGGTCACAGGATGGAGCCCAGACCCAGTGGTTACAGTGTGGAGCTTTCTCCCTGTCCCCTGACTCTTGCTGAGGAAGTGAACACAAAGCAGCAGGGAGGAGATGGGGTGGGTGGGGACAGCCCTCTGAGTTCTCCTAGATGACTGGCATGGGGTGCCTCTGAGCCTTCTCAGCCCAGCTTCCTCTCTGTCCTCCTGATCTCCCTGCCAGGGCCTTATGTCACCTTTCTGTGTTGGCCAGCCTCCTGCCAGGGTGCTCAGAGATGACTCAGAGGGCAGGGTTGGGGGTGGCAAGCAGTGGGACATGGTCACAGCGGTTAGGGGGTGGCTGCCGCAGCAAGGAAGGCCGGCGGCACAGCTCCCCATCCCGGAGCATCTCGGGCAGGAGCTTGCGCTTGGTCTCTGGCAGGAGCATGATGCTGAGGATGCAGAGAAGGGCGCAGGCTGCAAGCACCACATGCTGCAGAAAGGCTCCGTGGCCCATGTGGAGGCGCTGGGCTGGGCCACTCAGGCCCCCAAGCGCCCCTAGTGCCATGATCAAGCCCAGGCCACGGCCCCTGGGAGAGACGGAGGAGGCACTTAGCCTGTAGCTGTGGGCCTTGCCCCACCTTTCTCCAGCAGCCTTCCCCTCCTCCATTCTGTCCTTAGCGGGAGGCCTAGGGACCTGGCCCTGCCCCTGGTAGCACCTTGCTCTCACCGGACAGTGGTAGGGATGACTTCAGCAGCAAGGAGGGTGCTGAGGATGCCAGCAACTTGGGAGGAGAAGAGGCCAAGGACAGAGAAGGTGGTGATGGCAGCCTCGTTCAGATCTGGAGGGCCGAAAGGAACAGGGTGAAAGGAGCTGAGGAGATCATGCCAGGCCTAATCCCCACTCTGCTACTGTGGCTCTTGCTGGGTGGACTCTGGGCATTCGCTCATTGTCTAGGTGAACAGACAGGGTTGTATGGCCAGGTGGAGGATTATGGAAGATCTGGGTGGGGTCTGGGTCTTGTCTTGGGAGGCCTGTGCCAGAGAGAGGCCTGTCTGAGGCTGCCCTGCTGAGGTCCTTTTGCTGAGTCTTCCCCCCAACCCCCGTGAGGAAAGGCGGATGCTCACAATCCCACAGGCCCAGCAGGACCAAGGATGCAATGCCAGTGAGGGTCATCGAGAGAAGCAGGATGCCCCGACGGCCAAATCGGTCCACGGTGACCCCCAGGAAGACACAGGCCAGGGCTGCTGTGCCGCTGGCCAGCAGGGAGCACAGGTAGAAGTCTGATGGGCTCCCTCCTCCTCCCACAGGCTGGTAGCAGTGGCGGATGGCATGGGCAATGAAACTGTGAGAAGGGATGGGGAAGCAAAGAGCAGTGTCTGAACCCCCACCCAGCCTTCCGTAACCCTGGTAGCCTCTGCAGGGGTCCTCTGGCCTTCCCCACCCATCTAGCCCCCATCCCAGCCACTGGCCTTGCCCTCAGCTCAGACACCCAGGCTTACTTGGTGAAGCCCAGGATAAGCAGATTTTTCCAGATGTTGCGGTAGTGGAGAAGGGAAAAGAAGGAAAAGGAGGATGTTACAGGCAGAGGGCAGGTGTTCTCCAGGTCTTAGAGAGAGAGAGAAAAGCTGTATGTTAGAAGAAACAGCTAGGAACCCAGGATCCTCCCACATGGGTGGTGGGGGCCCTGGGAGAAGGTGGCACAGCCACAATCATGCAGGGGGTACTGTCATGAGTGTACATGAGGGGTTGCCCCCAGGGAACCCTGCCTTTTACCCTGCAGGGCTTCCTGGGCCTCCTCCCCTAGCATCTGCCCATGGGGCCGGTTCCGCTCAGCCAGGATCCTCAACACAGATTGGGCTTCCTCGATCTGCCGCTTCACTATCAGCCACCGTGCAGACTCCAGAAACAGACCAGGCCAGCTAGGGGCGAATGGTGGGGGATGCACTATCAGGGGGTGCTCTTCTGACCCAGGGATGGGGGTGGGGGGCAGCTGGAGAACAGGAGGGGTCTCTGGGCCAGAGCTAGGCTGACGTAGAGAAGGGAATGGCCAGACAGCAGGTGGAGGGCAATACTGACCCATAAAACAGGAAGAGGATGCAGGGAGCGGTGATCATTCGCTGCAGAAATCGCCAGTCCTTGGAGACAAGGGCCAGGCCCAGGAACAGGAAGTGTCCTCCCACCCCCACCAATTCCCCTGCCAGGGCCACTCGAAGCCTCTGGATTGGGTCGCACAGCTCCAGGCCTGGAGATAAGTAGGGATAGAGGGAGGAGAGGCCACGAAGGAAGGAGGTGTGAGAGGGAAGAGGAGGGAGGGGAGGACAGAGAGCGAGGTCAGACCCTGAGCAGAGGCTGCAGCCATCACCTCTCACAGACCCAACCTCTGGGTGGCAAGGAGCTGAGAGGTTGTTCAGTTGTCTCTCCCCTACTGTGCAAACCTAGGAGCCCTCTAGGGCCCAGGTCCCTGGGATTGTTCAGCGAGCTTACAGGCCTTTTTACATCTAACCTCGTATTTGACCTTCATAGCAACCCTTGGCATAATTAGGTGATTTGTCCAAGGTCACACAGCTCATTGGGATTTCATTTTTTAAATATGGTACTATTCCCATTCAGTAGTAGGCCAGGGCATGGGCAGCCTTAAAGATCTATCGGGGGAGACTGGTATGGAGAGAAGCAGGGCCCCAGGATCCTTCAAAGGCTTAGCCAGAAAGACAGCTGAGATTCTGGTCTGCTGAAATGTGGGGCTAAAAAGAAGGGACTGAGGGGACCCTAGGGGACAGTGGGGATGGCCTGGGGATGCAGACAGGCAGGCTTGAGACTCAAGGGAAGGATCTCTGGGAGTGAGCCACTCACGCATCAGGTAGACACCAAGGTCAACACCAGCAAGCAGAAAGCCCAGGAGGAATCGGAGGGCCATGACGCCTGTGGAGGAGCCCGCAGCAGCTCCTCCTACTCCACAGGGGCCCACCAGCCCCAAGGTCAGCAGCACGATCCCACGACGTCCAAACCTGGAAAGAAGGAAGGGCTTGTGGGTGAGGAGTTGCTAGGTGGGGCTCAGACCCCTCCTCAAAACTGGAGGTAGAAGAATGAGGTTCTGGGAGCAAGAGTGGGACTGAGGCTAGAGAAGACAAGAAGGGTTGGGGATCATGGATAAGTGGATATCTGGCCACTGGTTACTGGGGTGTGGCTATTGTTCTATGGGGGTGAAACCATTGACTCTTAGGGATGAGGCTATTGGTCAGAGATAAGCACATTTATTCATAGAAGTGAGACCACCCATTAGAGGGGATGGAATATTGCTTAGGGAACTTGGGACCATTCATCCTTGGGGATAGAGATATTGGTTAGTGGGGATGGAGCTTTTCTTCCTCAGACTGGTCAGAGAAGATGGGGTCTTTGATACATGGGTTTGGAGCTATTGATCTGTGGAGTTGAGGCCATTGTTCATTTTTGCATGGGGATAGTATTCATCAGTGAAGATGGAGTTAGTGTTCTTAGGGGACTGAGTCTTTAATTTTGAGGTTGAGACTATTAGTCTATGAGGACAGGGCATGGGTCTATTGATGGATAAGAATGATCAGTGGGGATAGGGCCACTGGTCAGGACATAGAGTCACTGATTCATGGGAATAGGGCTATTGATCAGTGGCGGTGGGACTATTAATCTTCAGAGATTGGACAATTGATCTTTGGGGATTGAGCCATTGATTCATAGGGTAGGGCTATTAGTCCATTTGGATGGGGCTATTGATCAGTGGGGATGAATCTATTAATCCCCATGAGAATAGGGTCACAAACCAGGGGAGATAAAAGTATTGGTCAGTGATGACAGTCACTGACTATTAGTCAGGGAGGACAAGGCTACTGATCCTTGGGAGCTGGGCTATTAGTCTTTTGGGATAAAACCATGATCTATAGGAATGAAGATTGGGGTCACTGGTCAGTGGGAAAGGGACACTGATCTACGTAAGTGAGGCTACCAATTCAGTGGAATGGGGCAGTTTTTCTACAGGGATGGGCTTACTGGTTACTGAGGCTAGGGCTATGGCTTTTAAGAGATCAATTACAGATCTTTGGGAATGAGGCCGTTGTTCAATAGAGCTGAGATTATTGGTCCATATAGATGGGCTATTACTATTTGGTGGTAAGGCCATTGTTCCATAGGAATGAGGATATCGGTCTGTGAAGATGAGTTCACTGATATATGGAGATGGTCTAATGACCTGTGGGTTTGGGATCGTTTGCCCATAGGGGTGTCTGACTATTGAGCAGCGAGGATGAGGGTACTGATTTTAGAGAATTGTGCTATTGAATGTTGGGTTGCCTTTGATTGATGGGAGTAGAACTATTAATCCATTGAATGGGACTATAGATCAGTGAAGGAGCCCTGGTGGCACAATGGTTAAGCGCTTTGCTGCTAACCAAAAGATCAGTGGTTTGAACCCACCAGAGACTCTGCAGGAGAAAAGACTTTGTGATCTGGTCCTGTAAAAATTACAGTCTAGGTAACCCTGCATGGCAGTTCTAGTCTTACAGGGTCGCTATGAGTCAGAATCAACTCAATGGCACACAACAACAACAACACAGATCAGTGGGGATGAGTCTAATAATCTGTGGGGATGGTCAGTGGAGATGGAGCAAGTGGTCATTGGCAATGGGGTCAAGAATCAAAGGAGACAGGATTTTTTATCCATGGGAAGAGCTATTGGTTGGTGGGGATGATGTTGATCTTTGGAGATGAGGCCACTGGTTCAATGGGAATGGGATTTTTGGTCTGAAAGGATCTGAAAGCACTGAGGATCTATGAGGATGGGGCTATTAATCTATGGGGGTGCTATTGGTGTCATTGATCCACAGGGGCTGGGCTATTGACCCATGAGGGTGGAGTCATTTTTTGGCAGGTGTAGGACCATGGGTTATTGGGGATGAGGCTATTGTTCTCTGGAGAAAGGGCTACTGATTCATGGAGGTGGGCCATTGATCAGAGCCATTTGTAGAGTGGAACCATCGGTCAGTGGGAATGAGGTTATTAATATTCAGGAATGAATATATTGTTCTTTAGGAATGACCCTATAGGACAGAGTAGAACTGCCTCAAAGGGTTTCCAAGGAGCGGCTGGTGGATTTGAATTGCTGACCTCTTGGTTAGCAGCCATGGGGCTTAACCACTATGCCACCAGGGCTCCATTAATATTTAGGAATGGATATATTGCTCTTTAGGAATGAGGCCATTGGGATGAAGCTGAAAGTCCATGTGGATGGGGCTATTAATCAGTTGGGAAGGGTCTATTAATAAATGCAGATAGTTAGGGAGGTGGCTACTGGAGCTAGGGACGGGGGAGACAGGATTTTTGATCTCTGAAAAGAGTGGTTTTTGGTTAGGGGGGAATTGGGCTATTGATCTTTGGAGATGAGGCCACTGATCCATAGGTTATAGGGCTACTGATCAGTGGGAATGGGGGCTAATAATCCACACGATAGGGTCATTTCCTTGTGCAGATGAGGTATGGAAGGAGTATTTCTTTATGGGAAATGAAGTTGAGATGGGGTGGGATTGCATGTCATCGAACAGAAGTCCAGAGTTGACTGCAGAGTCCAGAGAATCTTCATAGACCTCTTGAGAATGGCAGCTACCTGTGCTAGCCTCCCTGGCATCCCCATCTCTCTGCCTGCCCCGCCCCCAGGCAGCCCTCACCTGTCTGCGGGGTAGCCCAGGAACAGGTAGCCGGCGGCAAAACCCAAGATGAAGAGGATCTGCTCCAGGATCACCTGCCAGCCCAGGTCACACACCAGATCCCACTGGGGATGTGAGAGGGATGGAGCTGGTGTGAGGCCCCGCCCCCACCGCCCTCAAACCGCCCCCAGACCCGCGGCCACCTGCAGTCCGCTGGGCGCCTCACCTGGCCGATGGCGTTGGTGGTGAGCACCGGCAAGCTGTTATAGTCCCAGTCCTTAAGGCAATGGTTGAAGTCCGGTGGGGCGAAACCGCTGCACGAGGGATCCGTACTGGTGGCGACGCGGCTGGCGGCGCTGGCTGCTAGGGCTGCGCTGGCGACGCTGACGCCGCTGGCGTTGGCGGGCTGCTCCCAGCCGGAGGCGTTGTGGGGGAAGGCCCCGTAGTGGCAATGCAGTGGGGGTGCCAGCGTGAAGATAGGGTCCGAGGCCATGCCCAGGGCCACGAAGAGCACGGGCAGGCAGCAGAGGCCGAGCTGCAGCTGCTGGCCGCCGCCCAGCGCCCCAACCTGGGCAAGCAGCGCCTCAAAGCTGAGGGGGCCGGGGGGCACGGCCAGCGACAGGCTGCTGCCCATGCCGTCGCCGTCCGCGTCGCCCTCCCCCTCCCGCTCGCGTTCGCGCTCCCGCTCACCCTGCAGCTGCTCCGTGGGCACCGCATCTCCGAGAGTCCCGACCTGCTGCTGCGGGGCGGGGGCAAGGGCAGGGTGAAGCGAGACACCGCAGCGCTAGGGGAGTGGACATCGGGGGCGAGGGCGAGGGCAAGGACCGCGGGCGGGGGGCGGTGCGCGGGAGGAAAAGGCTTAGCGCTTGCGGGGGCCGAGGTACCGATGGCGGAGCCCCGCGGGGCACGGGCACTTACTCCGTTGGGGCTGGGGGTGATCTCTACTGTGCTGTCAGTGTTGCTGCCGCCCCCGCCATTGGGCTCGGGCGTTCCAGTGGCCACCCGGGGAGCCAGCTTGCCGACAGCGGGGGCCCTGTTGGCCCTCCCCAGAAGGATGCGCTGTCCTCTGGCCCAGTTGCGCACCCGATGCCCGAACACTGAGAGTCGGGAAAGACCCCTCTTTGCAGCTCTGCAGCGGTGCAGGGGTGGGCGCCTCCTTCGTCTCTGAGAATTGTGCGCAGCTGTCCCCTCCCCTTCCTCCAGACTCTCCTCCCCTTCTCACGTCAGCATAACCTTCGGTCCAGACTCCGTCAGAGAGAGGAAGCGGGGCCAGGGCCTATGGGAGGGAGGGGATGGGGCTCTGTCTTCTGTTCCGGGTCTGCGGGCCTTTGCGGTAAAAAGGAAAAAAAAGCTGGAAGGATAGGAGCTAGCCCAAGGAGATGCCACCTTTGATTCCCCCTCTTCCCAGTCATTCATCCATCCATACATCAACCTACTCATTCCTCAGTAAAATTTATTAAGCGTCTTCTATGTGCCAGGCCCTGCGCTAGGCTTTGGGGATAAGAGAGTGGAAAGACCCACTTTGGAGAAACTTACTGGGGGAGATAGACAAGTAACCAGCAATTATAGTACAGCAAATGCATATGGAGGACTGGCGGGGCACTGTATTCAGCTCTGGCTTCAGTCCTCTACAAGGAGACCATTTCTTTGTGGCCACCACTCCCACCCTGGTTGAGTCTCAGTCATTTTTCAACAACATTTGACCCTGTCGACCACCCCTTCCTCCAAATACTTTCTCCCAAGGCTGCTAATTCCCACACTCACGTGGTTTTCTCTCTCATTCCTCTTTTCTCCACTGCAGGTTCATCCTCTTCTTCCTCACCATCATTCAGTATCTGCACACCTCAGAGGCTTGATCCTAGGCCCTCCTCTCATCTCACACTATTCTCTCTGCCTTAGGATCTCACCCATGCCCATGGCACCAATACAAACATGATTCCCAGATTTACGTCTCCTGCTCCCACCTCTCTTCTCAGTACCAGACCCATGAAGCCACCTCTTATTCGACTTCTCACCCCTTGGGTGACTCACAGGAACCTCTAACTCAGTATGTCCAAGACCAAGCTCATGTTCTTCCCTCTGTAATCTGGTTGTCTTCTAGTGCTTTCCTCAGTGAATGCGACCCTCATCATTCAGTTGTGGAAAGATGATTAGGTGACAGCCCTTGGAGCTTCTAATCCTTACAAAAATCCTATACATTTTACCTCCTAGATGTTGTTGTTAGGTGCCATCAAGTTGGTTCCCACTCATAGTGACCCAGTGTACAACGGGATGAAACACTGCCTGGTCCTGCGCCATCCTCACAATTGTTGCTATGCTTGAGCCCATCATTGCAGCCACTGTGTCAGTCCATCTAGTTGAGGGTCTTCCTCTTTTTCGATGACCCTCTACTCTACCAAGTATGATGTCCTCCAGGGACTGGTCCCTCCTGATAACATGTCCAAAGTACACGAGACAAAGTCTCACTATCCTTGCTTGTAAGGAGCATTCTGGCTGTACTTCTTCCAAGACAGATTTGTTCATTCTTCTGGCAATCCATGGTATATTCAATATTCTTTGCCAACACTGTAATTCAAAGGCATCAATTCTCCTCTAGTTTTCTTTATTCCTTATAGTTCTTGGATATTCCTCTTCTCTCCATCTCTACCACTATTAGTCAAGCTACCTGTTGCATGGATTTCTTTATCACCCAAATTCCTAACTGGTGTTCTGCATCTGCTTTGTTTCCACCCCTCCCCATCTGTTATTTCCAGCGTAGACGGAACGATCTTCTCAAAATGTAGATCTGATCAGTCCCTTTCTTGCTTAATGGCCTTCAAGGGCGTCTTCTCATCATCAAGGTAACTATCAATATTCTAGACACTTCATACATGGTCCTGCGTGCCTGGTCCTGTGCTCCCTGGGGCTTCATCTCTCACTTCTCTTCCCCAACTCTCTGCACTCTAGCCACATTGGCCTTCTCTCTGTTCTTCCAATGCCACAGGACTCTTGCACAAATTGTTCCCTGTACCTAGAAGGCTTCCTCTCCCCCAGTCAAGTTCTCCTCATCCTTCAGCTGTCAGCTCAAGCATCTTTGTTTTAGAGAAGTCTTCCCTAACCCATAGAATTGCTACTCAAATTTTAGTTCATAGACCAAGAGTATCTGTATTACCTAGAAGCTTGTAAGAAATTTAGAATCTTACGCCTCACCCAGACCCACTGAATGAGAATCTGCATTTTAACAAGATCCCCAGGTGTATATATGTGGAAGTTGGAGACACGTTTCTCTAAGGGGCTTGATGCCAGATAGACACTTTATTCTCTAATTCCAGGTAAGTGCTGGAAAGAAGTGCTCTGTTAGTTGCCTGGAATTCCATTCCCTCCTCTCTCCACCAAACCATGTATTTAACGTCTCAGAATTTTCCAAATTTGGGGAAACTTTTTCTTTCTAATGTAGCAAGCACCCTTTCCCCCACTTCTGTTCCCCCAGCTCATTTTGGCATCTCTTCAGAATTTACTACCATGCAACGTTCCTTGGGGATTAATTTGCCTGTGTCCTTGTGTCTTTGTCCTGGAAGAATAATCCCTTAACTTTTTGTAGTGCTAGGCTTTTCACATATATTATCTTGTTAGGTTCTCACAACCCTGTGAAACATTTGTGATCATCCTCACCTTAAAGATGAAACTGGGACTCAGAGGGACTGACATGATTACCACAGACACATAGGTACATGGCAGATTAGAGACCCAGACTCTATATAAATTTAGACTTAATCTCTTTAGATTCTTTCTGGAAGATGACAGGGTATGGCCCCTGTTATAAGTCTTCAACTCATAGGAGTGAATTTTGGGGGCCCAAGAATCTGGAAATGAGTTTCCCTTTGAGAGTGAAATGAGAAAGAAGGAACCAACAATGGACAAGGCAAATGTGTAGGTGTCTCAAGAGACTAAGATTGTGATTGAAATTCAGAATGCCTCCAATATAATCATTGTGCCAGGATATCATCTTGGGAAAGTAGAACTGAAGCCAATAGATCTGTGGCTCGGACTTCTTCCTCCTTGGTAATATGACTGGAGTGATCCCCCTCCCCCTCCACTCATTTCACCAAAGTGACTAGGTGACAAAGTGGACTATAGACTTCCAACATACTGGATTCGCCTGCCACCTCAGCAACTCTAAAAGATGGTTTGTCTAAAAGCATGGTCACAGGAAACCTGGGGAGCTCAGGGGCTAGACTATCTTGGGGCTACCTAAGGGAGAGGGTACCCAGGCTGGCCAGTAGCACTTTGTTGGTGCAAAGCTGCAGACAGGCCTTTAATTGGGGTGACCACTCCAAGATGGCACCTTTTGAGGCTATGCTGTGGCCAACCTTTCTTGTCTGCACCTCTCTAATGATGTGGTTTAGGTCTTAGAGGAAGGCCCCTAAGTCAGTGTCTGCCTTCCTGGAATGCTAGTCATCAGGTTCTTCTTGGTTCGCTCACCCTCCAGGTCTCAGCTCAGATATTACCTCCCAGCCATCCTATCTAAAGTCTCCTTCACTGTCCTCTCCTCCCCAATCTAGTCTCTTCACATCACCCTATTTATGTCCATCACCAGCAATTGTCAAATCTGTGGTAGGTTCATTTTTTTATTTACTTATTTTAGTTGATTCATTCATGTTTGTCTCACTCCTACTAGAATGGTACACTCACAATGTACCTTCAGAATTGTGCCTGGCACATCATCGGAGCCAAGTATTTGTTGAATGAATAGTTGAAGAAACAAGCAAAAATTTTCCCCAAACCCTAAAGGCACCCTGCTCATACTGTGTACCTCACAGGTATGGCCAAGGGGTGCCCCCAGGCTCCCAAAAAGCAGAGCCAGTGAATCAGACAGCAGGGTTTATTGAGGTGCACACCCAATTCCTGAGGCCCAGCCTTCTCTGGCCTTCTGAGGGAGGAGGCCTCTTCCAGACAGTCACATTCCAGGTCAATGTCCTGCATCCTCACTCTCAGCAGAGTGAGGCGCTGATGGTCTGGGGCCAAGAAATATAAGCAAGAGAGGGGGGTCTGTGTGATCCTGGGTTTTTGCCACCTGATTCTCTGTGGGGCTAAACTTCTGGAGGTGGGTGGCAGTGCAGTGGCCAGGAAACATCCGCCCCAGGCTGAGGAGAGGAGGAGCGTCTGGTTCCTCCCTGCCCCCTGAGGGCCTGGTGCCTGCCCCTGACAAAGCAGGAAGAATATTAAATATAAATAATTTATACAAAATGGCTTGTACAAAAAGCTGTGGGTTGGGAGACGAGATGCCTGAGAGGCAGAGATGATTGGAAGAGGCAATAAGAGGAAAAAGATACCTACATCCCTTCTAGTCCTTGAAACAGAGCCCTCCAGCCACCAGGGTCTGGTGGGTGACTACGGCAGGCAGAGGAGAGGCAGAGATACGCCCAGGGACCTTCAGGGGGCCAGGCTGGTAAGCAGGGTGGAGAATTGCAGGGCCCGCCCCACCAGCTCTGCCACACACTGTGCCATCTCTTGGGCGGCAGGGCCAGATGGGTAGCCCAGTGCTGCCCCTTTGACAGCCAGCACGGTGGCCCGCAACGCCTGGGCCAGTGCTGTGCCTGCAGCCCCGACCTGTGCTCGCAGAGGGGCTGAGGCTGCCAGCCGATCTAGAGCATCTCTGACAAACACCAGGCGGTGAGCTGCCACCACCACCTGCTTGCCGTGGGGCACGAAGAGGTTTGGGGGCTGATTGGCCCGGGTGCTGGCCATCAGGGCTGCCACGGCCGCCTGCAGCGCTGAGTAGTGGCTCTGGCACTGCCCTGCGTAGAAATGCAGGAGCTGTAGGTCTCTGGCAGGCAGAACCAGCGGCTCTCCTGGGGACTGTGCATCCTGAGGGGTGAGAGGGGTGGTCAGTGGGAAGGCTCCCATTAGCACCACTTGGTGGGTTGCTCGCTTTCCTGCCTTTCTTCTTCCCTCCCTTTATTCTTCATTCCTTCTTTTCTTCCCGCATGCAATCCCTTTAGCTCTTACCTCTGCCCATCAGAAAATTTAGATTCTCATAGAGAGGACAGTGAAAAACTCAGACTTGATGTCAGATAGATCTGAATTCAAACAACCTCAGACTTGACTTCAGATGAGTCTCTGACCTTTTCTGTTTCCTTATCTCTAGAATGGGGATTCTAGCACTGCACTGTCCAATATAAATAAAATGAGAGCCACACATGTAATTTTAAATTTTCTAGTAGTCACATTAAGTAAAAAGAAACTGGTGACATAAATTTTAATAATATATGTTATCTAACCAAAAATATTAAAAAAGTTATCATTTCAATATTTGATCAATAGAAAAATTATTAATGATATGTTTTATTTTTTATACTAAGTCTTCAAAAGTCTGGTGTGTATTTTATATTAACAGCACATTTCAATTCAAACTGAGTGTCCAATAGCCACATGTGGCTAGTGGCTACTGGACTGAATAGTGCAGTGGTACCCACCTCATAAGGCTGCAGTGAATATTACTTGGGGTAATATATAGAAAGAGCTTAGAACAGTGCCTTGAATACTGTAAGCACCATATGAATATTAACTATGACTTTTTTGGGGGGGGCTATAAAGAACAGGAATTAATTTTTTCACAGTTCAGGAAGCTAGAAGTCTGAATTCAGGGCATTGGCTCTAGGGGTTGGTCCTTTTCTTTTTTAAATATTGTAGTAAATATGTATATAATAGAGCCCAGGTGGTGTAGTGGTTAAGAGCATGGCTACTAACCAGAAGGTTGGCAGTTCGAATCTATCAGCTGCTCCTTGGAAACTTGATGGGGCAGTTCTACTCTGCCCTATAGGGTCGCTATGAGTCAGAATTGACTTGACAGCAACGAGTATGTATATAACAAAACATTTGCCATTTTAACATTGTTTTACATGTACAATTTACTGACATTACTTAGGTTCATCGTGTTGTGCAACCATTACCACTATCTGTTTCCAAATTTTTCAGTCACACGTAACGGAAGAAACTCAGTGCCCCTTAAGGAATGATGCCCCTCCCCCTCCTTCCAGGCCTTGGTAACCACTAACAAACTAACTATGATTAGTATTAATGTTGATGCATGTAATATGCCTAGCACAGGGTCTAGCACTTGATAAATGCCTGATATATGGTAGCTATTATAATTGACAATTTTAGACAGGGTCCAGGAAACCACCTCACTTTCCAGAGAGATTAAGTGACAGCTTCAGAGCCCTGGTTTCTTAGTGGTGCAGCTGGGATTAGGACCCAGGTCTCTTAGGAACCCAGGAATTCACAGTTGGAAGGAGCCTTAGAAGTCGCTCAGCCCAGCTCTGACCCATACTCTTTCTGCTCCCCTGGCTGCCTGGCTTTCTGACTCCTCTCCAGCAAATTCTTTCCCAGCTTTCTGAATTCCTGACATCCTCTTCCAAGTTCCAGCTCCTTCCTACTGAATTCTAACTCCTCTCTGTCTGTCCCCTCTCATCCCCATCCTAATCCATTTCCATTCATGGTTTAGTTAAGAATTCTCCTTCTCCCAAATTCCTGTTCCCCCTTCCCTAGACCTCCTTCTCTCAAACCACCCCCACCAAGGTTACCTGCTGCTCTGGCAGCTCCCTCTCCAGCAGTTCAGGATCCCCTGGGAAATCCAGGGGCCTAGATCCCTGAGCTTTATCCATGCCCTGCAGGAGGGGATCCAGGTCTCAGCACAGGGGTCATGGCCTCAGTGGCCTTTTTGCCCCTCCCTGAGTCCCGTTCCTTCTGGGGACTCCTGTGTCAGAGGGCTGAGGGGCAGGAGGGTGACACTGGTACAAGTGGTGTGGCCAAGTACTGGGGTCCCAGGCCCCAGGGTGGAGGGCTAGGGCAGGGAGGAAAGAAGGAAGAGGAGGGCTTGGGGTCTGTGCCCCAGGCCTCTTTCCTCCTCTTCCTGGTTGTCCTGGGGTGTTCCAGGTGGGGCTGGCCCAGAGGTGCTCACCTTCAGGTGGACGTAGTCATATTCCTCTGCCATTGGGATGCCTTCATACTCATTGTGGTGGCCCTCTGGATCATCCTCCACATGTCCGCCCTCTGGATCCCCTTCAGCCTTGGGGGCCCCACAGCCAGGCAGGTGGGGCGGGGGTGGCGGGAGAGGCCGGTCCTGGATGCTGCCCTTTCGGTCTGGGGCAGGAGAGGGTCTGGGGGCCTCCAGGACAGGCAGGGCAGGCAGAGGGCGGCGGGACAGGCTCTCAGCTGAGGGCAGCCAGGGCCTGTGTAGGGGTAGGGGGCTCCTGGCCAAAACCAGGGGCACAGTGTCCAGGTCATTGGAGGCTGAGGCTCCTAGGGGCTCCGGGGAAGGGGGTTCCTCTGGCCCCAGCATGGGCACATCATAGACACCCTCATCAGGGCCCCCACCCTCCCCCTCTGCCACCAGTTCCTCGGGGGCTTCATACAGATTGAGCAGGGCTGATGCTCGTTTCAGGTTGGAGGGGGCAGCATAGAGGGGGGGCCCTGGTTCCCGGCCTCCCTCCCACTCCAGATCTGCCTCCAGCTCTGTCGGTGGCTTCGGGGTCAGAGGCACATCATAGGGAGCTTCATCTTCTCCAGGATGCTGTGGGGCCACCTGGGCCAGAGGGCGGGAAAAGGAGGCAGGGGAGTCATAGGGGCCAGTGGAGGGAGCCCGGAGGGTAGCTGGGGGCACGTCATAGACCTGGAGAGGGAAGAGTTGTTATCCTTCAGGCTCACTGATGGACCCTCCCCGGGGGCCCCCACTTGCTCCCCATCCACATACACACGGGTCTCCAGGCCCAGGTGGCCCCTGCTCTCACCTCTAAAGTGTTTCCAGGGGCAGCCAGCTGGATCCCACTGCCCCTGGGGATCTTGTAGATGGGGTCAGGGGAAGGCAGGCAGGGTCCAGCTAGAGGTCTGGAGGTGGGACAGGGCCGAGCTGGGGGTGGCACCACATACACCTGGGGATCAAGATAGGTGGGTGGGTCGGGAGGAGGGGGCCAGGGAACCAGATAATGTCTGGCTTGAAGGAGCTTAGAGGCCTTCCAACCCCCTCCCTGTATTGATGGGGAAGCAGGGCTCAGGAAGGACTAGTCTAAGGCTCCACACAGCACAGTCAGTGAAGAGCTAAGGCAACCTGCCCCACCTCACTGTAGGCCCCAGAGCAAGGGCACAGGGCTGAGTCTGGGCTCTCCAGCTCTCACCTCCTGGTCCTTATTGCCATGTTCTGGGGCTGGATATGGTGAGCCAGGCAGAGACAGGGGCACCTGGGAGATGCTGGGCTTGGGTGCTGGGCCAGTGGGAAGGAGCTTTACTCTGTTGGCAGGCACGATGCCCTGCTGGCCATGCAGGGAGCAGAGGCACCAGCCATCCAGCCCGCCTGCACCCTCTTGCTGCAGGACCCGTAGAACGTCCCCTCGGCGGAAGGACAGCTCCTGGGGGGACTCAGCGGTGTTGTCGTAGAGTGCCCGGGCCAGCTGGGCCTGGTGGGTGAGGTGGGAGTGAGGAAGGGTCTTCACACAGGTACCAGGTCATGTCACTTCCTACTCAGAACCCTTCAGAGCTTCCTGTTTCCCTTAGGCTAAAAATCTGAACTCCTGGTTCATTTCTTCCTCATTGGGCCTGCCTCGTCTCTAGCTTCACCTCCTACAGTCTCCCTCTTCCTTTCTCTTCATTAAACTAGACAAACTTCTGCCTCAGGGCCTTTGTACTTGCTGTTCCCTCTACCCCAGATGCTCTTCCCCTGACTTCTTATCTTACTGGCCCTTTTTTTATCCTTCAGTTTGGCTTAAATGTCTCCTTCTCAAAGAGGCGTTTTCTTCATCCCCTCCTCCAGCCCCCAATGTGTGTCTATCTCCACACATTGTTTCCATAATAATTCTGTATACTGTTTGTCTATTTATTTTATTATCAATTTCTTCCTTATACTGTAAGCCCTGTGAGAACAGGAGCTGCTATATTCCTAGCACCTGCAGTAGGGCCTGGCTCACAATCGGTCCTCAATAAACATGCTTTGAACGAATTTCCTCCAAAGCCTTGTGTGTGTGCTAGGAAGTCCCGCTAAGGTTTTTCATAGAATCTCATTTTACCTTCCCTCGGCTGGTGCCTCCCCACAAGCAAAAGGTTAGATGGAACAGTTGAAGAGATTCCCCCACCCTAAGCAAATGGGAGAAGCCCAGGCTAGACAGGGTGCCTAAGCATAATAATGAAGAAAACAGAAAACAAAGCAATTGTTTTGTTTTCAGTCTGAGCAAACCTCAGAAGAGGCTGAGGTTACCGTGGAGAAAAGTGTGTACACTCCAGTGTGTGTGTGTAGACGCCGGCTGGCAGACCAAGACAAACATTTATTAGCCTGTGTCTTGTCTATCGGGTGGGTCCATCAGGGGCCATATGCTCAAGTAATAAGACACAGATGTTTCTGTCGTTGTTTTTAGTCGCTGTTCAGTCAATCTGACTCATAGCGACCCCATGTGTTATAAAGTACCATGTGTTATAACGTAGAACTGCTCCATAAGATTTCTTGGCTGTAATCGTAGCAGAAGCAGATCACCAGGCCTATGTTCTGTGGTACCACTGGCTGGGTTTGAACCACCAACCTTTATGTTAGCAGTCTAGCACAAATCATTTGCACCTAGGGACCTTTTAATAAGTCACAGATGTTGTGTGCTGTTGAGTAGATTCCGACTCATAGCGACCCTACGGGACAGAGAGAGAACTGCCCCATAGGGTTCCCTAGGCTATAGTCTTTACTGGAGCAGATTACCAGATCTTTTCTCCCACGGGGTGGCTAGTGGGTTTGAACTGCTGATCTTTCAGTTAGCAGCTGAGTGCTCTAAGCATTACACAACCAGGGCTCCTTAAGTCACAGATACTGAGTGCTAATTATGTGTCCAGACATTGTGTATGTCTTTACACTAATTATCTCATTTAATCCTCACAACAACCTTATGAGGGAGGGGCTGTCATTATTTCCACTCTGGAAAGGAAACTGGAACAGAGAGGTTGGTACGTTGCCCAGTGATGCACAGTTGGTGGAGCACGAGTTGAACCCCAGGCTGTTTGAGTCCAGAGCCTGCACTCTTAATCACTTGCTTTACTGCCTCTCCACAACCACAGATGTACAGAACCACTTTTTTTTTCTTTTTTAAATTAGTTAACAGCGGTTGAGTTGAGAGTCCATGACTCAAACATGAGTCAAGAGCATATGGAAGCTTCATTATGGCCAGTTTCCCTTTGCTAGTAACCCTTCAAAATGTTTGGTTCCAGGATATCCTTTGGTACAATCAAGCTTAAAACACTCAAAACGCCAAATTACCTGTGCCACTTAAGTTATGATTGTTAAGTGACCACATCTGCTGGCAGGGCCCCAGCCAGTGGTGGCTTATGCAGCAGTGGTGGAGAGCAGATAGTTCAACACTACCGACCAGGTAATCCATGTGTGCTGACCAAGTCATTAAAAAATCTCAAGCTCAAGACCTCAGGCAGGCTGCATTTGGCCATCAGGCCCTGGGGAGAAGGATGCCCTGTTCTTCCAGTATGAGGGCAAGTGCCTCTTGGCAGGTGTTTCCCTCTGTGGAGGGGTCGTCCAGCCCTTCATGGCTGGGTGATTATAACAACAAACTAACTCCTCCTCTTGCCTGATTCCAAACTCATCAAACCATTTTCTGATTATATTTTGGCTTCTAAAGGATATTGTCCCACAGAATGAAAACATGCAAACTAGATGACATAGATTTCTGGTTAGCTCAGCACGTTTCTTTCTAACCGTAAATTATAAACTGGTGTTTTAGATCTAGCCTGGGCAGGGGGTGGGGGGTGGGCATTAAGAGTATGCTTTCAGAGGCAGGCAGACCAGGATTTGAACCCTGGCTCTGTCCCTTTCTAGCTGGGTGAAAATTTGGGCAGGCTGTTTAGGCTTTCTGAGCCTCAGTTTCCTCCTTTGTAAAACTGGGATAATAATACTACTACCCCCACAGGGTTTGTTGTGAGGCTGTGGGTGAGATAATGCATCAAAAACCCACAAGAAAGCTTAGCATAGTGTCAGGTGTAGTAAATGCTCAATAAATATTAGCTGTTGTTAGGATTCTGAGAGTTTGATTAGCATAAGTCATCTCCCTGGGCCTCCTCACTTCTGAGTAAAAGAAAAAAAAACTACCTCCTAGGACTACAAAGCTGACCAGCTGGCTCCCAAGCCAGCATCTTTAAGTCAGAGTGCCCCCATTATTTTTAAGACCTCCGGCTCTGAGCTCAGGTCTTCTCACCATCACACAGATTGAGGAACTAAAAGGAGTTTGGTCTGAGAAGGAGCCAAACTCAAACTTAGCAGGCCCCCTCCAGGGATATGGGAAGATGGTGGATGGCTCTGTTTCTCTTCCCAGTTTCACAATCCTCCTTCCCAGAGTCCCCATGCAGAGGGGGCCAGAACACTGGTGGTAGCCTCACTTTGCTTGGATTCAGGCTACAGAGAGCACAGGACAGAAAGCAGAGGTGGGGCTGTGAGGCACTCCTCCTTGTTAGGTTGGAATTCCATCCAATGGGGTCAAACCGCCCAGGCTTGCAATTTCAGGAAATTTTGAATCCACCCAGCAGCTCCTCAGGAGAAAGACCTGGCCATCTGCTTCTGTAAAGATTACAGCCAAGAAAATCCTATGGGGCAGTTATACTCTGTCACATGGGGTCGCTATGAGTCAAAATTGACTCAATAGCACCTAACAACGATGACAACTATAACAATGGGCAGAGTTACCGATAGACTGATGATGGGTGTGGCCCACCTCTGCTCTACCCCCTTCTCAAGGGCCCAGCTGACTTGTGAGGGAATGGTTGGCTTAATGGGGGTGGCCATGGACCATGTGTTCTTTGGGAGGCCTCCTCCCACTGTCCCATCCTGCCAACTGTCTCCTCTCTTTGTCCCCAGTCCCCAGAAAACGGCCTGAGGCTGCCTGACATCACCTCCCCTCCTCCCTCTAGTTTCTCTTTCTTTTGCCAGATCTTCCTTCTTTGCTCCATTTCCTCCTTTTCCTCCATCCCTCCTCTAGAAATGGGCCTCTAAGAGTCCTTTGGCCTCTCACATTTTCCCTGCACTACCACTTCGTTTTAGCCCCCTCCCAACCTTTTACTAGCCTCCCAATCACAAGCCCCTACTGACCACAAGTGGCCATCTGTTCCCGCCCAGAAAAGAGCAGATAAGGCTCAGGCTATACTTGCCTCCTCCCCTCGCTCCAATAGCAGCCTTCAGAAAGAAGAAAGAGGAGAACCGGAGTGGGGGGACGGACAACCCTGAACCCGGAGGAGCGCAGGGGATGAGAAGTGAGAGGGAGAGGGAAACAAAAGTGAGAGGAGGGGACACAACCTCCTGGAGAAGGAAGGGACCAAGGAGAGAGACAAAGAGGGCAGAAATAAAAGTGACAGAAGTGCATGGCAGGTTGTGGAGGTCGCTGCCCGGCAGCCTCCTCCTACTGATGGACTCACCGACGTGGCTATGGCCATGGCCTCCGCCTCCGGCGTGGCCTGCTCCAGGTCAGGCTCGGTTTCGCCTACTTCAGCAGCGGTTGCCCGGCACCATGGTCTACTGCCTCCAGGAGAGGAGGCGGCCCCCGGCTGCGGCGCCTGAGTCGTGGCCTCCTCCGAAGTTGGAGGAGAAAGAAAACCCACAAAACTCCCCAAATGGGAGGCAGCCTGGCCGGCAGGAGGAGGAGCAGCGGGGCGGGCCGGGGCGTCGCTGCGGGACCTCATCCAAGGGCGCGCGCTTTGTACGGTCCCCGCGGCCTCCCGAGGGCCACCAGGCTGGCAAGGCCCCCGGGCCTGACTGCCCTAGGCCGCGGAGGCTCCCCTGGCCCGCATGGGCCTAAAGCTCCCTTCCAGGGCCCGGGCCGGCGAGGAGGCGGGAGCTGGGGCTGTGCTCGACGCCTCTCCAGGCCTCTCTGGGCGGCCCCGAGGGCTGGGAGAGGCCGCCGGGGCGATCGTGCTGGGCGAGTGAGTTTAGGGATCAACCCTCCCCACCCGGGAGCCGTGCAGAAGAGCGGGACTCCCAAGGCTGTGGTCCGGGCAGCGGGGGGCACTGCGGCGGGACCCGCTGGGAGAGCAGAAAAGAGAGCGAGAACTGAGACGTTTGTCCCTCTTGGAACTCGCCCAAGTTAGCGTAGGGAGGCCAGGCGGGCGCCAGAGGCCTCATAGAGCGTGGCCGTTGGACTGGGTTGCTAGAGTGGCTGCTTTCTGCCCAGACACTCGCACCACGGGCGGTGCGGGGGGCTCACGCTCACACGCTCGCTCTCAGCAAGCCCGGGAGCCTGAGGACGCCGCGACGGCCCCTCGTCCCCGGCTGTCGCCCTGCAGCAACCCACACGCAGACACAGCCCGAAGAGGCCGGGCAGCCTAAACAACTCGTGCTGGCGCCCAGGCAGAGAGGTGCCCGCCGCCCTTCTCCAACCCTTCGGCCTTCGCGAGCAGGGCCGTGCACGCCCGCTCCCACCCTCGACCCCCTGGGCACTCGGCGCGGGCCCCGCCGCCCACGCTCGCACGCACCCTATGCACGGGCCCTAGGCAGGGCCCCTCGGCAGCTCCCAGGTGTCTCTGAGTAAGAAGGGAAAGACCACAAAGCAAAAGAAGAAGCAAAGGGAAGGCGAAGGAGGAGTAGTGGCTAGGGTCCTGTGGACTCAGCTGGGGGAATGTTGGGGAGGCACCATTAGAGGGTCCCCCCCGAAGCAGGCGGGCTAGGAGGCTCCAGGGGTCGCGCGTGGCCCCCAGGCTCACCCGCCCCCCGACTCGCGACTACCCTCCCCTTCCTGGGATCCTGGCTCCCTCTCTGTGCAGTTTCTTCCTCCTCCCCTCGGGTGCTCTCCTCTCCGACGCGAGGCTCAATTCTTGGGATTAAGAAAAAGAGGGAGGGGAAAAGGAAGGCGAAGGGAGGGGGCGGAGGAGAAAGGCGGACAAACCCTCCAAAGGAGGGTGTTGAGTTTCAGCTCCGGACCCTCGGTCCAAACGGCACGCCCCCTCCTGGCCCCTCTGCTCCTTGCCTCCTTCTTCCCGACTTCTCCGCGGACCTCTGGGTGGTCTGGTCAGCTCCCTCCAGGGAGCTTTCCTTTCCCTGCCACGCCCCCGCCCTCCCCCGCCAGCCCCGCGCCTCTTTGCCTCGCTTTCATCAGCCCCACATCTGTCTTTTCCGTAGGAGGGAGCGTGCTCCTTCAGCCTTGCTGGGGTCCTCGGCCGACGGAGCACCTCCTCTCCGTTGGTACTGCCTCCGCAGGGATGACAGGATTATCCAGGCTGTTTCTGCGGGGGACAGACAGGAGTTTAGTGCTGGGCATGGATTCTGGCCCTGGCAGGAGAACGTGAAGCCTGAGCGTCTGGCCCTAGAGCTGCAGGAGGACCTGTTGGGCAGCCTATCACACTCTGCCAGTCTGGGCCTGTCCCCCGCCCTCACCCTGGCTCGCTCGGTGCTGCCTAGGAGGAACAGGAGTGGGGAGCACGGGCACAGAAGGGCCAAACTCTTTCAGAAGGACTGGGATCTGTCCCTCCGGGAGTTTCAGCTGGAAGGACAGGGCTCTTTTAATCCCCCACACCTCTCTGCCCTTCCTATTATTACTCCTTAGATTGCCTGTTTTTCCCACCACCTCTTTCTCCCTCCTGGGGCACACACCAGAGGCTTGAGGGAAGCCTGCCTACTTCCATTTCTGAGGTTCCTGGTCTTTAAAAAAGGAGATGCCTAACAGAGTTGAAAGCTGTAGTATATTTTTCAATGTTTACATTTAACAAATTAACACTTCAAACACATAAAATAGACAATGATTCTATGTATAACCTCATTAGGAGATAACATCAGAAGTCTAAGGTCTTTTATGAACCCGAGGACTTGGACAAATGCTTCCCCCACCGCACATGTATGTTCACATTCCACAGACCCACACACCCAGGCATTTCCCAGGACATTGGGAAGATACCTGTGCCAGCTCCTTCACCACCCTATTGCCTGCCACCTATGAGGAACCCTCTGCAGAGGCAAGGGATGAAGCCTATGAGGTGGATTAGGGAGAGATACTGGGTGAACATGGGAATGGACCATATTGGTTCTGGGCTTGGCTCAGAGATAGGGTGCATCCTGAACAGACCCAGACTCCATTA
The DNA here is from genome assembly GCA_030035585.1 of Dugong dugon. Classification (NCBI taxonomy): domain Eukaryota; kingdom Metazoa; phylum Chordata; class Mammalia; order Sirenia; family Dugongidae; genus Dugong; species Dugong dugon. Next base: position 25,765,386 of record CM057472.1, read on the forward strand.
GGACAGTATAAGAACAGATACATCTGAAGGGAGAGCTCCTTCATTCCAGCTCCATCCTGGTCTGAGGTGGCCACTAGGGAAGGTTCTCTAACCTCGTCCAGACCCCAGCCCTGGGGAATGGGAGTGGCGGTGGAGACTGGCCACCTGGAACATAGACATTCAGCTACTGGGGAGTAACTGGTATGGTATCTGCCCAGGGGACTGTCAAAGCAAACTGGGGTCCAAGGTGGAAGTGGACAGGAAACCCTGTGTTCAAAGAGGATGCTGTGACTGACACAAAGGGAAATAGGTGGAGGCCAGAAAAGGATAAGTAGGAAAGAAGCTGCTAGGGCCAGGGAAGGCTGGTGGCTTGGGAGATGGGCAGTGGGGCTCACTGCTGTGCCTGGGGAAATGCTTAGTGTCTGAGGAAATGTTGGTGAGAGATATCAGAGTGCAAACCAGGAAAATATAACTGTGTTCTGGAGTCCCCAGGCGAGAATGGAGCCAGTCTGACTTGAGTGTGAATCCTGGTTTGTGTGACCTTGGTCAAGTTATATAACATCTCGGAGCCTCATCTGAAACAGTAGCTTTGGTGAAGAATAAATATATGTAAAGTGCCTAGCACAAAAATCTTCTTCCATGGCTTTTCCTCTTCACTTTTGCTCCCCCTCTAACTTGTGCTTTCACAAGCTCATGGCCTTTGTGAGGGCAGAAGGAGCCTTTTCCCTGTCCTTAGGCCTCATCTCTGTCCTCCTATGCACAGAGGTTTAAGGCGATTCTAACTTGTTCAGGGAGAGCTCTGGGCTCCATGTAAAGTTGGAGAAAACTCAGGCTTGGTGGGAAGCTAAGACCCTGGGTGGGCTACAGCCTCAGGCAGCTGAGGTCTCAGGGAGTCTGCCCTTGTTAAGTTCCGGGAGTGGGGGTGGGGCGAGTAGAAAGAAAGGAACCCCTCCATCTGGCTTTCAGGATTCTGGTCTTCTCTCTCACTCTTTCTCCTCCCCAGCAGGGTCTGACCAACTGGTGTCTTCCTCACTCTACCCCATGACTTCCCAGACTTGTTCTTGTTCCTCCTGCTACCTAAACCCTCTCAGAAGCTCATTAATTCTTCCCTGGCCTCTCCAGTCCTCCTCTCTTTGGCTCTCCACAGCACTCAGATTGCGTGGGTTCTTTTCCTGGTTCTAACACGAGCTGTATAACCTTGTCAAGTTATGTGACCTCGTGGAGTCTCTGGTTCCTTGTCTGTAAAATGGGGCTAATAATGGCATTGGCTTGTTGTGAGGATTAAATCTTAAACCCTGAGAACAGTGCCTGGCCCATGATGCATATATTATTAATATTTGGTGCCAGCTGTGTGGGTGTTATTTGGTGCCAGAATGTCAAGAATATGGTGCCTGCCCTTGAGAAACTCACATCCCATGGATTGTACTTGAATCCAGTTAAACCTTCCTACTTGGAATAAAATCCAAATGCTCCATCATAGCCTGTCAGACCCTACATTATCTTGTCCCTACCCACCTCTACTGTCTCATCTCATTCCACTCTCCTCAAGATCTTTCCCACCTCTAAGACTTTGCATGTCCTGCTCCCTCTGCTGAGAACATTCTTCCCCTAGACTCTTTCCAGCATCATGTCAAAATCTTCGTTCTCAGAAAGGTCTTTCCTGGCCTTCCAAGTTAAAGTTGTGACCCCTCCCCCAACAGTAACTCCCTATCTCCTAACACTGTTTCATTTTCTTTGTAGCACTTACTGCTATCAGAAATTATCTTGTTTCCTTGTTTATCATCTCTCTCCTCTTGAAAGCTTCATGAGGCAGGAATCTTATCTGGCTTATCCTTGTCTGCATTCCTAACATTTAGAATTGTGCCTGGTGTATACTAGGTGCTCAATAAATATTTGGTGAGTGGATGAATGAACAAAGGCAGCCATGACTATAGGACAAAGCTTGAGTAAGCCAAGGGCCCTCCTTGGGGAGGCACCAGCCTTGGGCTCGGGGAAGGAATTTGCCAGGCTCTTTGTGCCATTCACTCTGATTCTTCTTCCGTCATCTCCCAGGCCAAACTGGGTTCTCTTGAGCCTAAACATCTTTGTAGCTAAAAGCGATATTAAAAATATTTAGCAACCACAGCCCAAGTGCCCATTAACAGATAAATAAACAAAATGTGGTATATATACACAATGGAATATTATTCAGTCATGAAGAGAAATGAAGTTCTGATACATGCTACCACATTGGTGAACCTTGAAAACATTATGCTGATGAAATAAGCCAGACACAAAGGACAAATATGGTATGATTCCATTTATATGAAATCTCTAGAACGGGCAAATCCATTGAGACAAAGATTAGTAGTTACCAGATATAGGGGAGAGGGAAGAACAAGCAGTTTAAAAAAAAAAAAAAGAATTCAAGAGTCACTTATAGATATCCCCTACAGTCTTCTTAAAACCAAACAATGGTTTAGCTTAACTAGTGAAAAATACCTGCCTTGAGCATTATGCTCTTTTAAGAACTATCTACATGGGATCAAATTGAGAACAGCAACTTGAAAGGTTAGATAGGAACCTTAGGGGGCAGTGCATTTATATTAATGCGGGAGGAACAACTCAGAGAAGGAGGGTGAGGATGGTTGTACAACTCAAAGAACGCAGTCAGTGTCACTAAATGGTACGTGTAGAAAGTTGTATTGGTGTATGTTTTGCTGTGTATATTCTCAGCAACAACAAAATAAATAAAATTATTTAAAAAAAATCACTTGTGGAAAGAATTCAAGGATAAACTGGAGGATGGAGTAGGTATGTTTTTCCTGGAGCTGTCATAACAAGTTACCACAAAGTGGGTGGCTTCAAACAACAGAAATTTATTTTCATAGTTATAGAGGCTATTGTTGTTAGGTGTTGTCCAGTTGATTTCGACTCATAGTGACCCCATGTGACAGAGTAGAACTGCCTCATAGGCTTTTCTTGCCTGTAATCTTTATGGAAGCAGATCAACCAGGTCTTTCTCCCACAGAGCTGCTGGGGGCGGTTCGAACCACCAACCTTTCGGTTAGCAGCCAAGTGCTTAACCATTGCACCACCTTGTTATGGAGGATAGAAGTCTGAAATCAAGGTGTCAGCCATTGATTCCCTCTGGAGGGTCTGAGGGAGAATCTGTTCCATGTCTCCCTCCTAGCTTCTGGTGGTTGCTGGCAATCCTTGGTGTTTCTTGGCTTCCTCCCAGTTGTATCACTACAATCTCTGCCTCCATCTTCACATGGCCCTTTCTGTGTCTGCATCTTCTTCTCCTCTTATAAGGACATTTATCATTGGATTTAGGGCCCACCCAGATAATCCAGGATGATCTTGTCTCAAGATCCTTAACGTAATTACATCTGCAAAGACCGTTTTTCCAAATAAGTTCACATTCACAGATTCCAGATGGACATATCTTTTAGGAGGCCACCCTTCAACCCACTATAGAGTAGATAAAGTTTAAGGTTTATCTAAACCTGAGATTCTAGGATCCTACATTATTTATATTAAAGCATATGTGACTGATATTCAATGCTTCCTTAAAAGAAGTTCTTAAAGGGCAATAAACATCTATTAACTGGTGAAAGATGGGGGAAGAAAAAAAAATAGCAACCAGTACTGTAAAAACCTACTAATCAAAACACAGAAACAAGGTTTCAGTCAGATTCCAGGAGCAAGCTTAGCCAGGTATTCACCCTTTAGTTACTAGATCACAGGGAGGTCATGGTAGACAGGTGTCCCAGGAGGCTGAGGACAGTATCTATTTACCAGCAGATGCAGAGATATTTAAACATTTTAAGAACCTGTGCCCCAGCTTCACATATGGGCCTCAGTAAACCGTGCTGAGTCCTGTAGCACTCAGGACTATGTTAAGAGTTGAGGTCCAGATCAGCTAAACTGGCTGGCAACTTTGTGGCCATCCAGATCACATTCCCACTCCCCCACCCCAGCCGGCACCCTCCCCACCCCAGCTTCTACAGAGGAGGAGGGAGGACCAGAGAGGGTCCAAGGTCAAGAGCTGGTCAGAGGCAGGGTCAAGAATTCAAGGCAGCAGGTGAGGACTTGAATGTCTTTCTGGGAAAGGGCAGATCAGCAATGTTCTAGCTTACTGCTAGCCCCAAGAGCCTTTTCTAGGCCAAGGGTGGAGGGCGTATTCCATCACATCTTCCCTCCCTTTCCTGCCAGGTACTGATCTCTTTCCCCGGGGAATAGGGATGGGAATCCCAGCAAGCCTTCTCTGACTGGCAGGTCAGGCCCAGGCAGGCAGGGATACGCTGGGAGGGTACCCTTGATGTCAGGTGCCAGGCAAACTTTGTTTTGCATCACCTCCAGTATTCTCCTCGTTGCCACCCTTATCTCCTAACACCCCCAAAGGATTCTCTGGAAGCTGAAGTGACTCAGGGATTCCAGAACCAGTCACCCCAGGAGGAAAACCCTCTGGAAAATGTTTCTCATGGCAGGGAGTCAACCTAAGGATCCCACAAAGCTGCTACTGAGATAAGGGCAGAGACTGGACAAATGGGTGGGGTAGGGGCATGTGGCTCGGGTCAGGTCATCATAGGGTAGGAAAGCCAACCCTGGGAAGACTGTGCTGAGAAGGCCTCTCTGCCTTTCAGTGGTTTCCTCAGAGGAAGGCCTGGTACAGAGGTAAGGGGACTCCCCAAAGTTCTCTCCTGTGGACATTGTTCCCAGTAACCCAGTCAGGTCCTTTCTGCAGTGTTAGCAAGTGAAACAAGTAGCTGGGTTCACTTCCAGCTCCTTTGAGGACCCCTGTGGACAGGGGCGAAGATTGGGAGATCTGGGCCAAGGCTAAGCTTCAGTTCGTCTCCCTCAGTCCTGAGGTTCTGATTGGTTTTGGGGAGATCTGAGGGGGATCCAGTTCTTCTGAAACAGCACTGTTCCCTAAGAGCCTCCTCTGGGGCTGGGGCTTGCTGAGGAGCAGCAGAAGCCACTCTGGGACCATGTACTACCAGACACTGGGGAGCAGGAAGGTGGACCCCTGCCACCAGGGCTGAATGCCTAAGTGTGCAAGAATGCCCTGGCCTTCGGCAGGTGCAGGCAAGACCTGTCCCAGCCCGACCCTAGGTGAATAGGAAAGCATTTGATGTGGGGGCTCTTCTTCTTTTTGCAGCCAACTTTGGGGTGGCCCAGTGTGGCTCCTCCAAGCCAGAAGTTTAGATTTGGAGTTGGATGGGACTGGAACTGAAAACCCATTCTGTCTCTTCCTAACTTTGGGTAGGTTACTAAATTTCTTTGCGTCTCAATTTCCTCATCTGTAACATGAGGATAATAGTTCTCATCTCATGTTTTATTGTAAGGATTAAATGAGATGATGCATGTACAGGGCTTAGCACCATGCCTGACACACGTAGGTGCACAAGAGCTAAGGCCAGCAGTATATGGATGGGAGAGATGTCTGGGATCACAAGAACCAGAGGGTGGAGAATGGGAATTGGGTTATGATATTCCTGGCCTCATTGCTCTTCCTAAGTGTTCCTACTCTCCCAGCCACTACCTGGTTCCTCTAAGGCCACCTCACCACACAGTTCCAGGCCCCCAAGACTTACTGCTTCCCCCACTTCTCCAGAGTGCTCCCTGACCCCATCACTCCTCTGCTTTGGGGCTTCTTTATCTTAAAGCATTTGAAAAGATTCCTCCTCACTGCAATTTAAGTTATTCCTGGTTCTCTTTGTTTATTTTCTGAGTCCTTAGTTACCAGAGGAGTATTTTCTAAGGGAAAGCACATGCAAATCAGGAAACATCATGTCTATGTATGAGTGTGTTGGGGTGGCAGAGTTGTGGGTGTGGGGGATGAGGAGGGTTGATGGCAAGGATGGACAGAATAGACCTGGAAGGCCTATTCTCAGCCTCCTCTCAGCACAGTGCCTCCCAAGCTGGGTGGACCCTGGCAGATCTGTATCTTCGGGGTCAAGCTCAGCTCTGAGCCTATCTGGAGCACACGTACTTCTTCCTGGCCAACAGTGGCCCGTGGAGCTGGGAGGGCTGAAGCTGAGTGGGCTGACCCCATGATTGAGAGCAGCTGCTATCCCTACCATGCCCCTTGTCCCCAAGGCCCTGCTAGTGGGGGTGTGGCAGGCTGGTCCCTGGAGCTGGGACCTCCTATGGGTCTAAGGTTGAGGCTATTTCCATGCCTTCTCTTTCTTGCTTCACCTTCTCATTTGAATAATGGGAATAGTCATCCACAGCTTCTTCCGTCAGACCCTGTGCATCCAGCCAAAAAACTGACTGGGTCAGGGCTTCCTAGCAATCCTGTGAGGTTAGGCCTGTAACCCTGTTCTAGGGGAAAGGGTCAGCAAAAGTGTGGGGATGGGAGTGACCACTGCAGAGGGCAAAGGGAAGTTAGGGGGCAGGTAATGAACAATGGGAGAGAAGTCATAGATGATGGGGGCCATAGAACTTGGGGCTATCAAAGATAAGGAAGGTGCCAGAGAACAAAAAGGATAGGAGTCAAAGGAGATAGAAGGAAAAGGAAGTGTTCACAAAGATGAGTGATTAGGAAGAGGACCGAGAAAAAGGGGATGGTGGAAACAAGACCCTGGGTGGGAGCAGCAGAGATCATGGAAATGAGGCCTCTTGGAGAGAGATGAGATGACATTCTCTACCTTTGAGTGCCAAGCCAACCAGGGAAATTCACGAAGGCACAGACTAGCAGGACACCACTGCTTTGACTCCATGCCTGAAAAAGGGCAGAGAAAAGTTTACCCAATCGGCTATCAAGCTTATTATAAAGTTCATCACAACTTCCATGAGCAGAACACTTTAAGCAGCTTTTGGAAACACCTTCAGGTTTTTTTGGTTTTGTTTTGTTTTTTAATCTCAGGGTACTCCCTCCAAAAGGTAGTGGAAATAAATTTGAATAACCAAAACAGGTTTGCTCAAAATAAAACCAGGATGCTTAAAATTGCTCCAGTCAGCCTGATTCCACAAGGCCCTGCCTGCCAGCAACTGAACACCTAGTGGCTGAGTGAGCAGCAGTCGGCATGTACAAGGTGAGTGTAGAGAGGGCTGGCAGAGGACATCGCTGAGCAGGGAAGGAGCAGAGGTGTTGCTGAGGGTGGAGGTAGGCCAGGCTCCCGGGGCTGGGAGCTGGGTGGAGCTAGAAACCAGGATCTCTTGGAGCAGCTGGGGGAGTGGTTGAGAGGGAGGAGGGACCCAAATTATGTGAGAGTAGTTTTCTCCTTGGCCTTTTCCTACAGGTGGTTGCAGTCCTGGCAACAGTCATGGGAACCCACACCTTCAGTTTGAGGCTCCACAAGGACAGATCCCACTGGCCCAGCTGCTGCTCCAGCAAAGGACAGGACTTCTCTGAGGAGTGGCTGAAGTGGAACCCTGTGGTGGTGAATCCTCCAGAGACTGCCAGCCTCATCCGCTATACAGAGTCTTGCCTGGCCAGTGAGGACGGACCCCTTAACAGCAGGGCCATTTCCCCCTGGAGATATGAGTGAGTCTGCTATCTCTCCTCCCGAATGTTTGCATGTCTTGCTCCCCTCTGTGTACCAGTCAAGGCGTATGTGAGGGCCAAGGGGCATCCCACTCATGTCCAGCCTGTTGTTGTTGTGTGTCGATTCTGACTTATAGTGACCCAATGTGACAGAGTAGAACTGCCCCATATGGTTTCCTAGGCTGTAATCTTTACAGGAGCAGATCACCAGGTCTTTTCTCCCAGAGCAGCTGGTGGGTTCCAATCACTGACCTTCTGGTTAGTAGCCAAGTGCTTAACCATTGTGCCACCAGAGCTCCTTAAGTTCAGCCTGCCCTCCCTTTTCTATCTCTGAGAGGCCATAAAGGCTTAGGCATTAGACAAGGCCAGGATTTGAGTCCTAACTCTGACTCTTATTGGGTGACCACAGGCCAGTTACTCAAGGTTCCAAAGCTCAGTTTTTTTCATCTGTAAAATGGGGATAACACTGTACAGGTTAATGTGCAAATCAAATGAGTTAATGTGTGTAAAGATCTGTACTTAGTACAGGAGATGCTAGTTTTCTCCTTTGTTTCTTCTTCTCCTATCCCTACAGTAGCCATGTTTTTTAAATTAAAATATCAGGGAATAATGGTAGGACATAGACACAAAGCATCCCAACACCAAATGCTCCCGCCCTGGGCCATGAACAGGCTATATGTATACTAAGATAGTGAAACCCTAAGCCCTTGTGGGCAGCTGGATGGCTGGTTATCTTTGGTCATGAGCAGTGTTGTTCTTTCCCTCAGCATGTCACACAAACATAGTAATTCTCTCTCTATTTGTTCCATGATGTGAAAAATATTGGGAAGCACTGAAATAGGTACAAAGAAGCAAAATAGGGTCTTAGGGATCCCAAACATATTTTTTGTTCTGCCTTGTGTCCTTACCTGGTGTTTGAGTTCCCACTCTCTATAAATCTAGTTCTGGCTTAACCTTGGTTTTGGGGATGGATGAAGTTTAGTGCAGTAGACAGCAGTTTAGTTTTAATTGAGACTAGGTCCAGGGTGGAGACTCTAGGCCACTATGCTTTGGAGCAGTCTCAGAAGGCAGGCTAGATCCTGGGCCAAATCCGATGGTGTGGGAGCCCCTTAGGGAATGACTGACACAGCTGGGGTCTAGACCCCGCTTTAGAAGGTTGTGAAGCCCTGATAACCACTTGGCTGGCCTTTCCCAAAGTGTATCCTGTGCAACACTAGTTCCACAAGCTGCTCCTCAGAAAAGAGTGACAGTGTCAAGTATGTTTGGGAAAGGCTGCTCCAGCTCCTACCTCTGGAAGTTTCATAATGCCCTCAGCACTTCGAAGGCTGCAAGAAATCTGCAGAAAAGAAACTATTAAACTCAATGTTTCCCCAACTTATTTGGCCACAGAACCCTTTTATTTTATTTTATTTTTTTGCAGGGTACTTATTAGGTAACCAGCTTTGGGAACTGCTGCACTAGATAAGCCCCAGTTCGCCAGGGCTTGTTGGTTTGGGAATGGTCCTACAACCTAGGGGCTGTTTCCTGCTAAGATGCTAGAGTCCCAGACCTTTGGAACACCTACTTTTTAGTAGTTTTCAAATCTGTCTTTGACCATGAAATCCTTTTAAAATAAGTAAATAAGTCTTACCACACACTTTGACATGTGCTTATAATATATGCATAGACAGTGTCTGGAAGGATAGACAGGAAACTGTTGATAGTGGCTCCCCCTGGTGAGTGGAACTGGTGGGGAGAAAGACTGTTAGTCTTCACTTTATACTCTTGTACTTAGATTAAAAAAACAAACAAACTGAAAAAGTAATAACAATTACAAAAAGAAGCCTCATTCCAAAGCCCAGTGTATGTACACTGAAGCAGAGGTAGTCTGCTGGAGGCTCAGCTTCTCCTGCTTCCTCAGAGTCTCTGGGTCAGCTGGAAACCACTCTCTAGTCCCTTACCCTCATTTGCAGTTAGGGAAAATAAGTCCCAGAGACGAGGGGGGTGATTTTTTTCAGAGTCAGGCAAGTTGGTGCCAGAAATGGGACTAGAAGCCAGGCCGCCTGCCCACCGCACTGTTTCCTTCCTCTGGCATTCCCACTCCGCCTGCCCTCCCCTGCTCACCCTTCCTCCCTCCAGGGCCTGATGAGTGCCACCCCCACAGGTTAGACAGAGACTTGGACCGGCTCCCTCAGGACCTGTACCATGCCCGCTGCCTGTGCCCACACTGTGTCAGCCTACAGACAGGCTCCCACATGGACCCCCTGGGCAACTCCGAGCTGCTCTACCACAACCAGACTGTCTTCTATCGGCGGCGATGCCGTGGTGAGCAAGGTGCCCATGATGGCTACTGCCTGGAGAGAAGGCTCTACCGTGTCTCCTTGGCGTGTGTGTGTGTGCGGCCCCGTGTAATGGCCTAGTGGTGCCCACCTGAGACTAATCCCTTGTTAGGAAAGCTGGCACCTGGAAAGCTGTGGGCAGCATAACCCACCGCCACCGGGCTGGCTGCCCAAATGCTCAGCCCCTCCAAAGCACCACCTCCACGGAGCAGCAGGATCCTGGGACAGGATGGAGGGCTTCTGGGGAGAAACCTGCACTCTTGCATTTTGGAGAGGACAGAAATGCAGAGTGAAGTGAAGGGGACAGCTGCTGCTTATGGCTCCTGGAAGCTGGTGTCCTGGCACTATCCTCTCGGAAAGGTTTTCAAAGCTCTACCTGTTTCTCCAGGCCGCTGCTCCTATCCTGCCATCCCCAGCTGCCCCGGTACAGCACAGGCACTTTCTTGATATTTTCCCCTTTACCAATGGAGAGCCCCTTGTTTCACTTCTTTGTTGGTTGGATCGTTCATTCATTCATTCGTTCACTCATCCATTCATTCGTTCACTCATCCATTCATTCATCAAATACTCTGTGAGCATCTACTTTGTGCGTATCAATGTGTAGTTACTAGTCTTTTGACATGGATGATTCTGAGGAGGAGGCTGCTATTGCGCACAGAGAGACTTATCCAAATAAATAATCTGTATTTAGAAATGGCCTAATTTGTCTTTGGCATCTCTGGTCTCTGAACATCTTGTGGTCCCCAGCCTGGTCCCTTCTCCTCCGCATCAGCCTCACCTACTGCCCACCCTACCAACTCCCTCTGCCTTCCAGAGTTCCCACTGCGCCCTCCCATTCTTTCCCCTCTCTAGCTCCCTGGCTCACCCGGAGCACCGGGGTGGGGCTCAAACCTCCTACCCGGCATGCTGGATAGACAAAGGCCCATTGAGGCACAGCAGCAGGCACATAGCGCCCCCTTGTCCCCCAACAATCCGCCTTTGTCCTCTGGTCCTGGCTGCTACCGCTGGGTCCTGGGAGGGGGAAAATGCTGCCTGGGCAAGACTCCAGCTTCCACCCTCCCTAAAAGGAAAAGGGAGAAAGGAGGAGCCAAGGAAGAGGGTCAGGGTTAGGGGAGGGGGACACAACTTCTTTAGACTTAGGTCCTTGAAGGGCACCCAGTCCTGCCCCTGTTTCTCCGCTCACCTCCCAGCTCCTCTCATTTTCTCCGTAGACCCCTTCCTCGCCCCCTTCCCCCCTTCTGCAATCTGGGTAGGCTCTGAGTAAGGGGAGGGGTTAGTCACTCCTCCCCTCCTCTCCCCTCCTCTCCCCTCCCCGCATGCCCCAGTGTCCTATAGGGGCTGGTGCAGGCACCCGCGGGGACACTCTGGGCAGCTGGGGGAGGGCCCATCTAGGCAGCCTCCCTGGCAGCTGCCTTGGCCTGGGCCCTGAGGTCAGGCTTCCTCGACAACTTTCAGGTTTCTCGCACCTTCCTGCTTCTGTCTGCTTCCTCATCTTGCCAGGTTTCAGTTTCCCTTCCAGGCTGCTGGTGGTGGTGTGGGGGGCTGTGCCCGGTGGGCCCCATGGAGATGCTTGGTGCTCGGGACCGCCTGGACTGGCCCCCCGAGGAGGGGACGGCTGCAGGGCTCCAGGCCTTCGCTGTGGACAAGAACTTCCTCTCCTCCCTCAGAGGCATCCTACTGGAAACCGAGCTGGTAACAGCCACCTCCTGACCTGGCGCCTCATCTCTCCTCTTCCCCCTCCCCAATTCAGCCCTGCACTGGGCCTCTCCCAGGCTCACCCCTCACAGCCCCCCTTCTCAGGCTTTCTGGACCTCCTCTTGCCCCCATCTTCCCTTCCCTCACCTCCTACTCTGCCTTCTTGCTGCCTCCCCAGCTGGAGGCAGCTGCAGCAGGTCTTAGTTGCAGCAGGAAGGATTGAAGTTAGACATAAGGACTGCTATTTGGGACTTCCAGGGAGTGTGAGACAGAGTTGGAACGGGGAAATGCTGGCTTGTCTTTCCCAGGCTCTAAGAGGGCTACTTCTTGGCACATCCAAGAAGTTCAGCTATCAAAAGGGGCAGACTTCCTGCAGCCCCACTTTATCTGTTGTCTGCTCCCCATGAAAACTATTCTTAGAAAAGCCTCTTTCCCTGGTCACTGAGCAAGGCCTTATGGAAACTTGAGTCCTCTGCATATATGGCATCCTACATTGCCAGAGCCGAGGAACTGCCAGAGTACACCATGGCCTTCTAAGCCTTGTATCAGCATGGCGCCAAGGGCTCTGGTCCTTGTTAGAGGTGTTTTAGGATATGGGAGTGGGGAGAGCATTATGGGGACAGGGATGCTGCCTGGGGCCCAGGGATGCTGTGGGCATAACTCCAGGGGCTGATGTTCACATTGAACTCTGCCTTCCAGAGGGACACCACTGTCATGGATTACCATATGAATGGTGCCCCCCTGAGTTGTGCAGCTTGGCCCTGTAGTGCTGGGGCTGCTGGATGCCTGGGCAGGGGGTAGCCTGTGTGGGCAGAGGTGGGAGGCTGGAGACTACCTTCAGTGGGAATGGTGGCTCCTGCCACCAGGGGTGGGGAGACCTGCCAGAGCTCTACCTTCTCTCCAAGAGTGGGTGGAGGGGTGCCAACCCGGGGGATCTCCTGAGGAGAGGAAAGCAAAGATGTGGCTTGTGAGCTGTGTGCCTTCCTGGCAAGCTGCATATGCGTGGTCCTGCAGGCCCTGACCTTTATCATCTTTATCTGCTTCACCGCCTCCATTTCCACCTACATGGCCGCGGCGCTGCTCGAGTTTTTCATCACGCTCGCCTTCCTCTTCCTCTATGCCACGCAGTACTACCAGCGCTTCGATCGGGTTAACTGGCCCTGTCTGGTGAGGAATGCTGCTGCCCTAACCCCATTCTGGTCCCTTCCTTCTCCTCTCCCAGCCTGCCCCCTTGTCCTTTACCCTGGCAGTATGGGGCCCAGTCCCCGCCCCAGCTGTGCTTCACCCAATGTTGTGCCCTGAACTCAAAAACTGCCTTGACCCACACTGATTTCACAGTTACAAGGGTCACAGACTGTGAGGGGACGCACATCCCTTAGATCTGCTCTCCCACTCACAGAAGTCCAGCCGCAGCCCCAGCCCAGACCTGCCCTGCCCCTCCCCACCTACAGGGCCTGACTCAGAGGCTCCAGCCACTGTGCCTCAGTCCTACCCCAGGTCCCTGGCTCCATGGGTAGCTCAGGGTTCATCTGCATCTCTTCCCTGGGTAGCAGTGTGAGCTCTCTTTTGAAACTGCTTTATATAGTGTTCAGAGGTATCCCCATGTAGGGATTAAGAGTGCCTGAAGGTCAGGCTGCTCACTAGTGTAGAAAAACCTCAGGGTGAATGCCCCCTGCCCTCTGACCCTCCTTTTGACCCTGCACCCTGACCCCTCATAGGACTTCCTCCGCTGTGTCAGTGCTATCGTCATCTTCCTGGTGATCTCCATTGCCGCTGTGACCTCCCGGGATGGAGCTGCCATTGCTGCTTTTGTGAGTCCAGCCCTACAGGGCTCTCCAGCGCCCCAGGACCTCTGGCTGATGGTCGCACACTTTCTGCGCCTCCCGCACAAGCTAAAACCAGTGCCCAGGGTTCTGGCTCTCACCTGGCCTCATACCATCCATCCTCTCCTCCCTAATTCCATGGCCTGATGACCTTGGTTTATGCCATTCCTGCTCCTATTCTTACAGGTTTTTGGCATCATCCTGGTTTCTGTCTTTGCCTATGATATCTTCAAGATCTACCAGACTGAGATGGCACCCAGGGCTACCGAGGGTAAGTGCCTGTGCCCTGGGGAAAGCAGATGCCCTTCCCCAAGCTACCCCATCCTGACATTTCTTCCCCTGCTTGGCTCCATCTTCACAGGGGACCAGCAGTGACCCCCGGGACTACCTGGCTGCCAAGGCCCAGCCAGACAAAGGGGACAGTAGCACCCAGACATGCTTCCTTTGGCTTCCTTAGCCCCCCTGCCCACTGTCCCCCAGCCCACGCCTACAGAGATGGAACCTGGCCTAAGAAGCCACTGGGGACTTGTCAGTGGAGCCTGGTGCTCTGGGATCTGGCTACTGATGAGGCTCTTGACAGGCGAGAGGTGTTACAGAGGGAGGCAGGGAGGGGGTAAAGAGGAAGCTGGGTGCCCAAGTCATTCCCTAATTAAAAGATTCAAATACTACTGGTGAGTCTTTTTCTTCCCCAGAAATCAGGCAGATGAGGGATGCCAAGGTTTGTTCATGGAAATACTGTCTGGAGGAGGTCATGGTCCCTCTCTGAGACCCGGTCTGAACAATGAGGAGGTGGGGGGCTAGACCAAAGAATGCTGAAGATATCCTCCAACACAAAACTTTTGTGCCATGAATCTCTCTGTGTGAGGCCACTCTGTGGTGTGCTGGTGGCTGAAGACCTGGCGTTCTGTGTCTGAGAAGGCACATGCCACAATTGCACACACAGGTTAGTGGATTTGAGGTGAGGTGCTCCCCTGGGGTGTGTGTAGATCTCCCCCTCGTCGTGTGGGGAAGACTAAGCCTGCAGACCGCAGGTGAGAGGTCAGCCTGTGGCATCAGACAAGGTCAGAGATCCCCAAAATGCTGGCACTGGAAGAGCCCTTAGATATCTGGTTCAATGCCCTCATTCCAGTTAGGGGACATGACCTCCTTATTTGTAATAGAGCAATGGCTAGAATCCAGCTCTCCTGACACCTAGACAGATGTTCTGGATACTGTACTGAGCCCCCTTATAGCTCATAAAAAATGGTCCAGCCTCATCCCCAGCTCCTTCCACCACAGACCCACCTTCCCAGCTTGCTAGCTCCTCAGCAAACATTTCCTGGGCATCTTCTGTCTGTAGACCCTGTGCTGGGCACCAGGGATTCCAAGGTGACACGCAGGCCTATCCTTGAGAGCTCACAGACAGACCATCATTGATGTGTAAAGGATAATCACAGTTGCCCATGATGAATGTCATGGGAGAACTCCACTGAGAGGGAGCTCAGAGCAGGTACCTGCTGCAGCCTGGGTATCAGCCCTGCCCATCCCACGACAGCCCAGTGCAGCCCAGGACACCCCTCCCAGCCCTGGACTGCCCAGCATGGTCTAGCTCAGTAACTTCATCCAAGCTGACATGCCAGCCCTTCTCTCTGGTACTTGTTTGTTCTCACCCTGAAATGCCCTTCCTTGTTCCCTGATACTCCTTCCCAATGCAAGCCCTGCTTGGACCCTGGGACTCTGATATTGATGGTCTGCTCCCCTCTTGGTCTAACTTTTCATCTCCCACTCCGTTCCCCTTTGCTTGTGTCCTGGCTTCTCATCAGAGCTGGCAGTCTCTCCAGGGCTAGGACCAGATGGCTCTTGTGTTTCTCTGGTCTCTGTGCACAGTTCTCAGGGCTTCACTCATGGTCTATTGTTAAGACTAGTTGACTGACCCAGCCTGAGTAGGGATAGAAATGGCTTGGCTAGGGGCATCTGGGAGATGGGGTGGCCAGGTGAGGGATGAGAATGTTGTCAGCGGAGCCTGGTCTCGAAGACCATCTGAGGGGTGGAGTGGAGCAGAATGTGGTCTGACCCAACCATGTCCACTTAGCAGCCATGTGACCTGGTCCAGACCATCCCTGCTAGGACCTCAGAATGAGCGGCAGCATGAGTTTGGGGGTGGGCACACCTAAGGCCCCTGTACTTGTTGGGCTATGTGTGAGACAAGCAGTGCCCAGCCTTGGTCCATGCTGTACGTTGGTTCTGGCTCAGCATCAGCTGGCCCAGAGTTTCAGGATGTCCTCATGGTGGGGCTCTGACCCACAGAGCCTAGGATGACAGGGAGAGGGGCTCCCTGTGAGTTAGTACCAAAGAACTGATTAGAGTGGAACATGTCCCATCCCCCTTCCCTGCACCCCCATGCCTAGTCAGCTCTGAGCCTCTCCTGGTATCAATGGGACATTCATTTTGGAGGGAACAGGGTGTGGGTAGGTGGAGGTTGACTTCAGCTTCAGCACCCGAATTCTGTCTTCCAGCATTAGAGTTGGCTCACCCTTTGCACCAGAAAATTTGAAATTTCTCCCCTTTCCTCCCTTATATGGTTGACTGAGCAGAACTGGGGTTCATGGCCATCTCGCCTCAGGCAGACACCTCACTTCTCTGGCCCTTGGTGTCCTCCTCTGCAGATGTGAGATGCCTTGGCTCTTGTAGCTCTGATACAGGGACTGGGGCCACCCTCCTCCCAGCCCTCCTGCTCCAGGATGGACAGTTGGTGGGAAGGACAGAGGGGCTCAGGCAGAGTCTGCACTCATGTTTATTATAGATTAGTGATGACGAGGTTCCTGAGATGGCTTCACTCCTCATCGTGCATTTTTTGCTGAGAAAGAAATAAGAGGTGTGAGGAAGCAGCTGGCAGGAGGGAGGAGGGTGTGAGGAGGAAGCCCTAGAGCTTTCAAGGGCCTAAGGGAGTTCCCCTGAGAGGGAGCAGTTAGGGCCTCAGGGATTGGGGGGTCACATGTCAGCGGTCCTTGTGGTTTAGGGGCTTGGGACTAGGACTCTCTGCGGAGGATCCAGTCTATAGAGGATCTCAGATTATAGGTGCCGTGAAACCCTCAGGGCTGTCCAAATACAGGATGAGGAGTGTCTCCTCTGAGGAATACTCATGTCGGGGGGCATGCTGGTGTGGGGGTGACAAGCCAAACCCGGGGGAGGGGCCCACCTTGGCGCTGATGTCACGGCTCTTGGCCCGCAGCTTGTTGACCCGGGACTCAGCGATATCTGCCCGCTCCTCTGCCTCGTCCAGCTTGTGCTTCACCTTGCGGAACTTGGACAGGTTGGTGTTGGCCTGTTCCTCCTGTGGGGATAGGGTGGAGGGATGAGGTGAGAGGGCTGTGGGGGGATTCCCAGCCTCCTAGCCTGGCTCCCTGTCCCTGAGCAAGGGGCTCAGTGCTCTCACCCCTCACCTGTATCCCCAGTGGTAGCCTGCTCTTGGCTTGGCTCCCTCTTCAGACTTTTCTAGCACTCATACTCCTTCATGGCCACCTATTGCCCAAGACAAATCCCATGCTGCCTGGTCTGGCCCCCCTCAGAATCCAGCTTCACTGTATGTATCCAACCGTGAGTCAGATAGACACTCCCCCACCCCAAGTTTTCCTGCACAGGTATGCTCATTAATACCTCACATCAACTCTTTCTGCCTACCTAGAATGACTCCCCACTTCGCTATGCCTAGTCAGGCCCCCTTCCAGGCCCAATCCCAAAGCCTCCTTCCCAGGAAGTCTCCCTGTCTCCTTTCCTTCCTTCAGCAGTGTCTGCCTCCCATGTTCTGACATTAGTGTCTACATTGCCTTCTCTTGGGCTTATAGGTGTACGGATTATAAACTCTTTGTAGGCAGGGTCTAGGTCTAAGACAGCATTGATTTTGTTAACTCATAGTGCATGACAAAGCGCTGAGCACATGGGACATGAATATCAAATGTTTGAGAGTTAAAGTAAATAACAAACCCTTTGTCCAGGCCCCATGCTGTGGCAGACACTCATTGATGCTCAAATATAGTAGGTGTGTTGATGAAAGAATAGAGAAAACAATGAACCCACTGCCTCCTCAGCCTGGCGCTTGTAGGTTTTGACCTTCAGCTGCAGCTTGTCCACCAGATCTTGTAGCTGAAGCAGGTTCTTCTTGTTCTTCTTGTCTAGGAGAGGGATAAGGGGGGAAGAGAAGCCAGTTTTTGGGGAGAAGCAAATGCAATCACCTTTCATCCCCTCATCTTCTCCCCATGCCTTAGCTGCCTCTCTTTCCAATATCCTAGCCCAAAGAGGTGGTAGGGAAGTTTCCATCTCTGACTCCACTTGTAGGACAAAGGGGCAAGGTAAGGTTCTTAGGGATCTAAAAAGCAATGAGGGCTATGGTTCTAAAGCTGGAAGGAATGGGTGAGTGGGGCTCACAACCAAACAAAAATTCCCTGATGTAATAATATGAAGTATTAGGTCTGTTCTAGCTCCAACTTGGAGGATAAGGGTAGCAACATAAATGCTCTTGGCCAGTGGTTCCAGGGTGGTAAGGGTAATAATGAGGAACACAGAAAGAAGAGGGTATTATCATAGCCCAGAGTCTCATTCTAATAAATTGTACTGGGCCAAAATTCAGGCACCAGGGTCACTGACTCTGCTGTCACTTATCATTCCTGTCTCTGTATCATTTATTGTTCTGTTTCCTCTACTCAGATGCCATTCCCATTTTTGTCCGTAATGCATCAGTGGTTCTACATTAGTATCTTGTTCTTGTGCCTCTGGTATCCAACTGTCAAATGGATCAATACCGTGTGTCCCCACTGTCTTTCCTTCCCACTTCCCAGGCACGCTGTGAAAAATAACAGAGCAAAGGCAAAAGCTTTGAGTTATGGAGAGGTGTTAGAACATTCTTGGGACTTCTTTCTCTAAGGCCTTGCTATTTGATGTAAAAATTCCATGGACAATCTCTGAGCTTTTTTTCATCCTCAACTCTTATCCCTAAAGTGCCACATGATGTCCCCCCCTTTCAGGCCGGTGGAAGGTGGAATGTTTCATTGGATTACTCTGAAGCCTCGCTGGTAACATTTCAAGTTATCTAAAAACCTTGGCCTCTTCCCTTCAAGGACCATCTCTTTCCCCTCCTGGTGTTTGCTCCCTAAGGCCCTCAAACCCATACTACAGAGTCAAGTTGGATCCAGGGCCCTTGTCTGTCTTTCTGGGAGGCAGGAAGGTGAGCAGTCACTCACATCTGTGATGGCCTTCTTGGCCTTCTCCTCAGCATTCCTGCACTCCTGTACTGCTTCTTCCACTTCTGACTGGAGCTGGGTCAGATCTGACTCCATCTTCTTCTTCTGGTTGATGAGGCTGGTGTTCTAGATATGGGTAGAGAAAACTATTGAATATATGCTTTGTTACCTGATCCCACACCTTCATCCAGAGAGCATTAAAAAAGTGGCTATTTTGTTTTTAGGCATTCCTGGATGGTGAGAATGGTTAAGCACTTGGTTGTTAACTGAGAGGTTGGTGGTTTGAGTTCATCCACAGGCACCTTGGAAGAAAGACCTCGTGAACTACTTCCCAAAAACCATCCATTGAAAACCCTATGGAGCACAGTTCTACTCTGACACACAAGTTGGAATTGATTTGACAGCAGCTGGTTTGGTTTGGTATTTTGTTTTTAACAACAAGCTATGCTTTTAGGATATTTTGTTTTGCACTTCTTTTCCTTTTTCTATGAAAATGGATATGTTCTAGACATTGCAGCTAAAATGACTCAGCTTTGAAGAAAGATTTAAAACAGCAAAGTTCTACTCCTGAACTCTTTAGTAACACATTTATATGGGAACTATTCCAAGGAAAATGGAAACAACTTTTTTTTACTAGGGCAATATTCTAAATGATTGTAGTTGTAGAAAGAATGTATGTTGGGTAAGGAAGAGGGGACCAGGTCAGTGGATGGTGTCGTCCCACATATATGTACTAGATTATGGAACAAAACTCCACAGGGTAGTGCAATAGTTGGTCACAAAAACCCATTGCAGAATATAACTGAAGGGACCATGGTCTCAGGGAACATCTAGCTCAATTGGCATAACACAGTTAATAAAGACAATCTTCTACATTCTACCTTGGTGAATAGCATCTGGGGTCTTAAAAGCCTGTGAGCAGCCATCTAAGATAATCCACTGGTCTCATCCCTCTGGGAGCAAGGGAGAATGAAGAGAACAGGATACAAGGAAAAGATTAGTCCAAAGGACTAATGGACCATAGCTACCAAGGCCTCCACCAGACTAAGTCCAATATAGCTAGATGGTGCCCGGCTACCACCACTGACTGCTCTGACCAGGATCACAACAGAGGGTTCTGGACAGAGCTGGAGAAGGATGTAGAACAAAATTCTAACACACACAAAAAAGACCAGATTTACCGGCCTGAAAGAGTCTGGAGAAACCCTGAAAGTATGGCCCCCAGACACCTTTTTAGCTCAGTGGTGAAGTCACTTCTGAAGTTCACAGTTCAGCCAGGGATTGAACAGGCCCCCTAAAACAAGATGGGACTAATGAGGCACAGCAGTCCAGAGACAAGAACTAGAAGGCAGAAGGGGAAAGGAAAGCTGGTGATAAGGAACCCAAGGTTGAGTAAGGACAGTGTTGACATGTAGTGGGGTTGTTAACCATTGTCATAGGGCAACATATGTACTAACTGTTTAATGAGAAACTATTTTGTTCTATAAACCGTCATCTAAAGAGAATAGCAGCACAACTGGAAGAACGTAATCGATGTCACTGAACTGTGCATGTAGAAATTTTTGAAATGGTGTATCTTTGGCTATGTATATTTTCACAAAAAAAAACAAAAACAAAAAAAAGGTCCTCCAAGGCTGAGAAGGGAGTGTGTTGACATGTCGTGGGATTGTTAACCAATGTCATAAAACAATATGTGTACTGACTGTTTAATGAGAAAATATTTGTTCTGTAAACCTTCACTTAAAGTACAATAAAGAAAAATTAAAAAAAAAAAAAGAATATAACTGAAGACTGTGGATAGGATTGCAGAAAAATAGTGTTCTATTCAGATTTTGGGTTGCATGTAGATGTAGTTGTTCTTTAAACATCCGAAATCCCATATTTACAGAGCAAACTGGGGTTGTATTCTAGACTGAGGATATCAGATAACAGCATGTATTCCACTACTTCCAGATTCGTGACTTTGGCAGGCATCACCAATCAATCATAACACTCTTAGCTTTTGAATTCAGACCCCTTTCTCGAGATAGTGGTGCTGGCAACCACTACTAACAGATGAGAGTTGGCCCAAGAGTTGAAATAATTTGCTATTCTGGTTGGACATACTCACTCAGAACATCTGGTTTCCAAAACTGTCGCAGGATCTGACACTCAGCAGGTTTCCACGTGGCTGCCCTGACCCCCTTACCTGGGAGTGCAGCAGCTGCACCCGCTCACTGATCTCAATCAGCTCCTGCTCGGCCAGTTTCCGAAACTGCTCTGTCTGCTCCACCATGGCCCGCAGCTCCTCCAGCTCAGCCTGCAGCAAGGTGTTGCACCGCTCCACAATGGCAATGTTCTCCTTTAGGTCATCATTGGCACAGACTGCGTCATCTAGCTGGATCTGGGTGTCCTGCCAGGGAAAGGGCCACGAGGAGAGGCCCAGACCCCATCCCATCAGGGCCTCTCACCCCTCCCACTTCTGGGTCCAATGCATCCCATCCCACATTCACAAATCTTTTGTCACTTAGACAGTAAAGAAGCACATTTCCTCAACTGCTCCTCAGGCGTGGAGGCTAGACGGTCCAGGATATACTTCAAGGCCTGATTAGCTTTCCATTCCTCCAACCTCCAAGTCCAGGAGGTAGGTGGCTTCTACTTCCTTATGTTCATTAGCCCAAGACCCCTTCCTGGCATTCACCATTCCTCTTTACACCCATACTCACTCTCAGACTCACCCCTTTATAAGGGACCCAACTTCTGTTACCTTCAGATGGGCTTGAGATCTTCAGGTGCTTCTGGGACTCCTAGGCTGTCCTATTGGCCTGGCTGAGCTGGATCTCCATCTCATTGAGGTCACCCTCCATCTTCTTCTTCACCCACAGGGCCTCACTGAGGCTGCGTGTCTCTGCATCCAGGGAGGTCTGCAGCGAGTCCACCACACGCAGGTGGTTGCGCTTGGCTTGTTCCATCTCCTCATCCTTCTTGGTCAGCTTCCGCTCAACCTCTGCCTTCATCTGGTTGAACTCCAGTTGGGCCTGGAGAATCTTTCCCTCTTCGTGCTCCAGGGAGGCCTAGTGGGGGGTGGGGAGAATAGGCCCAAGGCAGACAGTCAGGACCCAGGGGGAGTATGGGGGAGGGAGGCAGAGAGGAGGTAGGTATCAGCCAGGACTACAGCCTGGAGAATAAAACTGGGAAGAAACTGGGAGGTGGGACTGGCATTCCCAGGTCCTGGAGGGTGTTGCAGGGAAGGGAGTGTTGGGTTTCCTGGGCTTCCTGACTCATTGGACTTCCTCTGTTAAGGAAAGGGCTTGGACTTCACAATTGCCAAGACCCTCCAGTGCTAACACTGCATGAATGCCTGACCCATATCATAGAAAAGGGAGGATTTTATAACCACAAATTCAAAATTTTATCTTTGTTCCTTAGGTACCTCACCCTTGAGTGGGAAAAGTTGAAGTCCAAAAGCTCAGGGCTTTTCCCAGGTTCTTAAACTTGAATAATAATAATAGCTGAAATGGATTAAGTTATTAAATGTGTTACCTTATTTAATCTTCATAAAATTCATGCATAAAATTTTATGAGGTCCGTACAATTAATTCCACTTTACAGATGAGAAAACTGAAGCACTGAGAGGTTAAGAACCTTGCCAACAATACAGCGCAGGCCCTCAAGCCCAGTTTCAGACTCAGGCCTGTATGACTCTGGAGCCTATGCTCCTAACTACTGTCTAAGTGGTTATTATGATTGCCAGATTTAAAATTTTTAAAAACCAGGTAGGAAGCAAAACCTTATGGCCTATGATCAGACTGTGATGTTTTCCTCTGTGCAGACTGTAGCTTTGGAGGTAGTCATGGGTAGTGGAAACCACAGGGCCCCATCCCTACAGGGTTACTTTGTGACTTTGTGGATGGGAGCCTTTGGGAGAGGAGGAGAGAGGTACAGAGCAGTGATAAGAGGCTTCAGAGGGTGAGAATGCCTGGGACTAAGGATAAGGAGCTAACAGATTTTGTCTTGGGGTCAGGATCACCCCCAAAGAGAGAGAGGCAGGGAGTCAGAGCGGGGTGGGGGGGGAGGGCCCAAGGCAGGGGATATAGGCAGAGACAGGCCCTCACCTCGGCCTCCTCCAGGGCTGACTGCAGCTCCAGCTTCTCCGCCTCCAGTTGCTTGCGGACCTTCTCCAGCTCATGGATGCTCTTTCCACTAGAGCCCAGCTGCTCAGTCAGGTCTGAGATCTCCTCTGTAGAAAGGGTATGGTGACTCAGTGGGGGGTGCTATGGTCCACTGGTGGATCATATCTCTTTGTGCAGACCGCTTTTGGAGAAATGGGTGGCACCACGTGGCGACATTGCCACTGTAGACCCTCCCCAGCCTCTCTGGCCTGCAACGCACCCTGGAGGTTCTTGTTCTCCCGCTTAAAGGTCTCCAGGTGCTCCAGGGACTCCTCATAGGCGTTCTTGAGCTTGAAGAGTTCTGTGCTGAGGGAGCGCGCCTCCTTCTGTGAGGACTCCAGCTCCGACTGCGACTCCTCGTACTTCTGCTTCCACTCGGCCAAGATCTGCCCAGGGAAGGCGCTCACTGCGCTGTTCCCCAGCCCCCAACCCAACCGACCCGCAGCCCCCCACCTCCAGGTGCTGTTCCAGGTCCCTCACCTGGGCCCAGCCCAAATCACCCTTCCCTGTGCTCTGGCTCCTCCCACCTCTAAGGAGGATATCTCTGGCCTCATGCTGACCTGATTCCCTCCCCTGGCCTCCACCCTGGCTGCCAGGGCCCTGCCCAGGGGGCCCACCTTGTCGAAGTTCCTCTGCTTCTTATCCAGGGCTGCAGCGGCGGCATTGGAGCGCTCCACGTCCACCATCAGGTCCTCGATCTCGTTCTGCAGCCGGTGCTTGGTTTTCTCCAGTGACGAGCACTTGGCGTTGACAGCCTCCACAGCCTCCTCAGCATCCTGCAGCCGCTGGGCCAGCTTCTTCCTGCCCGGGGGGAGAGGTATTTGTTTGTGACTCTACGTGGAAACAGTGGGGCCTTGGGATGACTCCACGGAACTGTCAGAAAAGGAGGACCTGCCCCCTTCCGACAGCTCCTTGGGACACTGACAGCCATTCAGGCCCTGGAACCCCAGCCTATAGGGAACCAAGGTTGCAGGTACCTAGGACAGAGTCCACCAGGATGGGCTGCCCAGGCCTCCTCCCTACATGCCACACCAGGCTGATCGATGGTAGCTCCTCTGACCAACAAGCTTTTTGCTCGTCTTATACGTGAGCATCAGGTATAACCCGGGCCAAAAGCTCGCCTGTCACAGGAAGTGGGTCAGGGCCAACCCGGGTTCACAAAAGCACAGGATCCAGGCTCCTTTTCAAGCACCTCTATTGACCCTCTATTGCCCCACCAAGTTTCCCTCAGGTCTTAATGGGCCCCCTGGCTCTCCCACCTCAAATTTCCTTCCCACAAGCACTCTGCCTGTCTCCAACCCTTTCCCTCTCCTTCCTCCATGAAAATTAGGGTGGGGGCAATGCAGAGCTCACTTGGCCTCCTCGAGTTCCTCGGTCCTCTGGATGGCATCCGTCTCGTACTTGGTCCTCCACTGGGCCACCTCTGAGTTGGCCTTGGACAGCACACGCTGCAGCTCGGCCTTGGCCTCCGTTTCCTCCTCGTATTGCTCCCGCAGCAGGTCACAGTCGTGCCGGGCTGACTGCAGCGCATGGGCCAGGGCGTTCTTCACCTGGGGAGAGGTGGGCACCCAGAGGTTGGCTCAGCCTCCCAGGAGGTGCCCTTCATTTCCTTAGTTTTTCTCATATCTTTGAAATTCAACCAAGCCCCAGCCTCATTCAGGGTAAGGGCTGGCGTGGAATCTCAAAGGTTTTGAGTAGCCTTCTAATATGTCCATCCCACCCCTTTACAAACAAGGAATGAGGCATTAAATGATTTTTGGGTGTCACTTAGCTGAAGGGTAGAAGAACCTAGACTGATGGGTCTTTCTATCACAGAGGCCTCTCTCCAGGCTCCATTTCTAGCCTTAAGATTAATTGCCCCAGGGCTACCACTGAGCATGTCCCCCTGGTCCCCTAGCTAAGCCTCACCTTGCCTTCCTCCTCCAGCTGCCTTTTGAAGTCCTCCATTTGCTGGGTGTAGGAGAGCTTTCCTCGGGTCAGCTGGGAGATCAGAGCCTCCTTTTCCTCTAGCTGCCGGGACAGCTCTCCTGGAGGTGGGAAGGAGGGGTTTGTGGGCCATGGAGTAGATAACCAACACCCACCCTGGGGCAGGTGCAGCTTTGGTTAGGGGTACCCACCATTCTCGGTCTGCAGCTTGGCTCGCTGGGTGGTGAAGTCATTGAGGGAGCGCTGGCTCTCTTCCAGCTTCATGCGGTACTCATTGGCCTGGTCCTCCAGCATCCGGGACACCTTCTCCAAGTTTGCCTTTGGTCAGCAAGGGACACAGGAAGGGTGAGTGTGGGAGGGGCTGGAGTTGGCAGGGAGAAGGGGCAGGGTCAACCAGAGAAAGAAGAGAGAACCACGTGGAGAGAGCATAGAGGGCAGGATGGTGAAATGGGGTGGTGGGAAAGGGGCACAATCTGAAGACTGAGCATGAATTAAAGAAAGGAAGGATGATTAGGAGACAGAGACTGGGTGGAGGGAGATGGAGGGGGCAAAAAAGAGAGGAAGAGAAAGACCAAATGGCGATGAAAGAAGTGAAAAAGACAAGAGAGAGGGGAGGGCAAGCACGAGGCAGATAGAGAAGGTGGAAGGAAGGTGCAAGCTGTGAGGGAAAGGATGGCATGGAGAGGCTGAGCGGGCAGCCACCTTGGCCTTGATGGTCTGCTCCATGTTGGAGGTGACATCGTCCAGCTCCAGCTTGAATTCACTCTTCTCCTTCTCCAGTTTCTGCTTCACGCGCTGCAGGTTGTCGATCTGCTCGCCCAGCTCGGCCACACTGTCGGCGTGCTTCTTGCGCAGGGCGGCAGCTGTGGCCTCGTGCTGCAGTGTGGCCTCGTGCTGCAGTGTGGCCTCCTCCAGGTCGCGCCGCATCTTCTGGAACTCGGCCTCGCGCTTCTTGTTCATCTCAATCTGCACGGATGTGGCCCCGCCGGCCTCTTCCAACCTCTCGCTGATCTCCTCCAGCTCCCGGGACAGGTCTGAGCGCAGCTTCTCCACCTTGGCCCTGGCCATCCTCTCGGCCTCCAGCTCCTCCTCCAGCTCCTCGATGCGTGCCTGGGCCAGGACACAAGGGGCTCAGATCCACCACCTGGAGCCCCTACATCAGAGTCTCCCACCCCAGGGCTCTAGGAGAATCCTGTCTCAAGCACTCAGGCCCATCTAAAGCAGTGGTCCTAAACTGGGGCAGTTTTGGCCCCTAGGGGACATTTAGCAATATCTAGAGACATTTTTGATTGTCCTGACTTTGGGGGTGTTGCTACTGGCATTTAGTGGGTAGAGGCCAGGGATGCTGCTAAGCATCCTACAATGCACAGGACAGCCCACTATAACAAAGAATTAACCTGTTCAAAATGCCGGTAGTGCTAAGGCTGAGGCAACCAGACCTCACATGCAACACAAGATCTGTGGAGTCTGAATCAGAAAGGGGAATCTGGCTTCCCCCTGTTTTCCCCTCAAAAACTAGCTCAGATAGTTCAAGGCTTACTAAAAGGCCTTGATTAAAATAATCAACAAAACAGGGCCTGGAATGGATAGGACAGCAAGGACATAGAAAATGACCTTAGAATAAAAAGAGAAATTATTTTCTAGAGGAGAATGGTAACAACAGCCAATTCTCATATATAGAATATAGACTCTTGATTCTAAAACATTGACAATAACTCTCTTCTCTTTGATAATCAAGAGGATAACACATGATTTTTTTTAATGTTGACTTTTTTATTTCATGTATTTACATATTTATCTTTTTCAAATAATGAAGGTAATTCAGATAGTTTACTTGCAATTATACAAACAGAAAGTAAACTTAAAAATTCCTACAATCAATTCTTTTTCTATTAAATATCTTGGTTCCTGTTAGTAAAACTTCACAAGGGTAACATAAGAGCAAATAGAATGACTGACGAAATTCTGAACCCAGTGGTGACACTGGTCATTTCCGTTGGGTTTTAATTTTCTTTCTTTTTCAAGTGACATTTCCATGAAGTTCTTAATTTACCCCACTCTTCCCAGCCAAAGGATGTTGGCCATTCATTAACTTGGCCTTCAATCTCTGTAGTGTATGTTGGCACTCTAGTATTTAACACAGGATATTCTTAATACAACTAGTACTCTTAATTATCCACAACTTCTTTGGACTTGCCTTTTGGAAGTAATAGATGACAGCAAAATCTGCCATTAGTAGGAACTTGGCCAAAGCCAAACCTTCCAGGTTATTTCCCGAGGGCATCTCAGACTGTCTGAGTATCTGCAGCCCTGAATCCTGAGAATCTGCATTCGGAGGAAGATTCTGAGATCCTGGGGGACCCTGAATCTCAAAGATTCCAAAGATTCACTAGACTCTGCTCTGACAAACATAAGGCAAAAAGTGGGCTCTTGTATTTTATAAATATTTACGACAATATGACTTGAAACAATCAAATGATATTGTAATCTTCCAAGGTAACTTGGAAGGACAAACTTTAGTCAACCATATTCCGTACTCTTCCATACTATTTATGCCCAAGGCTAGGTTCTAGCTTGATGGTTCCCTTCCAGGCCAGGTGAATGCTAGCAGAGTAGCTTCCTCCTCCTCATGCTCCTACTTCATTTTTATGGCCTTGGCTAAATTGGGGGAATGTTCTATCTACCCTTTTAATCTGTTGTCTGGCTAGCCAGGAGCAAAGGGGAGAATTGGTGGGATTCCCTTCATCTGTGTTAATGGTGGCCCTAGGAACAGGAAAGAGAACCATTGTGCCTCTGTGCCCAGGATGGAGAAGGTATGACTTGTGTGCAAGAGCTTGGGCAGGAAGATAAGAGCTGTGTTGTCAGAACGAGCAGCCAAAAACACATTGCCAAGACCTGGTGAGGATAACAGAACTGTTGTTCTGGGTTCAAGAGCCCAAAGAAGTTGCCCAGACGCAGGCCCAGAGCCAGGGTAGAAGAACCTGGGGGTGTACCAATATTCTGGCTAAATCCAGAAGGGCCCCCAAGAAGATTGTAAGACAAATTATTTCTGAAGGCAGGGCAGCCCCTGAGCTGCCCTCAGAGGGCTGGAATTGTGTTTATGCTGTCACTTGCAGCATGGGCCAAGGTCCCCAGAACCAAGGGGAGACCAGCCCTCTCCACTAGTCACAGTCTGCCCAGAGGATGAGAGGACAAGTTCCCCAGCAGCTGAGTGCCTGTTGACCCTTGAGGTCATTATGTCCAGACCTGGCCAAGTGGCTTTTGCAGCTATAAAATGAGATGATAGCACCTGCCTTACCTGACAAACATGGGACTAAAAGGACATTACAATTCAGGGTGCATTAAAGGGAAGGGAGACTGTGGCTATTCATTTAATCTCCTCCTACAGAGGGGTGAGAAGGCCATGGCAAAGACCAAAAAAATAAAAACAAAAATAAAAAGTACCTTCTTGCTAGTGGTTCTCTATCCTAGGCTGTATTAAAATGACATTTATATGGATTTGATCTACAAAGTGGTTTCATACACATCATCTCCTCTGGTCTTCTGTGAGGCAGATTTTGTTAACCTCATTTTACAGATGAGAAAAGAACTTGAGGCTCAGGGACTTTCTCACCATTGCAGGAGTTAACCGTATCCCAGGGGCCCTATGAGGACTCAGCCCGGGTTAGTGGCTGGGGTTAGCACCCAGGAAGAGGATGAACTGTTCTCTCCAAAGGAAGATGCTCCCTAAGGATTCTTCTCACTCCAGTGCAGAGGGGAAAAGTACCAAAGGAAGGGTTATAGGAGAATCAAGCCTCATTATTTGTCCCCGGAGCAGTGGTTAAGCATTTGACTGCTAACCAAAAGGTCGGCAGTTCGAATCCACCAGCTGCTGCTTGAAAATCCTTTGGAGTACTTCTACCCTGTCCTATAGTGTTGCTATGAGTTGGAATCAACTCGACGGCAAAGGTTTTTTTTTTTGAGGCAGAGCATATCTCAGAAAGAGAAGCCCTTTTAGTAGGTATGATTCCCAAACCCATTGCCATCGAGTTGATTCCAACTCAGAGCAACCCTATAGGACAGAGTAGAACCGCCCCATAGGGTTTCCAAGGCTGTGATTTTTACAGAAGCAGATTGCCACCTCTTTCTCCCATTATCCCAGTATAGTCTTGCTGAAATAATACACTCTTGCCCTAACTGGAGGAGGTGGGTGTTCCCAAATGCCTGGAAGTCAGGGCTGGTGGGGTCTCTGAGGCTGCCTGGAGCCCTAGATACTGTCTAGAACCCTGAGCATCTCCCACAGCCTCGGCCACCTCAGAGCCGTTGAGCTGCCCTTTGTCTGCACTGGCGAGAACTTCACCTGGTTTTCCTTCAGTTTCTTCTGCAGTTGAAGGGCCATCGCCTGCTCATCCTCAATCTTACTGTTCTGCTGGTTAATGTCAAACTCCTTCCTGGAGGAGAAGGGCAGGTGTGACAGGTGCTTCTCCTTCCTCCAGACCCACTCTGTTCTCTTGCCTCAGCATGCCAGGAGCAGCCACCTCCCCCTGTGATTGACTTCCTTATCCCCAGGGCCTAAGATAATGGCCAGTGGAGTTGCAGCACCCCGTGCCCTAAGCCCAAGGCCAGACACCCCCACTAGCCCCTCCTGGCCACCAAAGTCTCCTACTTCTTAAGCTTTTCTTCTAGCTGCAGTTTATCATTCTCCAGGTCCATGATGCTCTCCTGGGTCAGCTTCAGGTCACCTTCCAGCTTCCGCTTTGCTCGTTCCAGGTCCATTCGCACCTTCTTCTCCTGCTCCAGGGATCCCTCCAACTGATGGAGAGAAGAAAATGGTCAGGGTGTGGAAAATTTAAGATCCACAGTGCATGCTCCTGGGCCCCTTCTAAACTTGAAGTCCAGTGGAATTGAAAGTCAAACCAACAGAGAAATCTCTGCAAACACAAAGGATTCAGAGAACCAGACTAGGGAGGAAACAGAGAGAACAAAAAGGCTCCAGGGGTCTTAAAAATTGGTTCTAGGCGTAATCGATGTCACTGAATTGTGCATGTAGAAATTTTTGAAATGGTGTATCTTTGGCTGTGTATATTTTCACCCTGAAAAAAAAATGGTCAAGAAGGGAGGGTGTTGACATGTCATGGGGTTGTTAACCAATGTCATAAA
Source organism: Dugong dugon (assembly GCA_030035585.1). Classification (NCBI taxonomy): domain Eukaryota; kingdom Metazoa; phylum Chordata; class Mammalia; order Sirenia; family Dugongidae; genus Dugong; species Dugong dugon. The sequence goes on from CM057472.1 coordinate 25,795,107, forward strand.
ACAATACGTGTACTGACTGTTTAATGAGAAACTATTTGTTCTGTAAACCTTCACCTAAAGTACAATAAAAAAAGAAAGAAAAATTTTTAAAAAGTTGGTTCTAGGGATCAGGAGCCCCTTGGTCATCGGTGTTACCAGCAAAAGCCTGACCTGAGGCACATGGAGCATAGTTCTTACTACTCACATCATCCACCTGCTGCTCCAGCTTGACCTTAGACTTGGTCAGGGTGTTGACCTTGTCCTCCTCTGCCTGAAGGTCATCCAGGGCCTGCTGGTGAGCCTCTTGCAGAGCTTTCTTCTCCTTGGTCAGCTTGGCGATGATCTCATCCAGCCCAGCCATCTCCTCTGTCAGGTTCTTCACCTGCAGGCCAAGACCCCCATTTCCATTAGGGTCAAAGGTCATCAGGCTGGAGACATCTATGGGGACTTCCAGTGCCAAGGACCACACTTCTCTCAGGACCCCCTGAGTGGCCTGGCCTGAGTCAAGGTCAGTGCAATTTGGGAACACTGAAAAAGACCTGGGTAGGAGCTGGAGGGAGCCGCTCTCACCTTGTTTTCTGTTGCATGCTTCTCCTTCTCCACTTTGGCCAGCGTCAGCTCCAGGTCGTCAATATCCTTCTTGAGCTCAGAGCATTCATCCTCCAGCTTGCGCTTCTTGGCGGTGAGCTCGGCGTTCATCTCCTCCTCGTCCTCTAGCCTCTCGGTCATCTCCTTCACCTTGGCCTCTAGCTGAATCTTGTTCTTGATCAGCTGGTCGCAGCGCTCCTCTGCATCGTTAAGGTTGTCTTGTTCCTGGGGGAAGAGGACAGAGAGGAGAGTTGGTGATTAAAGAGCGGAGAGACCAAGATCTTAAAGAGAACTGGAGCTCCTGGACGATTAGTCCCTGGTGATGAGATGGACTATAATCTGGGGGGCGGTGTGGGGAAGGAGATGAAGAGATAATCCCGTGGTCTCACCGCTTGCACTTGGAGCTGCAGGTCGTTCTTCTCCTGCAGCAGGGATACCATCTTCTCCTCAAGCTCCTTGCGGCGAGCCTCGGATTTCTCCAGCGCCTCTTTGATGCGCCCAAATTCCTCTTTCATGTTGGCCATCTCCTTCTCCGTCTCTGCACTCTTCAGCAGTGGCTTGATCTTGAAGTAGAGCTTCATCCAGGGCCAGTTCTTGACCCCCATGAAGGCTCGAATGTTCCACTGGATTACCAGCAGGGCATCCCTGACAAGGAAACATGGAGGCAGGGAGGGGCACTATGAAAGAACACTTCCCATTTCTGGGACCAACTGGACTTGGCTCCCTGACCATCTTGGCAAAGTTTGTAGGCATCTGAGGGCAGAAAGCCATGTCTTGTAGCCTTGATACGCACCCTCGTCCCCAAACATCACGACACTGAGAAAGGAGTTGCTCCCAAAAATCCACTGCCGTCGAGTTGATTCAGACTCGTAGCAAATCTACAGGACAGGATAGAACTGCCCCATAGGGTTTCCAAGGCTGTAAATCTTTACTGAAGCAGACTGCCACATCTTTCTCCCGCAGAGTGGCTGGTGGGTTTGAACCTCCAGCCTTTTGGTTAGCAGCTGAGTGCTTAACCACTGTGCCACCAGGGCTCCAGGAGTTGCTCAATAAATATTTATTAACTGATCAATCAATGAAAGGGCAGCTTACACTTTCCTATTGGGGCTTTGTAGTAATGAAAGCTACCACCTAGAGAATGTCTACTATGATCATTGTTTCTAATCTCTTGAAAACCTCAAATATGTTAAAAATTATGTAATATTTTTACAAATATTAATAGCTGTGATATATATGTAGATTATGAAGCATTTAAAAAAAAAAGAATATCCATGAACCCACCACTCAAAACGAGAATTAGAACATTACCAGCTTTTGAATCTACCTGCATGCTCCTATCTATCCCATTCTGTGGTCCTCCCACCAGAGGTATCACTACCCTGAATCTTGTATTTTTCATTTTCTTACTTTTTCAACAAAATACTTTAACCACATATGTATGTACCTTTAAACAATGTATTATTTCTGAGCTTTATAAAAATGGCATCATACTGTACAGATCCTTCTGTGACTTGCTTTCTTTAACTCAACAATATGCTTTCAAGGTTCAAAAATATTGTACAGGTAGCCCCTGATTTACGACATATTCGAGTTATGACAAACCACACTTACGACCATCCATTTCTTACTACATATAATGTTGCAGCGTGTAATTTGCTGATGTTATCATCCTCAGATGTTCACTCTCAGATGTTTATATGTTATGTTTTGAATCCCCAAAGGTAAAGATCAGATTTATAAAGATACTGAGAATAAAAGGCAATAATAATGAAAACTAAAAGAAAGATGAGGTATTCGACTTATATCAGAACCAATTTACAACAGAGTCGTCGAAGGGAACCCTGTTGTAAGTCAGGGACTACCTGTATCATGTAGTTGTAGTTCACTCCTTTTCATTGCTTTCTAATATTCCACTGAGGGAATATACCACTATTTTTCCATTCCTCTGTTGATGGAAATTGGGCTATTTCCAAATTGTTGCTATTATGACCAATGCTGCTAAGAAGATTCCTTATGTGTCATGGTGTACATGTGTATGAGTTTCTCTGTGGGATTACACTTAGGAGTGGAACTGTAAGGTCTGCAACGATTCAACTTTAAAAGATAATGATAAATTGTTTTCCAAAGAGTTTGCCCTAATTTACACAGCCATAGGCAGTGGATCAGACTTCTTAATTTTTTTGTCAGTCTAGTGTTTTAAAATGGTCTCTCATTGGAGCTTTAATTTATATTCCCTATGGGAATTTTTTTTAAAAAAAGAATTCAAAATGAGACTCAGAGTGGTAAGGTAACTTGCCCAGGTCACACAGCTAGTAAGTGCTGGAGCCAGGATTTGAACCCAGGTCTTCTGACCCATACTAGTTGTCATTGCTTGTAGGCCTCTTACATCTCTGAGGTGCCTTTCCCATGTTTCCCCTCCCACCTCACCTGCGCTCCACCATCTTTTTGAACTCAATGCGCATGAGCTGGCCCCGGGCTTGGGCCTGGATGCGAGTGATGATGCGGCTCAGCCTCTCGTCCCGCATCTCCTCCAGCAACCCCAGCAGCCCTGCCTTGAAGAACACCTGCAGGTACAGAGTAGATCCCAGGGGGCATTATGAACCTCAGAGAAGAGTATCCAAGTGGAGAAAGAGGGTGGGAGACCCTGGCTGAGCTCCCAGGAGATCCATTATCCACATATCCTGAGAGTGACAACATGAACAAGACAGACAGGAAGCCTGAGGTCTAGCCCTTGGGTTGATACAGGAAACTGGGACTCTCGTGTCTCCCTCCTGAGCTCCGAGCCGTTCTCCTCAACATGGTCACACACCCTGCAACTCCACACTGTGGGGCTCTAGACTCACCTTGGTGTGGCCGAACTTGTACTGGTTGTGATCGATGTCTAGGGAGCCCAGCAGCTTCTCTGCCCCTTTCCTGCTGTCAATAAACTGCCCCTCAGGGATGGCCGCTAGGTTCAGGATGCGATATCTGGGGAGAGAAGTGCCTGGAGTCACCCACGTTCTGCACTAACCCACTCTGCCCATAGAATTCCAAGGCTGACTGCAGATTCCCCTCCCCACCAAGGCTGCCCAGGCTCCCCCTATCCCCAAGCTCTGGGGGTAGTCCCCATACCCACCTCTGCCGGAAGTCCCCGTAGAGGATACGGTTGGGGAAGCCCTTCCTGCAGATGCGGATGCCCTCTAGCACACCGTTGCAACGCAGCTGGTGCATGACCAGGGGGTTGTCCATCACTCCTGCGACAGGAGGGCAGAGGAGAGAGGTCAGCCTTAGGCCAAGTGAATGCCAAGCATCCTCCTCAGCCTAAACCCTTCCCCATCACTCACCAGGAGCCTTCCGTTCATTGGGGATGATGCAGCGCACAAAGTGAGGGTGGGTGGTCCTCAGGTTGGTCATCAGCTTGTTCAGATTCTCCTGGGGGTGGATGGGGTGGCAAGTTAGGAGCCACAAGGACCATCCCTGCCAAAGGGACCAGAACCCTCAAAGGGACAGGGAGTTGACTCTTAATTTGTGATTGCATGTCCAGGCTTGTGTAAAATTTGCACGCCAAAATGACTACATAACTCTAGATTCTTTTTACCTTTTACCACCACAAACTCAGGTTAGGATGATGCATCCAACAGGCTCTGGGCTGATCCTACCCTCCCACCACAGGGTCTAGCATCTCAGGGCCCTTCTTACCCGGTGGAGGGCCGACACCGTCTGAAAGGATGAACCCTTTTTCTTGCCTCCTTTGGCTTTACTGCTATCCACTAATAACAAGAGAAGGAATGATGAACAAAAAACCTTGAAATTGAAGGAGGCTTCGGGCAGTGTCTGGGCTCAGCCACTCACTAGCTGTGTGACCTTGGGCAACTTACTCTCCAAGCCTCAGTTTTTTCATGAGGATGACAGGAACTATCTCTAAAAGTTGTAGACAGCGTTAAATAAAAGCATGCACAGAAGGCACCCACAGTAGGCATTGCAATAATATCAGTGCCCCTATCCCGCCCTTCATTCTTATGTCTTTCCACCTTCTGTTTGTCCTCTTGCACTTCCTCTTCCTCATGTCAATCCGCACCTTTTCTCTTTCTTTTCTGAACTGAAGACTCATTTGCTCTACTATTTATTCAGTGACCTTCTCAATGCTTACTGAGTCCTCCTGCATGCACGACTCTATGCTGGGATCAGTACAATGATGCATGGGCGGCCCTCGCTGACCTCTAGCTGCTCACAGTCTTGAGGAGACATAAGACATACATATCAACATCAATGATACAAAATAGAAAGCATGGCAGGTCCCACAGAGGTACAGATGGACTGTGGGATCTCCTGACTCCTATCTCATGGCCCACAGGCTCCCCTCTCTCAAGAATTATATACTTTAAAGCAGCAGGACTCTGAATGCTTGTGCCTCCAGAAGCCCCTTCCCTAGTGTGGGGGCTACCCCCTTACCGGTATCAGCACTAGCATAAGAGGAAAAGAGTGTGGCCATGAGCTTGAGAGAGGACTTCTGGTACAAGCCCACCACTGTCTCATTGAGCGGGTCTTTATTCTTCTCTAGCCAGCCCAGGATGTTGTAGTCCACAGTGCCAGCATAGTGGATCAGGGAGAAGTGGGCTTCCGGCTTTCCCTTGATATTGCGTGGCTTCTGGAAGTTGTTGGACTTTCCCAGGTGGTTGTCATACAGCTTGGCCTTGAAGGTCATGTCAGTGGCCTTGGGGAACATGCACTCCTCCTCCAGGATGGACATGATACCCATGGGCTGAGGGAAGCACAGGGGAAGTAGAGACAGCATCACTAAGTGCATTCTCTGGCTTCCACAGAGTACCACATCCTGCCAGAGGAAAGACTACAGCCCAGTATTGCTGGCAGACCAAAGGGAACCTGTGCTGGTCCCTCTTTTCCCAAGATAGGAAGCCAATATTCCTGGAATTAACCTAAACCCAATTACATTCAGGTCTGGCTTATATAACTTCTTTCTGCCCCAGTGGACCCAGTGAGGAGCCATGTACTCCCAATTACCCCTCAAGGCCTGGAAAGCCTCACTATATAGCCCCTTCTTCCTGGATGGCTCACTGCCCCAGATGTGGGTGAGGACAGGGACTGATGTGTGTCAGAGCACCAGACTGCAGGGAGAGGCCAGACCCCTGTCTATATGACAATGGTAACAATTTTTCAAGACATGGTTAGAGGAACGAGGTTCTGCAAAACTGCACAAAACTATACTACAGAAAATGTAGTGGTTCTTGACTGTTCTTGGAGCAGGAATCCTTCCGAGAATTTGATGAAGCCAAAGACTGTCTTCCCCCAAAAGTGTTTGTACATACATATGTACACACACTCTTTACCACACAATATCAGGGGATTCTGACATCTCTGGGAGACCAGCACCCTGCTTAAGAATCCCTTGATAATGACTCAAATCTTGTGGGAAACTCCTGTTTTCAGGAGGGCAGTGACTGAGCAGGGTGAGAGTCACTCAGGGCTCTGGCCTGTATCAGCAAAGAGCGAAGGAACACTGAGAACAAGTCAGCACTGGCACAAGGAAGAGCATCCTACCAGCGCCCCTCCTTGTTTCTTCTGAGGAATGCCTACACACAAGAGAGCCTGAAGAGGGGCTTTTCTCTCATTGACCAGGGAGAAGGGTATTCCTTGGGAAGGGGATGGAAAACTAAACATCTCTAGTTTCAACCTAGGATCTTTGCATGGATGATGCTCATTATGGGCTGTCAGAGGGGCCTAGAGTCCTCTCTTTTACTGCATCCCACTCTTAAGACACTGGGATCTCCAACACTCTTAGAGGTGAGGGACTAGGTGCTAGGTCCTGGGAAAAGAAGGAAGGGACTCATCCTGTGTGTATATATGACTTCACAGTGGGTAGAAGACGGATCTGAGAGATGTTTAGGATTCTAGGGACTCTAGTTCCTTGAGTGTACAACGGACAGGACTGCTCCTTTGTCTGGGATGGCAGGGGTGGGATACAGGTGGTGGGGGGCCGAGGCGGCACCTTCTCGATGAGGTCAATGCAGGCCTGTAGGTCCATGCCAAAGTCGATGAACTCCCACTCGATGCCCTCCTTCTTGTACTCCTCCTGCTCCAGCACAAACATGTGGTGGTTGAAGAACTGCTGCAGCTTCTCATTGGTGAAATTGATGCAGAGCTGCTCAAAGCTGTTGAACTGCAGGAGAAGTGAGGGGCAGGAGGAGGTCAGCTGGCAGGGGTCTGTGCCTGTGCACCGTGCCTGAGCCCAGCAAAGGTGTGGCTAGTCCCCTCCCATCTCAAGGTGGAGAGGAGCAGGGAAGAATGCCCCTGAAGGCGGGGAAGAATGCCAACTGCCCCTGTTAAGCTGAATCCCCACTGGGCCTGGCCTATTGTTCTCCCCACTCTTAGGGCTCCTCAGACTCACATCGAAGATCTCAAAGCCAGCAATGTCGAGGACCCCTATGAAGTACTGGCGTGGCTGCTTGGTCTCCAGGGTGGAATTGATCCGCGTCACCATCCAATTGAACATCTTCTCATACACTGCCTTTGCCAGTGCCCCAGTGGCATACAGCACCTAGAAGGTAGGGGAGAGACTCAGATGAGCAGGCAGCAGATGAGTCGGGAAGAGTGAATTCCAAACTTCCCACTCCACCATGCCAGTCCTCTCTCATTTATCTTCTGAAGAAGACCCACCTGCTGGACATTCTGCCCCTTGGTGACGTACTCATTGCCCACTTTCACCCGAGGGTGGCAAAGCCCCTTGAGCAGGTCAGCTGAGTTCAGCCCCATGAGGTAGGCAGACTTGTCGGCATCTGGTTGAGAAGGAAAGGAGGGAGTGAGCACTTTAACCTGTCCTCCTTTCCTGCCCTAGGTCAGAGCCTTTAGGAAGCATCAGGCCTCACTCCTTCTCTTTAAAAAGGAGGAAAACAAGGCCTGGAAAGGGAGAAGACTTGCCCATGGTCATACAGTCAATGTGCGCCCGAGTCAGGCTGGGGCCCAGGCTCCTTTGTCTGGTCCAGGGCCTCCCACCACAGGGCAACTCCTCTAGCCTCTGTCTTTATGTCTAGCCGGTGCTTCTAGGTCAGGCCCTCCACTCTCATTGCTGTAATCATGGTCCCCCACCCTCAACGATCCCCTCATTTCTCCAGGGAAGGGATGTGGCAGATGGGACTAGATGTTCTCTGCTCTCGCCGCCTTTGTCCCCCATCCCAGTGTCTAGCCCAGGAATGGGCACGCTGTACTCTTAATCCACATGCCAACCAATTTGACTGGTTCAGAAGTCAAGGGTCCCAAAAGCACGTTGGACACCCCCCAACACACACACCCAGCCCTCTAAAAGTGCCATCCAATATAGGGATTTCTCTATTTAAAGGGAATTTATTTGATTTAATGGCAAGAAATTTTGTGATAAATGGTGATGTGCTATCTTGGAGCCTAGGCTTGGCATTTTGATATGAACAGTCATGGAGAAGGATTTCTTAAAAGAGGACTACGAGGAATGTTCTTGGGCATTTGTCTAGCACTGTTCACACCGTTACATCTTCATCTCAAAGGATCCTCACAGTAGCCCCAGAAGGGAGCTGAAAAGGACGGTTGCTCCATTTCACTGAAGAGGATACTGAGACCCAGTGAAAGGGATGACATACCAATGCCCTGAATGGCACTCTGAACCCTGGCTTGCTGCCTCTTCCCGAACAGAACCCGTCACAGAGCCCCATGGGGGGTTCACCCAAGAGCTGGGCAGGTAAACCCCACTGCATTAGTGATAGGACTGTGCAGAGCTCAGGGTCTGCGGTTTCCTGGGATTGGTGAGTCTCGGGCACAGAAGGGAAAAAGATCTACCACTGACTTCTGATTAGTGCAGCTGGGTTTGGAAAGTTGGTGGGATTGTTGGAGGCCTCCCTGCCTGGCCACTTCTTCCATGTCCTGCCTCTCCTCATCTCCTCACCCCATCCATCTGGGGAGCCAGTCTGTTTGGGGAGGGTGGGTGGCCAGAAGCCTGGCTTGGTTCTGACCAAGGAGAAAGCCTGGAGGCAGGGCAGATGGGTGGAGGTGGGGAAGAGCCTCCCCCTGGAAAAAGGCACCACCCTCTCAGCACCTGCTCTGTGTCAGGATCTCATATTGCTCCTGGTTTCTTCCCACTTCATCGTGGTCCTAATGACCTCATTGTCAATCTAGTTCCTTGAGAATTATTGAAAGACAAGGCATCACTTTTGGACACAGTATGGGAGACCCTGCTCCCAGTGGACTGTGTCCGGCATGAAGGGACATTCCCCTGCAGTCTCAGTCACCATGTCAGGCTTTTCAGTGCCTGCCTGCCTGCCGCTCCCACCTTCGGTGCCATCTGGCTCGGCCTGCTCCTCCCGCTGCTTATGCTTGAACTTCATGTTTCCATAGTGCATGATGGCGCCTGTCAGCTTGTAGACACCAGCCTTCTCCTCAGAAGTGAAGCCCAGCACGTCAAAGGCACTCTGGGGCAGAGAGAGTAGAGGCTGGTTGAAGCAGGTGGCTCCAGGAGCACTCAGGAGCCCTCTGCACCGCTGCACCCAGCCTCCTCACTCACATCGGTGGCCATGAGCTCCTCTGAGTCATCGATGGAGGCCACGGACACCTCTCCCTGAGACACGAAGGCGTAGTCGTAGGGGTTGTTGGTGACCAGCAGCATGTCTACTCCAGGCAAGGGGCAGGGCAGGGGAAGGGCACATGGGCAGAGGGCCAGGGCAGGGCAGAGGGAGTTGGGAGACGGGCACAGGGGAAGGGATGGGGCAGAATGAGGAGGAGAGGATAGAGAGCAGGAAGAGAAGAGGAGAGTCAGCAAGGACCAAGGAGAGACTCTGAAAGACATGAGAGAGGAGAGGGGCCAGGGAGGGAAGGATGGATAGTGGGGGAGTGAGACATGGGAAAAGGGAGAGGCAAATAAAGAAAAGTTGTAGAAAACCAACATGGGAGGGGAGAAGAAATATGAAAAGGAAAGAGTGCAAATAAATGAAGTGAGAAGGAGTAAGGTGTGGGATAGTGGCATGAGGAGGCCAGAGAAGATGCACATGATTCCAAAGTGGGGAGGAAAGAGAAAGCAGTGAAGGAAGGGAGAGTGAGTGTGAGCCACTGGGGAGGGCAGCAGAGGCCAGGAGGGGTGTCAGATCTGGCTCACCCAGTAGCTCTGGTTTCTTGTTGGACAGGATCTGGTAGAAGATGTGGTAGTTCCTCTCTGCCTTCAGCTGGAAGATCACCCGGGATTTCTCTAGGAGATCTGAGGTGGAGAGGAGGGTAGGAAGGCAGGTAAGGGAGGAAAGAGAGTAGATTCAGCAAAAGGGTGGAGAACAGGGGAGAAAAGTTCCTACAGCAAGGTGGACAGAAAAGATATTATTTAAAGAAAAAAAGATGCTAAAGCCAAGAGGCAAATACAGACAAAGGAAAAAGATGGAGGGAAATGAGGTAGGGCTGCCCAGCTGGGAAAGAGGCAGGGGTGGAGGACTCAGGGGGTGGTGATACAGGGTACCCCTCCACAGTACTCACAGGTCTCTATGTCTGCAGAAGCCAACTTTCCAGTGGCTCCAAAGTGGATCCTGATGAATTTTCCCTGGGGGTGGGTGAGACAAAGAATGAGAGAACTGGCCAGAAGGGACAGAATGGAGATGTTGACCTCAACTCAACTCAGAATGCCTCGGTTGATTCTGGAAATGTAAACGGCCTATTTGGTGTCTTAGGGAAAAGGATGCCCATCCCACATACCACCCAGGGATCAATGAGTGGAAACAACAGTATGAGATCGGCATGTACATAATGCCTCCTGTGGGTACCTCTGTATCATCTTATGCAATTCTCCTAAGTGCCTTCAAGGTAGACAGTATTACCCCTGTTTCATAGATGAGGGAACTGGGTCACAGAGAGGTGTGGGGACTTTCTGAACAAGTGGGAAGTCGGGGATTTAGCTCCAAAGCTCATGCTCTTTTTCCACTTCTGATGTGGAAAAGCTTTGGAAGTAGTCATCAGAAAAATCTAAAATGTGGTCAAAATCAGCTCCGCCACTTGGCTTTGAAACAACTGTGGTGACTCTGATCTCCTTCTTGGGGTTCCCAGAACTCAGGGAGCCAGGTTGAGTTGGGGAGAGTTTGGAGGATGCGTGTGCGTGTGTGTGCACTTCTGCTGACACCCAAAGCCAAATACAGTACAATTGACAGGATGTGGTGACTGTTGGCAAAAAAGTGCCCTGCTTTTGTCAAGGCCAGATGAGGCTGGTTGGCAGCTGAGCTGGTCAAGGGCACTCACGAAGCGGGAAGAGTTGTCGTTCCGGACGGTCTTGGCATTGCCAAAGGCCTCTAGGGCGGGGTTGGCCTGAATGATCTGGTCCTCCAGGGTGCCCTGTGAAGGGAGCAGAACCCCAGGGTTCATCTCCCACCCACCTCCAGGCAGCGGTGAGAAGGACAGGGAGGCTAATCTGGCCCTGGGGGTTGGGGGTGGGAATGGGTGAACAGCGGTGGGTCTGTGGCTCCAAAGGGCTATATTTTGTCCTCAAAGTGTGTGTCTCCTGCCAGGAAGGTCTTCAGCACTGGGCTGACCCTCAGGAGCCCCGCTCAGTGGTGCTGTCCCCGTTGCTGTCCAGGGCAGGGTTAGGGGTAACCTGGGTCAGCCTGCCCCTAGACCCTCTTTCTGCTGAGCCCATGGCTCACACAAGCACCTTGTTTGCATTAGTGTTGTCCTTCTTGCCACGGTCTCCTATGGCTGCGATGCTGGCAAAGTACTGGATGACACGTTTCGTGTTCACAGTCTTCCCAGCCCCGGATTCTCCGCTGGAGGCAACAGGAACCAACCAGAACTCAGTAATCCTACTGTTCTCTCTTCAGAACCCAACACTCCTGCACTCCTCCCCTCAGAGTCCCAGCCATCTAAACTCCCCCAGCTGAGCCTAGCACCCTACAGAATTCCTCTGTCATCTTCCTCAATCTGTCACACCTCTAGTGAGACCTCTGCACCCCACACTCCCTACAATCACAGCCTTAACCCTTTCCTTCCCACCTGTACCCCAGGAGTCAGCCTGGGCCCCCCACCCCACCCCATGCCCTCTGTGGGTGGATGGTGCTCACTCACGTAATGAGGATGGACTGGTTCTCCCTATCTGCAAGAGATAAGAGAGGCAATGGTGTCAGGGCTGAGGGCCCAGGTGGGTGGTGAGGCACAGGTCAGGGGTTGCTGGACTCACCTGTCAGCATGTACTGATAGGCATTGTCGGAGATGGAGAAGATGTGAGGTGGCGCCTCACTCCTCTTCTTGCCCCGGTAGGCAGCCACCACCTCAGCATTGTACACTGGCAGCCACTTATAGGGGTTGACAGTGACACAGAAGAGGCCTGAGTAGGTCTAGAGCAGAAGAAGACAGGGCTGGGAAAGAGAGTTTGGTGAGGAGAGCCTGGGAAAGGCAGGGGACTCTCTGGACACTCCTGCTTGACCCTGTCTTTCTGCAACTGACCAGGGGTAGGGGTGGGGGACAGAGGTTAGACAGAAGCCCCAGGGCCCAGAGGTGGGGGGTGAAGCCTAGATTCCCACCTGAGATCTGTCTCTGTCTACTTGGCCATTGGTCAGTAACCTCTCCAGACCCTTTAGAAGTCTAGCCTCCCCTTGAGAGTCGCCTGGGCCTACTGGGGCTGGGGACCCCCTGCAGTGTGCAAGAGCCACTCACGTAGATCATCCAGGCCGCATAGCGCTCCTTGAGGTTGAAGAGCACGGCGGGCTCGTGCAGGAAGGTCAGCATGGCCATGTCCTCAATCTTGTCGAACTTGGGTGGGTTCTGCTGCAACACCTGGTCCTCCTTCACTGTCACCGTCTGGGGAGGGAGCATGGGCAGTCGAGCTGGTATGACCACACTTCCACCAGAGCCCTTGTCAGCTGTGCTCGCCAACCTCACCCACTGTCCTCTCAGAACACAGAGCCAGGACCTGGCCTCACTCCCCCAACCCTCCCCTGGTCGGTGCCCAGGCCTCCTGCCTCACAGCTTCCCCAGGACACCTTCTCCAGATAATGTGACTTTCTGCTGTTTCTCTCATCCTAGATACTATCCTAGGGTCCTTTTCTCTTGCCAGGACCCCTCATCATCACCTTTCAGTCTCTATGCTTCAAGTGTCTAGGAGCAAACTCGGGGGGATGTTCTCTGATCTGTGCACTCACACCTCACTCCTGATCCGGGGACCATCTCACGGCGGTGTGCTTTTGTTCACAAAGGGGCGATGCTTGAGGGCATCAATTGCTCAGGCAAACCCTTCCCCCTACTGGAAAAAAGCTCATCCATCTACTCTACACCCCTCGTGGGTCACTGTTGGTGTGGTTGGATTGGCACTGGTCAGTTTGCCATGCCTTGATGTCATTAGATCCTATGGGTAGGTGTTCCAGCATCTGCTTTATAGGGGAGGAAGCTGTGGCTCTCAGGATTTGCAGTGGCAGAGCTGGGATCAGAATCAAAGCCCCTGGTGGGTTGTGGCCTGTTATGCCACACCTCAGTGGGTCACCAAGTTCAGTCAGTGAGTCTGTGATGCACACCGTTCTAAGCCACAGCTGATGACCAGTGGTGATTCTCATCGCTGGCATGAGCACCTCAGGGACCAGAGGCTTCTGAGCGCCTGTTGTCACCAGCCCCAGAACTGAGTGTTCAGCTAAAATATTCCTGTTCTTTACCTTTGTCTGGGTCTAAGAATTTGCTCTTGGTTTGGGCGAGGGGGATTTTAAAGAGTGGGCCCATGGAGGAAACTGAGGCATGGAGAGGAGGGATACAAGCGCAAAATGAGGAACTTCATTTAATGCTGCACCTGCGCCCTCTTTATCTGCAAGACTCCCTGAGAAGGATTACAGCTAAGACTCCCACGCTACCACAGCATCCTGTCTGGCAATGGGGGTGCATCCCTGGGTGGCACCAATGCACCTGCTCAGGTCTGTTTGAGAAGGGGACGAGCCCTCACTAGAGGTCCAGAGCTCCTCAGAAGGGACTTCCTTTCTCGCCTTGGCTCTTCTCCAGGACCCTCAGCCTCCTGCCGCCTTGGTCAGGCCCTCAGCTCCCACTGTAAGCAGCTTCACCTCCGAAACCTTCTCTCTCTTTCCCCTGACTCTGTGCCCCACACACCTTGCCATTCTCGGTTTCAGCAGTGACCTTGCCACCCTCCCGGGACAAGATCTTGGCCTTGACGAACTCCTCCTTGTCGTCTGGCACAAAGCACTCAGTGCGGATGTCAAAGGGCCGGGTCTGGGCCTCCAGACGCTCCTTCTCTGACTTGCGGAGGTACTGGGCTGCTGCCCCGAAATCGGCCATCTGGGCATCATCCATCTTCTCGATGCTCTGGGGATGAGACAGGAGGGCTCTGTCACTCCTGAGGTGGGCCTAGGATTCAGTGGGTGGCGTTGTCCTTCCAACTCCTATTCCCTGTTCACCTCTTCTGCTGCTTAGGCTGTGTTGTTTCTCCCCCTCACCCCCCAGAAGCGCCTGGCCTGGGTCTAGCCCTCCCCGGCAGGGGTTTGTGTCAGGGTGGAATTTCCTGGGGTTTGCTAAGGGGAGGTGTGAGCTGCTCAGACGAGAGACAGCAAGCCCCTCATCCAGCAACCTGGCTCCCAGGAGAAGCATGCTCTGCTGGCTAGGAGAGAAAATCAGGGCAGTTCTCACCTGCTTCTCTCTTCACAGAGAGTCCTGAAGAATCTGGACCAGGGGTGGAGCAAGGAGCCACAGAGGAACAGCCCGGAAGAGAAGAGGACAGACAAGGAGAATGAATATTGACTGGCAGGAGACTGGGAGAGGGAGAGTGAGCCAGGAAGCTTGACCCTCAGGCACAGACGCACAGACAAGAGCAGGACAGACCAGAATACACAGTTAGGAGAGAGAAGAGGCAGAGAGGCAGGAAAGAAAGGATGCAGAGTTAGTACAAGTGTGAGCAACGGGACATAGAGAAAGAGGTGGAAACCAAGAGAGGCAAGGAGATTAGAATACACAGCCAAGAGGGAAGGGAAAGGGGTACAGACAGGTAGAGAAGCATGATAATGACAAGTATGGATGAAGACCGAGAGGCAAAGTAAAACTGGGACAAAATCTCTTGCAGATTTTCCAAAGGAGGGAGAAAAATGGAGACAGTATGTGAGAAGACACAGAAAGCCGGGGGTAACAGGATGCAGGGAAAGAAATGCAGAGTCTGAGAAGAAAAGCAGTTTCTGTTTGATCCCTGGAACCTCTCCTCTGTCAGTGAGAACATCCCCTGACTGACATGTACCTCACTGCAGGAGAAGGCAGGGTCCCTCAAGGTGGCAGCTCTGGCACTGACCACAGAACATCCCACCCCAACCCCCTCTTACCTGGGTCAGAGGAGTCTCTGTCTGCCCTCAAGCTTCCAGCGCCTTTATATGCTGCTTCCTCCACCCCCTGCCTGAATTTGGAGTCCTTCCGGAGGGACCTTGCCTCCCACCTCTCCCGCCTATTGGCTCCTCCTCCCTTGATCCCTTGGCTCTGGAGGTGACAAGAGGACAGCAGTGCCCCCAGATTTGCCCATGAAAGGCCTGTCGCCCCAGCCCCTCGGCTCCAGGACCTTTTTTTAGTCCTTGGGCACATTCCTCCCCTCCAAAGGGCTGATGGGCAGATAGTGGGAAGATAGGACCTTCTCTCACCACCTCCCCGCCCCTCCACAGCCCTTACCTCAGTTATTTTTAACCTGAAGGGTGAATTGAGCACAACTGGGTGAGGGTCACCTTTTCCTATAGCCAAATGCTTGTTCCCTGTCCCCCAACCACAGGATCCCCTCCCTTCTTTCCCACCCTCTCCTCCTTTGCCCTCTGGCCTGTCCTCACACAGCCCCAGGCTAGCAGCATTTCCTCCCTCTGTCAGACCTGGAGTCCCACAGTGCTGGGGACTGGGAGCTGGAGCCCTGAGGCCCGGGAAGAGGTCTTTGTCCAGCCGCATGACTCAGTTTCCCTTTGCCAGGAAAAACATTTCTGTGCTGCCCTCACTCTCCACAAATGCTGTACCTGGTGTTCTTCTGTTCCCCATGTCTCCAGGCAGGCGTCCTTCCTAGGACTTAAAGCTGCCCTGCTTTGGGGACACATCTGGAGCCCCCAGTGCCTTCCCTGATGCTCCTGATACAGTGGCGGTTGTCCAGCCCCTCAAACAGTGGAAGAGATTCTCCCATACCACTGGAGGCAGATTTGCACACAAACCAAAGTCCACTACCCTCGAGTGTAGACATATGCCCTCACACTCAGCCACACATACACATCCATTCTGAGCCTCACACGTGCAGATTTTCTACTTGTGTTTATGCACACTAATACACACATTTGCACACTCTCATTTGCACACATAGGCATACCCTCCCACTGCTATGCCCTGCTCCTGGTGTGGGGCGGGTGGGGGTAGGGGTGGAGAGAGGCAGGAGGTGTTAATCTCAGGGCCTGAGGGAGTGGGTGGAGTGCAGATGGCGGGCTGCTCTCTTCTGCCCCTCTGGGCTGCCAGAGGGTACAGGTGCCTCTGAGGAAGTCTAGAGTGCCAGGCAGGCCTGGGGATTTACACCAGCTGGGCCTCGGGCACTGCATTCCATGGGCGTGGGGGTGGAGTTCTGCAGTCTGTCACCCCTCCCCAGGTATAATTCTGGTGTTCCCTCCCAGCCCTCCTGGGGCCCACACTCACACCCCCATCTTCGTGGGTGTCCTCGAGCACCCCAGGTCCCCTCCCCATCCTCCTACAAAGTCACCTCTTAGAGGCTGTAGGTGTCAGATCTTCAGCAGGCCATGCCTGTTATGACTAAGTGGACATTGTGTTCAGGGAACAAAGCCAGGCTCCCCGGCTCTGCCTCCCCCCGCCCACACACACACACACACACACACACACACGGGGACACTCTCTGGCTCCCCCCTCTCACCCCATCTACTGTCAACTCTCAATATAGCTTTAGAGTGTGAAGGTGGGTAGGATGGACAGGGGTCAGCTTCTCCGGGTAGGAGAACTTTCCATTGAAGATGTGGCTTCTCTGACAAGGTCTCAACTCTCTAGGACTTCCACTGCCCCCTTACTGGGCTCAGAAAGACATATCCTCTCTCCTAGGGGACTTGTACCCTATATTCAGTGCCCTTGGAGGGACATTCACAAACAAGCTTGGGGTTGACCCCATAGGTACATATGCCAAATTGTACCCCCAAGGGATGCAGGCCACCTGTCCCCAGCTCTAGGTCACTTGAGGCCCCAGTATGCAAACTGGGGGGTTAGTCCATGGCCCAGTGCGTCACTGCCTGTTTCCCACCTCCCTGGGGACGTGACAAGGGGCTGAGAACACCAGGTCAGGCTGGGTCGAGTCCAGGTGACAAAGACCAGGCTTTGTCCTCAGGGAACCCTGTGTTCTGAGCAGGACAGATTCGGTATAGGTGGGGCGGGGAGTGAGTGGCAGGCAGGCAGTTCCCACTGTCTCCTATGGAAGGAGGAAGAAGAAAGAAGTTAACTTGGTCCTGAGGCTCTACTTCCTGGTCTTGCTTGGTTTGCTCTCCTCTTTCCTTCCCGTGGTTAAGAACTCAGCTGCTAACCAAAAGGTCAGCAGTTCAAATCCACCAGCTGCTCCTTGGGAACCCTATGGAGGCAGTTCTGCTCTGTCTTGTAAGGTTGCTCTGTGTCGGAATTGACTCGACAGCAATGGGTTTTCTTTCCTAAGGCTCTCTCCTCTCCCCTGGCATTCACATCTCTTTTCTCCTTCCTCCCTCAGCTGCCTTCCGAACTAGCTCCTCATTGTGCAGGAAGTCCTGGAGTATGAGGAGACGAGACTTCGGTGACAGGTGAGGGGAATAGGGAGGCAGGGCTGGTCTCCTGCTCACCTCTCTTTGGCCTGGCTCCATGTATCTCTGTCTGTGTGTCTGTCCTTTCTTTGCCTCTGCCTGATTCCCCATCTCAAAGTCTGACCTGGGCTGTTTCTCCTGACGCCCATGTCTCTGCCTATCTCAGGGTCTGACATAGTTATGCCTCCAGACTCCCTGCCTTCTCTGAGCCCCACCTTTCTCGGTCTCTGCCTCTACACCTTGCTCCAGGGTCTCTGTCCACCTCTCCCTAGTCTCACTGCTCTTTGGCTTCCCTGACTCCCCTTCCATCTAAGTGACCCAGGATTCTTTTCTTTGCTCCATATAGCCTCCTTCAACTCTTCACGCTTCTATATTTGAGGCTCACTCTCATTTTCTCCTCTCTTGTTCCCTCTCACGTCCCTCCTTTTCCCGTGGCTCAACCTCCAGCACTCTCTTGAGCCCTGCTGTCTGTTGTCCAGTCCCCGACCTTTCTCTCAGCATCTGTTTCTCTTGTTCTCTCTTATGCTCTGGTTGCTTATAGTCTCTGGGTTTCCCCTGCACCTCCTTTTCTAGTGTGTCTCTCCTTTCTCTATTTATCTCTCCATTGCTCTCTGGTCTATTCCTAGGAAGAGGGATGATCCCAGGGAGAGAGAATGGTGGAAGGTGTGGGAGAAAAGTGGGAGGGCCTGTGGGTCTTCCTGAATGCTTTTCATTTCTGGTATCTTTTTTCTCTGTTTGTTTCCTCCGGTCACCCTGTCCCCCATTTCTTCATCTCCCCCTCCACTGCCACTCTCATCAGGTCCTTCCTTTTTCCTTCCCTACTCCATTTCCCTCTTCTCTCCTCCTCTTCTCTAATACTAGCATCTCCTCCTTCCTCGGATGGGACCCTTGCTTGGGCTGCTGCATTCAGAGCTCAGAGGGGGATATGAAGCAGGAGCTGGTTGAGTAGTTGTGCATGGTGGACTGGGGTGTGTGATGGTTAAGGTTGTGTGTCAACTTGGCTGGTCCATGATTCTCAGTGGTTTGGCAGTTACGTAATGATGTTGTTAGGCAGTTATGTAATGATGTAGTCATCCTGCATGATACGATTTGTGAATCAGTTGTAAGGGGAGTTTCCTCAGGGGTGTGGCCTGCATCCAATATATATATGGACGTTCTGGCAAAGCTCTCTTGCTTGCTCTGGATCCTGCATCCAGCTTGTCATCATCTAACCTCTGGTTCTTGGGACTTGAGCCAGCAGCTTGCCGTCTTACCTGCCAATCTTGGTTTCATCAGCCTCTGTAGTCCGTGAACGAGTGGCCTGCTGTCTGGCCTGTTGATCTTGAGTTCATCAGCCCCTGCAGCTATGTGAGTCAGGAGAAGCCTCCAGCCTGAAGCCTGACCCCCATGGACTTGGGACTTGCCAGCCTCTACAACTTATATATATATACACATATATATAAGCTTCACTAGTTTTGCCTCTCTAGAGAACCCAACCTAAGTCAAGGGGAGATTCAGTCCAGGAATAACCCAAGGCTTCCTGGATTCCCAGCAGAAGGCTGGCAGTCCCATTGCCTCCCAAGCTCCTGCCCTCTTTGGCCCACAATCCCAGGCCTATCCTAAGTGGCCCAGCTCTGGCAGCAACACCAGCGGGTGGGATGGGGAGTTGGGGGAACTAGGTCTGGTTAGTAGAAGGGGGTCTGTGCTCCTTCTACATTTCCCAGCCCTCCAGGGAGCCATCCTTTCTCCTCTCCCAAGGTTCCTGCTCATACATGACTCTCCCCAGTCCCTCCCCTGCCTGGCTTCCCCTCAAGATGGCTGCCATAAATGGGCCAAAGAACCCCCCACCTTCCAGCCAGCACAGAGGAGGAAAGTCTTGGAAATGCAAGCTACAGTAGAGAGAAATGAGGGATAAATAAGGAGCATCCTGGACCGAGCGGCCTGAGCCCCAGAGGGGATGAGGAGAGGAAGGTGGGCTGAGGGTGCATATCTTCTGCTGTGGTTGGGGGGCAGGGCGGGGTGGGTCTGGCCTCTAGGGGTGGTTGGGAGATGGTGGTACCTATGTCTGGAAGGGTGAGTCCTTGTGCCCTCTCAGAGACTTGCCTTGGGCCAGGGCTTAGAGGGTCATTACCTCACCTGTCCAACAAGGTTACACCTCAGTGGGTCCAGAAAACTAAACTTCCTCCCCACGGCCCAGCCCTGGTTGTATCAGTGCTGCTGGGTGGTGTTCATCAGAACTGGGCCGTAGGACCATGGCATATGGCTCAGGGTGCCCTAGATGACCTTTACGGTTTCCCTAAATCGCCTTCAACCCTGTGGGCCTTTGGGCCAGAGAGAGGGTTGGGAGGAGAGAAGCCATCTCTATTCCATTCCCCAGTGGAGGAGGTAAAGCAGAGCCCACTGAGCCAGAACTGCACAGACAGTGCTCAGAGCCTCACAGCCTCCTGCAGAGAGGCCTTCTAGCCTGGCCTTTGAAGTTGCCCCTCCTCCCCTAGAGCCCCACTTCTTCCAACATCGCATGACCCCACGGCTGGCAGGAAAGGAAGAAGAGTCTGAAGGCAAGATCTTAGCTTCAAGGAAAGTTGCTTTATTCTGCTTCCTCCAAAGGAGCTGCTGTACAGGGCTCTGGAACTGGGGGCTTCATTGGCACCCTCAGGGCTGGGCAGATGGAGAAGATGTGACAAAGCTACTCCTCATTCAAGCCCTTCCGAAAGGAAATAAAGCCCTAATTAGTTTTGGAGAGGTGGGAGTTGGGCAGGGATGGGGTTCAAAAAACAAAGGGGAGACTGGAGTACCAGATGGGGTCAAGGATGGCTGTGTGATGTGATGGAGCCCCTTGTGGGGGATGTACTTCCAAGGGGTCTGTGTGGAGGGCAGGGTTCTGGGGTCAGCCAGAGGGAGGCTACGTGGGTGAAGACAAGGGGATCCTCTGCGATGTCCATTTTGGGTTTGAGTTACAAGGTCATAGGCTAAATCAGGTGGAACGGAAGTGGAAAATGGCATTTGGGGGGAAATGGAGACATACTAAGTGTAAATAAATTGGGGTCTTTTAGGATTGCTGATGCCCCTAGGGCTGGAATTGAAAGTTAGAGCTAGAAGAATCTTAGAGAGCCCAGAGGGCTGAATTACCTTGCCCAAATCAGTGGCAACAAGATTCAGGAAAGACGGACTCAACAGACTGGGATTTTATGGTTCAATGTGGGGGATGGATGAGAAGGAGGCATCCCTGGTGTGAGGGTGCTCTGTCTGAGAGGCCCACGAACTGGGTGACTGGGTGCCTGCCATCGGGACGACAAATGAAGCCTGGGGGAGGGGCCCACCTTGGTGCCAATGTCGCGGCTCTTAGCCCGAAGCTTGTTGACCTGGGACTCAGCGATGTCTGCCCGCTCCTCTGCCTCATCCAGCTCATGCTGCACCTTGCGGAACTTGGACAGGTTGGTGTTGGCCTGTTCCTCCTGTGGGGGTGGGGGGGTGGGTAGAGAGATGAGGTGAGAGGGGCTGTGGGGTTCTCAGCCTCCCAGCCTGGAGGACCTTCTTTCCTGTGCCCATCCTCCAGACCCAGTCCCAGGAGGGGCACTCACCGCCTCCTCAGCCTGGCGCTTGTAGGCCTTGACCTTCAACTGCAGCTTGTCCACTAGATCTTGCAGCCGCAGCAGGTTCTTCCTGTCCTCCTCCGTCTGTGAGACAGAGGGTGATCAGGAGTGAAGATGGCACAGTCATAGGAGGCAGTATCCCCTCCCCCACGCCCCCACTTCTCCTTGACTTCTTTTCCCTGAATCTAATATCTTGACCCAATCCTGGTTTCTGATCCTCACCAAACACATGTAGTCTCCTTATACTTTCTTACCAAAAAAAGCATGAATATTCTCAACAATTTGTACCAGGAAGAAGCCCAGGGAGCTTGGACTTTTGTGTACACTGTTCTTGGGGGCAGACCCTTGAGAGTCATGGGAGCCCATGGAAGATAAACTCCCCTGCTCTAGAGCCCAGCGTGTGCTAAGAGTAACTCAGGGACTGCAGGTGTGATGGAATTTTCTAGGCTGCAATGGAGATGACATAGGTTTAATCTAGGTTAAGGACAAAGTGTACTTAAGGGATGGTGCCATTCTGGATTGGAACAGAAACAAAACCTAGCTGAGAGGCTGATTTTAGAAAATAGAATGGGAAGTTAAAGTCTACACCTCCCTGGGCAAATGAAAAGTTTTGAGATTTGTTTTTAATGGCTTTGGTATATTTTTGGGGGGTGATGGCACCAGACCAAAGACTGGTTACATATTTGCTCCTTATAATCTGTGATGGTTGAACTGCCTAGAGCTCTGAGTTTGTCCCCAGGGGGCTGGCTGAGGGTGGATGTTGAAGTGAAGCTCCCAGGCTGGGAGGCTCAGAGACTGACCATGGCCGGCCAGGGGATACTTGAGGTGGGGCAGGGCTAGGCAGAGTGCAAGCAGGGCAGTCAAGGGCTACACTCCCATCCCTCACCCTGGAAGTGGCTAAGAGAAAATACTTCATTCCTCTTGGGTGGCTGTCATCCTTGGTTTCAGGTTGAGATACAAAGAGCCTGGCACCAGAGAACCTGCCCTGCCCACACCTGGTAGGTGAGCTCCTTGATGCGGCGCTCACTCTTCCTCATGCCTTTGACTGACTCAGCGTTGCGCTTCTGCTCAACCTCCAGCTCGTTCTCCAGCTCCCGCACCCGGGCCTCCAGCTTCTGCAGCTGCTTCTTGCCGCCCTTGAGGGCTATCTGCTCGGCTTCGTCCAGTCGGTGCTGCAGGTCCTTAATGGTCTGCTCCATGTTCTTCTTCATGCGCTCCAGGTGGGCGCTTGTGTCCTGCTCCTTCTTCAGCTCCTCTGCCATCATAGCGGCCTGCGGGCCAGGTGAGAGGGGCACACATGGTCTGGTTAAGTCCTCACACTCTCACTGCCCAGCCCAAGAGACAGCAGGTGCCGGGGGGCAGAAGGGGAGACTACTCCACTGGACTCACATCCGTGATGGCTTTCTTGGCCTTCTCCTCGGCATTCCTGCACTCCTGTACTGCCTCCTCCACTTCAGTCTGGAGCTGGGACAGGTCTGCATCCATCTTCTTCTTCTGGTTGATGAGGCTGGTGTTCTAGGGGTGAGGGGTGGGCAGAGCATGAAAACCACTGAACCTCCATGAGTGGCTCCCAAACCTCCCTTGCTGAGTCCTGCCAGCCTGTGTGTTCCTTCAGGAATACCCAGGAGAGCTGTTTACCTGGGAGTGCAGCAGCTGCACCCGCTCACTGGTCTCGATCAGCTCCTGTTCTGCCAGCTTTCGAGACCGTTCCGTCTGCTCCACCACAGCCCTCAGCTCCTCCAGCTCAGCCTGCAGCAGGTTGTTGCGCCGCTCCACGATGGCAATGTTCTCCTTCAGGTCATCGTTTGCACGGACTGCATCATCCAGCTGGATCTGGGTGTCCTGAGAATCAGGAGAATGGGCATATAGTCAGTTTCCGCACCCATGAGAAGGTTCCACTCAGAATTGGATGCTGGAGGAGGACCCACTGTAGTGGCTCATGAAGGGCCTGTGGGTGTCTCTGCAATGGCCCAGGGGCAGGAGGACCTGGTGTCAGTAATGGGACACACCTAACTTGGCCACATGGAGGCCAGCCCCCTTTCTGGGTGAGGGGACTTCCAAGAGTCACCATGTACCTTCAATAAGCTCTGGAGGCTCTTGGCTTGCTTCTGGGCCTCAGCAGCCATGCGGTTGGCGTGGCTGAGCTGGATCTCCATCTCGTTGAGGTCGCCCTCCATCTTCTTCTTCACCCGCAGGGCCTCATTGCGGCTGCGTGTCTCCGCGTCCAGGGAGGTCTGCAGCGAGTCCACCACGCGCAGGTGGTTGCGCTTGGCCTGCTCCATCTCTTCATCCTTCTCAGCTAGCTTCCGCTCAATCTCTGCCTTGATCTGGTTGAACTCCAGCTGGGCCCGAAGGATCTTGCCCTCCTCATGTTCCAGGGAGGCCTGGAAGCGGGGTGGGGAGAGAGGGCCAAGGCAGACAGTCAGGACCCAGGGGCAGGGGCAGGAATCTGTCCATAACTCATGAGTACAAAGGGAGTTCAAGAGTGGTGTAAGTCGTTCAGCCAAAGAAGCCAAAGGAGGGAGAAGAAAAGAGTATTTAAAAGAAAAATAAAAACAAACTTCAGAAAAGGTGATTCAGGCCCTCACAGAGGGAGCAAGCTATGAAGACAAAGAGGAAAATGAGAAAGTTGTTGCCAAGGAAGCAGAGGCAATCAGGCACAGAATGTAACAAACACTAAGAAGGAGGCAGAGGTGGAAAAGGGGAGGTAAGTGGAAATGGGAATAACTGTCTAAGATATAATATGTAAAACGTTTGTATGAACGGACTTGAATGACCTGTTGGCTCATTTATTCCACAGGTATTTGTTGAATGCTTACTATGTGCCTAGGCTCTTGGGGGTAGAAGAATGAACAAAACAGCCAAAAGGGAGATGAGAAGTCCAGGGACAAGGACCAGAAGGCAGGAGGGGACAGGAGAGCTGGTAATAGGGAACCCAAGGTTGAGAAGGGACAGTGTTGACATGTCGTGGGGTTGTTAACCATTGTCATAAAACAATACGTGTACTAACTGTTCAATGAGAAACTATTTGTTCCATAAACCTTCATGTAAAGTACAACAACAACAAAAAAAAAGGGAGATGAGAACAGGGACCACAGCCTAGAGCTCAGTTCCCCTTGGGCCCCGGTGCCCCCTGCACACACATACCTCGGCCTCCTCCAGGGCTGACTGCAGCTCCAGCTTCTCCGCCTCCAGTTGCTTGCGGACCTTCTCCAGCTCATGGATGCTCTTTCCACTAGAGCCCAGCTGCTCAGTCAGGTCTGAGATCTCCTCTGTAGAAAGGGTACGGTGACTCAGTGGGGGGTGCTATGGTCCACTGGTGGATCATATCTCTTTGTGCAGACCGCTTTTGGAGAAATGGGTGGCACCACGTGGCGACATTGCCACTGTAGACCCTCCCCAGCCTCTCTGGCCTGCAACGCACCCTGGAGGTTCTTGTTCTCCCGCTTAAAGGTCTCCAGGTGCTCCAGGGACTCCTCATAGGCGTTCTTGAGCTTGAAGAGTTCTGTGCTGAGGGAGCGCGCCTCCTTCTGTGAGGACTCCAGCTCCGACTGCGACTCCTCGTACTTCTGCTTCCACTCGGCCAAGATCTGCCCAGGGAAGGCGCTCACTGCGCTGTTCCCCAGCCCCCAACCCAACCGACCCGCAGCCCCCCACCTCCAGGTGCTGTTCCAGGTCCCTCACCTGGGCCCAGCCCAAATCACCCTTCCCTGTGCTCTGGCTCCTCCCACCTCTAAGGAGGATATCTCTGGCCTCATGCTGACCTGATTCCCTCCCCTGGCCTCCACCCTGGCTGCCAGGGCCCTGCCCAGGGGGCCCACCTTGTCGAAGTTCCTCTGCTTCTTATCCAGGGCTGCAGCGGCGGCATTGGAGCGCTCCACGTCCACCATCAGGTCCTCGATCTCGTTCTGCAGCCGGTGCTTGGTTTTCTCCAGTGACGAGCACTTGGCGTTGACAGCCTCCACAGCCTCCTCAGCATCCTGCAGCCGCTGGGCCAGCTTCTTCCTGCCCGGGGGGAGAGGTATTTGTTTGTGACT
Organism: Dugong dugon; assembly: GCA_030035585.1. Lineage (NCBI taxonomy): Eukaryota > Metazoa > Chordata > Mammalia > Sirenia > Dugongidae > Dugong > Dugong dugon. The sequence continues at coordinate 25,820,022 of CM057472.1, forward strand.
CTACGTGGAAACAGTGGGGCCTTGGGATGACTCCACGGAACTGTCAGAAAAGGAGGACCTGCCCCCTTCCGACAGCTCCTTGGGACACTGACAGCCATTCAGGCCCTGGAACCCCAGCCTATAGGGAACCAAGGTTGCAGGTACCTAGGACAGAGTCCACCAGGATGGGCTGCCCAGGCCTCCTCCCTACATGCCACACCAGGCTGATCGATGGTAGCTCCTCTGACCAACAAGCTTTTTGCTCGTCTTATACGTGAGCATCAGGTATAACCCGGGCCAAAAGCTCGCCTGTCACAGGAAGTGGGTCAGGGCCAACCCGGGTTCACAAAAGCACAGGATCCAGGCTCCTTTTCAAGCACCTCTATTGACCCTCTATTGCCCCACCAAGTTTCCCTCAGGTCTTAATGGGCCCCCTGGCTCTCCCACCTCAAATTTCCTTCCCACAAGCACTCTGCCTGTCTCCAACCCTTTCCCTCTCCTTCCTCCATGAAAATTAGGGTGGGGGCAATGCAGAGCTCACTTGGCCTCCTCGAGTTCCTCGGTCCTCTGGATGGCATCCGTCTCGTACTTGGTCCTCCACTGGGCCACCTCTGAGTTGGCCTTGGACAGCACACGCTGCAGCTCGGCCTTGGCCTCCGTTTCCTCCTCGTATTGCTCCCGCAGCAGGTCACAGTCGTGCCGGGCTGACTGCAGCGCATGGGCCAGGGCGTTCTTCACCTGGGGAGAGGTGGGCACCCAGAGGTTGGCTCAGCCTCCCAGGAGGTGCCCTTCATTTCCTTAGTTTTTCTCATATCTTTGAAATTCAACCAAGCCCCAGCCTCATTCAGGGTAAGGGCTGGCGTGGAATCTCAAAGGTTTTGAGTAGCCTTCTAATATGTCCATCCCACCCCTTTACAAACAAGGAATGAGGCATTAAATGATTTTTGGGTGTCACTTAGCTGAAGGGTAGAAGAACCTAGACTGATGGGTCTTTCTATCACAGAGGCCTCTCTCCAGGCTCCATTTCTAGCCTTAAGATTAATTGCCCCAGGGCTACCACTGAGCATGTCCCCCTGGTCCCCTAGCTAAGCCTCACCTTGCCTTCCTCCTCCAGCTGCCTTTTGAAGTCCTCCATTTGCTGGGTGTAGGAGAGCTTTCCTCGGGTCAGCTGGGAGATCAGAGCCTCCTTTTCCTCTAGCTGCCGGGACAGCTCTCCTGGAGGTGGGAAGGAGGGGTTTGTGGGCCATGGAGTAGATAACCAACACCCACCCTGGGGCAGGTGCAGCTTTGGTTAGGGGTACCCACCATTCTCGGTCTGCAGCTTGGCTCGCTGGGTGGTGAAGTCATTGAGGGAGCGCTGGCTCTCTTCCAGCTTCATGCGGTACTCATTGGCCTGGTCCTCCAGCATCCGGGACACCTTCTCCAAGTTTGCCTTTGGTCAGCAAGGGACACAGGAAGGGTGAGTGTGGGAGGGGCTGGAGTTGGCAGGGAGAAGGGGCAGGGTCAACCAGAGAAAGAAGAGAGAACCACGTGGAGAGAGCATAGAGGGCAGGATGGTGAAATGGGGTGGTGGGAAAGGGGCACAATCTGAAGACTGAGCATGAATTAAAGAAAGGAAGGATGATTAGGAGACAGAGACTGGGTGGAGGGAGATGGAGGGGGCAAAAAAGAGAGGAAGAGAAAGACCAAATGGCGATGAAAGAAGTGAAAAAGACAAGAGAGAGGGGAGGGCAAGCACGAGGCAGATAGAGAAGGTGGAAGGAAGGTGCAAGCTGTGAGGGAAAGGATGGCATGGAGAGGCTGAGCGGGCAGCCACCTTGGCCTTGATGGTCTGCTCCATGTTGGAGGTGACATCGTCCAGCTCCAGCTTGAATTCACTCTTCTCCTTCTCCAGTTTCTGCTTCACGCGCTGCAGGTTGTCGATCTGCTCGCCCAGCTCGGCCACACTGTCGGCGTGCTTCTTGCGCAGGGCGGCAGCTGTGGCCTCGTGCTGCAGTGTGGCCTCCTCCAGGTCGCGCCGCATCTTCTGGAACTCGGCCTCGCGCTTCTTGTTCATCTCAATCTGCACGGATGTGGCCCCGCCGGCCTCTTCCAACCTCTCGCTGATCTCCTCCAGCTCCCGGGACAGGTCTGAGCGCAGCTTCTCCACCTTGGCCCTGGCCATCCTCTCGGCCTCCAGCTCCTCCTCCAGCTCCTCGATGCGTGCCTGGGCCAGGACACAAGGGGCTCAGATCCACCACCTGGAGCCCCTACATCAGAGTCTCCCACCCCAGGGCTCTAGGAGAATCCTGTCTCAAGCACTCAGGCCCATCTAAAGCAGTGGTCCTAAACTGGGGCAGTTTTGGCCCCTAGGGGACATTTAGCAATATCTAGAGACATTTTTGATTGTCCTGACTTTGGGGGTGTTGCTACTGGCATTTAGTGGGTAGAGGCCAGGGATGCTGCTAAGCATCCTACAATGCACAGGACAGCCCACTATAACAAAGAATTAACCTGTTCAAAATGCCGGTAGTGCTAAGGCTGAGGCAACCAGACCTCACATGCAACACAAGATCTGTGGAGTCTGAATCAGAAAGGGGAATCTGGCTTCCCCCTGTTTTCCCCTCAAAAACTAGCTCAGATAGTTCAAGGCTTACTAAAAGGCCTTGATTAAAATAATCAACAAAACAGGGCCTGGAATGGATAGGACAGCAAGGACATAGAAAATGACCTTAGAATAAAAAGAGAAATTATTTTCTAGAGGAGAATGGTAACAACAGCCAATTCTCATATATAGAATATAGACTCTTGATTCTAAAACATTGACAATAACTCTCTTCTCTTTGATAATCAAGAGGATAACACATGATTTTTTTTAATGTTGACTTTTTTATTTCATGTATTTACATATTTATCTTTTTCAAATAATGAAGGTAATTCAGATAGTTTACTTGCAATTATACAAACAGAAAGTAAACTTAAAAATTCCTACAATCAATTCTTTTTCTATTAAATATCTTGGTTCCTGTTAGTAAAACTTCACAAGGGTAACATAAGAGCAAATAGAATGACTGACGAAATTCTGAACCCAGTGGTGACACTGGTCATTTCCGTTGGGTTTTAATTTTCTTTCTTTTTCAAGTGACATTTCCATGAAGTTCTTAATTTACCCCACTCTTCCCAGCCAAAGGATGTTGGCCATTCATTAACTTGGCCTTCAATCTCTGTAGTGTATGTTGGCACTCTAGTATTTAACACAGGATATTCTTAATACAACTAGTACTCTTAATTATCCACAACTTCTTTGGACTTGCCTTTTGGAAGTAATAGATGACAGCAAAATCTGCCATTAGTAGGAACTTGGCCAAAGCCAAACCTTCCAGGTTATTTCCCGAGGGCATCTCAGACTGTCTGAGTATCTGCAGCCCTGAATCCTGAGAATCTGCATTCGGAGGAAGATTCTGAGATCCTGGGGGACCCTGAATCTCAAAGATTCCAAAGATTCACTAGACTCTGCTCTGACAAACATAAGGCAAAAAGTGGGCTCTTGTATTTTATAAATATTTACGACAATATGACTTGAAACAATCAAATGATATTGTAATCTTCCAAGGTAACTTGGAAGGACAAACTTTAGTCAACCATATTCCGTACTCTTCCATACTATTTATGCCCAAGGCTAGGTTCTAGCTTGATGGTTCCCTTCCAGGCCAGGTGAATGCTAGCAGAGTAGCTTCCTCCTCCTCATGCTCCTACTTCATTTTTATGGCCTTGGCTAAATTGGGGGAATGTTCTATCTACCCTTTTAATCTGTTGTCTGGCTAGCCAGGAGCAAAGGGGAGAATTGGTGGGATTCCCTTCATCTGTGTTAATGGTGGCCCTAGGAACAGGAAAGAGAACCATTGTGCCTCTGTGCCCAGGATGGAGAAGGTATGACTTGTGTGCAAGAGCTTGGGCAGGAAGATAAGAGCTGTGTTGTCAGAACGAGCAGCCAAAAACACATTGCCAAGACCTGGTGAGGATAACAGAACTGTTGTTCTGGGTTCAAGAGCCCAAAGAAGTTGCCCAGACGCAGGCCCAGAGCCAGGGTAGAAGAACCTGGGGGTGTACCAATATTCTGGCTAAATCCAGAAGGGCCCCCAAGAAGATTGTAAGACAAATTATTTCTGAAGGCAGGGCAGCCCCTGAGCTGCCCTCAGAGGGCTGGAATTGTGTTTATGCTGTCACTTGCAGCATGGGCCAAGGTCCCCAGAACCAAGGGGAGACCAGCCCTCTCCACTAGTCACAGTCTGCCCAGAGGATGAGAGGACAAGTTCCCCAGCAGCTGAGTGCCTGTTGACCCTTGAGGTCATTATGTCCAGACCTGGCCAAGTGGCTTTTGCAGCTATAAAATGAGATGATAGCACCTGCCTTACCTGACAAACATGGGACTAAAAGGACATTACAATTCAGGGTGCATTAAAGGGAAGGGAGACTGTGGCTATTCATTTAATCTCCTCCTACAGAGGGGTGAGAAGGCCATGGCAAAGACCAAAAAAATAAAAACAAAAATAAAAAGTACCTTCTTGCTAGTGGTTCTCTATCCTAGGCTGTATTAAAATGACATTTATATGGATTTGATCTACAAAGTGGTTTCATACACATCATCTCCTCTGGTCTTCTGTGAGGCAGATTTTGTTAACCTCATTTTACAGATGAGAAAAGAACTTGAGGCTCAGGGACTTTCTCACCATTGCAGGAGTTAACCGTATCCCAGGGGCCCTATGAGGACTCAGCCCGGGTTAGTGGCTGGGGTTAGCACCCAGGAAGAGGATGAACTGTTCTCTCCAAAGGAAGATGCTCCCTAAGGATTCTTCTCACTCCAGTGCAGAGGGGAAAAGTACCAAAGGAAGGGTTATAGGAGAATCAAGCCTCATTATTTGTCCCCGGAGCAGTGGTTAAGCATTTGACTGCTAACCAAAAGGTCGGCAGTTCGAATCCACCAGCTGCTGCTTGAAAATCCTTTGGAGTACTTCTACCCTGTCCTATAGTGTTGCTATGAGTTGGAATCAACTCGACGGCAAAGGTTTTTTTTTTTGAGGCAGAGCATATCTCAGAAAGAGAAGCCCTTTTAGTAGGTATGATTCCCAAACCCATTGCCATCGAGTTGATTCCAACTCAGAGCAACCCTATAGGACAGAGTAGAACCGCCCCATAGGGTTTCCAAGGCTGTGATTTTTACAGAAGCAGATTGCCACCTCTTTCTCCCATTATCCCAGTATAGTCTTGCTGAAATAATACACTCTTGCCCTAACTGGAGGAGGTGGGTGTTCCCAAATGCCTGGAAGTCAGGGCTGGTGGGGTCTCTGAGGCTGCCTGGAGCCCTAGATACTGTCTAGAACCCTGAGCATCTCCCACAGCCTCGGCCACCTCAGAGCCGTTGAGCTGCCCTTTGTCTGCACTGGCGAGAACTTCACCTGGTTTTCCTTCAGTTTCTTCTGCAGTTGAAGGGCCATCGCCTGCTCATCCTCAATCTTACTGTTCTGCTGGTTAATGTCAAACTCCTTCCTGGAGGAGAAGGGCAGGTGTGACAGGTGCTTCTCCTTCCTCCAGACCCACTCTGTTCTCTTGCCTCAGCATGCCAGGAGCAGCCACCTCCCCCTGTGATTGACTTCCTTATCCCCAGGGCCTAAGATAATGGCCAGTGGAGTTGCAGCACCCCGTGCCCTAAGCCCAAGGCCAGACACCCCCACTAGCCCCTCCTGGCCACCAAAGTCTCCTACTTCTTAAGCTTTTCTTCTAGCTGCAGTTTATCATTCTCCAGGTCCATGATGCTCTCCTGGGTCAGCTTCAGGTCACCTTCCAGCTTCCGCTTTGCTCGTTCCAGGTCCATTCGCACCTTCTTCTCCTGCTCCAGGGATCCCTCCAACTGATGGAGAGAAGAAAATGGTCAGGGTGTGGAAAATTTAAGATCCACAGTGCATGCTCCTGGGCCCCTTCTAAACTTGAAGTCCAGTGGAATTGAAAGTCAAACCAACAGAGAAATCTCTGCAAACACAAAGGATTCAGAGAACCAGACTAGGGAGGAAACAGAGAGAACAAAAAGGCTCCAGGGGTCTTAAAAATTGGTTCTAGGCGTAATCGATGTCACTGAATTGTGCATGTAGAAATTTTTGAAATGGTGTATCTTTGGCTGTGTATATTTTCACCCTGAAAAAAAAATGGTCAAGAAGGGAGGGTGTTGACATGTCATGGGGTTGTTAACCAATGTCATAAAACAATACGTGTACTGACTGTTTAATGAGAAACTATTTGTTCTGTAAACCTTCACCTAAAGTACAATAAAAAAAGAAAGAAAAATTTTTAAAAAGTTGGTTCTAGGGATCAGGAGCCCCTTGGTCATCGGTGTTACCAGCAAAAGCCTGACCTGAGGCACATGGAGCATAGTTCTTACTACTCACGTCATCCACCTGCTGCTCCAGCTTGACCTTAGACTTGGTCAGGGTGTTGACCTTGTCCTCCTCTGCCTGAAGGTCATCCAGGGCCTGCTGGTGAGCCTCTTGCAGAGCTTTCTTCTCCTTGGTCAGCTTGGCGATGATCTCATCCAGCCCAGCCATCTCCTCTGTCAGGTTCTTCACCTGCAGGCCAAGACCCCCATTTCCATTAGGGTCAAAGGTCATCAGGCTGGAGACATCTATGGGGACTTCCAGTGCCAAGGACCACACTTCTCTCAGGACCCCCTGAGTGGCCTGGCCTGAGTCAAGGTCAGTGCAATTTGGGAACACTGAAAAAGACCTGGGTAGGAGCTGGAGGGAGCCGCTCTCACCTTGTTTTCTGTTGCATGCTTCTCCTTCTCCACTTTGGCCAGCGTCAGCTCCAGGTCGTCAATATCCTTCTTGAGCTCAGAGCATTCATCCTCCAGCTTGCGCTTCTTGGCGGTGAGCTCGGCGTTCATCTCCTCCTCGTCCTCTAGCCTCTCGGTCATCTCCTTCACCTTGGCCTCTAGCTGAATCTTGTTCTTGATCAGCTGGTCGCAGCGCTCCTCTGCATCGTTAAGGTTGTCTTGTTCCTGGGGGAAGAGGACAGAGAGGAGAGTTGGTGATTAAAGAGCGGAGAGACCAAGATCTTAAAGAGAACTGGAGCTCCTGGACGATTAGTCCCTGGTGATGAGATGGACTATAATCTGGGGGGCGGTGTGGGGAAGGAGATGAAGAGATAATCCCGTGGTCTCACCGCTTGCACTTGGAGCTGCAGGTCGTTCTTCTCCTGCAGCAGGGATACCATCTTCTCCTCAAGCTCCTTGCGGCGAGCCTCGGATTTCTCCAGCGCCTCTTTGATGCGCCCAAATTCCTCTTTCATGTTGGCCATCTCCTTCTCCGTCTCTGCACTCTTCAGCAGTGGCTTGATCTTGAAGTAGAGCTTCATCCAGGGCCAGTTCTTGACCCCCATGAAGGCTCGAATGTTCCACTGGATTACCAGCAGGGCATCCCTGACAAGGAAACATGGAGGCAGGGAGGGGCACTATGAAAGAACACTTCCCATTTCTGGGACCAACTGGACTTGGCTCCCTGACCATCTTGGCAAAGTTTGTAGGCATCTGAGGGCAGAAAGCCATGTCTTGTAGCCTTGATACGCACCCTCGTCCCCAAACATCACGACACTGAGAAAGGAGTTGCTCCCAAAAATCCACTGCCGTCGAGTTGATTCAGACTCGTAGCAAATCTACAGGACAGGATAGAACTGCCCCATAGGGTTTCCAAGGCTGTAAATCTTTACTGAAGCAGACTGCCACATCTTTCTCCCGCAGAGTGGCTGGTGGGTTTGAACCTCCAGCCTTTTGGTTAGCAGCTGAGTGCTTAACCACTGTGCCACCAGGGCTCCAGGAGTTGCTCAATAAATATTTATTAACTGATCAATCAATGAAAGGGCAGCTTACACTTTCCTATTGGGGCTTTGTAGTAATGAAAGCTACCACCTAGAGAATGTCTACTATGATCATTGTTTCTAATCTCTTGAAAACCTCAAATATGTTAAAAATTATGTAATATTTTTACAAATATTAATAGCTGTGATATATATGTAGATTATGAAGCATTTAAAAAAAAAAGAATATCCATGAACCCACCACTCAAAACGAGAATTAGAACATTACCAGCTTTTGAATCTACCTGCATGCTCCTATCTATCCCATTCTGTGGTCCTCCCACCAGAGGTATCACTACCCTGAATCTTGTATTTTTCATTTTCTTACTTTTTCAACAAAATACTTTAACCACATATGTATGTACCTTTAAACAATGTATTATTTCTGAGCTTTATAAAAATGGCATCATACTGTACAGATCCTTCTGTGACTTGCTTTCTTTAACTCAACAATATGCTTTCAAGGTTCAAAAATATTGTACAGGTAGCCCCTGATTTACGACATATTCGAGTTATGACAAACCACACTTACGACCATCCATTTCTTACTACATATAATGTTGCAGCGTGTAATTTGCTGATGTTATCATCCTCAGATGTTCACTCTCAGATGTTTATATGTTATGTTTTGAATCCCCAAAGGTAAAGATCAGATTTATAAAGATACTGAGAATAAAAGGCAATAATAATGAAAACTAAAAGAAAGATGAGGTATTCGACTTATATCAGAACCAATTTACAACAGAGTCGTCGAAGGGAACCCTGTTGTAAGTCAGGGACTACCTGTATCATGTAGTTGTAGTTCACTCCTTTTCATTGCTTTCTAATATTCCACTGAGGGAATATACCACTATTTTTCCATTCCTCTGTTGATGGAAATTGGGCTATTTCCAAATTGTTGCTATTATGACCAATGCTGCTAAGAAGATTCCTTATGTGTCATGGTGTACATGTGTATGAGTTTCTCTGTGGGATTACACTTAGGAGTGGAACTGTAAGGTCTGCAACGATTCAACTTTAAAAGATAATGATAAATTGTTTTCCAAAGAGTTTGCCCTAATTTACACAGCCATAGGCAGTGGATCAGACTTCTTAATTTTTTTGTCAGTCTAGTGTTTTAAAATGGTCTCTCATTGGAGCTTTAATTTATATTCCCTATGGGAATTTTTTTTAAAAAAAGAATTCAAAATGAGACTCAGAGTGGTAAGGTAACTTGCCCAGGTCACACAGCTAGTAAGTGCTGGAGCCAGGATTTGAACCCAGGTCTTCTGACCCATACTAGTTGTCATTGCTTGTAGGCCTCTTACATCTCTGAGGTGCCTTTCCCATGTTTCCCCTCCCACCTCACCTGCGCTCCACCATCTTTTTGAACTCAATGCGCATGAGCTGGCCCCGGGCTTGGGCCTGGATGCGAGTGATGATGCGGCTCAGCCTCTCGTCCCGCATCTCCTCCAGCAACCCCAGCAGCCCTGCCTTGAAGAACACCTGCAGGTACAGAGTAGATCCCAGGGGGCATTATGAACCTCAGAGAAGAGTATCCAAGTGGAGAAAGAGGGTGGGAGACCCTGGCTGAGCTCCCAGGAGATCCATTATCCACATATCCTGAGAGTGACAACATGAACAAGACAGACAGGAAGCCTGAGGTCTAGCCCTTGGGTTGATACAGGAAACTGGGACTCTCGTGTCTCCCTCCTGAGCTCCGAGCCGTTCTCCTCAACATGGTCACACACCCTGCAACTCCACACTGTGGGGCTCTAGACTCACCTTGGTGTGGCCGAACTTGTACTGGTTGTGATCGATGTCTAGGGAGCCCAGCAGCTTCTCTGCCCCTTTCCTGCTGTCAATAAACTGCCCCTCAGGGATGGCCGCTGGGTTCAGGATGCGATATCTGGGGAGAGAAGTGCCTGGAGTCACCCACGTTCTGCACTAACCCACTCTGCCCATAGAATTCCAAGGCTGACTGCAGATTCCCCTCCCCACCAAGGCTGCCCAGGCTCCCCCTATCCCCAAGCTCTGGGGGTAGTCCCCATACCCACCTCTGCCGGAAGTCCCCGTAGAGGATACGGTTGGGGAAGCCCTTCCTGCAGATGCGGATGCCCTCTAGCACACCGTTGCAACGCAGCTGGTGCATGACCAGGGGGTTGTCCATCACTCCTGCGACAGGAGGGCAGAGGAGAGAGGTCAGCCTTAGGCCAAGTGAATGCCAAGCATCCTCCTCAGCCTAAACCCTTCCCCATCACTCACCAGGAGCCTTCCGTTCATTGGGGATGATGCAGCGCACAAAGTGAGGGTGGGTGGTCCTCAGGTTGGTCATCAGCTTGTTCAGATTCTCCTGGGGGTGGATGGGGTGGCAAGTTAGGAGCCACAAGGACCATCCCTGCCAAAGGGACCAGAACCCTCAAAGGGACAGGGAGTTGACTCTTAATTTGTGATTGCATGTCCAGGCTTGTGTAAAATTTGCACGCCAAAATGACTACATAACTCTAGATTCTTTTTACCTTTTACCACCACAAACTCAGGTTAGGATGATGCATCCAACAGGCTCTGGGCTGATCCTACCCTCCCACCACAGGGTCTAGCATCTCAGGGCCCTTCTTACCCGGTGGAGGGCCGACACCGTCTGAAAGGATGAACCCTTTTTCTTGCCTCCTTTGGCTTTACTGCTATCCACTAATAACAAGAGAAGGAATGATGAACAAAAAACCTTGAAATTGAAGGAGGCTTCGGGCAGTGTCTGGGCTCAGCCACTCACTAGCTGTGTGACCTTGGGCAACTTACTCTCCAAGCCTCAGTTTTTTCATGAGGATGACAGGAACTATCTCTAAAAGTTGTAGACAGCGTTAAATAAAAGCATGCACAGAAGGCACCCACAGTAGGCATTGCAATAATATCAGTGCCCCTATCCCGCCCTTCATTCTTATGTCTTTCCACCTTCTGTTTGTCCTCTTGCACTTCCTCTTCCTCATGTCAATCCGCACCTTTTCTCTTTCTTTTCTGAACTGAAGACTCATTTGCTCTACTATTTATTCAGTGACCTTCTCAATGCTTACTGAGTCCTCCTGCATGCACGACTCTATGCTGGGATCAGTACAATGATGCATGGGCGGCCCTCGCTGACCTCTAGCTGCTCACAGTCTTGAGGAGACATAAGACATACATATCAACATCAATGATACAAAATAGAAAGCATGGCAGGTCCCACAGAGGTACAGATGGACTGTGGGATCTCCTGACTCCTATCTCATGGCCCACAGGCTCCCCTCTCTCAAGAATTATATACTTTAAAGCAGCAGGACTCTGAATGCTTGTGCCTCCAGAAGCCCCTTCCCTAGTGTGGGGGCTACCCCCTTACCGGTATCAGCACTAGCATAAGAGGAAAAGAGTGTGGCCATGAGCTTGAGAGAGGACTTCTGGTACAAGCCCACCACTGTCTCATTGAGCGGGTCTTTATTCTTCTCTAGCCAGCCCAGGATGTTGTAGTCCACAGTGCCAGCATAGTGGATCAGGGAGAAGTGGGCTTCCGGCTTTCCCTTGATATTGCGTGGCTTCTGGAAGTTGTTGGACTTTCCCAGGTGGTTGTCATACAGCTTGGCCTTGAAGGTCATGTCAGTGGCCTTGGGGAACATGCACTCCTCCTCCAGGATGGACATGATACCCATGGGCTGAGGGAAGCACAGGGGAAGTAGAGACAGCATCACTAAGTGCATTCTCTGGCTTCCACAGAGTACCACATCCTGCCAGAGGAAAGACTACAGCCCAGTATTGCTGGCAGACCAAAGGGAACCTGTGCTGGTCCCTCTTTTCCCAAGATAGGAAGCCAATATTCCTGGAATTAACCTAAACCCAATTACATTCAGGTCTGGCTTATATAACTTCTTTCTGCCCCAGTGGACCCAGTGAGGAGCCATGTACTCCCAATTACCCCTCAAGGCCTGGAAAGCCTCACTATATAGCCCCTTCTTCCTGGATGGCTCACTGCCCCAGATGTGGGTGAGGACAGGGACTGATGTGTGTCAGAGCACCAGACTGCAGGGAGAGGCCAGACCCCTGTCTATATGACAATGGTAACAATTTTTCAAGACATGGTTAGAGGAACGAGGTTCTGCAAAACTGCACAAAACTATACTACAGAAAATGTAGTGGTTCTTGACTGTTCTTGGAGCAGGAATCCTTCCGAGAATTTGATGAAGCCAAAGACTGTCTTCCCCCAAAAGTGTTTGTACATACATATGTACACACACTCTTTACCACACAATATCAGGGGATTCTGACATCTCTGGGAGACCAGCACCCTGCTTAAGAATCCCTTGATAATGACTCAAATCTTGTGGGAAACTCCTGTTTTCAGGAGGGCAGTGACTGAGCAGGGTGAGAGTCACTCAGGGCTCTGGCCTGTATCAGCAAAGAGCGAAGGAACACTGAGAACAAGTCAGCACTGGCACAAGGAAGAGCATCCTACCAGCGCCCCTCCTTGTTTCTTCTGAGGAATGCCTACACACAAGAGAGCCTGAAGAGGGGCTTTTCTCTCATTGACCAGGGAGAAGGGTATTCCTTGGGAAGGGGATGGAAAACTAAACATCTCTAGTTTCAACCTAGGATCTTTGCATGGATGATGCTCATTATGGGCTGTCAGAGGGGCCTAGAGTCCTCTCTTTTACTGCATCCCACTCTTAAGACACTGGGATCTCCAACACTCTTAGAGGTGAGGGACTAGGTGCTAGGTCCTGGGAAAAGAAGGAAGGGACTCATCCTGTGTGTATATATGACTTCACAGTGGGTAGAAGACGGATCTGAGAGATGTTTAGGATTCTAGGGACTCTAGTTCCTTGAGTGTACAACGGACAGGACTGCTCCTTTGTCTGGGATGGCAGGGGTGGGATACAGGTGGTGGGGGGCCGAGGCGGCACCTTCTCGATGAGGTCAATGCAGGCCTGTAGGTCCATGCCAAAGTCGATGAACTCCCACTCGATGCCCTCCTTCTTGTACTCCTCCTGCTCCAGCACAAACATGTGGTGGTTGAAGAACTGCTGCAGCTTCTCATTGGTGAAATTGATGCAGAGCTGCTCAAAGCTGTTGAACTGCAGGAGAAGTGAGGGGCAGGAGGAGGTCAGCTGGCAGGGGTCTGTGCCTGTGCACCGTGCCTGAGCCCAGCAAAGGTGTGGCTAGTCCCCTCCCATCTCAAGGTGGAGAGGAGCAGGGAAGAATGCCCCTGAAGGCGGGGAAGAATGCCAACTGCCCCTGTTAAGCTGAATCCCCACTGGGCCTGGCCTATTGTTCTCCCCACTCTTAGGGCTCCTCAGACTCACATCGAAGATCTCAAAGCCAGCAATGTCGAGGACCCCTATGAAGTACTGGCGTGGCTGCTTGGTCTCCAGGGTGGAATTGATCCGCGTCACCATCCAATTGAACATCTTCTCATACACTGCCTTTGCCAGTGCCCCAGTGGCATACAGCACCTAGAAGGTAGGGGAGAGACTCAGATGAGCAGGCAGCAGATGAGTCGGGAAGAGTGAATTCCAAACTTCCCACTCCACCATGCCAGTCCTCTCTCATTTATCTTCTGAAGAAGACCCACCTGCTGGACATTCTGCCCCTTGGTGACGTACTCATTGCCCACTTTCACCCGAGGGTGGCAAAGCCCCTTGAGCAGGTCAGCTGAGTTCAGCCCCATGAGGTAGGCAGACTTGTCGGCATCTGGTTGAGAAGGAAAGGAGGGAGTGAGCACTTTAACCTGTCCTCCTTTCCTGCCCTAGGTCAGAGCCTTTAGGAAGCATCAGGCCTCACTCCTTCTCTTTAAAAAGGAGGAAAACAAGGCCTGGAAAGGGAGAAGACTTGCCCATGGTCATACAGTCAATGTGCGCCCGAGTCAGGCTGGGGCCCAGGCTCCTTTGTCTGGTCCAGGGCCTCCCACCACAGGGCAACTCCTCTAGCCTCTGTCTTTATGTCTAGCCGGTGCTTCTAGGTCAGGCCCTCCACTCTCATTGCTGTAATCATGGTCCCCCACCCTCAACGATCCCCTCATTTCTCCAGGGAAGGGATGTGGCAGATGGGACTAGATGTTCTCTGCTCTCGCCGCCTTTGTCCCCCATCCCAGTGTCTAGCCCAGGAATGGGCACGCTGTACTCTTAATCCACATGCCAACCAATTTGACTGGTTCAGAAGTCAAGGGTCCCAAAAGCACGTTGGACACCCCCCAACACACACACCCAGCCCTCTAAAAGTGCCATCCAATATAGGGATTTCTCTATTTAAAGGGAATTTATTTGATTTAATGGCAAGAAATTTTGTGATAAATGGTGATGTGCTATCTTGGAGCCTAGGCTTGGCATTTTGATATGAACAGTCATGGAGAAGGATTTCTTAAAAGAGGACTACGAGGAATGTTCTTGGGCATTTGTCTAGCACTGTTCACACCGTTACATCTTCATCTCAAAGGATCCTCACAGTAGCCCCAGAAGGGAGCTGAAAAGGACGGTTGCTCCATTTCACTGAAGAGGATACTGAGACCCAGTGAAAGGGATGACATACCAATGCCCTGAATGGCACTCTGAACCCTGGCTTGCTGCCTCTTCCCGAACAGAACCCGTCACAGAGCCCCATGGGGGGTTCACCCAAGAGCTGGGCAGGTAAACCCCACTGCATTAGTGATAGGACTGTGCAGAGCTCAGGGTCTGCGGTTTCCTGGGATTGGTGAGTCTCGGGCACAGAAGGGAAAAAGATCTACCACTGACTTCTGATTAGTGCAGCTGGGTTTGGAAAGTTGGTGGGATTGTTGGAGGCCTCCCTGCCTGGCCACTTCTTCCATGTCCTGCCTCTCCTCATCTCCTCACCCCATCCATCTGGGGAGCCAGTCTGTTTGGGGAGGGTGGGTGGCCAGAAGCCTGGCTTGGTTCTGACCAAGGAGAAAGCCTGGAGGCAGGGCAGATGGGTGGAGGTGGGGAAGAGCCTCCCCCTGGAAAAAGGCACCACCCTCTCAGCACCTGCTCTGTGTCAGGATCTCATATTGCTCCTGGTTTCTTCCCACTTCATCGTGGTCCTAATGACCTCATTGTCAATCTAGTTCCTTGAGAATTATTGAAAGACAAGGCATCACTTTTGGACACAGTATGGGAGACCCTGCTCCCAGTGGACTGTGTCCGGCATGAAGGGACATTCCCCTGCAGTCTCAGTCACCATGTCAGGCTTTTCAGTGCCTGCCTGCCTGCCGCTCCCACCTTCGGTGCCATCTGGCTCGGCCTGCTCCTCCCGCTGCTTATGCTTGAACTTCATGTTTCCATAGTGCATGATGGCGCCTGTCAGCTTGTAGACACCAGCCTTCTCCTCAGAAGTGAAGCCCAGCACGTCAAAGGCACTCTGGGGCAGAGAGAGTAGAGGCTGGTTGAAGCAGGTGGCTCCAGGAGCACTCAGGAGCCCTCTGCACCGCTGCACCCAGCCTCCTCACTCACATCGGTGGCCATGAGCTCCTCTGAGTCATCGATGGAGGCCACGGACACCTCTCCCTGAGACACGAAGGCGTAGTCGTAGGGGTTGTTGGTGACCAGCAGCATGTCTACTCCAGGCAAGGGGCAGGGCAGGGGAAGGGCACATGGGCAGAGGGCCAGGGCAGGGCAGAGGGAGTTGGGAGACGGGCACAGGGGAAGGGATGGGGCAGAATGAGGAGGAGAGGATAGAGAGCAGGAAGAGAAGAGGAGAGTCAGCAAGGACCAAGGAGAGACTCTGAAAGACATGAGAGAGGAGAGGGGCCAGGGAGGGAAGGATGGATAGTGGGGGAGTGAGACATGGGAAAAGGGAGAGGCAAATAAAGAAAAGTTGTAGAAAACCAACATGGGAGGGGAGAAGAAATATGAAAAGGAAAGAGTGCAAATAAATGAAGTGAGAAGGAGTAAGGTGTGGGATAGTGGCATGAGGAGGCCAGAGAAGATGCACATGATTCCAAAGTGGGGAGGAAAGAGAAAGCAGTGAAGGAAGGGAGAGTGAGTGTGAGCCACTGGGGAGGGCAGCAGAGGCCAGGAGGGGTGTCAGATCTGGCTCACCCAGTAGCTCTGGTTTCTTGTTGGACAGGATCTGGTAGAAGATGTGGTAGTTCCTCTCTGCCTTCAGCTGGAAGATCACCCGGGATTTCTCTAGGAGATCTGAGGTGGAGAGGAGGGTAGGAAGGCAGGTAAGGGAGGAAAGAGAGTAGATTCAGCAAAAGGGTGGAGAACAGGGGAGAAAAGTTCCTACAGCAAGGTGGACAGAAAAGATATTATTTAAAGAAAAAAAGATGCTAAAGCCAAGAGGCAAATACAGACAAAGGAAAAAGATGGAGGGAAATGAGGTAGGGCTGCCCAGCTGGGAAAGAGGCAGGGGTGGAGGACTCAGGGGGTGGTGATACAGGGTACCCCTCCACAGTACTCACAGGTCTCTATGTCTGCAGAAGCCAACTTTCCAGTGGCTCCAAAGTGGATCCTGATGAATTTTCCCTGGGGGTGGGTGAGACAAAGAATGAGAGAACTGGCCAGAAGGGACAGAATGGAGATGTTGACCTCAACTCAACTCAGAATGCCTCGGTTGATTCTGGAAATGTAAACGGCCTATTTGGTGTCTTAGGGAAAAGGATGCCCATCCCACATACCACCCAGGGATCAATGAGTGGAAACAACAGTATGAGATCGGCATGTACATAATGCCTCCTGTGGGTACCTCTGTATCATCTTATGCAATTCTCCTAAGTGCCTTCAAGGTAGACAGTATTACCCCTGTTTCATAGATGAGGGAACTGGGTCACAGAGAGGTGTGGGGACTTTCTGAACAAGTGGGAAGTCGGGGATTTAGCTCCAAAGCTCATGCTCTTTTTCCACTTCTGATGTGGAAAAGCTTTGGAAGTAGTCATCAGAAAAATCTAAAATGTGGTCAAAATCAGCTCCGCCACTTGGCTTTGAAACAACTGTGGTGACTCTGATCTCCTTCTTGGGGTTCCCAGAACTCAGGGAGCCAGGTTGAGTTGGGGAGAGTTTGGAGGATGCGTGTGCGTGTGTGTGCACTTCTGCTGACACCCAAAGCCAAATACAGTACAATTGACAGGATGTGGTGACTGTTGGCAAAAAAGTGCCCTGCTTTTGTCAAGGCCAGATGAGGCTGGTTGGCAGCTGAGCTGGTCAAGGGCACTCACGAAGCGGGAAGAGTTGTCGTTCCGGACGGTCTTGGCATTGCCAAAGGCCTCTAGGGCGGGGTTGGCCTGAATGATCTGGTCCTCCAGGGTGCCCTGTGAAGGGAGCAGAACCCCAGGGTTCATCTCCCACCCACCTCCAGGCAGCGGTGAGAAGGACAGGGAGGCTAATCTGGCCCTGGGGGTTGGGGGTGGGAATGGGTGAACAGCGGTGGGTCTGTGGCTCCAAAGGGCTATATTTTGTCCTCAAAGTGTGTGTCTCCTGCCAGGAAGGTCTTCAGCACTGGGCTGACCCTCAGGAGCCCCGCTCAGTGGTGCTGTCCCCGTTGCTGTCCAGGGCAGGGTTAGGGGTAACCTGGGTCAGCCTGCCCCTAGACCCTCTTTCTGCTGAGCCCATGGCTCACACAAGCACCTTGTTTGCATTAGTGTTGTCCTTCTTGCCACGGTCTCCTATGGCTGCGATGCTGGCAAAGTACTGGATGACACGTTTCGTGTTCACAGTCTTCCCAGCCCCGGATTCTCCGCTGGAGGCAACAGGAACCAACCAGAACTCAGTAATCCTACTGTTCTCTCTTCAGAACCCAACACTCCTGCACTCCTCCCCTCAGAGTCCCAGCCATCTAAACTCCCCCAGCTGAGCCTAGCACCCTACAGAATTCCTCTGTCATCTTCCTCAATCTGTCACACCTCTAGTGAGACCTCTGCACCCCACACTCCCTACAATCACAGCCTTAACCCTTTCCTTCCCACCTGTACCCCAGGAGTCAGCCTGGGCCCCCCACCCCACCCCATGCCCTCTGTGGGTGGATGGTGCTCACTCACGTAATGAGGATGGACTGGTTCTCCCTATCTGCAAGAGATAAGAGAGGCAATGGTGTCAGGGCTGAGGGCCCAGGTGGGTGGTGAGGCACAGGTCAGGGGTTGCTGGACTCACCTGTCAGCATGTACTGATAGGCATTGTCGGAGATGGAGAAGATGTGAGGTGGCGCCTCACTCCTCTTCTTGCCCCGGTAGGCAGCCACCACCTCAGCATTGTACACTGGCAGCCACTTATAGGGGTTGACAGTGACACAGAAGAGGCCTGAGTAGGTCTAGAGCAGAAGAAGACAGGGCTGGGAAAGAGAGTTTGGTGAGGAGAGCCTGGGAAAGGCAGGGGACTCTCTGGACACTCCTGCTTGACCCTGTCTTTCTGCAACTGACCAGGGGTAGGGGTGGGGGACAGAGGTTAGACAGAAGCCCCAGGGCCCAGAGGTGGGGGGTGAAGCCTAGATTCCCACCTGAGATCTGTCTCTGTCTACTTGGCCATTGGTCAGTAACCTCTCCAGACCCTTTAGAAGTCTAGCCTCCCCTTGAGAGTCGCCTGGGCCTACTGGGGCTGGGGACCCCCTGCAGTGTGCAAGAGCCACTCACGTAGATCATCCAGGCCGCATAGCGCTCCTTGAGGTTGAAGAGCACGGCGGGCTCGTGCAGGAAGGTCAGCATGGCCATGTCCTCAATCTTGTCGAACTTGGGTGGGTTCTGCTGCAACACCTGGTCCTCCTTCACTGTCACCGTCTGGGGAGGGAGCATGGGCAGTCGAGCTGGTATGACCACACTTCCACCAGAGCCCTTGTCAGCTGTGCTCGCCAACCTCACCCACTGTCCTCTCAGAACACAGAGCCAGGACCTGGCCTCACTCCCCCAACCCTCCCCTGGTCGGTGCCCAGGCCTCCTGCCTCACAGCTTCCCCAGGACACCTTCTCCAGATAATGTGACTTTCTGCTGTTTCTCTCATCCTAGATACTATCCTAGGGTCCTTTTCTCTTGCCAGGACCCCTCATCATCACCTTTCAGTCTCTATGCTTCAAGTGTCTAGGAGCAAACTCGGGGGGATGTTCTCTGATCTGTGCACTCACACCTCACTCCTGATCCGGGGACCATCTCACGGCGGTGTGCTTTTGTTCACAAAGGGGCGATGCTTGAGGGCATCAATTGCTCAGGCAAACCCTTCCCCCTACTGGAAAAAAGCTCATCCATCTACTCTACACCCCTCGTGGGTCACTGTTGGTGTGGTTGGATTGGCACTGGTCAGTTTGCCATGCCTTGATGTCATTAGATCCTATGGGTAGGTGTTCCAGCATCTGCTTTATAGGGGAGGAAGCTGTGGCTCTCAGGATTTGCAGTGGCAGAGCTGGGATCAGAATCAAAGCCCCTGGTGGGTTGTGGCCTGTTATGCCACACCTCAGTGGGTCACCAAGTTCAGTCAGTGAGTCTGTGATGCACACCGTTCTAAGCCACAGCTGATGACCAGTGGTGATTCTCATCGCTGGCATGAGCACCTCAGGGACCAGAGGCTTCTGAGCGCCTGTTGTCACCAGCCCCAGAACTGAGTGTTCAGCTAAAATATTCCTGTTCTTTACCTTTGTCTGGGTCTAAGAATTTGCTCTTGGTTTGGGCGAGGGGGATTTTAAAGAGTGGGCCCATGGAGGAAACTGAGGCATGGAGAGGAGGGATACAAGCGCAAAATGAGGAACTTCATTTAATGCTGCACCTGCGCCCTCTTTATCTGCAAGACTCCCTGAGAAGGATTACAGCTAAGACTCCCACGCTACCACAGCATCCTGTCTGGCAATGGGGGTGCATCCCTGGGTGGCACCAATGCACCTGCTCAGGTCTGTTTGAGAAGGGGACGAGCCCTCACTAGAGGTCCAGAGCTCCTCAGAAGGGACTTCCTTTCTCGCCTTGGCTCTTCTCCAGGACCCTCAGCCTCCTGCCGCCTTGGTCAGGCCCTCAGCTCCCACTGTAAGCAGCTTCACCTCCGAAACCTTCTCTCTCTTTCCCCTGACTCTGTGCCCCACACACCTTGCCATTCTCGGTTTCAGCAGTGACCTTGCCACCCTCCCGGGACAAGATCTTGGCCTTGACGAACTCCTCCTTGTCGTCTGGCACAAAGCACTCAGTGCGGATGTCAAAGGGCCGGGTCTGGGCCTCCAGACGCTCCTTCTCTGACTTGCGGAGGTACTGGGCTGCTGCCCCGAAATCGGCCATCTGGGCATCATCCATCTTCTCGATGCTCTGGGGATGAGACAGGAGGGCTCTGTCACTCCTGAGGTGGGCCTAGGATTCAGTGGGTGGCGTTGTCCTTCCAACTCCTATTCCCTGTTCACCTCTTCTGCTGCTTAGGCTGTGTTGTTTCTCCCCCTCACCCCCCAGAAGCGCCTGGCCTGGGTCTAGCCCTCCCCGGCAGGGGTTTGTGTCAGGGTGGAATTTCCTGGGGTTTGCTAAGGGGAGGTGTGAGCTGCTCAGACGAGAGACAGCAAGCCCCTCATCCAGCAACCTGGCTCCCAGGAGAAGCATGCTCTGCTGGCTAGGAGAGAAAATCAGGGCAGTTCTCACCTGCTTCTCTCTTCACAGAGAGTCCTGAAGAATCTGGACCAGGGGTGGAGCAAGGAGCCACAGAGGAACAGCCCGGAAGAGAAGAGGACAGACAAGGAGAATGAATATTGACTGGCAGGAGACTGGGAGAGGGAGAGTGAGCCAGGAAGCTTGACCCTCAGGCACAGACGCACAGACAAGAGCAGGACAGACCAGAATACACAGTTAGGAGAGAGAAGAGGCAGAGAGGCAGGAAAGAAAGGATGCAGAGTTAGTACAAGTGTGAGCAACGGGACATAGAGAAAGAGGTGGAAACCAAGAGAGGCAAGGAGATTAGAATACACAGCCAAGAGGGAAGGGAAAGGGGTACAGACAGGTAGAGAAGCATGATAATGACAAGTATGGATGAAGACCGAGAGGCAAAGTAAAACTGGGACAAAATCTCTTGCAGATTTTCCAAAGGAGGGAGAAAAATGGAGACAGTATGTGAGAAGACACAGAAAGCCGGGGGTAACAGGATGCAGGGAAAGAAATGCAGAGTCTGAGAAGAAAAGCAGTTTCTGTTTGATCCCTGGAACCTCTCCTCTGTCAGTGAGAACATCCCCTGACTGACATGTACCTCACTGCAGGAGAAGGCAGGGTCCCTCAAGGTGGCAGCTCTGGCACTGACCACAGAACATCCCACCCCAACCCCCTCTTACCTGGGTCAGAGGAGTCTCTGTCTGCCCTCAAGCTTCCAGCGCCTTTATATGCTGCTTCCTCCACCCCCTGCCTGAATTTGGAGTCCTTCCGGAGGGACCTTGCCTCCCACCTCTCCCGCCTATTGGCTCCTCCTCCCTTGATCCCTTGGCTCTGGAGGTGACAAGAGGACAGCAGTGCCCCCAGATTTGCCCATGAAAGGCCTGTCGCCCCAGCCCCTCGGCTCCAGGACCTTTTTTTAGTCCTTGGGCACATTCCTCCCCTCCAAAGGGCTGATGGGCAGATAGTGGGAAGATAGGACCTTCTCTCACCACCTCCCCGCCCCTCCACAGCCCTTACCTCAGTTATTTTTAACCTGAAGGGTGAATTGAGCACAACTGGGTGAGGGTCACCTTTTCCTATAGCCAAATGCTTGTTCCCTGTCCCCCAACCACAGGATCCCCTCCCTTCTTTCCCACCCTCTCCTCCTTTGCCCTCTGGCCTGTCCTCACACAGCCCCAGGCTAGCAGCATTTCCTCCCTCTGTCAGACCTGGAGTCCCACAGTGCTGGGGACTGGGAGCTGGAGCCCTGAGGCCCGGGAAGAGGTCTTTGTCCAGCCGCATGACTCAGTTTCCCTTTGCCAGGAAAAACATTTCTGTGCTGCCCTCACTCTCCACAAATGCTGTACCTGGTGTTCTTCTGTTCCCCATGTCTCCAGGCAGGCGTCCTTCCTAGGACTTAAAGCTGCCCTGCTTTGGGGACACATCTGGAGCCCCCAGTGCCTTCCCTGATGCTCCTGATACAGTGGCGGTTGTCCAGCCCCTCAAACAGTGGAAGAGATTCTCCCATACCACTGGAGGCAGATTTGCACACAAACCAAAGTCCACTACCCTCGAGTGTAGACATATGCCCTCACACTCAGCCACACATACACATCCATTCTGAGCCTCACACGTGCAGATTTTCTACTTGTGTTTATGCACACTAATACACACATTTGCACACTCTCATTTGCACACATAGGCATACCCTCCCACTGCTATGCCCTGCTCCTGGTGTGGGGCGGGTGGGGGTAGGGGTGGAGAGAGGCAGGAGGTGTTAATCTCAGGGCCTGAGGGAGTGGGTGGAGTGCAGATGGCGGGCTGCTCTCTTCTGCCCCTCTGGGCTGCCAGAGGGTACAGGTGCCTCTGAGGAAGTCTAGAGTGCCAGGCAGGCCTGGGGATTTACACCAGCTGGGCCTCGGGCACTGCATTCCATGGGCGTGGGGGTGGAGTTCTGCAGTCTGTCACCCCTCCCCAGGTATAATTCTGGTGTTCCCTCCCAGCCCTCCTGGGGCCCACACTCACACCCCCATCTTCGTGGGTGTCCTCGAGCACCCCAGGTCCCCTCCCCATCCTCCTACAAAGTCACCTCTTAGAGGCTGTAGGTGTCAGATCTTCAGCAGGCCATGCCTGTTATGACTAAGTGGACATTGTGTTCAGGGAACAAAGCCAGGCTCCCCGGCTCTGCCTCCCCCCGCCCACACACACACACACACACACACACACACGGGGACACTCTCTGGCTCCCCCCTCTCACCCCATCTACTGTCAACTCTCAATATAGCTTTAGAGTGTGAAGGTGGGTAGGATGGACAGGGGTCAGCTTCTCCGGGTAGGAGAACTTTCCATTGAAGATGTGGCTTCTCTGACAAGGTCTCAACTCTCTAGGACTTCCACTGCCCCCTTACTGGGCTCAGAAAGACATATCCTCTCTCCTAGGGGACTTGTACCCTATATTCAGTGCCCTTGGAGGGACATTCACAAACAAGCTTGGGGTTGACCCCATAGGTACATATGCCAAATTGTACCCCCAAGGGATGCAGGCCACCTGTCCCCAGCTCTAGGTCACTTGAGGCCCCAGTATGCAAACTGGGGGGTTAGTCCATGGCCCAGTGCGTCACTGCCTGTTTCCCACCTCCCTGGGGACGTGACAAGGGGCTGAGAACACCAGGTCAGGCTGGGTCGAGTCCAGGTGACAAAGACCAGGCTTTGTCCTCAGGGAACCCTGTGTTCTGAGCAGGACAGATTCGGTATAGGTGGGGCGGGGAGTGAGTGGCAGGCAGGCAGTTCCCACTGTCTCCTATGGAAGGAGGAAGAAGAAAGAAGTTAACTTGGTCCTGAGGCTCTACTTCCTGGTCTTGCTTGGTTTGCTCTCCTCTTTCCTTCCCGTGGTTAAGAACTCAGCTGCTAACCAAAAGGTCAGCAGTTCAAATCCACCAGCTGCTCCTTGGGAACCCTATGGAGGCAGTTCTGCTCTGTCTTGTAAGGTTGCTCTGTGTCGGAATTGACTCGACAGCAATGGGTTTTCTTTCCTAAGGCTCTCTCCTCTCCCCTGGCATTCACATCTCTTTTCTCCTTCCTCCCTCAGCTGCCTTCCGAACTAGCTCCTCATTGTGCAGGAAGTCCTGGAGTATGAGGAGACGAGACTTCGGTGACAGGTGAGGGGAATAGGGAGGCAGGGCTGGTCTCCTGCTCACCTCTCTTTGGCCTGGCTCCATGTATCTCTGTCTGTGTGTCTGTCCTTTCTTTGCCTCTGCCTGATTCCCCATCTCAAAGTCTGACCTGGGCTGTTTCTCCTGACGCCCATGTCTCTGCCTATCTCAGGGTCTGACATAGTTATGCCTCCAGACTCCCTGCCTTCTCTGAGCCCCACCTTTCTCGGTCTCTGCCTCTACACCTTGCTCCAGGGTCTCTGTCCACCTCTCCCTAGTCTCACTGCTCTTTGGCTTCCCTGACTCCCCTTCCATCTAAGTGACCCAGGATTCTTTTCTTTGCTCCATATAGCCTCCTTCAACTCTTCACGCTTCTATATTTGAGGCTCACTCTCATTTTCTCCTCTCTTGTTCCCTCTCACGTCCCTCCTTTTCCCGTGGCTCAACCTCCAGCACTCTCTTGAGCCCTGCTGTCTGTTGTCCAGTCCCCGACCTTTCTCTCAGCATCTGTTTCTCTTGTTCTCTCTTATGCTCTGGTTGCTTATAGTCTCTGGGTTTCCCCTGCACCTCCTTTTCTAGTGTGTCTCTCCTTTCTCTATTTATCTCTCCATTGCTCTCTGGTCTATTCCTAGGAAGAGGGATGATCCCAGGGAGAGAGAATGGTGGAAGGTGTGGGAGAAAAGTGGGAGGGCCTGTGGGTCTTCCTGAATGCTTTTCATTTCTGGTATCTTTTTTCTCTGTTTGTTTCCTCCGGTCACCCTGTCCCCCATTTCTTCATCTCCCCCTCCACTGCCACTCTCATCAGGTCCTTCCTTTTTCCTTCCCTACTCCATTTCCCTCTTCTCTCCTCCTCTTCTCTAATACTAGCATCTCCTCCTTCCTCGGATGGGACCCTTGCTTGGGCTGCTGCATTCAGAGCTCAGAGGGGGATATGAAGCAGGAGCTGGTTGAGTAGTTGTGCATGGTGGACTGGGGTGTGTGATGGTTAAGGTTGTGTGTCAACTTGGCTGGTCCATGATTCTCAGTGGTTTGGCAGTTACGTAATGATGTTGTTAGGCAGTTATGTAATGATGTAGTCATCCTGCATGATACGATTTGTGAATCAGTTGTAAGGGGAGTTTCCTCAGGGGTGTGGCCTGCATCCAATATATATATGGACGTTCTGGCAAAGCTCTCTTGCTTGCTCTGGATCCTGCATCCAGCTTGTCATCATCTAACCTCTGGTTCTTGGGACTTGAGCCAGCAGCTTGCCGTCTTACCTGCCAATCTTGGTTTCATCAGCCTCTGTAGTCCGTGAACGAGTGGCCTGCTGTCTGGCCTGTTGATCTTGAGTTCATCAGCCCCTGCAGCTATGTGAGTCAGGAGAAGCCTCCAGCCTGAAGCCTGACCCCCATGGACTTGGGACTTGCCAGCCTCTACAACTTATATATATATACACATATATATAAGCTTCACTAGTTTTGCCTCTCTAGAGAACCCAACCTAAGTCAAGGGGAGATTCAGTCCAGGAATAACCCAAGGCTTCCTGGATTCCCAGCAGAAGGCTGGCAGTCCCATTGCCTCCCAAGCTCCTGCCCTCTTTGGCCCACAATCCCAGGCCTATCCTAAGTGGCCCAGCTCTGGCAGCAACACCAGCGGGTGGGATGGGGAGTTGGGGGAACTAGGTCTGGTTAGTAGAAGGGGGTCTGTGCTCCTTCTACATTTCCCAGCCCTCCAGGGAGCCATCCTTTCTCCTCTCCCAAGGTTCCTGCTCATACATGACTCTCCCCAGTCCCTCCCCTGCCTGGCTTCCCCTCAAGATGGCTGCCATAAATGGGCCAAAGAACCCCCCACCTTCCAGCCAGCACAGAGGAGGAAAGTCTTGGAAATGCAAGCTACAGTAGAGAGAAATGAGGGATAAATAAGGAGCATCCTGGACCGAGCGGCCTGAGCCCCAGAGGGGATGAGGAGAGGAAGGTGGGCTGAGGGTGCATATCTTCTGCTGTGGTTGGGGGGCAGGGCGGGGTGGGTCTGGCCTCTAGGGGTGGTTGGGAGATGGTGGTACCTATGTCTGGAAGGGTGAGTCCTTGTGCCCTCTCAGAGACTTGCCTTGGGCCAGGGCTTAGAGGGTCATTACCTCACCTGTCCAACAAGGTTACACCTCAGTGGGTCCAGAAAACTAAACTTCCTCCCCACGGCCCAGCCCTGGTTGTATCAGTGCTGCTGGGTGGTGTTCATCAGAACTGGGCCGTAGGACCATGGCATATGGCTCAGGGTGCCCTAGATGACCTTTACGGTTTCCCTAAATCGCCTTCAACCCTGTGGGCCTTTGGGCCAGAGAGAGGGTTGGGAGGAGAGAAGCCATCTCTATTCCATTCCCCAGTGGAGGAGGTAAAGCAGAGCCCACTGAGCCAGAACTGCACAGACAGTGCTCAGAGCCTCACAGCCTCCTGCAGAGAGGCCTTCTAGCCTGGCCTTTGAAGTTGCCCCTCCTCCCCTAGAGCCCCACTTCTTCCAACATCGCATGACCCCACGGCTGGCAGGAAAGGAAGAAGAGTCTGAAGGCAAGATCTTAGCTTCAAGGAAAGTTGCTTTATTCTGCTTCCTCCAAAGGAGCTGCTGTACAGGGCTCTGGAACTGGGGGCTTCATTGGCACCCTCAGGGCTGGGCAGATGGAGAAGATGTGACAAAGCTACTCCTCATTCAAGCCCTTCCGAAAGGAAATAAAGCCCTAATTAGTTTTGGAGAGGTGGGAGTTGGGCAGGGATGGGGTTCAAAAAACAAAGGGGAGACTGGAGTACCAGATGGGGTCAAGGATGGCTGTGTGATGTGATGGAGCCCCTTGTGGGGGATGTACTTCCAAGGGGTCTGTGTGGAGGGCAGGGTTCTGGGGTCAGCCAGAGGGAGGCTACGTGGGTGAAGACAAGGGGATCCTCTGCGATGTCCATTTTGGGTTTGAGTTACAAGGTCATAGGCTAAATCAGGTGGAACGGAAGTGGAAAATGGCATTTGGGGGGAAATGGAGACATACTAAGTGTAAATAAATTGGGGTCTTTTAGGATTGCTGATGCCCCTAGGGCTGGAATTGAAAGTTAGAGCTAGAAGAATCTTAGAGAGCCCAGAGGGCTGAATTACCTTGCCCAAATCAGTGGCAACAAGATTCAGGAAAGACGGACTCAACAGACTGGGATTTTATGGTTCAATGTGGGGGATGGATGAGAAGGAGGCATCCCTGGTGTGAGGGTGCTCTGTCTGAGAGGCCCACGAACTGGGTGACTGGGTGCCTGCCATCGGGACGACAAATGAAGCCTGGGGGAGGGGCCCACCTTGGTGCCAATGTCGCGGCTCTTAGCCCGAAGCTTGTTGACCTGGGACTCAGCGATGTCTGCCCGCTCCTCTGCCTCATCCAGCTCATGCTGCACCTTGCGGAACTTGGACAGGTTGGTGTTGGCCTGTTCCTCCTGTGGGGGTGGGGGGGTGGGTAGAGAGATGAGGTGAGAGGGGCTGTGGGGTTCTCAGCCTCCCAGCCTGGAGGACCTTCTTTCCTGTGCCCATCCTCCAGACCCAGTCCCAGGAGGGGCACTCACCGCCTCCTCAGCCTGGCGCTTGTAGGCCTTGACCTTCAACTGCAGCTTGTCCACTAGATCTTGCAGCCGCAGCAGGTTCTTCCTGTCCTCCTCCGTCTGTGAGACAGAGGGTGATCAGGAGTGAAGATGGCACAGTCATAGGAGGCAGTATCCCCTCCCCCACGCCCCCACTTCTCCTTGACTTCTTTTCCCTGAATCTAATATCTTGACCCAATCCTGGTTTCTGATCCTCACCAAACACATGTAGTCTCCTTATACTTTCTTACCAAAAAAAGCATGAATATTCTCAACAATTTGTACCAGGAAGAAGCCCAGGGAGCTTGGACTTTTGTGTACACTGTTCTTGGGGGCAGACCCTTGAGAGTCATGGGAGCCCATGGAAGATAAACTCCCCTGCTCTAGAGCCCAGCGTGTGCTAAGAGTAACTCAGGGACTGCAGGTGTGATGGAATTTTCTAGGCTGCAATGGAGATGACATAGGTTTAATCTAGGTTAAGGACAAAGTGTACTTAAGGGATGGTGCCATTCTGGATTGGAACAGAAACAAAACCTAGCTGAGAGGCTGATTTTAGAAAATAGAATGGGAAGTTAAAGTCTACACCTCCCTGGGCAAATGAAAAGTTTTGAGATTTGTTTTTAATGGCTTTGGTATATTTTTGGGGGGTGATGGCACCAGACCAAAGACTGGTTACATATTTGCTCCTTATAATCTGTGATGGTTGAACTGCCTAGAGCTCTGAGTTTGTCCCCAGGGGGCTGGCTGAGGGTGGATGTTGAAGTGAAGCTCCCAGGCTGGGAGGCTCAGAGACTGACCATGGCCGGCCAGGGGATACTTGAGGTGGGGCAGGGCTAGGCAGAGTGCAAGCAGGGCAGTCAAGGGCTACACTCCCATCCCTCACCCTGGAAGTGGCTAAGAGAAAATACTTCATTCCTCTTGGGTGGCTGTCATCCTTGGTTTCAGGTTGAGATACAAAGAGCCTGGCACCAGAGAACCTGCCCTGCCCACACCTGGTAGGTGAGCTCCTTGATGCGGCGCTCACTCTTCCTCATGCCTTTGACTGACTCAGCGTTGCGCTTCTGCTCAACCTCCAGCTCGTTCTCCAGCTCCCGCACCCGGGCCTCCAGCTTCTGCAGCTGCTTCTTGCCGCCCTTGAGGGCTATCTGCTCGGCTTCGTCCAGTCGGTGCTGCAGGTCCTTAATGGTCTGCTCCATGTTCTTCTTCATGCGCTCCAGGTGGGCGCTTGTGTCCTGCTCCTTCTTCAGCTCCTCTGCCATCATAGCGGCCTGCGGGCCAGGTGAGAGGGGCACACATGGTCTGGTTAAGTCCTCACACTCTCACTGCCCAGCCCAAGAGACAGCAGGTGCCGGGGGGCAGAAGGGGAGACTACTCCACTGGACTCACATCCGTGATGGCTTTCTTGGCCTTCTCCTCGGCATTCCTGCACTCCTGTACTGCCTCCTCCACTTCAGTCTGGAGCTGGGACAGGTCTGCATCCATCTTCTTCTTCTGGTTGATGAGGCTGGTGTTCTAGGGGTGAGGGGTGGGCAGAGCATGAAAACCACTGAACCTCCATGAGTGGCTCCCAAACCTCCCTTGCTGAGTCCTGCCAGCCTGTGTGTTCCTTCAGGAATACCCAGGAGAGCTGTTTACCTGGGAGTGCAGCAGCTGCACCCGCTCACTGGTCTCGATCAGCTCCTGTTCTGCCAGCTTTCGAGACCGTTCCGTCTGCTCCACCACAGCCCTCAGCTCCTCCAGCTCAGCCTGCAGCAGGTTGTTGCGCCGCTCCACGATGGCAATGTTCTCCTTCAGGTCATCGTTTGCACGGACTGCATCATCCAGCTGGATCTGGGTGTCCTGAGAATCAGGAGAATGGGCATATAGTCAGTTTCCGCACCCATGAGAAGGTTCCACTCAGAATTGGATGCTGGAGGAGGACCCACTGTAGTGGCTCATGAAGGGCCTGTGGGTGTCTCTGCAATGGCCCAGGGGCAGGAGGACCTGGTGTCAGTAATGGGACACACCTAACTTGGCCACATGGAGGCCAGCCCCCTTTCTGGGTGAGGGGACTTCCAAGAGTCACCATGTACCTTCAATAAGCTCTGGAGGCTCTTGGCTTGCTTCTGGGCCTCAGCAGCCATGCGGTTGGCGTGGCTGAGCTGGATCTCCATCTCGTTGAGGTCGCCCTCCATCTTCTTCTTCACCCGCAGGGCCTCATTGCGGCTGCGTGTCTCCGCGTCCAGGGAGGTCTGCAGCGAGTCCACCACGCGCAGGTGGTTGCGCTTGGCCTGCTCCATCTCTTCATCCTTCTCAGCTAGCTTCCGCTCAATCTCTGCCTTGATCTGGTTGAACTCCAGCTGGGCCCGAAGGATCTTGCCCTCCTCATGTTCCAGGGAGGCCTGGAAGCGGGGTGGGGAGAGAGGGCCAAGGCAGACAGTCAGGACCCAGGGGCAGGGGCAGGAATCTGTCCATAACTCATGAGTACAAAGGGAGTTCAAGAGTGGTGTAAGTCGTTCAGCCAAAGAAGCCAAAGGAGGGAGAAGAAAAGAGTATTTAAAAGAAAAATAAAAACAAACTTCAGAAAAGGTGATTCAGGCCCTCACAGAGGGAGCAAGCTATGAAGACAAAGAGGAAAATGAGAAAGTTGTTGCCAAGGAAGCAGAGGCAATCAGGCACAGAATGTAACAAACACTAAGAAGGAGGCAGAGGTGGAAAAGGGGAGGTAAGTGGAAATGGGAATAACTGTCTAAGATATAATATGTAAAACGTTTGTATGAACGGACTTGAATGACCTGTTGGCTCATTTATTCCACAGGTATTTGTTGAATGCTTACTATGTGCCTAGGCTCTTGGGGGTAGAAGAATGAACAAAACAGCCAAAAGGGAGATGAGAAGTCCAGGGACAAGGACCAGAAGGCAGGAGGGGACAGGAGAGCTGGTAATAGGGAACCCAAGGTTGAGAAGGGACAGTGTTGACATGTCGTGGGGTTGTTAACCATTGTCATAAAACAATACGTGTACTAACTGTTCAATGAGAAACTATTTGTTCCATAAACCTTCATGTAAAGTACAACAACAACAAAAAAAAAGGGAGATGAGAACAGGGACCACAGCCTAGAGCTCAGTTCCCCTTGGGCCCCGGTGCCCCCTGCACACACATACCTCGGCCTCCTCCAGGGCTGACTGCAGCTCCAGCTTCTCCGCCTCCAGTTGCTTGCGGACCTTCTCCAGCTCATGGATGCTCTTTCCACTAGAGCCCAGCTGCTCAGTCAGGTCTGAGATCTCCTCTGTAGAAAGGGTACGGTGACTCAGTGGGGGGTGCTATGGTCCACTGGTGGATCATATCTCTTTGTGCAGACCGCTTTTGGAGAAATGGGTGGCACCACGTGGCGACATTGCCACTGTAGACCCTCCCCAGCCTCTCTGGCCTGCAACGCACCCTGGAGGTTCTTGTTCTCCCGCTTAAAGGTCTCCAGGTGCTCCAGGGACTCCTCATAGGCGTTCTTGAGCTTGAAGAGTTCTGTGCTGAGGGAGCGCGCCTCCTTCTGTGAGGACTCCAGCTCCGACTGCGACTCCTCGTACTTCTGCTTCCACTCGGCCAAGATCTGCCCAGGGAAGGCGCTCACTGCGCTGTTCCCCAGCCCCCAACCCAACCGACCCGCAGCCCCCCACCTCCAGGTGCTGTTCCAGGTCCCTCACCTGGGCCCAGCCCAAATCACCCTTCCCTGTGCTCTGGCTCCTCCCACCTCTAAGGAGGATATCTCTGGCCTCATGCTGACCTGATTCCCTCCCCTGGCCTCCACCCTGGCTGCCAGGGCCCTGCCCAGGGGGCCCACCTTGTCGAAGTTCCTCTGCTTCTTATCCAGGGCTGCAGCGGCGGCATTGGAGCGCTCCACGTCCACCATCAGGTCCTCGATCTCGTTCTGCAGCCGGTGCTTGGTTTTCTCCAGTGACGAGCACTTGGCGTTGACAGCCTCCACAGCCTCCTCAGCATCCTGCAGCCGCTGGGCCAGCTTCTTCCTGCCCGCGGGAGGGTGGGCAGAGGGTGGGGAGGATGGAGGGTGTAGATTTGGGACAAGGAGAAACAACATGAGCCTTCTGTAAAACTATCCTTGCAAACTCAGAAGTACTGTTGGCAACGCCTGAGGATAGGCCCTAGGGGGCTGAGAACTGGACAGGCAGAGGCTCTTGGGCCAGGGTGTGAAGACCTACAGCTCCCAAGAGTGCCTTCCAGGTGGTGTCCCTGTGACCCTGTGTCAGCCTGTAGGCTGCAGGCCTGATGGAGGCATAGATCTCTGCAACCCTCAGCATCTCCCCCAGCCACAGCACCTGCCCCAGGCAGGAGCACTCTGCCCTCAGACAAACCTTTTGTTCGTCTTATATTCAGATGAGAAACATAACGCGAGCAAAAAGCTTCCCTGAGAGAAGAAGGAGGTGGGGCTGGGCCAGGGTCTTCCTGTGTTGTCAAACACTAGCTAAGCCTCTCCTGTGCCAAATCTTCAGAGGACAGGGTTGGCTGAGTCCTGCCCACAAAGGGACTCAGCCAGAGGTGGGTCACCAGGACTCACTTGGCCTCCTCGAGCTCCTCGGTCCTCTGGATGGCGTCAGTCTCGTACTTGGTCCTCCACTGGGCCACCTCTGAGTTGGCCTTGGACAGCACACGCTGCAGCTCGGCCTTGGCCTCTGTCTCCTCCTCGTACTGCTCCCGCAGCAGGTCACAGTCGTGCCGGGCTGACTGCAGCGCATGGGCCAGGGCATTCTTTGCCTGGGGAGAGGGGGGCACCAGGGATGGACTCATCTTTCTCCATAAGGCAACCCAAGTCCTTGCCTGTCTTCCCACCCAATCTCTATGTTCTCCCTGTTACCTCACCCACCTCCAAATCCTCAGTGGACCTGGAATAGTTTATTCCGTATATAAGTTGCCATTGAGTCAAGTCAGCCATGACTCATGGTGACCTCATGTGTGTCAGAGTAGAACTGTGCTCCATAGGATTTTCAATGACTGATTTTTTGGAAGTAGGTCACCAGGCTTTTCCTCCTAAGCACTTGAGTAGACATGAAAGGCCAACCTTTTGGTTAGCAGCCAAGCATGCTGTTTGTACCACCCAGGGACTCCTTGGAATGGTTTACTGAGTACTAGTAACAAGGAGTGCTGATATAGGGCCACACTATTTACGAAATGGTTCATAACTATTCCTCTCATGCTTCTCACTGCAGCAGGCATTATTATCATCGCTGCTTCTTTATGAGGAAAGAAATGGCTTAGATTTCCCCAAGGTCACCAAGCTACAACAGGCAGGTTAATATTTGAGCCTTGGCCTTTCTTTAACTCACATTTTTCCCACTTTTTCATGAGCCCAGCATAGTGCAAATAATAGGTTCTGGTTTAGTTTCTTTCTCCAGTTTTCAGACTGCCCTGATAATCCTAGGACCCACTTACATAGTTCCTGCATCCCATACCTGTGCCCAGCCAAGGCCTAGCACATCTTCCTAGTTTATTTCCTCTCCTGCATCTCACCTCCCCTCCTTCCCTCACTCCGTGCCCTCCTCCCCAACCCCCTCTCTCAGGGACAGCAGCAGAGAGCAAAGTGCCTTGGCCTGGGGAATAGATTTAGGAGGCATGGGAGTGGAGTTTGGTTATTATTATTCTTTTTGGAATTCTGGGAGAATAATGCATAGATGGCAAGCTTCAATTTGGGGGAAGGAAGTGATGTGGATGCAAGGCAGTCAGCATACTCTTTGCCTGGGCTGGGTGGCTCGAGGCCAGGCCTCACCTTAACCTCCTCCTCCAGCTGCCTCTTGAGGTCCTCCAGCTGCTGGGTGTAGGTGAGCTTGCCTCGGGTCAGCTGGGAGATCAGTGCCTCCTTCTCATCCAGCTGCCGGGACAGCTCACCTGGGGAGACATTGCAGACTCAACTCTTGAAGGTCAGTCACTCCACTCTATCCCCAAACCTCTCCTAACTCTCAGGCCTCGTTCTAGGGATAGACTGTGTGTATGCATGCTTTCATGAGTCTACCAAAGGCTGGGGTGGCTCAGGAAGTCAAGGGAAGCTAGTGTGGGTCCCAGAGGCCCCAGCTCCAGGCTCACCATTCTCAGTTTGCAGCTTGGCCCGCTGGCTGGTGAGGTCATTGACAGAACGCTGGGTCTCCTCGGCCTTGCTACGGTGCTCATTCATCTGATCTTCCAGGGTCCGGCACATCTTCTCTAGGTTAGCCTGAGAGAGGATGGAGAGTCATAAGATGATTGCAGGAGGACAACAGAGGTGTAAGGGGTGGAATTAAAGAAGGAAGAGGAGGAGGCAAGGAATGAGGGAGGGCATAAGGGAGACAGGTAGAGGAAGGGAAATGGGAACATGAACCATCAAAGAAGAGAGATGACATGGACAGAAAGTGGAGGTGGGTGGAGGGAATTGGAGTTGGGGAGAGGCCGAGCAGGTGGCCACCTTGGCCTTGACGATCTGCTCCATGTTGGAGGTGACATCATCCAGCTCCAGCTTGAATTCACTCTTCTCCTTCTCCAGTTTCTGCTTCACGCGCTGCAGGTTGTCGATCTGCTCGCCCAGCTCGGCCACACTGTCGGCGTGCTTCTTGCGCAGGGCGGCAGCTGTGGCCTCGTGCTGCAGTGTGGCCTCCTCCAGGTCGCGCCGCATCTTCTGGAACTCGGCCTCGCGCTTCTTGTTCATCTCAATCTGCACGGATGTGGCCCCGCCAGCCTCTTCCAACCTCTCGCTGATCTCCTCCAGCTCCCGGGACAGGTCTGAGCGCAGCTTCTCCACCTTGGCCCTGGCCATCCTCTCGGCCTCCAGCTCCTCCTCCAGCTCCTCGATGCGTGCCTGGGCCAGGACACAAGGGGCTCAGATCCACCACCTGGAGCCCCTCCATTGAAGCCCTCCCTCCCAGGGCTCTAAAAGAATCCTAGCCTGTCTGGAACAGCAAGTCAATTTAGTTCTCAGAGGAGAGGTGGAAACAAAAGGACTTTGGGAAAATGGTTTGGATGGCTGAGTTAGCCTTCCTTTAGGCCAGAAGATTATACATTCTTTTTACTGGAAGGAAAGTGGTTGAAGGTTGCATTTGAAGAGGGACAAAAAGACCTTGTTCTAGGGATATTTTTTAACAGTCTACTAGAAAAAAAGAACAAAAGTTTAAAATAAGAGAGCCATGTTTATCTGACCAGACAACTAAAGACTCAACACCTGTCTGTCTAGAGATAAGAACCAAAGTCACAGACCATCAGGCTGGAAGGCACCTTAAAAGCCACAGGTAACAGGGGAGGATATGGAGACTCAGAGATCTGGAGTGGGCTGCCCACAGTCACTGGGCTACAGCAGAGTTGAGACAGGAATCTGAGATTCCTGCTCTCCAAACCTGTGACATTTTCAGGATCTCTTCCTTTGCCATCCTTGGATGGCCCAGTCTCTCTCGGGTGCTCCGTGGGAATACTGTGATAGTTTTGTGTCTCTCTTCATGGACATATAGCAAGCTCTTGAAGAGCTAGGGAGAGGACACCTTGGAGGAGGAGGTTGGGGAAGCAGAGAACAAGACCAGGGACTCCAGAGCTCACCTTTGGCATCCCAGAACTTACCTGAAGCTCTTTGAGCTTCTTCTGCAGCTGGATGCCCAGGGCCTGCTCATCCTCAATCCTTGCATTGAGAGCATTCAGCTCAAAATCCTTCCTGTGAGGAGGGAGGTGATGAGGCAAGTGAGGCTGGTTGGGCTCCAGGAGGCCCCATCAGTGTTTGGAAATGATAATAAAACAAATGAAGAGCCTAGGATCATCAGAAAAACAGCTTCCAGGAGTGATGTAGAATCCCTGGAGGTGTAACACATGCTGTGGGATCGAAGCCCAACAAGAAATGTAATGGGAAAGAGCACTGTGCATGGAGTGATGGGACCTGGGCTTTCTGGGACTTTGGGCAAATCCTTTCCCCTCCTTGGTCCTCGTTTTGTTTTTTCACCTGAAACATGAGAGGTTGGACTAGATAATTTCAAAGATCCTTTTAGCTCTGATGGTCT
Organism: Dugong dugon; assembly: GCA_030035585.1. Classification (NCBI taxonomy): domain Eukaryota; kingdom Metazoa; phylum Chordata; class Mammalia; order Sirenia; family Dugongidae; genus Dugong; species Dugong dugon. The sequence goes on from CM057472.1 coordinate 25,855,112, forward strand.
TCAATTTTGTTAGTCTGTTATTTTGGCCAACTTGGTTAAACTTTCTGAGCCTGCTCCCTCTTTGGTAAAGTGGGGCTAAAAATACCACCCTTAAAAGGTGGTTTGAGGATCAAATGGGATCATATATTTATTCATTCATTCAACAAATACTGTGCCTAGCAAAGTGTGAAGACTTCTGGACAAATGTAAGACTGATGAGGATGTAGATCATGATGATTCTCGGGGCCTTTCAAAGTACTGACCCTAAAGCCCATAAGGTTCTCGATTACCAAAATATAGTCTGTAGGCTCACTGGTTAGCAAGTCTGGAAAGTGGATCTATACACTTTGGAAAGACTTGCAATAAGAATTGGAACCACAAGTTAGTTAGAAAAAAGAAATGGCCCAGATTCCTCCACTTTTTGACCTGGGGCCTCTCAGTGTCTCCGTGGCCCTCTGGGCTCTCTGTGAAAAACCTGAAAGGGACTTTTCTGAGAGACTTTAGTGTGCAGCCTTGTTCCCTGTCTAGCAACGGGTCTCCAAAGAGAGTTGTGTATAAAATAAAGGGGGCGAGCTGTTTAGGTTGGCAGTTTGAATCCACCAGGTGCTCCTTGGAAACCCTACGGGGCAGTTCTACTCTGTCCTGTAGGGTCGCTATGAGTTGGAATTGACTCAACAGCAACGCATTTGGTTTTAGTTACTGAGTGCCCAACAGGAAAGAAGGGATCGAAGCATCCATTGCCAGGGAGGACTGTCAGACCCTGATGTGCATGTCTTTCTGGAGGTCTTTGTCCATAATATAAGCATCCTCTTATCTAGGCTGCATATGGTCTTTTTCTCTGAGGATGAATGTCTTGGGTCAGCTTGTGCTGTCACAGGCAGCACAGTCTGTGGCTGGGGAGGAGGAAAAGTGGCAGGGAGAGGAATGTGGTACTTTTTTAGCCGCTCGTCCAGCTGCTGCTTGTCATTCTCCAGGTCCATGATGCTTTCCTGGGTCAGCTTCAGGTCACCCTCCAGCTTCCGTTTTGCTCGCTCCAGGTCCATGCGCACTTTCTTCTCCTGCTCCAGGGATCCCTCCAGCTGATAGTGAGAAGGACCCACCAAGCCCAGTGAGGTCAAGCATCCTGACTTGGTGATTTTGTAACTCAGTCATTCCAGGGGTTGGGGAATCCTAAGGAGTGTCCAGGACTTGGGAAATCTTCCCCAGAGTGGGCAAAGGTTATCAGGGAACTGTGAAAGTGCCTAGCATGTAGGGGATGTGCAATAAATGTCTGATAAATGAATGAATGAATGACTGTAAAATGAAACCCAAAAGCTACATTCATCACTCTATAAACATCTACTGGGTGCTAGGCTCTGTGTTGGGCACTGCAGATAAAAAATTGAATAAATCTAAGTTCTTGCCTGAAGGGAGCTCATAGTCTTATAGTTGAGACAGATACTTAAACAAGTAAGTATAATACAGAGTGAAAAATGATCCTATAGAGATATGTACAAAGGGCTATCTGTGGGAGCAATGATCACTCAGGACCAGATCATGTCTAATATCTTAGAAGCCCAAAATTCCTACTTGAGGAGCCTCACGAGATTCCCAAGGAAATGAATCATTTTCTCATGAGACAAACCTCTAAATCTTGTGGTCAGAGGCAAGAGATGTATGTGCTTGGACTGAACTGAAATTAGGAAGCCCATCTCTACTACTGATCAAATTAGTGAATTGAGATTCACAACTCAGAATCAATCACTTTTTCCTTTCCTCTTCCCCAGATCCCTTTTAGGAAGGTATCACAAATGGGAATACCCTCCCCTCAAATACATATGCATGCACACATACACACGCACAGATCTGAGCACAGACAAACATATCAAGGCCCTATGACTCTCGATCTACTCACATCGTCCACTTGCTGCTCCAGCTTGACCTTGGCCTTAGTCAGGGTATTGACCTTGTCCTCCTCTGCCTGAAGGTCATCTAGGGCCTGTTGGTGGGCTTCTTGCAGAGCTTTCTTCTCCTTGGTCAGTTTGGCAATGATTTCATCCAACCCAGCCATCTCCTCTGTCAGGTTCTTCACCTGCAGGCCAAGACCCCATCCCCATTAGGGTCAAAGTTCACCAGCTTAGAGACAGACATCTATGGGAATTTCCAATTCCAAGGACTATGCTTCTTTCAGGATTGCATGAGCAGCCTAGCCTGGCTCAAGGTCAGTGTGATTTGGAAACCCTGAAAAGACCTGGGCAGGAGCTGGAGAGAGCTGCCCTCACCTTGTTCTCTGTTGCGTGCTTCTCCTTCTCCACTTTGGCAAGTGTCAGCTCCAGGTCGTCGATGTCTCTTTTGAGCTCGGAGCATTCATCCTCCAGCTTGCGCTTCTTGGCGGTGAGCTCAGCATTCATCTCTTCCTCGTCCTCCAGCCTCTCAGTCATCTCCTTCACCTTGGCCTCCAGCTGGATCTTGTTTTTGATCAGCTGGTCGCAGCGCTCCTCTGCATCAGCCAAGTTGTCTTGTTCCTGAAGGCAGGATACAGAGGGAGGCTGTTCAGGGGATAGAGTCCTCACCTTAGCAGATGGAGGGAGGGAGAGGTTCCTCGCTCATCACAGGAGGGGAGCTCCAGGATACCCTCAGCTGAGAACAATGTCAGAAAGATGGGGAGGGAACGGTCTTAAGGCAATGTGGCTTTCAATCAGGGAGCAGTGAAGGAACAGAGGAAGGGAACCAGGAATCTGTTTATCTGGTCCTCATTCTCTGGTCTCCTCCATTGAAGGGAGGGAATTACATTTGCTGATGCCAAGCACTTTGCACATTTACAACCTAGTGAGATGGGCAAGGGTCATCTATCAACCTAAAAGTTGGCGATTTGAACCTACCCAGTGGTGCCACAGAAGAAAGGCCTAGCTATTCTGTAAAGATTACAACCAAGAAAACCCTGTGGAGCAGCTCTACTGCTCTACTGTTAAAGATAACACCTGGGGAGGCCATGAGTCAGAATCGACTCCACAGCAATGGGTTTGGTTTTGGTTTTAGTGAGATGGACAGCTTTTTTCCCAGTTTAGAGATGAGGAAATTGAGGCTCAAAGATGATGCATGGTTTGCCCAAGGTCACAAAATTATTAAGTTGTGAATCCAGGTTGAACCCAAGTGTAAATTCTGTGTTTCTAAAAGTTAGTTCTCTTCCCCTTCCCTTTCCTCTTCTTTTTGGAAGCGTTGATCCCAGAATCCTCTGTCTGTGAGGGGGGCAAGATGGTGAGCCACTAGGAGGAGGTGCAGGATGTGGGAGGTATAGGCAGAGCAGGGTGGAGGAGCGAACAATGGCCCCCTGAGCCTTACCGCCTGCACTTGGAGCTGCAGGTCGTTCTTCTCCTGTAGCAGGGACACCATCTTCTCCTCTAGCTCCTTGCGGCGAGCCTCGGATTTCTCCAGCGCCTCTTTGAGGCGCCCGAACTCCTCCTTCATGGTGGCCATCTCCTTCTCCGTCTCTGCGCTCTTCAGCAGTGGCTTGATCTTAAAGTAGAGCTTCATCCAGGGCCAGTTCTTGACCCCCATGAAGGCCCGAATGTTCCACTGGATTATCAGCAGGGAGTCTCTGCAGGGGCCCAGCAAGAGGCGTGGTGAGAGAGCCCTCCTGCCTCTTTCCTGTCCTAACTAGGTAAGGCCCCCTTTCCTTCATTCGTCACACACTCTGACTCTGAGGCCCGCCCTGTGTTCCTGTGAGCTCCTCTGGCCAGTCTCTTTGTTTAAAAGCCTGGTGAGCTCTTTCTCCTGATACTACCCCTAAACTAGGCTGGGCCTCAGAGGCCAGGAACCTCCTTCTGAAATATCTTACCTTCGTTCCACCAGCTTCTTGAACTCCATTCTGGAGAGCACACCCCGGGACTGGGCCTGGATGCGTGTGATGATTCGGCTCAGCCTCTCATCCCGCATCTCCTCCAGCAGCCCCAGCAACCCAGCCTTGAAGAACACCTGTGGAGAAGGTGTGTGTTGGACATGACTGGAAAGAAGCATGAAAAGATGTGGTGGGAGTGTCTTAGGAAGGGTAACATCCTAGGAAAGAATTGGAGGAAGGAGGTCAATGGCAGCTGGAGCTGGGATTGAGGGGAGGGTGCTGGGTGCTCCACTGGATGAGGTAGTATGTGGTTCAGAGATCTTCCTAAGATGACTGGTAAAGCAAAGGGAGTCATGAAGTGAGGAGTTGAACGACAAGAGATATCTTCCTTTAATTAATTAGTCTCCTCTCCTTCTTCACCTTGGTGTGGCCAAACTTGTACTGGTTGTGATCGATGTCTAGGGAGCCCAGAAGCTTCTCTGCCCCTTTCCTGCTGTCAATAAACTGCCCTTCAGGGATTGCCGCTGGGTTCAGGATGCGATATCTGTGGAGAGAAGTGCCTGGAGTCACCCACGTTCTGCACTGACCCACTCTGCCCATAGAATTCCAAGACCACCTGCAGATTCCCCTCCCCTCCCCACCAAGATTGCCCAGGCTCCTCCTGTCCCCAAGTTCTGGGGGTTATGGTCCCCCCATACCCACCTCTGCCGGAAATCCCCATAGAGGATGCGGTTGGGGAAGCCCTTCCTGCAGATGCGGATGCCCTCTAGCACGCCATTGCAGCGCAGCTGGTGCATGACCAGAGGGTTCAACATCAACCCTGTGGCAGGAAGGAGGGGAGAGGAGTGTGTGAGAAGCAGTGGGATGAAGTGAGGAGAGATCTTGACCAAAAGCCAAGCGTTCTGGATCCTGATCTGGGTCTGCCACTTATTAGTCTGTAACCTTAGCAAGTCAGTTAATAATGACCCTCTATTTGTTTTATTTTTTTCTAGCCATACTTTTAAGAGTAAGCAAATGGTTTTCAAATTCCTTATTTTTTTTATGGTTTGTGCCTATTATCATATATAGTGGCCAGGGCAAATATATCTCATTTTTCTGGGCTAAGTAAACTAAGCCCAGAGGGGTTAAGAGACTTGGTCAATGCTCCTCAGCTGGTCAAAACAGAGTCAGGCCCTTGAGCCTCTGCTTCCTTATCAGTTAAACAGAGATAACAATCCTTGCCTTGTATGTCTTATTGGGGTTGTAAGGCACTAGTGAGGTAATGTCTATCAAAGTGCCTTACACTTGACCCTTAGTAACACATTTCAAGTGTAAGGCAGCACTCGGGGAGCAGGGTAGTCTGAGAGACCTCACTGGGAAAGGGAGGAGAAGAATGTGATTTGGACAACCCGATGGTAGTAGATAAGGAGGTAACTTAGAAGGCCCTTTTACTGTGGCAGTGTATCTCTAGCAGTGGGTGACCTGAGTTCTTAGGCTCACCTGGCGACTTTGTCTCATTGGGAATGATGCAACGCACAAAGTGGGGATGGGTGGAACGCAAGTTGGTCATCAGCTTGTTCAGATTTTCCTGTGGCAAAAAAACCAAAAACAAAACAAGAGGTGCAAATGAAGAAAGTGAAAGAGAGAAGTAGGGGAGGAGAGAAGAGGAGGGAAGGGGAGATGGAGAGAATGCATGGAGCTAAAGAGAATGAAGGAATGCTGAGGTAAGACAGATGAGAAGAAAGAGGATGGAAGGCAGGAAGGAAAAAGAAGAGAGGTAAAATGGGAAGTGAGCAAGAGAAGAGGCTTGGAGATGAAGGGGAAGAGAAAGGAGATGAAGAAAAGAGAAAAGAATGGAAAGAATCAAGAATGGAAGGAGACAGGACCAGGGAGTTGAAGGAGTGAGGGTATGAACAAGGCAGGGAAGGAGCAGTGTGGATGTGGAGCCATGTTGGGCTGGAGCTGGGTCACACACTCACCCTGTGCAGAGCTGACACTGTCTGAAAGGATGAACCTTTCTTGGCCTTGCCTTTGCCCTTCTCGACAGCTGAGGGAAGAAGAGTCAAGAAAAGGAGCAATGGTGAACATGAGGGAAGGGAAGGCAGGGAGTTGAGAATCACAGCCTCACTGGTATTTGGCCTCCAGATGAGGGGTTCCTCAGCTTCTCCATCCATCCCACTGAGTCTGTAAACCTTGGGGCACAACCTGACATGGAGGTGGTAAAGTGTTACAGAAACCCCACTCCTTTATCCTCTGGTGCCTCAGTTTCTACTTACGTGCATCTGCCCCAGCATAGTTGGCAAACAGGGTGCTGAGCAGCTTGAGGGAGGACTTCTGGTACAAGGCCACCACTGTCTCATTAAGGGGGTCTTTATTCTTTTGCAGCCATCCCAGGATGTTGTAGTCCACAGTGCCAGCATAGTGGATCAGGGAGAAGTGGGCTTCTGGCTTCCCCTTGATATTGCGTGGCTTCTGGAAGTTGTTGGACTTGCCCAGGTGGTTATCAAACAGTTTGGCCTTGAAGGTCATGTCGGTGGCCTTGGGGAACATGCACTCCTCCTCCAGGATGGACATGATGCCCATGGGCTGAGAGTGGACAGGAGAGCATCACTGAGTGTCCCTCACACAGATGGAGATGGATTCTGCTCTTAGATCATTATTTGCTCATGTAGATGCCCCTTTGAGTATTTTGGTATTAGGCTTGGCTCTGAGTACAGTTGCCTGCTGACTGCACCTGTTCAAGCCTTCTCAAGGTGGGGGACTTTGTTTAGTGATAGAGGAACCTTTGTAAAAGTTTAGGAATGTGGCTGCTATAACTGCTTTACACACCACTCCATCCCCCCAGGTCCCTCAGATATTGGGACTGAGAATAGGTACATTCCTACAATCTCCTACCCATGCCCAAACTTGCTGCCCTTTGGATGCATAAACCAGGGCTGCTGAACACACTGGTGTGGAGGGTCATCCTGGAGGTGTCCATCCTTCATGTGTACACTCAAACCTCTGGGCACTTGAGTCTCACAGAAGCTCAGGACAGCATAGGGCTCTGGAAGCTAGGGCTTGGGATTCTTCAGCTCTACTCTTGTTATCCAGATCATGCTCCCCAGAAGGGACAGGTGCTGTTATTTTATCTGGGCTATTCATGTGGGGTGTGGGTGGAGGTGGTGGGGCCAAGGCGGCACCTTCTCGATGAGGTCAATGCAGGCCTGTAGGTCCATGCCAAAGTCGATGAACTCCCACTCGATGCCCTCCTTCTTGTACTCCTCCTGCTCCAGCACAAACATGTGGTGGTTGAAGAACTGCTGCAGCTTCTCATTGGTGAAATTGATGCAGAGCTGCTCAAAGCTGTTGAACTGCAGGAGAAGTGAGGGGCAGGAGCAGGTCAGCTGGCAGGGGTCTGTGCCTGTGCACCGTGCCTGAGCCCAGCAAAGGTGTGGCTAGTCCCCTCCCATCTCAAGGTGGAGGGGAGTAGGGAAGAATGCCCCTGAAGGCAGGGAAGAATGACAACTGTCCCTGTTATGCTGAATCCCTACTGGGCCCGGCCTATTGTTCTCCCCACTCTTAGGGCTCCTCAGACTCACATCGAAGATCTCAAAGCCAGCAATGTCGAGGACCCCTATGAAGTACTGGCGTGGTTGCTTGGTCTCCAGGGTGGCATTGATCCGCATCACCATCCAGTTGAACATCCTCTCATACACTGCCTTTGCCAGTGCCCCAGTGGCATACAGCACCTAGAAGGTAGGGGAGAGACTCAGATGAGCAGGCAGCAGATGAGTCGGGAAGAGTGAGTTCCAAACTTCCTACTCCACCATGCCAGTCCTCCCCCATTTATCTTCTGAAGAAGACCCACCTGCTGGACATTCTGCCCCTTGGTGACGTACTCATTGCCCACTTTCACCCGAGGGTGGCAAAGCCCCTTGAGCAGGTCAGCTGAGTTCAGCCCCATGAGGTAGGCGGACTTGTCAGCCTCTGGAAGGAAAGGGTAGGAAGCAAAGTTGGTAAAGGGATGACTTCTCTGTAGATCTGACCCTTGGTCACTCAGCAGCTGCCCCCAGTATCCTGGCCTCGCACCTTCAGTGCCATCTGGCTCAGCCTGCTCCTCTCGCGGCTTCAGTTTGAACTTCATGTTTCCAAAGTGCATGACGGCACCTGTCAGCTTGTACATGGAGTTCTTCTCCTCTGAAGTGAAGCCCAGCACATCAAAGGCATTCTGTACGCAGGTCCCAAATTGGTGGAGTCCAGAAAATAGAAGCATGGCAGGTAAATGCAAGCAAGTTGAAGAGAGAACTTGTCTCCTTAATCCCTGTGGGTTCTGGGACTCCGATACCCAGTTGGGGATCTCCAAAATGAAGATGAAAGTATACAAGAGCAGCGTGATGTGCAGGCTGTCTCAACCTTGGTACCAGTGGTCACACCTGTTCTCAGGAACTGCTCTGAGTTAGCCACTTATGTTTGCTGGGGTTGCCCCTCTTCTAGACCCTATACTTGCTTCTCTGCCTGGGCCTTCCATACCTGTCTATATCTGTTCTTCACCTGATGGCCTGTCCCAGTCCCATGTGCCTGCATGACCCCCTTCTCTTGTGGTGATTGTTTTGTTTCTTAACTTGCAGCCCTCTCTGCCCCTTGGCTTGCAGCCCTCTGGCTTGACTGAACACCAAATACTGGCCAGCCCTGCCTCATCACCCCCATACCTCAGGACACCCTGATCACAGATAGGGTCATGCCACTTTGAAGAGAGAACCAGTGTCTTGCCTCTGCTCCTGGGTCAGTGAACTGGTTCTATTTGCCCCTCACTACCAGCTCCCCCCAACCCCCAGCTGGGTCCTCACATACTTACATCAGTGGCCATGAGCTCTTCAGCATCATCAATTGAGGCCACAGTGGTCTCTCCTTGGGAGATGAATGCATAATCATAGGGGTTGTTGGTGATCAGCAGCATGTCTTGGGGGAGAAGGTGTGGTTAGGATATGACACAAGCCTCTGGCTCTCACAGGGGCTTCCTACCACAGCACAGGTCCCATGGGAGAACCTATGACAGGGCTTGACGTGGCCCCATATCCCACAGAACTGAATTCAGCGGTGCCATAAACCCAGGGCAGCCCAACAGAAGCCAGCGAAAGCAGAGGGGACCAGGTTGCCATGGAGACACTTGGTCTCAGCTGGTAGCTCTGACTCACCCAGCAGCTCAGGCTTTTTGTTAGAGAGGATTTGGTAGAAAATATGATAATCTCTCTCTGCTTTCAGCTGGAAAATAACTCTAGATTTTTCCAGAAGGTCTGTGAACAGGAGGGAAGAAAGAGAGAAAGAAACAGTTAGGATTTAAGTATAAGGAAATAGAGGGAAATGAATGACAAATGTAGCAAATAAAAGGCAGAAGGAGAAGAAGAGACAGAGAGAGAGAGACTCATACATAGATACACAGAGATCATACACGGAGATGGAAATAGACCCAGAGAAAAGTCCCAGGGAAAAACAGACAGACATGCAGACAGACAGATGGAGAAAGATCTAGAGGAAGCCTGAAGGAGACAAATATACAGACTTAGAGAAAGATAGACAGAAACACACATAGACAGAGACAGAAGGGCAGAGACCCAGAGAGAAATAAAGACAGACAGAGAGAGAGAGAGAGGCTGAGAGGGAGCCAGACAGAGAGAGAGACTGAGAGAGACAAAAGCAGGCAGAGAGAAAGGAGAGAGAAGGAAAGAGTGAAGGAAAGAGAGAGGCTGAGAGAGGAAAAGAGAAAGAAACACAGAGAGAGGCTGAGAAAGATTGAGAGAGAGAGACAGAGAGATAGAGAGTGACAGAGACAGAGAGACAGAAAAAGAGAGAGAGGTTGAGACCTAGATGGTCTAGAATGAAAGTGAGCTCAGGCTGAGCCCCAGCAGATTCACTGCACTCACAGGTCTCTATGTCAGCAGATGCCAGTTTTCCAGTCGCCCCAAAGTGGATTCGAATAAATTTTCCCTGGAGAGTTGCAGGAGGGTGGCGATAAGTTGGGGGAAAGCCCATATTTAAGCCCATCCCTGGACCAGCCCAAGTCTGAAGCCCAAGGTCAGAGATTACTCACGAAGCGGGAGGAGTTGTCATTTCGAACAGTCTTGGCATTGCCAAAGGCCTCCAGGGCGGGGTTGGCCTGGATGATCTGGTCCTCCAGGGTGCCCTGAAGATATCAAGAGGGAGTGGCAGGTGAGAGACCCTCCCCTCCCTTTCTACAGGCCCTAGGAAGACAACATGCCTACCTTGCCTGTGGTCTGGTCCTTTTTGCTGCGGTCCCCAATGGCGGCGATGACAGCAAAGTACTGGATGACCCTCTTGGTGTTGACTGTCTTTCCTGCCCCGGATTCTCCACTGTAGGGACAGTCAGAGACTTATTAGGCGGTGAACAAACACTGCTTGATACCAACAAGCTTCCGAGTCAGGAGAGAACGCCTGGTCCTACCCAAGAGTAGGAACCCCGAAGCAGAAAGCTACCAGGTAATTCATACTCAAAACACACAGCTGTCTTCAGAAATACACAGTGTCGGGGGTAGCGACAGGAAGGGTTTTACTAGAAGGTGCTGGGTTTGAGCAGGTTGAGCCTGTGCTTTGTTGGCAAGGTCAATCAGAGGAGATGGGCCTGCGATATTTTGGAAAAGAAGTATGTGGGGCTAGAAGAATGGGGAAGGTTTCTGAAGGGAAAAGTGGAGAGATGAAGAAGATGTAGTGATAATGGGATTACACAGTGATGAGTTGGAGGAGAGTAGATGAAGGAGATGGGAGAAGAAAAATAAGAGAGGGATGAAAAGCAGAAAAAAAAGGGGAGAGTAAAGAGAAGGGAGATAGGCATGTAGGTGGAGAGGAAAGGAGGACTGTAGGCTCATGCATATGGGTCTGGGGTCCCTGCTGGGGGTTTGGGGTCAGGAAGATTCTGGAAGGGAACAGGGGAAGAGCTACACTCACGTGATCAGGATGGACTGGTTTTCTCTGTCTGTGAGGAGAAAATGGGGAGGAGTTGCACAAGATGTTCTCATCTGTCTTCTCCCTACCCCACCTTCCTACTTCTCTCCAGGCACCTCCCAGCTTCTGAAGCCCTCCAGGAGGGAGAAGGGAAAAAGCATGTGTGTTTGCTCCAGTGGGTCCCCTTCTGGAAGACCCTTCACTTGGGTTCCTCACCTGTCAGCATATACTGATAGGCATTGTCGGAGATGGAGAAGATATGGGGTGGTGCCTCACTCCTCTTCTTTCCCCGGTAGGCGGCCACCACCTCGGCATTGTACACTGGCAGCCACTTGTAGGGGTTGACAGTGACGCAGAAGAGGCCTGAGTAGGTCTAGGGTTAGAAAAAGGAGGAATGAGTTGCCAGGGTGGGGTGGAGGTTTTCAGAGTTAGAGAAACACTCCAGGAGAGGAAGAAGAGAAAGGAAAATCTCTGAATGCCCTAAATCTGAGTAATGCCAGCCCCAGGGTATTAGAATTGAGCCAAGGATGTAGGGACTAGGATCAGAGAAAAAGACTGCCTAGATGCAGAGAAGAGAAACTCTTGGCTCTTGGAGGTGGAAACATAGGGACCAGGGGTTACCAGACTCAGAAAGATATCCTACGTGGTGGCACTCACATAGATCATCCAGGAGGCATAGCGCTCCTTGAGGTTGTAGAGCACGGCAGGCTCATGGAGGAAGGTCAGCATGGCCATGTCCTCGATCTTGTCAAACTTGGGCGGGTTCTGCTGCATCACCTGGTCCTCCTTCACTGTCACCGTCTGCAACAGCCCACACACAGGCCCTACTGTCGGCCTGTGCTATCTACCTCCTCCCTCCACAGGGATCAGAGCAGAGGTTTCTCAGGGATAGGAGTCAGGAGAGTTATAGGACAATGGTGCTTGAGAGAAGAAGCCAGGATCTCAGACAGAAGATAGATTGGATATTGGGAATGAGAAGGGCTCTTTCGAGGGCTTGGACCCATACACAAAGGAAAGGACAATCTGATTGTCTTCAGGTCTGCGTAGGGTGGGTCCTGGTTGTACTCCTCTCTGTCTACCTCAAGAGTAGGGGTGTCCAGGGTGGCCTCTCACACCAGCCCTTCTACCCACCTTGCCATGCTCGGTCTCAGCAGTGATTTTGTTACCCTCTCGAGACAAAATCTTGGCTTTGACAAACTCCTCTTTGTCATCAGGCACGAAGACATCTTTCTTGAGGTCAAAAGGCCTGGTCTGGTCTTCAAGCCGCTCCTTTTCTGACTTGCGCAGAAAAGGGGCGGCCTCCCCAAACACAGCCATCTCTGCATCCGCCATGGCTATACCTGCAGTGTGCAGGAGAAGAAGCCAGATGCCCTCCTATCTGCCTGCTCTCCTCTTCCCCTCTGTGGACTCTCCCCTTCAGTGCAAGCCCCAAAACCAAGCACAATGCTCAGGAGTCAGGAGAGGTCACTGGTGAGCCCCTTGTTCTTTGGGCTTGTTTCTTAACCAGAAGAATGGCCTAGCAGTCCTGTCAGGGTAGAAAGACAGCTAACTTTTGTTCAGATTGGGGCCCTCCTAGGGGAGGGAAGAGTACCCTGGGCTTCTTGTGGGGCAGGAATCTGACTATATCCCTCTCTGACCTTCATCTCTCCCTGACTCCCCTTCCCTAGTCACAGGTAAGGAGCTCCTAGTAGTCAAGACATTCTCCCATCAAGGCACAACAATTGGTGTCTATTCACCTGCAGATACAGGGGAAGAAGTAGAGTCAGTAATAGGAGGAGGATATGGAATGTGCGGCTAATTACCTCCATGAACAACTGCCTCCTTTGCCATGAGACCATAAGAACTGGATGGCGCCTGGCTACCATTACTGAACATTTTGATTAAAGATTCCATAGAAGAATACTGATCAAAAGGGGGAAAATGCAAAACAAAATTTCAAATTCTCTTGGACTCCAGACTCCCTGGAGCCATGGAGGGTGGATGAACCCCTGAAACTATTGTCCTGAGATAATCTTTAAACCTTAAACATCCCCTGAATTCTTCTTAAAACCAAACAATAATTTAGCTTAACTAGTAAAAAAAGTCTGCCTTGAGAATTACACTCTTTTAAGACCTATCTACATGGGATCAAATTGACAACAACAACTTGAAAGATTAGATAGGAACCTTAGGGGGCAATGAGCTTATGTTAATGGGGAAGGAACAACTCAGAAAATGAGGGTGAGAATGGTCTGTACAACTCAAAGAATGTAATCAATGTCACTAAATTGTACATATAGAAACTGCTGAATTGGTGTATGTTTTGTTGTGCATATTCTCAACAACAACAACAAAATAAATAAATTTTTTTTAAAAAAGAATATATAAAAAGCTCTGGCAAATCAACAACAACAAAAAGACATTTTCCCCAAGGCAGGGCCAAAACTGAAGTTCCGTAACCTGGCTTTGAGGCTATCATGCCAACCCCCCGAGATTCTCCCATCCTCATCTTCAGGAATTCTTACCTCGGCCTCTCAGATGTGTTTAGAGATGAGGAAAGGGGCCCAGGCCTACAGGGACCTGGAGAGAAGGAAGGTAGTGTTAGTAGGCTATGGCTCAACCTTGTCAATGCTGTCTCCCTGCTTCTTGGCTCTGCCCTTCACCACCCACTCCTTCCCCTCAGTCCCGAAAACAGACTGAAACTGGTGGTCAGCTTCTCTGGTCCCATCTGCTTTCTTGCTTTCCAAACACTATTCCCCAAGTACTAGTTCTAACAGTTTCCTGGTGTCATCTCAACTCTGAACCCTAACTTCCCTTATTCTTGGAAGATGGCCCCACACTTGCCTACACCCATCTAGTAATTCTCTCTTTGAGCCACCTGAGAAACAACTAATGGCCACATTTGTTCAATGCTTTATAGTTTACAAAGCACTTCCATGCACATTCTCTTACTGAACCATCAGCTCATTCTACAGATAAGGAAATCAAGGTTAAGTGATTTGCTTGTCCAAGAACTCATAACAATAAGTGGTAGAGCCAGGACTTGAGTCTACACCTCATAACTCCAAAGCCAGCTCTCTTCTATCATGTCCCTATTTTATTGTCAAACAATGTTGACATTCTCAGAGAAGAGACACTGTGGGCATCCTCTCATAGACATACCCATCACACAGTCAAATACTCTCCACATGTCCTCTCGTGAACACACATGCTGGTACTCACGCACACATTCCACACAAAGACACACTTCCTAATACCTCAGAACGCACACATCCTGACCAGTGTGCCATACTGGCCTCAAAAACTGATGTGCACATTTAAATATGGGTATGTAGACTCACAGTGCTGTATGTTCTCGAGTATATGAAGACTTGGGACATGCACACCCCTGTGTGTGTGAGCTCTTTCTGCAGTATGCACACACCCTGCAACAGCCACCACTTCTGGATGCACACACAAGCACCTCCACATGTCTGGACATGAGTATTTATATATTCCAGACCTCCATAGAGCTAGCATTTAACATACACGCTTCCTATATGATCTTTCTAGGCATCCTCTTCCTCCTCCCCACAAGTGAACCTGTTTATCCTCAGACATGATCATAAACACACATCTCCCACTTAATATTTCTATATCTTAGGCAGAAAGCCCCAGTGCTTACAGGTACATACCCTCTGTCACATTCAGAACATGTATGCACATACACACATACACACATACACACACACCACACACCTCTAACACATTAACACATCCTGGTCACATATGCTCCGATACAGACATCTCCCACTGTAACACACAAGCCCCCACCTTCCTGTGGCACATATATGCATATGTAGACCTGCACACGTATACTCAATGACCAGGTACTCTGCATGAAGCCCTAGGAGTTGATCCCACCTTTGTTACACATTGCTACCTGTTCCTAGAAGGTCCCCTTCCTAAACCTGGAGCCCCCTTATCCCAGAAGAAGGCTTCCAGCTCCCGGCTCCTACCTGAGAGCAGCAAGGAAAGAGAGAGACAGAGAATAGGAGAGAAGCCTGTGGAGCCAGACCTGGTCTCAAGGCCTGTATATATGGGGCAGCAGGGCGCCCCCACCCCCACCTGCACCCAGTCCCTAGCCGGATTTAGAAAGGGCTGTTGTCACTAGAAGCATTTCCCCCAGGCTCCCCCCCTTTCCCAAACAGCGTCCCCCCCCTCCCCCGGTAGGAAACAATTGGAAGTGGTCGTCATTGTTATGGCATGGAGTGTTCAGGGTCTGAGTTCCAGGGGGCGGGGTGGCTCAAAGTGCAGCAAAAATATCTCCCAGGCTAGGCTTCACATTCCACAGCTGGTAGGAGGGGGAACTGACCAGGACCACCATGAACTCAGAGGGGCAGGGCCTTGGCCCTCCAGTACGGCTATCCTGGCCCCTGATGCTGCTGCCCCTGAGGTTCCCCCCACTCCCCAGTGCTGCTCTGGCCCCACTTGCACAATGTCCTCCCTGCTTCCCTGGTCTGGGTCCTGTACCCCACTGTAAGATGAGAGGGGGCTAGCTGTCAGCAACAGAGATGGTAGGGCAGGGTTGGAGGCATGGCCCCAGGGTAGGGGGCTAGGCTGGGGCAGCTGGAAGGAGACTTCCCAGCCAAGAGGCCAGAACAACAATCAAGGAGCTTAGAGATGTGAACTCTGGCTGGGCACCAATTTCCTTGGACCAACAAGGCAATGTGTTGAGGTCACTGAGTCTCTGAGCCAGACAAGCAGGGGCAGATTACTCAACAAGCAAGGTACTCAAGTGCTTACTTGTGTTTACTTGCTAATCTGTAGTGAACAATTTCACATGGGTTTCACCACTGAAACCCATGTGAAATTGTTCACTACAGATTAGCAAGTAAACACAAGTAAGCCCATGCATACCTTGCTTACTGTGAGCCTGTACAATCCTTGCTTACTGGCTAATCTGCCCCTACAGACAAGCCTTTAGTGATCTGTCCAACCCCATCATTTTATGGAGAGGGGAAATGCTTTGCTTAAGGTTATACAGCTAGCCAGGGCAGCAAGATTCAAGGAGGGAAACCTCAGAAGATGGGAAATGGAGTCCCAGGCTGTGAAGGAGGTCTGGGAAGACAAGCTCAGATCCCAAGGAGGTGAGGACTGTCTCCATGTGTGGGGAGGGCAGGACCCAGTTGTCTGATGGAGCAGAACCTGCTTTCCAGAGGCCTAGTCTGGAGCCCCACCACTCGTGTGTTAGTTTGTCATACTGTGGTGGCAGGCGTGCTGCTGTGATTCAAGTTGAAGCTGAAGAAAATTAAAACAAGTCCACAAGGGCCAAAATACAACTTTGAATATATCCCACCTGAACTTGGAAACCATCCCAAGAATATATTTGACTCATTGAACACTAATGACCAAAGACCAGGCAAGCTGTGAGAAGACATTAAGGACATTATACATGAAGAAAGTAAAAGGTCATTAAAAAGACAGGAAAGAAAGAAAAGACCAAAATGGATGTCAGAAGAGACTCTGAAACTTGCTCTTGAACGTAGAGTAGCTAAAGCTAATGGAAGAAATGATGAAGTAAAAGAGCTGAACAGAAGATTTCAAAGGGTGGCTGGAAAAGACAAAGTAAAGTATTATAATGAAATGTGCAAAGACCTGGAGTTAGAAAATGAAAAAGGAAGAACATGCCAGGCATTTCTCAAGCTGAAAGAACTGAAGGAAAAAGTCAAGCCTCGAGTAAAAATTTTGAAGGATTCTACGGGGAAAATATTGAATGACACAGGAAGCATCAAAAGAAGATGGAAGTAATACACAGAGTCACTGTACTGAAAAGAATTGGTCATCATTCAACCATTTCAGGCAGTACATATGATCAAGAATCGTGGTATTGAAGGAAGAAGTCTGAGCTTCACTGACAGCACTGGCAAAAAACAAGGCTCCAGGAAATGACAGAATACCAACTGAGATGTTTCAACAAACAGATGCAGCACTGGAGATGCTCACTCATCTATGCCAAGAAATTTGGAAGACAGCTAGCTACCTGGCCAACTGACTGGAAGAGATCCATATTTGTGCCCATTCCAAAGAAAGATGATCCAACAGAAGGTGGAAATTATCGAACACTAATCACACGCAAGGAAAATTTTGTTGAAGTTAATTCAAAAGCAGTTGCAGCAGTACATCGACATGGATCTGCCAGAAAGTCAAGCCAGATTCAGAGGAGGATGTGGGATGAGAGATTTCATTGTTTATGTCAGATGGATCTTGGCTGAAAGCAGAGAATACCAGAAAGATGTTAACCTGTGTTTTATTGACTATGCAAAGGCATTTGACTGTGTGTATCATACCAAACCGTGGATAACATTGCAAAGAATGGGAATTCCAGAACACTTAATTGTGCTCACGAGGAACCTGTACATAGACCAAGAGGCACTTGTTCGAACAGAACAAGGGAATACTTCATGGTTTAAAGTCAGGAAAGGTGTGTGTCAGAGTTGTATCATTTTACCATACTTATTTAAACTGTATGCTGAACAAATAATCGGAGAAGTTGGACTATATGAAGAAAAATGAGGCATCATGATTGGAGGACAACTCATTAACAACCTGTGGTATACAGATGACACAAACTTGCTTGCTGAAAGTGAAGAGGACTTGAAGCACTTACCTTTGAAGATCAAAGACTACAGTCTTCGGTATGGATTACACCTCAACATGAAAACAAAAATCCTCACAACTGGGCCAATAAGCAACATCATAATAAACAGAGAAAATACTGAAGTTGTCGAGGATTTCATTTTACTTGGATCCGCAATCAACTCCCATGGAAGCAGCAGTCAAGAAATCAAAGGACATATTGCATTGGGCAAATCTGCTGCAAAAGACCTCTTTAAAGTGTTGAAAAGCAAAGATTCACTTTAAGGACTAAGGTGTGCCTGACCCAAGACATGGTATTTTCAATCACCTCATATGCATGTGACAGCTGGACAATGAATAAGGAAGGCCAAAGAATTGATGCCTTTGAATTATGGTGTTGGTGAAGAATATTGAATATACCATGAACTGCGAGAAGAATGAATAAGTCTGTTTTAGAGGAAGCACAACCAGAGTGCTCCTTGGAAGTGAGGATGGCAAGACTTTGTCTCACATACTTTGGACATGTTATCAGAAAGGACCAGTCACTGGAGAAGGACATCATGCTTCATAAGGTAAAGTGTCAGTAAAAAAGTGGAAGATCCTCAATGAGATGGACTGACACAGTGGCTGCAACAACGGGCTCAAACATAGCAATGATTGTGAGGATGGTGCAGGACCGGGCAGTGTTTCGTTCAGTTGTACACAGGTCACTATGAGTCGGAACTGACTCAATGGTACCTAACAACAACAACAAGAAGTCTGGAGCCCTTTGCTCTGCCCTGCAGATACTGAATGCCCTCACCTCAGCCAGACACTCTCAGATCTATAGCTAGCACAGCTGCTGCAAGCTAGCAGAGAGCCCCTAACTAGCTGAGCGTTGCCTAGCCCACCT
Organism: Dugong dugon; assembly: GCA_030035585.1. Taxonomy (NCBI): domain Eukaryota; kingdom Metazoa; phylum Chordata; class Mammalia; order Sirenia; family Dugongidae; genus Dugong; species Dugong dugon. The sequence goes on from CM057472.1 coordinate 25,873,315, forward strand.
GCCCTTTGGTGTTCTGTGAGGCCATCTCTGTCCAGATCCACATGGGACTGAGTGACAGGAAAGATTTTCCCCTTTCCTCCAAGCCTTAGGAACAGCCACAGAGGAGGTAGGGAAAGGGAACTGGGGTTCAGCCAAAGAGCACAGAACATAGCCGAGGCCACACTCTCCCAGCAATGAGCACGCAAGCTCTACCAGCTCCTTTTCCAGGCAACCACTGCGTGGTTTGGTTTGAAATCCTCCTCCCTTCCCAAGCCCAGCTCTTTAGTGCACGCAGATTCATCCATCTGATTAGCTATCAGCTTGGAAGGGGAGGTAGGCCTGGGGGATGGGGTACAGAGCAGGCACTTTTTGCAGGTGGAGTGGGCACAGTGGAGAAGGACAAATCCAGGTGTTGGCCTTCATTGGGGCTTCTTGGTAACCAAGGCACAGTCGGAGGACATTGAGCAGCTGGGGCAAGAGTGCATGCAAGGCACATGGGGGGCTGTGACGAGCCACAGGGACTATGTCTGACCCAGCCACAGCTATACAGTGCTGAGATGGACCCCGTGGGCTCTGCTGCTTACCTGCCCAGAAGAAAAACTCTGGGGGTCTCCACCAGGCCCTGCCAGGTGCTGAGGAGCCAGGCACACTGGCAGGGCCCTCAGGCACTGGTGCAGAAGGGGAAAAACTCTTTCATCTACCCCTTCCTGCTTTCCATTCACACTGCTGCCGTTTGTGACTGTCAGCGCCCAGGCTCAGTTGCAGGCAACTGAGATGCACGAAGAATGCTGCTTGGGACGCAGTTTCAAAGCCAGTGTCTTCACTATGGGCCCGCAGCCTTGGCTGTGCAGTTGGGAAGCCTTTTCTACATTTAGTAGAATCGATCACGCATCTGTTTCCTTCCTTTTGGGCACTGGCCTATTAGTGTTTAGTGTTACTGTTCTCTACACTCTGTTGTGAAATAGAACCCACCTCTCTGCCTCGTATCTTATGCAGATTGGAGGGGCTGATGTTCTTAAACACTCTCCAGACGCTCCCCCCAGCACCCCCCCCCCCCCGCCCCATGCCTGCTCTTGGCTCCATCATGATTCTCTTCCTCTGTCTGCTGCTGTCTGAAGACAGGGCAGCTTTGTTCAGCATTTATTGAGTGTCTACTGTGTGCTGGGCATTGTTCTAGTCGATGAGGATACAACAGCGACCCAAAGAAAGATCCCTCTGCTGGCAGCTCTATTTAGTTGTTTGCAGAAGTGGAATCTGAGGCTAAGCTTATAGCCAGTGGCTTTGCATACAAGCACATTCCTGGTGGGAAGAACTTGAGACAGGGGCAGGGGTGTGGGGGGTGGCTGGGGATTGTGCAGAGTGTACTGCAGAGTGTACTACAGAGTGATAGCAGATGAGACAAAGGAGGGCAGAGCAAATGCTATAAATAAAGAGGAGTGTGGGGTGGGGGCAGCTCCACTAAGGTAGACCAAATAAGGCCTGGAGTGGAAGGAAGGTGATCCGTTTCCCTCCTCACCCTCCCCGGCATTGAGCCTGCTTTGTCTGGGCTCTGTCACCACCCTGATCAAGTGTCAGGCCCAAACAGGGGCCATTTGCTGTCAACATGCCAGACAGAAGTCAGAGGAAAAGTTGCTAAAATTACTAGCAGGAATAGGGGGTGGGGCACTGGGGCAAATTAGAAGAGACCTCCGCATGGAAAGAGGGAAGTCAGAAGGGAGCTCCAAAACTCAAGGGCAAGAGAAGTGGGACAGCCCAAGGCAGGAGACTGGCCCAGGAAGAGGAACGAGGCACATGGGAGAGGGTGACCCACTGAGGGATGGAGGCAGAGCTCTCCCATCTGTCTGCCCCTAGAATCCCTGACCTTGGGGGGACCCTCCCCTGGCTCCACACGAGCCTGGGATTAGACAGCTGAGCTTTGTGCCTGTCTCAGGTTTCCCTTACAAACAGCTGCTCCTTCTTGTCATTCTTTTGTCTTCCTGCTGACTCCAAAATCTTTTGTACCTCTTCGCCCCTATCCCCAGCTCCCTAGTCTCTGCTTTCTGATAGACAGTGGACAGCTGGAAAGGTGGGAGGGGAGTGGGCATGTTTGGGGCTGGCCCAGTTCAGGTTTGGGGCTGTTTGGGAAGGTAGATCTTGCCTTCGGCGAGGGTTTGGAAGAATGTAACTCACCAAAAGGGAGGATTTGTGGGGGAGGCTGGTCTGGATTCCAGGGCTGGAGGCCTCAGAGGACCTGGTGGGGGGCAGCCTGGGGAGCAAAGGCTTTGGAGTCAGACACAGACAGACACTTCGAAACCCAGCTCCTCCGTTTTCTAGCTGTGTGGTCTCAGGCAGTCATGGAACCTTGCTAATTCGGTTTCATCATCTATCAGTGTGGGATAGTCACATTTACTTTCTGGGGCTATTAAGATAGCACTTAGAGATTAGCACATGGAACAGTTCAAATCCATCAGCTGCTCCTTGGAAACCCTATAGGGCAGTTCTACTCTGTCCTATAGGGTCACTATGCATCAGAATCGACTTGAAGGCAATGGGTTAGGGATTAGCACAGGTAAAGAGTCTAGCACAGTGCCAGACACATAGTAGGCCCTCACTAGATGGCAGCTTTCATCATTAGGAAACCAGATTGCACGCGGATAGGTCCGGTTATACTGCCCTAGGGTTCTTTGCCCCTACATCTCTCCAGCCCCACTAAGCCAACCTGGCTCAAGAGGCAGGTGGTCTGGGCCAGGGTGGACTAGGGCATCCAGCAACACTGTGGTCTTTTCTGCCCAAATTGTGGCCGCCATTGTGAATATTGAGACCAGGAAGGCCAAGGTCCCCAGACCATTCTAGACTCAGTCCAGGACCATGCCCCACTCTGAGGCTGGGAGAAGCACCACTGCCTGACTGAAGCCCTCTGAACTTGCTGTCATGACAGGCCAATGTGCTAAGCTAAGGCCCACCAGGAGCTGTCCCAGGCTAGGTAGTGCCATTGGCCAACGGCACCCAAAAGGAGTAGAGGCCCTCAAGCGGAGGCCGCTTGGCCATTAGAAGCAAGCAGAAGCTAACATTTTTTTGCATCCTGGCCTGTAGATCTTAGAGATCCTGGGCTCCACGGAGCTGCCTAGTGGAGCTGGACTGGCCCTAGGGTCTGGGAATTGGGTGTGGAGGGGAGGCAGATTAAACTGGGGCTCAGAAAATGGGCAGAACCAGTCCTGGGCTGACCAGGATTCCTCAGTGTCCCAACCAGCCCCTGGGCTGAAGCTGGAGTGATCTTAAGAGGGAGAGGGCTAGAAACCTCTGGAAAACGAATGGCCTGGGTACTATGATATAAAGTAACTGGGTAAACTGAAAAACTGCACCCTGGAGTCACCTGCTGGACACTTTGGTGTCTACACCTGGAGACTTGCTTACTGCTCTCTCTATGTTAGGCTCTAGTTAGGGACCCAGCACAGGCCCCTGCTTCTTCACCTGAGTTCTACTGTGTTCATGGCATATCTGGAGAAGCATCCTGTCGCTGCCAGGCCTGAATCAGCACAGGGATGGAAAGACCATGGAATTTACTAGGAGTGGAGGGTAATTGCTTAGTGAGGGGCCAAGAGGCTGGGTAATTAGTAGCCCCCTTCCCAAGGGGAGAAGAGATTCTGGACTTCATTTCTCTCGCCAGAGGCCCCCTCCCTTAAGTAGGCCTCCCTGGGACCAGTGCCTGTTTCCCCACTTTCTACCCCCCACCCCCACCCCCACCACCCCACATACGCATAAATGTAGAGAAGGTACACAAGGACACATGTGCATATGCATCCATCTCTTCACACACACATTTGGCACAGAGTGTGAGCTACCTCCAGTTTTAAGATGGAGCATTAGTGTTTGATGAACTTGCCAGGAGCGCCTCCCTCCCAGCTTCCAGCCAGCCCAGCCTATCTCATTCTTCCTTCGACCCTCCACTTGGGTGCCAGTCAGTCAATCAGACACCTACTGACCCCTGCTGTGTGCCCAGTTTTATGGGGGCCAAAGGAAAATCGCTTACAGGCACTGACTTATAGGCAATCCCATCTGCTAGGGCAGCCACTGGAACACTGGAAACCAAGGGACAATGGTTCAGGCCAATGGTTTGGTCCAGATCTGGGACAGCCCAAGGGCATAGAAGCTCTTGCTCAGTGTGATCTGGAATAGTTGAAGGTAGAGGTGGGAAACTGGGGCTTGAAGGGATGGTAGGGCTTTGAGAAGCAGTGGGGATTGGGGAGTGTTCTAGATGGTGAGAATAACAGCATGACCATAGGCATGGCAGGTGGTGAGATGGCAGAGTGGTGGGGTGAGTTAGTAAGGACTCAAAAGACATATATCTGGTCAGATTATGGAGGGTCTAGAGATATACAACAACAACAAAAACAAAACAGCTTACTGTCAAGTTGATTCCAACTCATGGCAGTGGGGCCACATTATAGAGACAGGGGAAAGGGCTATCCATGTGTGGAGTGCCTACCTGTACCAGGCCCCATGCACAGTGTTTTATACACAGTCTCTCACTTAATGCTCACTCACATTTGTGTTAATTAAATTGCATTTTATGGATGAGCAACTGGGTTCAGAGAGATTAAGACGTTTACTCAAGGTCAAGCAGCAAGTGTGGCATTGGGATTCCAACCCCGGTCTGTCTTGTTCCAAAATGCTTTCTATTGACTTTGCCATGTCTCCAAGATAAGCAAAAAGGACAATATCCTGCACGCCATGAAGAACGACTGGTGGCTTTAGACCAGGGAGATATCATTGTGGTGTCATGAAAGCAGATTTGAAGGGCCTAGCATGGGTATTGGGCACTTCTAGTAGAAGAGGCTAGAGTCAGGTTAACCCTAGAGGAGAAGATAGTAGCAATCAAAGCCTGGAGAAGAGTGGGGCCAGTAGACCTGAAAAGCAGAGGGCAAGGCTGGAAGAATTTCTAAGGAAGAAATAAAATGCCTTGCTGACAGAGTGGATACAGAGAATGAGGAAGGAAGAGTCAAGACTGTGTGATGTTGGCAAGGATGTGGATCATGGCAAAAGGTAGCAAGCTCTTGGGCAGGAGGAAGGACATAGTGTTTAAGTTAGGGGAGTTGGAGGTAACAGTGGGAAATCTGAGGAAAGATGTTTTGCATCCCTGTAGGAAGCTGGAAATATGGGGCTGGTAGGCAGGGCTGGTGAATGAGAGCTGACTGTCCAGAGGGCGTGGTGGAGAAGCCATGAGATTGAATCAGAGCTCCCTCCATAATGAAGGCATGGTGAGAAGAGTAAAAACATGAGGGGATGCCCACAGTACAAATTCAAGGAGAGGAAGAGAAGCCCACAAAGAACTGAGATGGAGACTCAAAGAGAGTCAAAGAGAATGAGAAAGGGAAAGTTTTCTAAAAGCCCAAAGAAGTGTTTTAAGAGGAGCAGGTGGCCAGTAGTGTCAGATGCCAAAGAAAGGTTGAGTATAAGGAAGACAGAGAAGAGGAACTTGGGTGATCTTGGAAAGAGCATCTGTAGAGTCACAGGGCAGAGCCAGGCTTCAGTGAATTAATGAAGAAAAGTATGAGCGGACAGGAAGTGGAGGCAGTGGGTGTAAACGATGCACTTGAGGCATTGGGCAGTGAAATGAAAGCGATCAGATAGCAACTAAAAGGGGAAGAAGGCCAAGTAACACTGTTTTGTTTTTAAGATAGGGGAATCCTGAATATGTGAAGGGGGGTGATAAAAGACGCCCTTGCTTTGCCCCCCCCCCTTTCTTTTACATTGTCTGGTTCTGTTTTCTTATTTCCTGCTTTCTTTTTGGAAGCCTGAGGGGTGGTTTGGGAATCCGTGGAGAGTTGGGTGCTACCACCATAATGTGGGCTTGCACTCAGGAAGCTCAGCTGGCTCCTTCCTCATCTCTGAGCTCAGAGCAGAGGCAGCTCAGCCATGACTCTTGTCCTTCAGCCCTAGAACAGTCTCAGACTCCTGAGTTCCATGGGATAAAGACTAAAGTAGGACTAGAGGGCAGGGAGTGACCCTAGATCTGGAAACACAAGCAGTACCCAATGACTCAGCTTGTTCTGTTTGCTTATGCCTCAGAATTTTTACTTTACCTAGAAAGTTTCTGGATTTGAAGGTAAAAGTTGCCTCTTTCTACCCTATCCCATAACTCAGCCATGGAATAACTTTCTGGCCTCTTGGAGCAGAGCTCTTGCTGGTGTCCCAAAAGGATGGCAGAACATTGACCCTTGTCCTATGTTCCTGTACTTCAGCAACGGGCCGTATTTCTGCTGCTGGGTGTGCAAGCATGGGTTTAGTACAGAACTTTAATTCCAGTTGCTTTGCTAGAAATTCCCCAAAATTCTCCACAAATATTAGAAGCCAATTAAGTACACAAACAGATACACGCATTATGCAGGTTCTTCCAGCCATAGGAGAGGGTGGTGAAGGACCTCCCTGGGTCTGAGACTCAAAGTAAGATTTGGAGCAGAGGATCCCAGGGAGTTGAATGTTGCTTTCTCCCAAGGAAGAAGGGCAACAGGCAGCCTGACTGCCGGGCAGCCTCAGAGACCCATGCCTAAGACTTGCAACTGGGAGCTGGTCAGTTTCCAGCATCTAAAGGGTACAGTGGTGGGTTCTCAGCTTCCCCACCTGCAGCAAGGGAAGAGGGGCTTTATAAAAGAGCTTTGAATTTACTAGACAAACACAGCCTAAAACATTCTGAGCAGGAAGAGTAAAAGAGTAGGAAGGAAGCAAGATGGGGAGATAGTTTGTTGGGAGTGGGGAAGAACCAGGAAGGGCCCATGGGGAGCCTGAGGGAGGGCAGACAAGAGGGTACAGCAGAGTAGTCACAGGGGTGGGACTGACACAGTGTGGGCCTGAGTTCAGCTGTGGCCAGTGGAGTGAATAGGCCAAGCCTGAAGAAAAAGCATGGCAGCTGTGTATCTGTGTCATTGGGGGAGGTGACCTTGCCCAAGGGCAGAGTCTTGTAGCTCCGAGAAGTCAGGGCAGGGGGCACAGGTCCCAGCCCAGCCTCCTGTGCATGGGCCCCTTGTCTCTGAAATTACAGCCTTGGCTGCTGAGAGCAGCTCTGACGGGGTGGGGTGAAACAAAGCAAATGGACTTTTTGTGGTACTGGGCTCCTAAGAATAGCTGTGGCTGGGCTTGGGGGGGTGTCTCCTACGACCTGCATGTCCTGCGTCTTGTTTTCAGAGGTGTTACTATGCCTGGTGTCTGACGGTGATGATTTCTAGCTCTTAGGGGAGTGGGGACTATCAGCCCACCTCAACCTCTGTTGCCTTTGCTTGTCCAGCTCAGCTTTGGGAGAGGGTAGGTAAAGGCCACGAGCCTAGAAAATAAATCTGGCACCTGAAGCTAAAGACAGTGCAGGAGCCTGGGAAGAGAGGAGGTGGGGCAGAGGGGCGGCCAAAGTGGGGAAGAAGGGTCAATGGAAAGGACTTGGAGGATGTGGTGGAAGGAAGCAGATCAAAGTAGAGAAGGAGAAAAGGTACAGAAGATGGGAAGAAGGGAAGAAAAGAAGGGATGAAGAATTAGGATGGGCCTGGAGAGGAAAAGGAGGGATGACAGGAGGGTGAGGGAATGGATGGGGGTTAACAGAGAGAAGAGCACATGGAAGGAGAGCAGTGGTGAAAGACAGGGGGCCTCTTACAGAATCCAAAAGACGGGAGGTGGCACAGCTCTCAGAAGAGCTTGGACAAAAGGCTCTCAGACTCCATTCCTGTGAGATAACAATGCTGTCTAAATCCCTCCCTAATCTCCCCTTCTATTATTAGCTCTGTGTCTGTCCTCTCAGAGAAGAGGCCACAGGTCCCTGGGCTCTGTCCTTTCCCCCCATGCCCTTGGTTAGAATTAGCCAGACGTGCCTGAGTGGTCATCTGTTAACCATGGTCCTTGTGGCTTCTGGGCAATGTCACTAGAGAAGAGCATGGAGAGGTGGTGGAAAGGGGGTGGGAAGGGGGTGGGAAGGTCACTGCACACCCTCTGTGGACACGGCAACACCTAGACACCCAGAGGGGTAAAGAGATATGGTAAAGGCGTAAGAAAGATATTTGTCCTCAAGGAGTTTTCAGATTGATAAACACACACGGCCAGACGTGGTGGCCAATATGATAACAGATCCAGAGTGACAACAATAAAATGTTCCTTAAAAACAATTAGAGTAACAATATTTGCATACAGTACATGAATACAGGAATGCAGTAGCACTGTCACTGAAGGGTAGATAGGGAGAGAGAAGAGGGCAATTAGAGAAGGGTTTCTGGGGAGGATGGAGTCCCTGAGTGGTACAAATGGTTAGAGTACTTGGCTGCTAACAGAAAGGTTGGAGGTTCAAGTCCACCCAGAGGCACCCTGGGAAAAAGGCCAGGTGATCTATTTCTGAAAAATCAGCCATCGAAAACCCTATGAAGCACAGTTCTACTATGACACACATGGGGGTCACCATGAGTCAAAGTTGACTAGATGGCAACATTTCCCACCCCCCACCCCCATCTTCCTGGGGGAAGGTAAGCTTTGAGATGGATCTTGAAAGGACTGAGTCTTGAGGAACCATGGCCACTGCCCAATGCTGTGGGCATTCTGGAGGAAATAAAGGAATCAAGGAGATGAATGGCTTCTATGTCTACCTTTCTGGCACAACCTGTAGGGGATGAGGTAGTCATAAGCGTAAACAAGGAATAGCAGCTTCCTGGATTTTTTAAGAAGACTGGTGTTTGTTACTATTTACTTGAAACTGCTGTTCCTTTCTTGTCCAATTTGTTCCTTTTATGTTTTTCCCTTGGCCTCTCTCTTGCCTCCAATCTCCCTGAATATTGTTTATTGCTTTGATATCTAAAATCGTCAAAAGTTACCGTGCATTTTTATCTTGAGCTCTTTTGACTCTGACAAATCTAAATAAAATAAATACATGATGAATAATATACCAAAGAGGGTGAACAGCTGCTCTTCTCTGTTCCTATGAGGGTTCCAACTGCTCCTGCGGGATAAGGGACATAGAACAGATTCCCTGGACCTTATTCAGGGAGAGGGTAGAGGTTGCCTCTCTCTATTTCTCTCTCCCTCTCAAATCTCTTTCTACCTACTGTCCTTCCAAATTATAAAATATTCATTATTTTAAAAATTCAAACAATAAGGTAAAAGAAGTGAATGTTCCTTCCACTATGCTCATAATCCTGCTCCCCAGAAGTGACCTTGGTTAATAGTTTGAGTTTATCCTTCCAGATCTTTCTCTGTATATGTATAAAGTACACATTGGGATTTTTAAAAAATCAGGATACACAAAAATGAAATGTTCATAGTTTTTGGAGGACCCTCAAGTCATGGATGATTTCAGAGGTTCCTCTTCAAGTGTCTTGCATTGGGACTATTACCAGAGTCTCCAGAGGTTAAATAGTAATAAGCTCTCAAAAATAAATAAAATTTCAAAAATGAATTAAAGCGACCAAGGAATGATAAGTAAAAGGATTTTGACAACCACAGTCTTTCTGCCTCAGTCCTTCTTATCTCCTGATTCCTCCTCCTCTTGGGAGAGGGGTCACTTCTACGGAGAGTCTCTGTGGAGGGAGGAGGAAGAAGTGACAGTGGGCACATGGTGGACTCTCGGGTTGTGGGAAATTATTTTAACATAGCAGAGAGATTATTACCTGAGCCTGCTTGTGAAAAAGGCACTCCTTTCCACAACAGTTACATTGACATAATAATGTCTGATAATTTCTTTTGTGAAGTCGATTCTGAAATGTCACATTTTTTTAATCTCAGAAATTTCAGCACATTTTTCTGTGTTGGGCTCTGTAATTTATCCTGAAGATCACATTTGTACCTGTCCTTTGTTGTAGAAAGGAGCCCTGGTGGCGCAGTGGCTAAAGTACTTGGCTACTAACCAAAAGCTTGGCAGTTTGAACCCACTGGTGCTCTGAGGGAGAAAGATGTGGAGGTCTGCTTCTGTAAAGATAACAGCCTTGGAAACCCTATGGCACAGCTCTACTTTGTTGTATAGGGTTGCTATGAGTCAGAATTGACTTGACAGAAATGGGTTTAGGTTTTCGGTTTTGTTGTGGAAGTTCTGAAGTGACCTTTAGCCAGGAGTCAACTAAAAGTTCTGACCAAGATCTTAATATAGTTGATGACTCTGATGCAGCCACGGAGCTGACAGCTGGTGTCTCACAGAGGGCTGAAGTCCTGACGCAAAAATATACGACCAGAGCATCTGAAATACCCTGCTCCTACTCTTACTCTGCTCTGCACAGCCCCCATGAGCTCCCCACTCCCCATTTCAGGCCCCAGACTGAACCAAGACTAGTTTCTCTGGTCTCTGCCACTTCTCAGAGACCCATGCTATGCCCTGATCAATCAAAAGTTTAGGATCATGAAGGGAGGAAGAAGGGAACAAGGCAAGATGGAAAAAAAGAAGGAAAAATATAAGGCAATTATTATGGCTCCTGACAGAGCTAGGTAAATAGCATAAGGGCCTGAAATATGGAACTGTCCTGTCATGCAAACAGGGAGTGTGCATGTGGAGGACTGAAAATGAGAAGAAGGCTCGAAATCAAGAGAATGAGGGGTGGAAAGAGGAGAGCAGCCAGAAGGATACTGGTGAGTTCCAGAAAGGCCTAGTCTCTCTGGGTAGAGCCAAGGATGCTGGGAAGGAGAACATGAGGGGTATTCTGGCTCCCAGCCTCTGTCCTTTTTCTCCTCTCCCATGTCTCATCACACCTGCAAGTTCCTCCTCTCCAGTCTCTGGCTCCATCTCAGGCCCAGGGATGCAGGAGTAAAGGGCTCTTGCCCACATTTGGAGTCTCAGCATTGTAATTCCTGCTGCCATGCTCTAGCTCAAGAAACTGCTTCTATCTTGTTCCTAGACTTGGGCCTCACCTCATGCCCTACTCTGGTAACTGAGCCCTCGTCTTGTTCTCTTTGCCTTCTTAGTTTTTCTGGTTTCTGACTACTTCTCACGAATTAGATTTTCCCCTGAAGCCCCAGCCTAGAAGCTGGCTGCTAATAGAGGCAGACAGCAGGTCATAATGATTAAGAGCATAGGCTTTGGAGTTTCACAGACCTGGGTTCAAAAATCCTGGCTCTACCATGTACCAGCTGTGTGGCCTGGGTGAGTTACTTAAACTCTCTGAGAGGAAAGTGAAGTATCATGTAGAGCTTTGTGACTCAAATTGGGATCCGAGGACAGGCAGCATCAGCATGAAGGGGAGCCTGTTAGAAACTCAGAATCTCAGGCCCCATCATAGGCCTGCTGAATCAGAATCGGCATTTTAAAAAGACCCCCAGGGGATTTTATGCAAATTAAAGTTTGAGGTGCATTAATATAGAGGAAGAGTACAGGCTTTGGAAGAAGGAAGATTTTGCTTTGAATTCTAGCTCTAAAGCTCAGTCTGAAAATATGGATGGTAACAACTACTTCATATACTTATCTTGAGGATTATGTATATGAAGGGATTGGGATGGCTCCCGATATACACTAAATGCTCAATAAGTGGTATCTATTACTATCTATTACTACCACTTGCCTACTTGGCTTTCCAAACCTGTTCGAGTGCCCTCTTGTTAGAACATTTTCCTGATTCTGACCACCTTAATAGACTAACTTCTGTTATCTGCTGCCAGGCTGGTCTGACTTCCTTCCACCATCTGCAATGAGAATGTTCTCCATCTCAGCGGGCCCTGTCTAATTCCAGATCCCAGCTCCTTTCAGTCTGATTGTGCAGCTATAGTTAATGGGTGTGTTGTTGTCAGGTGCTGTTGAGTCGATTCTGACTCACAGTGACCCATATGCCAGAGTCAAACTGCCCCATAGGGTTTTGTATGCTGTAATCTTTATGGCAGCAGATCACCAGATTTTCACCCATGGAGCCACTGTGTGGGTTCGAACAAACAACCTTTTGGTTAGCAGCTGAGTGCTTAACTGTTGCAGTACCAGGGCTCCTTAGTTAAATATTGATCAACACCAACTTTGTGACAGGCACAATCCTGACTTCAGGAGCTCACAGATTACTGTGGAGGGGCAGACAAGCAAATCGACAGTGACAATATAGTGTAACGATACAGTATATAAGCCCTATGATGGGAGGAAGTACCAAGTGCTATGATGGAAGATGTCCTGGATGCCACGGGAGCACAAAGTGAGGCTACATAATCCTGACTGGATATCAGGGAAAGCTCTCAGGAGGAAATGACATTTAAGGTGAGACTTGAAGGACCAATTGGAGTAGGTCAAGAAAAGAAGGAGCTGGACAGAGAGACCATCATGCCCAAAGGCCTTAGAAGAACTGAAATTAGTTCAATATGCTTCAAGTATGGAAGTAATTAGGGAGAATATGGAAAGAGAGCCTGGAAGGCAGGTGGGGGCTGGTTACAAAGGATCTTCTAAAGCGACTTAAGGAGTTTGGACTTCAACCTGCAGAGAGTGTGCAGCCATTAGTGTGTTTTAAGAGGTGAAGGTGTTATTATCTGATTTTATAGAATAGGTGATGTATCCAGTCATTCTTGGGAAAAGTGGCATTTAGTTTTCGGATTCATTTGCATAGGAGAGTGGTCACAGGTAAGGAGTGAAGAGAAGAACTGCACGGAGAAACTGGGAATTAGAGAAGAGAAAGGTGAAGGGGCCCAGCAGAAAAGCGCTCAATAACACTTTTACTATTCTGTTGATTTCACCTTCAAAATTTCCTGCCTCCTCCCTTCTTGTCCTTTCTCTCCTCAAAAATACTAAGTAAGGATCCTTTTTCATGCCTAGCTAATTGCAACAGCAACTCAACTAGTCTTCCAGCTGCTCATTTCACCAAGTGGCTGCCAGACTCAATTTTCTAAAATACTACTTCTTATATATCTCTTATTCATAGAAGCTTCCAGGGCTCCCTGCTATCTCCAAGACAGCCTGGACCCCTCTGGCTGGCATTTAAAGGCACTCCACGAATTGGCTCAGATTGTCCAACCTTATCCATTCACAACCTCCCACATTCAGACCTGACAGTCCACTGGCAGCACCCTCACCCCAGGCTGTGCTTTCCCATCTCCCTGACTGTTGGGAATTTTCCGGCCTGCCCTTCTAGGCACAGTTCAGTGGCTTTTCTATGAAAGCCCTGCCCAATCTGACCCAGCTACTCCTGAAAAATACAAAAACAAACAAAACCTTGTTGAAACATTACAAGTACAAAATGACATCCAAGATCTTCAACCCAATCACATCCACTATTCTCATTTCTCCAGTTCCTTCCAAAGTATACGTATTTTATATAGCTGCTATGTGTACGTATAATATGCACATGGTCTTATGGTCTATCAATCAGCATTTCATACACATTTCCATATTTCTACAATCTTCAGTTTTGTTGTTTTTATGGCTGTAGATATTCTTCTAATATCTATAAAATGTGGATAATGATATTGCTTACCTTCTGGGATTGCTATGATAGTTAAATAAGTTAATACAGAGGTTCTCATACTTGACCATGCAGTAGAATCAAATGGAGAGCTTGTTAAAACACTTTTCTGGGCCCCAGCCTCAGAGATTATGATTTAGTATATTGGGATGGTGCCCATAATTTGCATACCAAACACTACTGCTTTGAGAACCACACTTTGAGGACTACTGAATTAATACAGGTAAACTTCCTGGCACAGTGCCTGGCACATAGTGAGCACTAAATAAGTAGGGTTATGTATTTGTTATTTCTGAGTTAAAATATGAAAATTTACTTATTTGATATTTAGATTGTTTACAGATTTTTAAATAACATTTTTATTGAGATATAATTCACATGCCATAAAAATCACCCTTTTAAAAGCATTCCATTTGGGGAAGCCAGCACAACTGGACTAAACCAAAGTTAAAAAGTTTCCTCAAAACAATCAAATACTTCGAGAGACAGAGTAGCAGGGATGCCAGGTCTGGGGACCATGCTTTCAGGGGACATCTATGCCAATTGGCATAACAAAGCTTATTGAGAAAATGTTCTGCATCCTACTTTGGTGAGTGGTGTCTGGGGTCTTAAAAGCTTGCAAGTGGCCATCTAAGATGCATCAATTTGTCCCAACCACTTGGAGTAAAGGAGAATGAAGAACACCAAAGACACAAGGAAAGTATTAGCCCAAGAGACAGAAAGGGCCACATAAACCAGAGCATTCATCAGCCTGAGACCAGAAGAACTAGATGGTGCCCAGCTACCGCCAATGAACGTCCTGACAGGGAACACAGCAGAGGGTCCCTGATGATGCAGTAGAACGATGGGATGCAGAACTCAAATTCTAGTAAGAAGACCAGACTTAATGGTCTGACTGAGACTGGAGGTGCCCCGGAAAGCATGGCCCCTGGACTCTCTATCACCCCAGAACTAAAACAATTTCCAAGGCCAACTCTTCAGACAGGGATTGGACTGGACTGTGGGACATAAAGTGATACTTGGGAAGAATGTGCCTCTTAGTCAAGTAGATACAAGAGACCAAAGGGGCAGCTTCTGTCTGGAGGTGAGATGGGAAGGCAGATAAAGTTAGGTGCTGGTTGAATGTTCATGGGGAATCAGGGGCAGAGGGGAGGAGTGTGTTGTCACAGAATAGGCTGAGCAGTTGGGGTCTCATAACAATGTATGTTAAAAAAAAATTCTGTATGGGAGACTAACTTGAAATGTAAACTTCATTTAATTACAACAATAAAAAAATAATTCAAAGATTTAAAAAAAAAAAACCTTATGAATAGCAATGGAACATTGTCTGATATAGTGATGGAAGATGAGTCCCTCAGGTCGGAAGGCACTCAAAATACATCTGGGGAAAAGATGCTCCTCAGAGTAAAAAAATAAATAAATAAAAGCATTCAATTCAATGCTTTTTAGTATACTCTCAGAATTGTGCAATCATCACCACTATCCAATTTTAGGACATTTTCATCATCCACAAAGAAATCCCGTACTTACTAGCGTCACTTCTCATTCCTGCCCACTGTCCCCCAATTTGTAGTTTTCTGAATTTATAAACAATGTCTCTGGAAACATATACACATATTGTGGCTTCTTCTCCTCCTTCTTCTTTTTTAATAATTTCCTCATAACAAATTCTAGGAGATGGATTCCTGGGTCAACAATTATGAAAATCTTTATGTATAGCCATTTTTTAATGCATTCATTTGCAAATATTTGATTTTTCCCCTGCTATTGTTTTTCTATTGTTAGAATGTTATTTATTTCTTATACTTTTTCACTTTTATTAAGTTTATGTCACCAGACTGTGAGATCCTTGATGTCAGAGACTACAATATTTTTATCTTTGTGTCCCCCAGGGCTGTACCATCCAACATGGTAGCCATTAGCCACATGAAGCTATTTAGCACTTAAAATGTCTAGTTTGACCGAAAAACTGAGTTTTTAATTTAATTGAAATTGGAATTTAAAACTTAAAGCAGATCAATTGATTATCAACTAAGGTTCTAAGACAATTCGAAGAGGGAAAAAAAGTCTTTTCAACAAATGGCGGTAGACAATTGGATATCCACATGCAAAAAGATAATTTAGACCCTTACCCCCACATCATATACAAAAATAAGTTTAAATGGACCATAGACATAAATGTTAGATCTAAAACTATAAAAATTTCAGGAAAAATCTTTCTGACCTTTGGTTAGGAAGCAAATTCTTAAATGTAATACCAAAAGCACAAATCTCTTATAAATATATATGTAAAAATTCTCAACAAAGTACTAGCCAAAGGAATCCAGCAACATACAAAAAGGATTATACATCATGACCAAGTGGGACTTACCCCAGGAATGAAAAGCTAGTTTAACATGGGAAAATCAATTAATATAATACACTATATCAACAGAATAAAAGACAAAAACCTGTGATTATCTCATCAGACACAGGAAAAGCATTTGACAAAATACAACAGCCTTTCATGATAAAAAAACATTCAACAAACTACGAATAGAAAGGACTTCTCCAACCTGATTAAAGGCACCTATGGAAAACCCACAACTAACATCATACTAAATGGTGAAACACAATGCTTTCCCCCTGCAAGATCACGGTCAGAATGTCTACTCTTGCCACTTTTATTCTACATCGTACTGGAGGTTCTAGACAGGGCAATGAAGCAATAAAATGAAATAAAAGGCATCAGATTAGAAAGAAAAAGTAAAACTATCTCTATCTGCAGATGACAGAATCTTATACATACGAAATCCTAAGGAATCCACCAAAAAACAATTAAAACTAAAAATGGGTTCAGCAAAGTTGCAGAGTATGAGATTAATACAAAAAAAAGATTGTATTTCTATACACTAGCAATGAATGACTCAAAAATGAAATTAAGAAAACAATTCCATTCACTATGGGATCTTCAGTAAACCAAATAATGGCTATCCAAAGATATCAAGTATTAATCCCTGGAGCCTATAAATGTTACCTTATAAGGAAAAAGGGTCTTTGCAGGTGTGATTAAGTTAAGGATCTTGAGATGGGAGGTTATTTTGGATTATCTGGGTGGGCCCTAAATCCAATCACAAGCGTCTTTATAAGGGAGACACAGAGGGAAATTTGACACATGTAGAAGAGGAGGAGAAAATGTGACCAGGAAGGCTAAGATTGGATGACACAGCCACAAGTCAAAGAATGCTGGCATCCACCAAAACCGGAAGAGGCAAGAAATGGATTTTCCCCTAGATCTTCCAGAGGGAGTGTGGCCCTACTGACAACTTGATTTCAACCCAGTGAAACTGATTTTGGACTTCTGGTCTCTACAACTATGAAAGAATGAATTTCTGTTGTTTTAAGCCACCAAACTTGTGGTAATTTGTTATAGCAGCTACAGGAAACTAATATAGCATTAAAAAGAATAAAGTACTTAGAAATAAATTTAACAAAAGAAGTGCAAAACTTGTACTTTGAAAACTACAAAACATTGTTAAAAGAAATTAAAGAAGACCTAAGTAAATGCAAAGACACCCCATGTTTATTGATCAGAAGGCTTAATATTGTTAAGATGGCAAATTGATATACAGATTCAATATAATCCTCATTATAATCTCAGCTGGCATCTCTTCAGAAATTTTCAAGCTAATCCTAAAATTCATAAGAGAATGCAAAGGACCCAGAATAGCCAAAACAATCTTGAAAATAAACAAACAAAATTGGAAGACTCTCAATTACCAATTTCAAAGCTTACTATACAGCTAAAGTAATCAAGACAGTGTGGTACTGGCATAAGAATAGATAGTCCAGAAATAAACTTACACGTTTATGGTCAATTGATTTTTGACAAGGGTGCCATGACAATCTAATGGGGAAAGAATTAGTATGAAACATCTGGATAGCCACATGCTAAGAATGAATTTGGACCCCTTCCTCACACCATACACAAAAATTAACTCAAAATGGATCATAAGCCCAAATGCAAGAGCTAGGACTATAAAACCATTAGATTAAAATAAGACCTTGAGTTAGGCACAGTTTTCTTAGATATTACATGAAAAGACCAAGCAATAATAATAATAAAAAAAGATAAATTGGACTTCATTAAATTAAAAACTTTTGTGCTTCAGGCTGTTCCAGCAAAATGGCAGTCTAGGCAAAAGCACCATGCTGTCCCTCCACAGCAAAAATCTGAAAAACTAAGCCGAACAGAGAATACAACAATCCTGAAACCCTAAAACATCAAATGAAGAGATAAAGAACTCAGCCAAGCACCAAATGGAGTGAGAAAACTGACAGAGAACCAAGAGCAAGGAGAAATTCATGCAGAGGTCCCCTACCAGCTAACGCAGTGCAGATCCGCCATCTTGGACTCCTATCGGAGACCAGCAAACGGGGTACGAGAAAGCAGCCTCAAGGAGCTTCCAGCGAGAGACAAAACAACCGGTAATTGGGGATATATGCTTTCCCACCCCCCATCCTTCTTCACACCGATTCGGCCTCCTCTGCTTCCCGTGGCCACAGTCTCTTGACCGGGAAACAACGGCTGCTTGGATTCCACACACCCCAACGGGTGGCTCTCTGAGTGCCATTTGTTGGCTGCTGTTGTTGCTTTTTTTCTGCTTCTTTTTATTTCTTCCTTGCCTCTCCCCACCTCCCCCTCCTTTCGTTCAAATACCTCGCTCTGTGCGCCATCTTTGCTTCTTCCTGAGGGGCTGGGGAGCTCTGGTAATTTGTGATATACGCTTTCCCACTCTCTACCATTCTTCACCCACACTCGGCCCCCTCTGCTTCCCGTGGACACAGTCTCTTGTCCAGAAACACCAGCCTGCACTAGCTTGCTCTCTGAGTGCCATTTGTTGGCTGCTAGTCTTGCTTTTTTTTTTTTTTTTCTGCTTCTTTTGATTTCTTACTTGCCTCTTGCCACCTCCCCCTGCCTTCGCTCAAGTACCTGGCTCCGTGCGCCATCTTTGCTTCTTCCTGAGGGGCTGCGGAGCTCCGTTCGAGTGTGGAGCTGCTTCCCGGTTTGGGCTGCCGCACTGGTGGGATCCTGGGGCTTTTGTTCGTTTGTTTTGAATTGTTTGTTTGTTTTCTTTTCCTTTTCTTGAGTTGGGAGCCCTTTCTGGCCAGGCTGAGCTGCGTGGCAGGGAGACTCCCCTTCAGCTTCCACAGACGTGCAGAGGGATCCCTGAGAGCATTTCTTTTTTTGTTCTTTTTTTTTTTTTTTTTTTTTCTGTTTCTTTGGGGGTCTTTCTAGTTTTTTTTCTTTTTAAATTTGTTTTGTTTTCTTTTTCCTCTGTTTCCCTTTTTTCTTTATTCATTGCTCAGTTTCTCATCTCTCTGTATCTTCCTTCTCTTTCTGTTCCCTGAATACCTGGCATTGTATACCTCTACGCCTTCTAGCCAGGCTGTACTGCAACACCTCAGAGCAACTCCCCAGACCTCATAGCTGCACCTGTGGGATCCTTGGGAACTTTGTGGTTCTTTAACCTTTCTGATTCTTATTTATTCATTCTTTTCTTTTCTTCCTCTTCCCCTTTCTGTTTTTCTCCATTTCATAGTCTCTCATCTCTCCACTCCAATGGCAAGCTCCCCTAGCATTCTTTTTTGTTTGTATGTTTTTGACTCCTGTTCCTCTCTCCTCTCTCCCATATCCATCTTAGCTCCACACATAACAATCTCCCCGCTGCATCCTGCCTACCTGCACCGTGCGCTTGACATCACACCACCAAGCAGCACAGTCACGGCCTACTGGAACCTGCCCTGCACTGACTACCGACAAGCTCTGGTGGCTGTAGTAAGTGCCACAAACAACCCATCCCAATAACTCCTCTTCAGCTAGACCTGCCCTGCCATACCATATCTGAGTGATGACCCTGCCAGTTGAAGAAGGAGGTGAAAAGTATTGTGCCCACAGATGAGCAAACAACAAAGAACACACAGTCTGCCTGCTCAGACACAGTCAAATTTTTTTTTTAAAAAAGGGATGAAACAAACAAATCTACAATCAATAAACGAGAAAAACAACTACTGAATGCCCTGAAGACAGCAGACAATAACAAAACATTTACAAAAACAGGACAGGATGGTTCCAGTAGGCGTCCAAAATAAAACACCAGATGACTCTCCTGTGGAAGAAAATGCACTAGAACTACCTGATAGGGAATTCAAATCTCTAATACTCAGAATTCTCCAAGAACTGAGGCAAAAAGCTGACAAACATGAGGAAAAAATAGACAAATTCATGGAAAATACGGACAAAAAATTGGAAGAATTCAGGAAAATAATGCAGGAACAATATGCCAAAATAAATTCACAACTAGAAATTATACAAAGACAATCATTAGAAATCCAAAAAATAAACAACAAGATTTCAGCAATGGACAATGTCATAGAAGGGCTGAGAAGCAGATCTGAAATGGTGGAAGACAGGATCAGTGGAATTGAAGACAAACACTTGGATACAACTCTGTTTCAGAAAAACTCAGAAAAAAGAACAAAGGAAAATGAAGAGACCCTGAGAGTTATGTGGGACACAATCAAAAGCAAAAATCTTTGAGTGATTGGAATTCCAGAACAGGAGGGGAAAACAGAAAACACAGAGAGGATCATTGAGGAACTGCTGACAGAAAACTTCCCCAATATCATGAAAGATGAAAAGCTGGCCATCCAAGCAGCTCAATGAACCCAATATAGAAGAGACCCCAGAAGCAAATCATCAAGGCATATCATATTCACACTCGCCAAAACCAAAGACAAACAGAATCCTGAGAGCAGCTCGTGAAAAACAAGAAGTCACATACAGAGGAGAAACAATAAGACTAAGCTCAGATTATTCGGCAGAAACCATGCAGGCAAGAAGGCAATGGGATGACATATATAAAATCTTGAAAGACAAAAATTGTCAGCCAAGAATAATATATCCTGCAAAACTCTCGTTCAAATTTGATGGTGAAATTAGGTCATTTCCAGATAAACAGAAATTAAGGCAATATGTAAAAGTAAAACCAAATTTACAAGAATTATTAAAGGGAGTTCTTTTACCTGAGGACAAACAGTTTCAGCTTACAGGCAGAACCTAGGATGCAGGATCATACCAGCCAGATACCAATCTAGGAAATGAACTTTTGAGGACTATCCAAAACCAAAAGAAATACAACAGGGAATCAAAGCAGTTATTCAGTAAATGACAATGTCAAAACAATAAAAGAGGGAATAAATGGCATAGGTATAGAACCTTCTAATGGAGAGAAAGGCAAGGTGACACCAAGTAATGGTAGACTGCTTCAAACTTAGAAAGATAAGGGTAAAATTCATGGTAACCACAAAGAAAGTTAACAAACATACTCATAAAAAAAAGAGGAAAAACATAAAGTCTCAGCAAAAACAAAACCTACAAAAACAAAAGAAACGAAAAAAAAATCCACAAACAAAAGTAACTCAGCACAAGAGAGTAAGAATGACAAAGAAAACATCAGCACCACAGAAAAAGCACTACAAAATGACAGCAACAAACCCACATCTATCAATAATTACACAGAATGTAAATGGACTCAATGCACCCATAAAAAGATGGAGAGTGACAGAATGGATAAGAAAACAGGATCCATCAATATGCTGTCTACAGGAGACACACCTTAGAAACAAAGATGTGAATTTATTAAAAGTCAAAGGTTGGAAAAAATATATGAAGCTAACAACTACCAAAAAAGAGCAGGAGTGGCAATTCTAATCTCAGATAAAATAGATTTTAAAACAAAATCTACCATAAAAGACAAAGAAGGACACTATATAATGATTAAGGGGACGATCCATCATGAAGACATAACCATGATAAACATCTACGCACCCAATGACATGGCTCCAAAAAACATAAAACAAACTCTAACAACACTGAAAATAGAAATTGACAGTTCCACAATAATAGTAGGAGACTTCAACACACCACTCTCAGTAAAGGACAGAACAACTAAGAAGAAACTCAGCAAAGATACAGAAGACCTAAAGGGCACAATCAGCCAACCTGACCTCATAGACATATATAGAACACTCCATCCAACCACTGCAAAGTACACATTCTTTTCCAATGCACATGGAATGTTATCCAGAATAGACCACATCTTAGGCCACAGAGAAATCCTCAACAAGATCCAAAACGCTGAGATAATTCAAAGTATCTTCTCTGACCACAATGCCATCAAGGTAGAAATTAACAATAGAAAGAGCAAGGAAAAGAAATCAACTACATGGAAGCTGAATAATACCCTGCTCACACATCAGTGGGTAATAGAAGAAATCAGAGATGAAATAAAAAAATTCCTAGAATCAAATGAGAATGAAAACACATCATACCAAAACCTTTGGGACACAGCAAAGGCAGTCCTCAGAGGACAATTTATAGCAATAGATGCACATATCAAAACAGAAGAAAGGGACAAAATCAAAACATTAACTACAGAACTCAAACAAATAGAAAGAGAACAGCAAAAAAAGCCCACAACCACCAGAAGGAACTAGTAAATATCAGAGCAGAAATACATGAAATAGAGAACAGAAAAACAATAGAAAGAATCAACAAAACCAAAAGTTGGTTCTTTGAAAGAATCAACAAAATCGACAAACCACTGGCCAGGCTGACAAAAGAAAAACAGGAGAGGACACAAATAACCCAAATAAGAAATGAAATGGGGGACATTACAACCGACCCATCTGAAATAAAAAGGATTATAACAGAATATTATGAAAAACTATACTCCAACAAATGTCAAAACCTAGAGGAAATGGATACATTTCTAGAAACACATGGCCTACCCAAACTACAACAAAGTGATGTTGAAAATCTGAACAGACCCATAACAAGACAAGAGATTGAAAAGGTAATAAAAAAAACTCCCGACCAAAAAAAGCCCTGGCCCAGATGGCTTCACTGGAGAATTCTACAAAACATTTACCGAAGAGCTTGTACCAGTACTACTCAAGCGATTTCAGAGCACAGAAGGGGAAGCAACACTTCCAAATTCTTTCTATGAAGCCAGCATAACGCTGATACCAAAACCAGGAAAAGATGTCACAAAAAAAGAAAATTACAGACCAATATCTCTCATGAATATAGATGCAAAAATTCTCAACAAAATTCTAGCCAATAGAATTCAGCATCATATCAAAAAAATAATACACCACGACCAAGTGGGATTCATACCAGGTATGCAAGGATGGTTCAACATTAGAAAATCAATCAACATAATCCACCACATAAATAAAAGGACAGAAAAGAATCACATGATCATCTCAATTGATGCAGAAAAGGCATTTGACAAAGTCCAACACCCATTCCTGATAAAAACTCTCAATAAAATAAGGTATAGAAGGGAAAGTTCTCAACATAATAAAGGGCATCTATGCAAAACCAACGACCAACATCATTCTTAACCGAGAGAGGCTGAAAACATTCCCCTTGAAAACAGGAACAAGACAAGGGTGCCCTTTATCACCTCTTCTATTTAACATTGTGCTGGAAGTTCTAGCTAGAGCAATAAGGCAAGAAAAAGAAATAAAGGGCATCCAAATTGGTAATGAAGAGGTTAAACTGTCCCTGTTTGCAGATGATATGATACTATACATACAAAACCCTAAAGACTCCATGAGAAATCTACTGGAACTAATAGAAAGATTCAGCAGAGTAGCAGGATACAAGATAAACATTCAAAAATCAGTTGGATTCCTATACACCAGTAAGGAGAACGATGAAAAGGAAATCAGGAAAACAATACCATTTTCAATAGCCCCTAAAAGGATAAAATACTTAGGAATAAATCTGACCAGGGATGTAAAAGACCTATACAAAGAAAACTACAAAACACTACTGCAAGAAACCCAAAGGGATCTACATAAATGGAAAAACATACCATGCTCATGGATAGGCAGACTCAACATTGTGAAAACGACAATTCTACCCAAAGCAATTTACAAATACAATGCAATCCCGATCCAAATACCAACAACATTCTTCAAAGAGATGGAAAAACTAATCGTTAACTTTATATGGAAAGGGAAGAAGCCCCAAATAAGTAAAGCACTACTGAAGAAGAAGAATAAAGTTGGAGGACTCACACTACCTGACTTCAGAACCTACTATACAGCTACAGTAGTCAAAACAGCCTGGTATGGGTACAATGACAGATACATTGACCAATGGAACAGAATTGAGAACCCAGATGTAAATCCATCCACCTACGGTCACCTGATCTTTGACAAGGGCCCAAAGTCCATCAAATGGGGAAAAGACAGTCTTTTTAACAAATGGTGCTGGCAAAACTGGATATCCATTTGCAGAAAAATGAAATAGGACCCATACCTCACACTGTATACAAAAACTACTTCAAAATGGATCAAAGACCTGAATATAAAGCCTAAAACTATAAAGTTCATAGAAGAAAAAATAGGACCAACACTTCAGGCCTTAAAACATGGCATTAACAGGATACAAACCAAAACCATCAATGCAGAAACCCCAATAGACAAGCTAGATAACTGGGATCTTCTAAAAATCAAACACCTATGCTCTTCAAAAGACTTCACCAAAAGAGTAAAAAGAGAACCTACAGACTGGGGGAAAATATTTTTGGACAGTACAAGTCAGACAAAGGTCTAATCTCCATAATCTACAAGAAAATCCAACACCTCTACAACAAAAAGACAAATAATCCTATCAAAAAATGGGCAAAGGAAATGAACAGAGACTTCACCAAAGAAGACGTTCAAATGGCCAACAGACACATAAGGACATGCTCGCGATCACTAGCCATTAGAGAAATGCAAATTAAAAGCACAACGAGATACCGTCTCACCCTGGCATTACTGGCACGAATCAAAAACACTGGAAATAACAAATGTTGGAGGGGCTGCAGGGAGATCGGAACACTTATGTACTGCTGGTGGGAATGCAAAATGATACAACCATTTTGGAAAATGATATGGCGCTTCCTCAGAAAGCTAGAAATAGACATACCATTCAATCCAGCAATTCCACTCCTAGGAATATATCCTAGAGAAATAAGAGTCATCACTCGAATAGACATATGCACACCTGTGTTCATGGCAGCATTGTTCACAATAGCAAAACGATGGAAACAACCTAGATGCCCATCAACAGATGAATGGATAAACAAACTATGGTACATACACACAATGGAGTACTATGCAACGAGAAAGAACAACAATGAATCTGTGAACCATGTCATAACATGGATGAAACTGGAGGACATTATGCTGAGTGAAATAAGTCAATCACAAAAGGACAAATATTGTTGAGACCTCTATTGTAAAAAGCCATGAAAAAGTTCACACACAAAATGTAACAATGTTTGTTGGTTACCAGGGATGGGAGAGGTGGGGGGGTAGGGAATATTAAATAGACAATAGATAAGTGGTATCTTAGGTGAAGGGTGAGACAGTACACAACACAGGAGAAAGTAGCACAACTTGTACAAGGAAAGGTCATGGAAGCCCCATAGACACATCCAAACTCCCTGAGGGACTGAATTGCTGGGCAGAGGGCTCTGGGGACCACGGTCTTGGGGAACATCTAGCTCAATTGGTATGACACAGCTTATAAAGACAGTGCTCTACATTCTACCTTGGTGAGTAGTGTCTGGGGTCTTAAAAGCCTGTGAGTGGCCATCTAAGATACTCCACTGGTCTCATCCCTTCGGGAGCAAGGGAGAATGAAGAGAACAGGATACAAGGAAAAGATTAGTCTGAAGGACTAATTGTCCACAGCTACCAAGGCCTCCACTGGACTGAGTCCAGTACAGCTAGATGGTGCCTGGCTACCACCACTGACTGCTCTGACCAGGATCACAGCAGAGGTCTCTGGACAGAGCTGAAGAAGGATGTAGAGCATAATTCTAACCCACAAAAAAAGACCAGATTTACTGGCCTAAAGGAGACTGGAGAAGCCCCGAGACTGTGTCCCCCAGACACCCTTTTAGCTCAGTGGTGAAGTTACCTCCGAGATTCACTGTTCAGCCTGGGAGTGGACAGCCCCCTTAAACCATATGAGACTAACGAGGTACAGGAGTCCAGTGACAAGGGCTAGAAAGCAGAAGGGGACAAGGAAGCTGGTGATAGGGAACCCAAGGTTGGGTAAGGATATTGTTGATGTGTTGTGAGATTGTTAACCATTGTCATAGGGCAACATTTGTAGTAACTTTTAAATGAGAAACTATTTTGTTCTGTAAGCTTTCATCTTAAGTGAGAATAACTGCACGATTCGAAGAGCGCAGTCAATGTCACTGAACTGTGCATGTAGAAATTTTTGAGGTGTATCTTTGGCTATGTGTATTTTCACCAAAAAAAAAAAAAAAAAAAAAGGTTGAGAAGTTAGAGGGTTGATATGTTGTGGGGTTGTTAACCAATGTCATATAACAACATGTGTACTTCTGTTTCATAAGAAACTATTTGTTCTGTTAGCCTTCACCTGAAGTACAATAAAAAAATAAATAAGTTAAAAAAAAAACTTGTGCTTCAAGTAACACCATCAAGCAAGTATAAAGACAACCTACAGAATGGGAGAAAACATTTGCAAATCATATATCTGATAAAGGACTTGTATTCAGAATATATAAAGAACACTTACAACTAAGTAATAAAAAAACAAATAATCAAATTAAGAAATGGGCAAAATTAACATCACTAGTCATTAAGAAAATACAAATCAAATCCACAACCAGATACCACCTCCTACTTATAAGATTGGCTAAAATCAAGAAGACAGATTATAACAAGTGTTGGCAAGGATGTGGAAAACTCGTTCATTGCTGGTGGGAATGTAAAATGGTGGCACTGCTGTGGAAAACAGTCTGGCAGTTCCTCAAATGGTTAAACATAGTTATCATATGACCCAGTAACTCCACTTCCAGGTATATATATATACATACCCAAAAGAAATGAAAACATATGTCCACACAAAAACTTGTATATGAATGTTCATAGCAGCATTATTAGTAATAGCTAAAAAGTGAAAACAATCCAAAAGTCCATCGATTGATGAATGGATAAATAAAATGTGGTACAGTGGTATCTGTGGGAGCGGAAACTCTACAGGAGTGCCTTGTTTTTCCAGGTCTTGCAAGTTTTCCTCCTTTGACAGGGTACAGTATTACCACTTTTCTATCTCTCTCTATTAGTGGACAGTATTCGAGTTTTCCATCTCTGACAGGTTTCTGTCTTACACAGGTTCTGGCTTTTGCAGGTTTTACTGTATATCCATACAGTGAAATATTATTCAATAATAAAAAGGAATAAAGTACTGATATATGCTACAGCATAGATGTACCTTGCAAACATTTGCTAAGTGAAAGCAGCCAGTCACAATAGATCACATATTGTTTTATTCAATATCTATGAAATGTACAGAACAGGCAAATCTATAAGGATACAAAGTAGACTAGAGGTCATCTAGGGCTTGGTGTGGGGTGGGGAGGCTGGAAGAAAAGAGAGAATGACTGCTAATGGGTATGGGGTTCATTTTGGGGGTGATAAAAATGTTCTAAAATTGATTTTGGTGATATTTGCACAACTCTATGAATATACTAAAAAACCATTGAATTGTATCCTTTAAATGGGTGAATTGCATGGTATGCGTATTAAATCTCAATAAAGCTGTTAAAAATTTTGTTCAGTATATATGAGGGTAAGTTGCTACAAAATCATAGAAACCTTTACTAAACAAAAATATCAAAATGTGAAGCTATTGTTTCTCGACATATCCTCCATTTAGGTTTATACACTTCTAAAGGCCGTGTTTCCATCTCTCTAACCCTTCCCCAAAGAATTCTGCCCTCTTCAGTTTATACCATGTCGGATTTGGTGTCCTTGAGAGACTCAAATCATGTTCCTTTTACATGTTCTTTGAGTTTTGGGAATAAAAGGAAGCCTGAAAGGGCAAGATTAGGGCTGTAGGGTGGATAGGGTAAGGTTTCCCAATGAAATTCTTGTAGCACATTCTACCCTTGAAGAATGAGCAGGTGCATTGTTGTGATGGAAAAAAACTCCTAGGTGCAATTTTCCTGGCCTTTTTCTCATCAATGCAGTTTTCAATTCTCTTAAAACTTCTTCAAAATAAGCCCCCTTGATCGTCCTGTATCCTTTGAGAAAATCTACCAAGATTACACCTTTGGAATCCCAAAAAACAGTTGTCATAACCTTCTGAGTGGTCTTCCCTCTCTTGGCTCATCTTTGAGGTCTTCCTGACCTTCCTTAAAACACTTGATCCATCTAAAAATTGTTTTATGTGGGGCACCATTCCCATAAACTTGTTGCAAAGCTTCAATGATTTGAGAAGATGTCCACTTAAGTTTTGTTAAAAATTTGATACTAGCCCTGACCTCAAAATTGTTTTTTTTCATGGCACAAAAAAGCACCCTTTCTTATGAAGGCACCCTAAACCGACTTAAGTGTATTACTGAGAGAACTTGTCTGCACAGAGACATGTTTAAACACGTTTTGTTTGGAATAATCCCGTCCATGTATGAACTGGAACTCTAGTAGCAATACTTTTTGACTTACCCTCGTACATGCAAATGCTATGAATGATTGCCAGTTTATGGAACTGCTGAAACAGAAGACAATAAATTTCATGACTTGTATTCTTTGCCAATGTTTGTTGGTTGAGCTGCGAAAGAGTTTTTACAAAGATTTACTGTATTGTTAACTCTACTGTAAAGATTTACTGTACTGTAATGTTACTGTACTGTTAACTGTAAAACTTCAAGATTTTCTTCTAACAAAAGGAATTGTTGACAAAACAAAGCAGTGTAATTTGTTTCACTTACCAGATCACAATGTATATGAACAAACAAAAATTGAAGTTCAAGTAAGTTCCAAGGAAAGGAAAAGCTTATTTGTGAACCCGCCAGACAGGTATGGGATTTTGCGGTGAAACTGAAGCTTATTCTATCTTAGTACAAATCCTGATACATGGTACAAACATATATACATATATATTAAGTAGGCTGTCATGGCACCCCGAGCTTCTAAGCTGGGCCCGAAGCAACAAATGTCAAAAGCATGGAGGCTGAATATCCCCCTGCTTTCTTCTTCGTGAGTACAGCAAAAGATCGAGAACCCAGCATTTTCTCATACTGGCTGCTGAGATCCTGGGCTATTCCTTCCTTTCTCCAGAAAAAGGTTCCAAGTCAGTAGATCAGATTTCTATTCCCAGGTCGGCCATCGTGGGACAACATCAAGAAAATATTTGCCTTTTCAGTGCTTATTTCTTAAGGCAGATGAAGGGAATAATTAAGACCAGTCCACCTTACTTCATGGGGCTGTGAGCTGACATATTTTAAAGTACTGACAAGAGTTGAGGTGGGGCGTAGTGAAACACACAGCGCCTGTTTTTCAACCAAGTTCTACTGCGGACCTGCGGACTTGTCACTGGCAAGTCACGTAAATCTTAACTGGTTTCTTCATTTGTAAAACTTTCATGTTCCTAAACTGGTAGGAATGTTGGGGAGTGGGGTACACCTAGGGGCCTCCCCTTTGCGAACAATGAGGGCGAGTGTCCTCGCGGTCAGTTTCTAAACCCTGGTTCAGGATTCTCTGGCCCAGCTATCTCATTTACAGATGAAGAAGGCGCAGGGAGCCGAGTGACTTCTCCATGGTCACACAGGAGTAGTGATCTGATCTAAGGACCATGGGGCTCGTGATGATTCTCACGCGGCCCACGTTGGAGAAGCAGCCAGCAATGGCAGCTCCGCAATACCGTGTCCACTAAGGGAAGCCGAAGCCCGGCATCTAGCGGCTAGTGCAGGCAATGCAAGGAAGGAGCGGTGGCGGGGGGTGGCGGTGGAATATTCTGGGTACTGCGACACCCGGGAGCGAATACGTTCTCAGTTCGCTCACCTAACTCCTTTTCCATTGGGCCATTCCAACTGTCAATCAATTATTTGTCAGTTTTTATTGGTTTGTCTTCAATCATTCTACGCAATTGACTAATTACATACTTCTGCCCAAGAGAAGCTTTACGTCATTAGGTCTCCTTTGCGTCTGACGTGTTTAGTCAGTCCTTTATCCCATTGGTTGGATCCGGCCCTTCGTCTCGTTCATCCTGTTCGGGGAGGAAGTGAGAGAGCACCTATTCCTATTGGCTTAGGTTTGCAAACTGTGGTTGTCTATCAAGTCTTTCAAGATAGTGTCACTCAGGAAGTACGGCACCGGAAGGGGTGGGTTTTGTAAAGATGGCGGCGCCGGTGAGTGATGTGTGGTTTTCTCGTGTGGCTATTGTGGCGATTTCCTTTCACCTCAGCGGCTCGAGACATCTCAGAGCAGACTGTTGGCGTGAGGGAAGGGTGGTGATGAAAGTAGCTTCAGGAAGGTGGCCTCCCTGCACCCCCCCCAAAAAAACCCGTTGTTGTCGGTTTGATTCCGACTTATAGCGACCCTATAGAGCAGAGTAGAACTGTCCCATAGAGTTTCCAAGGAGCGCCTGGTGGATTTGAACTTCTCACCTTTTGGTTAGTAGCTGTAGCACTTAACCACTACGCCACCAGGGTTTCCCTCCCTATCCCAGTGGGGCAAAAACAGCAGTAGGAAGACTCGGGGCTGGAGTTCCCGCGCCCCTCCTGTAACCTACGGGGCAGGCGCGCTGTGATGCGAGGCTGCGTGTGCACCAGCGGGGAGAGGCTCGAAGTCTGGGGTGTCTGAGGGTGTTTTCTGTCGTGGACGTCCCATTTTCTCATAATCCTGGGGAGAAAATGGCTTTTCTTTATCCCCCCGCCCCCTCGCCCTTCTGTAGGAGGTTCTAGAGTCAGACCTGCCAGGTGCCGTGACACTTTTGAAAAACCTCCAGGAGCAGGTGAGTAATGCCACTTCTTAGGGATAGATTAGTCACAAATTGTCTTTGTGGGCCCCATCCCCAAACTTTGGCGATTTGAGGGAAGATATTTGAATGCCAGCAAATACCATAAGTAATATGATTTAATGAAAAGTTTTCAGGCCAGATTTCAAAATAATTGATTTCTCTATCCAAAGGAACACAACATTCCAAAAGGACCTTTCAATCATATGAGTCGATTTCCTTGTTTTTGTAGCTAAGGAACAGATGCTGGAAGAGGTGACATGATTTGCCTTTTGGGTGCCCAAGTAGTATACATTTATGTATTTCTCATGCATTGTAAGTTCAGCCAGTACAGATGAATTTACAGTTCCCCCATGACCATGGTCCCAGTCCCCAGTCCCTCCCCAGAGTTTGATAAAGATGGTCTGTTCTTTAGTTTTAAGATTTTTTTCTGTAAGGTAGAAACTTCTTTTTACCCTTTGAAGAATGATCAGAAACCATTTCCCCTGTAGCACCCCGTAACTGAGAAGAAGATAATACTGTAGTGTTTCAGATATTTTTAAGGTAGCAGTGTGTAACTTCTACTCTTTAACTTCTGACATGATGTTTTCTAGTCAGCTGTTTTATTTGGGCTAATTTCAGGTGATGGCTGTAACTGCACAAGTGCAAGCTCTGACAAAAAAAATTCAAGCTGGAGCCTTTCCTACAGAGAAGGTAAGACATACTTGAAGTGTAAGCATCTGTTGATGTTTTCACTGGCTAATTTTCACTGGCTAGTCTAGTGGGGAAGGCAGATAGAAGCAATAGCAGTCATGTTACAGAGTCATAGCAGGTGCTGTGAGAACCAAGGGGAGAGATTAACTGCCAGAGGAGCAGAGTGAGTCAGGGAAGGCCCCTCAGAGGAGGTAACAGGATTTTGAAGAATAAATAGGAATCACAGGGACAGAAAGGAACAACATGTGCAAAGGCACAAAAGCCTGAAAGCATTGTGATATTCTGGAAAGGAGTTCAAGTCATTTAGTGTGGTTGGATGTACATTTTGGATTCGTGGGGTGGTAGGAAATGGCTGGAAAAGTCGTCACTTTCTGAAGAGCCTTGTAGGCCAGCTGAGGAGTTACTACAGTGTTTCATCTAATCCGAGATGCTATTGTGTGTTAATTTGTTGTACCATGGTGTCTTATGTGTTGGTATGGTGCTGGAAGCTATGCCACCATTTCAAATACCAGCAGAGTGACCCAGGGTGGACAGGTTTCAGTGGAGCTTCCAGATGAAGACAGACTAGGAAGAAAGGCCTGACTGTCTCTTTTCAAAAATTAGCCAGTGAAAAACCCAATGGATCACAATAGAATGTTGTTTGATATAGTGCTAGAAGAAGAAGCCCCTAGGTTAGAAGGCACTAACAATAGCTGCCAACAGTGGACTCACACATAACAATGATCCTGAAGATGGCACAGGACTGGGTAGCGTTTGTTCTGTTGTACATAAGGTCACCATGAGTCAGAGCCATCTTGCCTTCAACTAACAAGAAGATGCTGTTAATTGAGGATGTATCACTTTTTTACATACCAAGCAAAAATGGTGTTTCTTAATCTGTGATATGATACGATTGATTGAAAGGTGCGTTCTGATTTCAGAGATGTTAGAATATGAAAACGATGTGCGTTTTAGAATTGAAATATGGTAGATCTAAAGTTAAGATTTTGTAGAATCTCAGGAATCGTTAGGTGTGGGGCGTTATGGAAGGAGAGCTGTGGACCCCTCATTCCTGCTTAAATTGGAAAAACTTTGGTGTTATCTGTTTTATATGTTGAACTTTTGTCCGAAAGTATTATTTAAACAGAGCATTCCATAGCTCAACAACAGCTTGAAAATCGTTGTAGTAGGTTAATAAGACTCATTGAAGGATTTTTAAGCAGGGGAGTTACAGCAGATTTATACTTTAGAAAGATAATGAGCTACATTTTTCATGTATTCTTGCTTTCTCTCAGCATTCACTTTTGTTCTTATTGTCTGTTTTTTTCCCCCCTTGATATTTTTATCTTTGCTTTTACTTCTTTGTTTTTCTCTCGTATTCTTGAAACCCAGTTTGAACTTGACTTGCTCAAACATGTGAGGATAGCCTTCTTCACAAATTCTTAGCTGCCTTTGTCCTGGGTATGCACTTTGATCCACTTCAGTGCCTTTGTTAGATGGGCTGCCAGCATGCACCTTATATCACTATACACTTGTTTATTCATTGACGAGTATTCATTGAGCAGATATTTACTAACTTATCTTTCATGACCGAAGACCTTTTCCAGGCGCTTTGTTGTTGTTTGCTGTCAAGTTAATTCCAACTTGGGGCAACCCCGTGTGTGCAGAGTAGGGTTTTCAAGGCTGTGACCTTTCAGAAGCAGATCTCCAGGCCTATCTTCTGAGGCACCTATGGGTGTGTTTAGACCACCAGCCTTTTGGTTAGTAGTCAAGTGCTTAACCGTTTGCACCACCCAGGGACTCCTAGGTGCTTTACAGGCTACAAAGTGCTTTCATTTTATATTATTTGACCCTCAAAATTACTCTTTGAGGCAGGAAGGAAGTACTGCACATATTTTACAGATGAGAAGACTGAAGGCACAAAGTTAAGCGACTTACCCAATGTTTGAATACTAAATGCCTAATTCAAAACTTAAACCCAAGTTATCTGACTTTAAATCCTTTGTTCATTCTCCTGTACCACACTAGTGCTGGTCTCAAGAGCTTAGAATATTGGTTTAAAGATATCTAGAGCTTAGGTGTTGGGGTCAGACTGAGTCTGAATCCCAGCCCTACACCTATTGACTGTGTAATCTTGGACAAAGTATTTAACCTGTCTGAAATAGGTCTTCCCAAGGCTGTGGACTTTGTCAGTAAATCAGCGCCCACACATGACTTTTTTTAAAAAAAGCAAACTTGTGTAACCTTTGCTTGATTTTTCTGCCTGTAAGTGTAATACTTTTCAAAAATTTAGAAGCACATAAAAGCACAAAGAAGAAAATTAAAAATCAGCTTTAATCACCACTCCAAGAGAACGACTGCATACATTTATTGGAGAGATTTATTATAAAAGTAATATATGCTAGAACTAAAAATGTTTATTTATTTTTTTTACAATGTAAGCACTCCGCTTCTTCCTATTCCTCATCTCACTCCTTAGAGGTAGCAGTTGTTAATTGTGTGCCATCTTCCAGACATTTTTTTATGCGTATAAAAGTGCGTGCATCACAGCAAAAGCAGTGCTCAGAGGTCAGTTGATAACGATAAACGCACACATCCAAAAAGAAGAAAAGGCCATAATAAAAACATTAACCCTACAACTGGAGCAAGTAGAAAGAGAACAGGAAAAGAAACCCTCAGGTGCCAGAAGAAAGGAAATAATAAGAATTAGAGTAGAATTAAATGAAATAGAGACTAGAAAAACAATTGAAGCAGTTAACAAGACCAAAAGCTGGTTCTTTGAAAAGATCAACAAAATAGATAAACCATTGGCCAAACTGACAAAAGAAAAACAGGAGAGGAAGCAGATAACCCGTATAAGAAATGAGATGGGTGATATCACAACATACCCAACTGAAATTAAAAGAATCATAACAGATTACTATGAAAAATTATACTCTAACAAATTTGAAAACCTAGAGGAAATGGACAAATTTCTAGAAACTCACTACCTACCTAAACTAACACAAACAGAGGTAGAACAACTAAATAAACCCATAACAAAATAAGAGATTCAAAAGATAATTAAAAACTCCCAACAAAAAAAAGCCCTGACCCGGATGGCTTCACTGGAGAATTGTACCAAACTTTCAGAGAAGAGTTAACACCACCACTACTAAAGGTATTTCAGAGCATAGAAAAGGGTGGAATACTCCCAAACTCATTCTATGAAGCCAGCATAACCCTGATACCAAAACCAGGTAAAGACCCCACAAAAAAAGAAAATTACAGACCAATATCCCTCATGAACAGTGACACAAAAATCCTCAACAAAATTCTAGCCAATAGAATTCAGCAACATATCAAAAAATTTCATTGTGATCAAGTGGGATTTATACCAGCTATGCAGGGATGGTTCAACATTAGAAAAACAATCAATGTAATC
This sequence comes from Dugong dugon, assembly GCA_030035585.1. NCBI lineage: Eukaryota > Metazoa > Chordata > Mammalia > Sirenia > Dugongidae > Dugong > Dugong dugon. Next base: position 25,907,627 of record CM057472.1, read on the forward strand.
CATCACGTAAAACAAAAGACAAGAACCACATGATCTTATCAATCGATAAAAGGCATTTGACGAAGTCCAACACCCATTCATGATAAAAACTTCAACAAAATAGGAATAGAAAGGAAATTTCTCAATATAATTAAAGGTATTTATACAAAGCCAAAAACTAACATCATTCTAAATGGAGAGAGTTTGGAAGCATTCCCCTTGAGAACGGGAAACAGACAAGGATGCCCTTTATTACCACTCTTATTCAACATTGTGCTGGAGGTCCTAGCCAGAGCAATTATGCTAGACAAAGAAATAAAGCACATCCAAATTGGTAGGGAAGAAGTCAAAGTATCTCTGTTTACAGATGATCTGATCTTATACACAGAAAACCCCAAAGAATCCACAAGAAAACTACTGAAACTAATAGAAGATTTCAGCAAAGTTTCAGGATATAAGATAAACATACAAAAATCAGTTGGATTCCTTTACACCAGCAAAGAGAACGTCGAAGAGGAAATCACGAAATCAATACCATTTATAATAGTCCCCAAGAAGATAAAATATTTAGGAATAAATCTAACCAGAGATGTAAAAGATCTGTACGATGAAAACTACAAGACACTACTGCAAGAAACGAAGAGACCTGCATAAGTGGAAAAACGTACCTTGCTCATGGATAGGTAGACTCAACATAGTGAAAATGTCAATTCTACCCAAAGCAATCTACAGATACAATGCAATCCGAATCCAAATTCCATCAGCATTTTTTAATGAGATGGAGAAACAAATCACCAACTTCATATGGAAAGAGAAGAGGCCCCAAATAAGTAAAGCATTACTGAAGAAGAAGAACAAAGTGGGAGGCCTCACACTACCTGATTTTAGAACCTATTATACCACCACAGTAGTCAAAACAGCCTGGTACTGGTACAACAACAGATACATAGACCAATGGAACAGAATTGAGAATCCAGACATAAATTCATCCACCTATGAGCAGCTGATATTTGACAAAGGCCCAAAGTCCATAAATTGGGGAAAAGACAGTCTTTTTAACAAATGGTGCTAGCATAATTGGATATCCGTCTGCAAAAAACTGAAACAAGACCCATACCTCACACCACGCACAAAAACTAACTCAAAATGGGTGAAAGACTTAAATATAAAATCAAAAACGATAAAGATCATGGAAGAAAAAATAGGGACAATGCTAGGAGCCCTAATACATGGCATAAACACAATATGAACCATAAGTAACAATTCACAAGCACCAGAAGAGAGACTAGATAAATGGGAGCTCCTAAAAATCAAACACTGAACTCATCCAAAGACTTCACCAAAAGAGTCAAAAGACAACCTACAGACTGGGAAAAAATTTTTGGCTACAACAAATCTAATCAGCGTCTAATCTCTAAAGGCTACAAGATACTGCAAAACCTCAACAACAAAAAGACAAATAACCCAATTAAAAAATGGGTAAAGGATATGAACAGACACTTGGCCAAAGAAGATATTCAGGTGGCTAACAGACACATAAAGAAATGCTAACCATCATTAGCCGTTAGAGAAATGCAGATCAAAACTACAATGAGATATCTCACCCCAACAAGGGTAGCATTAATCCAAAAAACACAAAATAATAAATGCTAGAGAGGTTTTGGAGAGACTGTTGGTGGGAATGTAAAATGGTGCAGCCACTTTGGAAATCGATTTGGCACTTCCTTAAAAAGCTAGAAATAGAAGTACCATACGATCCAGCTATGCTGCTCCTTAGAATATATCCTAGAGAAATAAGAGCCGTCAGATGAATAGATATATGCACACCCATGTTCATTGCAGCACTGTTCACAATAGCAAAAAGATGGAAACAACCTAGGTGCCCATCAATGGACAAATAGATAAATTATGGTATAGCCACAAAATGGAATACTACACAATGATAAAGAACAACGATTGAAGCTGTGAAACATCTAATAACATGGAGGAAGCTGGAAGTCATTTTGCTGAGTGAATTTAGTCAGTCACAGAAGGGCAAATATTGTATAAGACCACTATTATAAAAATTCAAGGAAAGGTTTAAACACAGAAGAAAACATTCTTTGATGGTTACAAGGGTGGGGAGGGAGGGTGAGGGTTATTTACTAACTAGATAGTAGATAAGAATTAAGTGAAGGGAAGGACAGCACACACTACAGGGGAAGTCAGCACAGCTGGACTGAACCAAAGCTAAGAAGTATTTATACAGTCAAAACACTGAGAGACACAGTAGCAGGGGCAGGGGTCTGGGGACCATGCTTTCAGGAGACATCTATGTCAATTGGCATAACAAGCTTATCAAGACAATGTTCTGCATCCTACTTTGGTGAGTGGCGTCTGAGGTCTTAAAAGCTTGCAAGTGGCCATCTAAGATGCATCAGTTGGTCCCAACCACCTGGAGTAAAGGAGAATGAAGAACACCAAAGACACAAGGGAAGTATTAGTCCAAGAGACAGAAAGGGCCACATAAACCAGAGCATTCATCAGCCTGAGACCAGAAGAACTAGATGGTGCCCGGCTACCACCAGTGACCTCTTTGACAGGGAACACAACAGAGAGTCCCGGGTGGAGCAGGAGAGAGGTGGGGTGCAGAACTCAAATTCTGGTAAGAAGACCAGACTTAATGGTCTGACTGAGAGTGGAGGTACCCTGGAAAGCATGGTCCCTGGATTTTCCATCAGCTCAGAAATGAAACAATTTCCAAGGCCAGCTCTTCAGACAGGTATTGGACTGTGGGACATAAAATGATACTCGTGAGGAGTGTGCCTCAAGTAGATACAAGAGACTAAATGGGCAGCTTCTGTCTGGAGGTCAGATGGGAAGGGAGAGAGGGTTAGGAGTTGGTTCAATGAACATGGGGAATCAAGGGTAGAAAGGAGGAGTGTGCTGTCACAGCATGGGGAGAGCAGTTAGAGTCACATAGTAATGTATGTATAAATTTTTGTATGGGAAAAAATAAAAAATAAAAAAAAAAAAGGAAAAAAATGTGTGCATCATACCTTCCCCCTTCAGTTGGTACCATATTATACACACTTTCTGCAACTTGCACTGACATGGACTTAATTCTACGCCAGCACACATAGATTGTTGTTTTTATAGTTCCGTTGTATAGGCATAAAGTCAGTAATTAGTTGTTTTCATTATATTAATTTAAAACTTGGGAATATCTGGAGATATTTTTGATTGTCACAACTCGGGGAACAGCTAGTGGGTAGAGGCCAGGTGTACTGCTGAACATCGTGTAATGCCCAAAACATCCCCCCACATCAAAGAACTGACTGGCCCCAAATGTCATTCGCTCTGATGTTGAGAAACTCTGTTATAGTGTTTATTGATTTTCCTGCCCTTATTGTCTCCCAGTAATTCTCAGTGCTTTGCTTCTCACGTTAGCATGATTTTCAGTTGGTCATCTTATTTCCTTGAGACTACTATCAGACATCTTATGTGAACCAATTGGGAAAATTTTACACTTGGAAAAAACACATTATCTTGCCTGACCTACACTCTCCTCCTGAGTCTTTTGCCAAAACTGGATCTACATCTCAACTGTTTTGTTCAACTCAGGGTCTCAGCTTCTTGGAAGTGAAAGACCAGCTGCTACTCATGTACCTGATGGATTTGAGCCACCTCATCTTAGACAAAGCCTCAGGAGGGTCTCTTCAGGGACATGATGCAGTTTTGAGACTGGTGGAGATTCGCACGGTATGAAGCATTTAGCATCTTGGAGTTTTAAGTTTCAAAATCCTGAACGCCAGGACTGTCACATCATAGCTCTCATTTAAATGGATATTCTCATGTTTAAGTAAGGAAACCAAGTGAAAAAAGTATGTTTCTCTTCATTTGCTCTACTTTGTTCATATTTTAGATGTTTTATCTAGCGACTTAATATAGGGACATTTGTATGTGTTTAATTTTGGGAAGGGAATGTAATTCTGTTTAACTACTATATTATAGGTTTTGGAAAAGATTCGTCCCTTGGACCAAAAACTGAAGTATCAAGTTGACAAACTGGTCAAGACTGCAGTGACAGGCAGCCTCAGTAAGTGGGGGAAGCTACGAGGTAAAGTAGGGACCATCATAGAGTTCCAAATCTTGTAAAAACCTCCTGGGTTTTTTATTTCAGGTGAGAATGACCCACTTCGCTTTAAGCCTCATCCCAGCAATATGATGAGCAAGGTAAGAGATTGCATTATCTTCCTGATTTCCCTGAAGAATCTAAACCTAAATGAGCCTCATAGTGACCCAGGATCTCCTGGGATTCTTTTATTACTGTTGTTTCCCAGTTTGTCCCTTAGAATGGTTGAGTGTGAGATTTTCTTTGCTCCTTTTTGTTTATATCCCCACTTTCCCAGGGTGTTCTAGTTGTGCTTTCTCTTGTCATTTGCCTAACTAACACTTCCTAAGTTTGAGGACATTGTATACTTTTCCTAGTTGAGCTCAGAGGATGAGGAAGAAGATGAAGCAGAGGAAGGCCAGCCTGAGGCCTCAGGGAAGAAATCTGTAAAAGGAGCATCTAAGAAATATGTTCCTCCACGCTTGGTTCCAGTACATTACGGTATGAACTGTGGCTGCTGCCTCCTAGGCATGAATTGTGTTTCTTTTCTTCTTTCCTCTGTTTTGGGATAACCCCTGCTGATTTTTATCACATAGATGAAACAGAAGCTGAGCGGGAGAAGAAGCGTCTAGAAAGAGCCAAGAAACGGGCACTGAGCAGCTCTGTCATTCGGGAACTTAAGGAGCAGTACTCCGATGCTCCAGAGGAAATCCGTGATGCTCGGCATCCTCATGTCACTCGCCAGAGTCAGGAGGATCAACACAGGTCTGAATCCTTGCATTTAGAAACTATTTCTACACTGTGGAGACCTGTCCTCATGTTTTGGATGAATATAATTAAGTCTGGTACCAAGAGATACACTCTTACATAGGAGTGTTGTGGAAAGCTTGAGACGATGGTTTTTAAGAATTAGGGTTTGAAGTACAGAATGGTAACTTAAAAAAAGTCTTTGGTTTTGTTTTTTCAACTGTTTAGACGGAGATGTCACATTCTGAAGCACATGCTTATATGAAGAGGAACATATGCAGTTCCCCTAGTAGGGCTTTAAAGTTCTGTACTTCACTGTCACAGCTTTCACTTTTGTGGAGAAAGCAATAAAGGCAGGTTTGTATAGTGGCCTCAGGAGTGCTAGATAAGTTCAGGGAAGAAAAGTAGATTTAGCAGTTGTAACTTGAATACAGACTCATCAACTTTGCTCACATAGCAGCCTCTACAGTTGATACATTTAGGTGAAAGGGTCCATTTAGGAAATCCTGCATTTATAGAGCTGGAATATAAGAGCTTCCTGATAATATTTTTTTTGATTCCTGTGGATGGATGGATGGGCTATAGGTTCATCTCTAGGGGAGAGGGAAGTCCTAGCACAGACAATATCTTTTTGAGGAAGCACAAGACTGAGTATTCTGTATGTCCTTACTAAATACTTTCTTGATGTGCTTTGAAGTTTCTTGAGAAGTAGCTGAACAAGGAATGAGTAAATATCCGGGCTCAAGTTCTCGTCTGCAGCTCTGTCCCCATCGTCTGAGCCTGCTGAAAACAGTGTCCTTCTTCCTCTGGCAGGATTAACTATGAGGAGAGCATGATGGTGCGTCTGAGTGTCACTAAGCGAGAGAAAGGGCGGCGGAAACTAGCAAGTGTCATGAGCTCACAACTTCACTCCGTCACGCATTTCAGTGACATCAGTGCTTTGACAGGAGGAACCCATCATATTGATGAGGTGAGGTTGAGATACAGGCTGGGAGGGGACCTTCATGCCACACATGTGGGTCTTGTTACCATGAGGAACTTGGGAAGGGATCCTGATACTTGGAAGTGCACTGCCATTTCTCCACTTCTCCGTCTGTCTCCAGGACCAGAATCCTATTAAGAAGCAGAAGAAGATGCCTAAGAAGGGTCGGAAGAAAAAAGGTCAGTGAAATACTAAGGCTTAGGTGATCAAGTGCAGGGTGGGAAGTATGAATTGGAACGCCAACTCTCTGGATTTGTCAGCCTAGGTCTCACCAACCTCCATAGTATCTTCTGTAGTGGGCACAAGCCTCCTTAGATGGGCTTGCTCCCCCCCCCCCCCCAAAACTGAAAATTAGCATCACTCACAAAAGGGATTTCTGGATCCCATTTCTAAGTTCCCACAGCTCCTGTTCAGGCTTCCTTAAGTAGAACTATGAAAGTGTCACTTGAAGGAACAATCCATTTCAATGTGATTCCTACTTCTAATCTTCTGTCTGGGGGGATGTAGAGTACCACCCAGGGGACCCACTCCTATTGATCTCATCTCTCTAGATGTCCTTTTTTTTCTGTCCCTTCAGCTTGTCCAACTGTCCTTTGCCTCATTCTTGGTTTCCCTTCCTTTCAGGTTTTCGGAGGCGGCGGTGATTATGGGTGTATTTATATATTTTTTGTCATCCTGGGATACTTCTAATTTCACTGTATGTAGGTTTTTGTTCTTAGAATTCATTAATTGTTTCAACATGTGGAAAAATCTTTATTAATAAAATTGATTTTACTTACAAATTAAAGCCCCTTTCGCACATGTATTGTATGAGTGAAATTGCTGAGTGTGGGACATTTTTGGTGAGGGGGTGATGAAAGAGGAAAGGTGAGATTTTCTTGGGGGTGAGAGAAAGTGGTTTTATATATTTTTCCTTAAGAATGTATTTTTTCCAGAAACTAGAAATTGGTTATCTTATAAAAATATGAGAGATTAGAGTAGTATGATCAACTCTTCCAACCCATGTGGCCCCAACTTCCTATATAATTTGTTACTGTCTTAATTTCTGAAATACATGAATTTTAAGTTGTATTAATATATCTTGCTGGCCACTAGGTGGCATTAGTGGTTCAGGAAACTTCCTTTGGTGCTTGATTATAATCGAAAGCAAGATAGAACCTTTCCTCATTGGCAAGAATTATTCTTGTCTCCACTTTTGAATATTTTTCTTTTCTTTCTAAAATAGTGAACATAAGGCTGATCATTGGTCAGTTATTGAGAGTTAGAAAGTTCAACTGGAGATATAAGTGAATGAGAAGACTGAGTGCAAAGAATCAGTCTAATCTTGCATTTTGCAGCCTCTCTTGGTCTCCTTCAACTAAGGCCTCAGTTTACCAGAATCAGTAAAGCCAGCATTTTTACAAAGAGCTTGCAAGAGAATACAAGTAGGGGTCGGGGGCAAGATGGCGCTCTAGGCAGAAACACCACGCCGTCCCTCCACAGCAAAGATCCGAAAAACTAAGCCTAACAGAGAATCAACAATCCTGAAACCCTAGAACACCAAATGAAGAGATAAAGAACGCAGCCAAACACCAAACGGAGTGAGAATACTAAAAGAGAACGGAGAGCTAGGAGAGACTCAGGCAGAGATTCCTTACCAGCTAACGCAGCGCGGATCCACCATCTTGGATTCCTATCGGAGACCAGCAAACGGGAGAGCAGCCTTGCAGAGCATCTGGTCGGAGACAGAACGACCGCTTAGCTTCACACATAACCATCTTCCCGCTGCACCCTACCTACCTGCACCGTGCACTAGACATCACATCACCAAGCGGTGCAGGCACGCCCTATTGGAACCTGCCCAGCACTGACTACCGACCGTCCTGGTGGCTGCGGTGAGTGCCACAAGCAACCCATCCCAGTGGCTCCTCCTCAACTAGATCTGCCCAGCTGTACCACAAGAACGAAAAAAAAAAAAAATCTACAATCAATAAACGAGAGAAATATCTACTGAATGCCCCGAAAACAGCAAACAATATCAAAACATTTACAAAAACAAGACAAGATGGCTCCAATAGGCGTCCAAATTAAAACACCAGATAACTCTCCTGTGGAAGAAAATGCACTAGAAGTACCTGATACGGAACTCAAATCACTAATACTTGGAATTTTCCAAGAACTGAGGCAAAAAGCTGACAAACATGAGGAAAAAATAGACAAATTTATGGAAAATACAGACAAAAAATTGGAAGAATTCAGGAAGATGATGCAAGAACAAAATGCCAAAATAAATTCACAACTCGAAATTATACAAAAACAACAATTAGAAATCCAAAAGATAAACAACAAGATTTCAGAAATGGACGGTGTCATAGAAGGGCTGAGAAGTAGATTTGAAACCATGGAAGACAGGATCAGTGGAACTGAAGACAAACACTTGGATACAACTCTGTTTCAGGAAAACTCAGAAAAAAGAACAAAGAAAAATGAAGAGACCCTGAGAGTTATGTGGGACACAATTAAAAGCAAAAACTTACGAGTGATTGGCATACCAGAACAGGAGGAGAAAACAGAAAACACAGAGAGGATCATTGAGGAACTGCTGACAGAAAACTTTCCCAATATCATGAAAGATGAAAAGCTGGTCATCCAAGAAGCTCAACGAACCCCATATAGAAGAGACCCCAAAAGAAAATCACCAAGACATATCATATTCACACTCGCTAAAACTAAAGACAAACAAAGAATCCTGAGAGCAGCTCGTGAAAAACAAGAAGTCACATACAGAGGAGAAACAATAAGACTAAGCTCAGATTATTCAGCAGAAACCATGCAGGCAAGAAGGCAATGGGATGACATATATAAAATCTTGAAAGAAAAAAATTGTCAGCCAAGAATAATATATCCTGCAAAACTCTCATTCAGATTTGATGGTGAAATTAGGTCATTTCCAGATAAACAGAAACTAAAGCAATATGCAAAAGTCAAACCAAACTTACAAGAATTATTAAAGGGAGTTCTTCGATCTGAGGACAAACAGCTTAAGCCCTCAGGCAGGACCTAGGACCTAGGACGCAGGTTAACATGAACCAGATACCATTCTAGGAACTGAACTACAGACGACTTTCCAAAAACAAAAGATATACAACAGGGAATCAGAGAAATCAATCAAAGGATGACAACAACATCAAAACAATGAAAGAGGGAACAAACGGCATAGGTATAGAACCTTCTAAAGGAGAAGAAGGCAAGGCGATACCAAGTAACGGTAGACTGCTTCAAAATTATAAAGATAAGGGTAAAATTCATGGTAACCACAAAAAAAGTTAACAAACCAACTCATAAAAATAAAGACGAAAAACATAAAGTCTCAACAAAACCAAAACCTACAAAAACAAAAGAAATGAACACAAAATCCACAAACAAAAGGAACTCAGCACAAGACAGTAAGAAGAACAAAGAAAACTTCAGCATCACAAAAAAAAGCACTACAAAATGACAGCAACAAATTCACATCTATCAATAATTACACTGAACGTAAATGGACTCAATGCACCCATAAAGCGACGGAGAGTGGCAGAATGGATAAGAAAACAGGATCCATCTATTTGCTGTCTACAAGAGACACATCTTAGAAACAAAGATGTGAATTTATTAAAAATCAAAGGTTGGAAAAAAATATATCAAGCTAACAACTACCAAAAAAGAGCAGGAGTGGCAATTCTAATCTCAGATAAAATAGACTTTAAAACCAAATCTACCATAAAAGACAAAGAAGGACACTATATAATGATTAAGGGGATGATCCATCATGAAGACATAACCATAATAAATATCTATGCACCCAATGACAGGGCTCCAAAATACATAAAAAAAACTCTAACAGCACTGAAAAGAGAAATTGACAGTTCCACAATAATAGTAGGAGACTTCAACACACCACTCTCAGTAAAGGACAGAACAACTAAAAAGAAACTCAGCAAAGATACAGAAGACCTAAAGGACACAATCAGCCAACTGGACCTCATAGACATATATAGAACAATCCATCCAACCGCTGCAAAGTACACATTCTTTTCCAATGCACATGGCACGTTCTCCAGAATAGACCACATCTTAGGCCACAGAGCAATCCTCAACAAGATCCAAAATGCTGAGATAATTCACAGTATCTTCTCTGACCACAGTGCCATCAAGGTAGAAATTAACACTAGAAAGAGCAAGGAAAAAAAATCAAACACATGGAAACTGAATAATAATCTGCTTACACATCAATGGGTAATAGAAGAAATCAGAGATGGAATTAAAAAATTCCTAGAATCAAATGAAAATGAAAACACATCATACCAAAACCTTTGGGACACAGCAAAGGCAGTCCTCAGAGGACAATTTATAGCAATAGATGCACATATCAAAAAAGAAGAAAGGGACAAAATCAAAACATTAACTACAGAACTCAAACAAATAGAAAGAGAACAACAAAAAAAGCCTACAACCACCGGAAGAAAGGAAATAGTAAAGATCAGAGCAGAAATCAATGAAATAGAGAACAGAAAAACAATAGAAAGAATCAACAAAACCAAAAGTTGGTTCTTTGAAAGAATCAACAAAATCGACAAACCACTGGCCAGACTGACAAAAGAAAAACAGCAGAGGGCACAAATAACCCAAATAAGAAATGAAATAGGGGACATTACAACAGACCCAACTGAAATTAAAAGGATTATAACAGAATATTATGAAAAACTATATTCCAACAAATTTGAAAACCTAGAGGAAATGGATAAATTTCTAGAAACATACGGCCTACCCAAACTACAACAAAGTGATATTGAAAATCTGAACAGACCCATAACAAGAGAAGAGATTGAAAAGGTAATAAAAAAACTCCCAAGCAAAAAAAGCCCTGGCCCAGATGGCTTCACTGGAGAATTCTACAAAACATTTACAGAAGAGCTCGTACCAGTTCTACTCAAGTTATTTCAGAGCATAGAAGAGGAAGCAACACTTCCAAATTCATTCTATGAAGCCAGCATAACGCTGATACCAAAACCAGGCAAAGACATCACAAAAAAAGAAAATTACAGACCAATATCTCTCATGAATATAGATGCAAAAATTCTGAACAAAATTCTAGCCAATAGAATTCAGTATCATATCAAAAAAATAATACACCACGACCAAGTAGGATTCATACCAGGTATGCAAGGATGGTTTAACATTAGAAAATCCATCAACGTAATCCACCACATAAATAAAAGGAAAGAAAAAAATCACATGATTATCTCAATTGATGCAGAAAAGGCATTTGACAAAGTCCAACACCCATTCCTGATAAAAGCTCTCAATAAAATAGGTATAGAAGGGAAATTTATCAACATAATAAAGGGCATCTATGCAAAACCAACAGCCAACATCATTCTTAATGGAGAAAGGCTGAAAACATTCCCCCTGAAAACAGGAACAAGACAAGGATGCCCTTTATCACCACTCCTATTTAACATTGTGCTGGAAGTTCTAGCTAGAGCAGTAAGGCAAGAGAAAGAAATAAAGGGCATCCAAATTGGTAATGAAGAAGTTAAACTCTCCCTGTTTGCAGATGATATGATACTATACATAGAAAACCCTAAAGACTCCACGAGAAATTTACTGGAAGTAATAGAAAGATTCAGCAGAGTAGCAGGATACAAGATAAACATTCAAAAATCAGTTGGATTCCTATACACCGGTAAAGAGAACGATGAAAAGGAGATCAGGAAATCAATACCATTTTCAATAGCCCCTAAAACGATAAAATACTTAGGAATAAATCTGACCAGGAATATAAAAGACCTATACAAAGAAAACTACAAAACACTGCTGCATGAAACCCAAAGGGATCTACATAAATGGAAAAACATACCATGCTCATGGATAGGCAGACTCAACATTGTGAAAATGGCAATTCTACCTAAAGCAATCTACAAATACAATGCAATTCCGATACAAATACCAACAACATTCTTCAAAGAGATGGAAAAACTAATTATTAACTTTATATGGAAAGGGAAGAAACCTCGAATAAGTAAAGCACTACTGAAGAAGAAGAATAAAGTTGGAGGACTCACACTACCTGACTTGAGAACCTACTATACAGCTACAGTACTCAAAACAGCCTGGTACTGGTACAACAACAGAGACATTGACCAATGGAACAGAATTGAGAACTCAGATGTAAATCCATCCACCTACGGTCACCTGATTTTTGACAAGGGCCCAAAATACATCAAATGGGGAAAAGACAGTCTTTTTAACAAATGGTGCTGGCAAAACTGGATATCCATTTGTAGAAAAATGAAACAGGACCCATACCTCACACCATATACAAAAACTACTTCAAAATGGATCAAAGACCTGAATATAAAGCCTCAAACTATAAAATTCATAGAAGAAAAAATAGGACCAACACTTCAGGCCTTAATACATGGCATTAACAGGATACAAACCATAAACATCAACACAAAAAACCCAACAGATAAACTAGATAATTGGGATCTTCTAAAAATCAAACATCTATGCTCTTCAAAAGATTTCACCAAAAGAGTTAAAAGAGAACCTACAGACTGGGAAAAAATTTTTGGACAGTACAAGTCAGACAAAGGTCTAATCTCCATAATCTACAAGAAAATCCAACACCTCTACAACAAAAAGACAACCAATCCTATCAAAAAATGGGCAAAGGAAATGAACAGACACTTCACCAAGGAAGACATTCAAATGGCCAACAGACACATGAGGAAATGCTCGCGATCACTAGCCATTAGAGAAATGCAAATTAAAACCACAATGAGATACCATCTCACCCCGGCATTACTGGTACGAATCAAAAACACTGGAAATAACAAATGTTGGAGGGGCTGCGGGGAGACGGGAACTCTTATACACTGCTGGTGGGAATGCAAAATGATACAGCCATTTTGGAAAATGATATGGCGTTTCCTCAGAAAGCTAGAAATAGACGTACCATTCGATCCAGCAATCCCACTCCTAGGAATATATCCTAGAGAAATAAGAGTCATCACTCGAATAGACATATGCACACCTATGTTCATGGCAGCATTATTCACAATAGCAAAACGATGGAAACAACCTCGATGTCCATCAACAGACGAATGGATACACAAACTATGGTACATACACACAATGGAGTACTATGCAACGAGAAAGAACAATGAATCGGTGAACCATCTCATAACATGGATGAAACTGGAGGACATCATGCTGAGTGAAATAAGTCAATCACAAAAGGACAAATATTGTATGAGACCTCTATTGTAAAAACCCATGAAAAAATTCACATGCAAAATGTAACAATCCTTGTTGGTTACCAGGGATGGGAGGGGAGGGGATACTAAATAGGTAATAGGTAAGTGGTAACTTGGGTGAGAGATGAGATAGTACATAGTACAGCGGAAACTAACACAACCTGCACAAGGAAAGGTCATGAAGGCCCTATAGACACATCCAAACCCCCCGAGGGACTGAGTTGTTGGACGGAGGGCTCTGGGGACCATGATCTCGGGGAACATCTAGCTCAATTGGCATAACACTACTTATAAAGATAATGCTCTACATTCTACCTTGGTGAGTAGTGTCTGGGGTCTGAAAAGCCTATGAGCGGCCATCTAAGATACTCCACTGATCTCATCCCTTCGGGAACAAGGGAGAATGAAGAGAACAGGATACAAGGAAAAGATTAGTCCGAAGGACTAATGGTCCACAGCTACCAAGGCCTCCACGGGACTGAGCCCAGTACAGCTGGATGGTGCCCGGCTACCACCAATGACTCCTTTGACCAGGATCACAACAGAGGGTTCTGGGCAGAGCTGGAGTAGGATGTAGAGCATAATTTTAACTCCCAAAAAAAAAAAAAAAAAGAAGACCAGATATACTGGCCTAAAGAATACTAGAGAAACCTCGAGAGTGTGGCCCCCAGACACCCTTTCAGCTCAGAGGGGAAGTTACCTTCAAGGTTCGATGTTAAGCCTGGGAATGGACACCCCAGTAAAACTAAATGGGACTAACGATGTACAGGAGTCCGGTGACAAGGTCCAGAAGGCAGAGGGAGAGTAGGAAACTGATGATAAGGAACACAAATTGAATAAGGACACTGTCGATGTATTGTGAGATTGTTGACCACTGCTATAGGGCAACATTTGTAGTAACTATTAAATGGGAGGCTGTTTTGTCCTGTAAGCCTTCATCTTGGGCGAGAATGGCAGCACAATTGGAAGAGCATAGTCAATATCACTTAAATGTGTAAGTAAAAAGTTTTGAAATGGTGTTTAAATAAAATAAAAATAAATAAATAAATAAACAAACAAAGGAGACTAAAGAGGTACAATAGTCCACTGACAAGGTCCAGAAGACAGAAGGGGACAAGGAAGCCCCCTGGTGATAGGGAACACAAGGTGGAGTAAGGATATTCTTGATGTGCTGTGAGATTGTTAACCATTGTCATAGGGCAACATGTGTAGTAACTGTTAAATGAAAAACTATTTTGTTCTGTAAGCCTTCATCTTAAGTGAGAATAACAGCACAGTTGGAAGAGCGTAGTCAATGTCACTGAACTGTGAATGTAGAAAATTTTGAAACGGTGTATCTTTGGCCATCTGTAATTTTCATCAAAAAAAAAGGTTGAGAATTTAGAGGCTTAATACGTTGTGGGGTTGTTAACCAATGTCAAAAAAAACAACATGTGTACTACTATTTCATGAGAAACTATTTGCTCTGTAAGCTTTCACCTGAAGTACAATAAAATATATAAAAAAAAAAAAAATACAAGTAGGTAGACAGAAAATTGCTAGCTTGAAGGTCAAAAGAATGAAGATTCCACAGAGATAACAGCCAAACCCAGACCAGGAGACTGGCAGGAGTTACATATCTGAGGTTTTGTATTCTATCCAGAGAAGGACCTCTATTAGCTAAAAATCCCTTGATGCCCTGTCTTAAGAGCTAAGAGTACGTCACTATATTTGCTGTCATTTTTTTTCCTCATCAGGCCTTAGGTACTATAAAAAGTGAAAACCCATCACCGTTGAGTCCATTCCAACTCCTAGCGACCCTATAGGACAGAGTAGAACTGCCCCAGATGGTTTCCAAGGCTGTAACCTTTACCAAAGCAGACTGCCACATCTTTTTCCCGTGGAGTGGCTGGTGAGTTCGAATCGCAGAACTTTATGTTCTGCAGCTGAACACTTTAACCACTGTGCCACCAGGGCTCCTTAAAAACAGGAATAGACAGAGATAGAAATTGAAGAGTAGAATGAAGTCATTGGAATTTTAAGAGTTTTGGGTTTCATGAACAGTTAATTTTTATATCTGACATTTCTGGGCAGTGTCATGGAGAGGAGTATAATTTGGGTCATTTGTTGATTTATACTTGTGCCTGATTGGGGTAGGAGTTTGTTTTCAGTCAGTAGTAGCCTGACAGAAATGAAGAAGTCAGGAGAGTGGTCCTAGCGCTGTCTTCAGCTAACCCTGTGATCCTGGACAAGTTACTTAACATCTCTGGCCTTTAATTTTCCTCAGCTGAAAAATGAATGTATTAGACTCAATCTCTGAGATGTCTGCTAAATCAAAGAGCCTAGAGCTTTTCTTACAGATCACACCAAGACGGATTTGGTTCTAGGGCCTTTAGCTCTTAGGCTCTGGCAGATCTTAGGGAGCCTGACATGTGTCTAGAATCCAACACAATTGGATTCTAGAGTTAAAAGAAGAGCAGCTTATTGGGCAAGAGTCCTCATACTTCTGTTTCCTTGAATGGATGTAGACAAAAAGCCCCAAGAACAGATTTAGAGATTCTTTAACCTTTCCGGCTAAACTAACTGGACAAGTGGTTCAGCTCAAAAATGCTTTAGTTAGAAAGACCAGACTTGCTGGCCTGAGAGAGACTGGAGGAACCCTGAGAGTATGGTCCCTGGACACCATTTTAGCTCAGTAATGAAGTCACTCCGGAGGTTTACCCTTCAGCCAAAGATTAGACGGGCCCATAGGACAAAACAAGACCAAAGGGGCACACCAGCCCAGGAGCAAGGACTAGAAGGCAGGAGGGGACAGGAAGGCTGGTAATAGGGAGTCCAAGGTCGAGAAGGGAGAGTGTTGACGTGTTGTGGGGCTGTTAACCAATGTCATAAAACAATATTTATACTAATTGTTTAATGAGAAGCTAGTTTGTTCTGTAAACCTTCATCTAAAGTACAATAAAAAGAGAAATAAATAGGACCACTGTTTGTTTTTTAGTTAGGACTACAGCATTTGTGTCTTAGATATTAAGATTTTTGGATTATGGGAACTGCCAAGGGAAAGGATATGGTGCTTTTCTTTTTTTTTTTTTTTTTTAAGAGAGGTTACCTTGTGTCACATACTGAGCTAAGCGCTTTACACTTAATCTTTACTAAACATGTCTCCATTTTATTCAATTTACAATGAGGTAACTCAGACCCTTGGGTTAAAAACTTGCCCAAGGTCACTTGGCTAATAAGTTGGAGAACCAGTGCTTGGGACACCCAGAGGATGGAGGAACTCAAGTGTCCTGTGGTCATGAAAGTCTTCATATTTTTTTCCTATTTAAAAAAAATATTCCTAGGTAGTTTATGATGTCTAGCTCTCCTCTCCTCTGTGCCCCATTTCTGTTAGAAACTCTTGAATTCCAGACACTTCTGGCCTCTTGGTGGGACAGCAGTGAAGAGAACAGACAAAAATCCCTGCCTTTGTAGAGTTCATATTAATTCAATTTAGTCTTTAGTCCCACAACATCTTGTTTTCCCTGGCCTTTTGGATGACAGGTATTGTTTGAAAGAGGTTTCCAACAAAAAAGTAGAATTATTTCTGAAAGCATTTGTACCAATGTCATCAAACAATTTTTAGAGTACGTTGAGAACCAGAGAATCCATTGTACTTGAATTCTCAATATGTAAAATAGGTATAAGTAGGGTTATGGAAATTATCGAACAACATCATTAATATCACCCACAAGTAAAATTTTGCTGAAGATCATTCAAAAGCGGTTGCAGCAGTATGTCGACAGGGAAGTGCCAGAAATTCAAGCTGGATTCAGAAAAGGATGTGAAACAAGGGATATCATTGCTGAAGTCAGATGGATCATGGCTGAAAGCAGAGAATTCCAGAAAGATGTTTACCTGTGTTTTACTGACTATGCAAAGGGATTCGACTGTGTGGATCATAACAAATTATGGATAACATTGGGAGGAACGAGAATTCCAGAACACTTAAATTGTGCTCCTGAGGAACCTGTACATAGACCAAAAGGCAGTCATTCAAACAAAACAAGGGGACAGTTTGTGGTTTAAAGTCAGGAAAGTTGTGTGTAAGGGTTGTATCCTTTCACCATACTTACTCAATTTGTATGCTGAGCAAATAATCCGAGAAGCTGGGCTATATGAAGAAGAACACGGCATCAGGACTGGAGGAAGACTCATTAACAACCTACGATATGCAGATGATACAACCTGCTAGAGGAAAGTGAAGAGGAAGCCCTTACTGATGAAGATCAAAGACTACGGCCCTCAGTATGGATTACACCTTAATGTAAAGAACGCAAAAATCCTCAGAACTGGACCAATAAGCAACATCATGATAAACGGAGAAAAGATTGAATTTGTCAATGATTTCATTTTACTTGGATCAACAATCGACGCCCGTGGAAGCAGCAGTCAAGAAATCAAACGACACATTGCTTTGGGTAAATCTGCTGCAAAAGACCTTTCTAAAGTGTTAAAAAAGCGAAGGTGTCACTTTAAGGACTAAGGTGTGCCTGACCTAATCCATGATGTTTTTAATTGCCTCATATGCATGCAAAAGCTGGGCAATGAATAAAGAAGACCCAAGAAGAATTGACACCTTTGAATTATGGTGTTGTCCAAGAATATTGGCTATACCATGGACTGCCAGAAGAACGAACAAATCCGTCTTCAAGAAGTACAGCCAGACACTTATACACTGTTGGTGAAAATGTAAAATGGTACAACCACTTTGGAAATCGATTTGGTACTTCCTTGAAAAGCTAGAAATAGAAGTGCCATATGATCCAGCTATCCTGCTCCTTGGAATATATCCTAGAGAAATAAGAGCCGTCACACGAATAGATATATGCACACCCATGTTCATTGCAGCACTGTTCACAATAGCAAAACGATGGAAACAACCTAGGTACCCATCAACGGATGAATGGATAAATTATTGTATAGCCACACAATGGAATACTACGCAACGATAAAGAACAACGATGAAGCCGTGAAACATTTAATAACATGGAGGAAGCTGGAAGTCACTATACTGAGTGAATTTAGTCAGTCACAGAAAGACAAATATTGTATAAGACCACTATTACAAGAATTCAAGAAAAGGTTTAAACACAGAAGAAAACATTCTTTGATGGTTACAAGGGTGGGGAGGGAGGGTGAGGGTTGTTTACTAACTAGATAGTAGATACGAATTATCTTAGGTGTAGGGAAGGACAGCACACACTACAGGGGAAGTCAGCACAACTGGACTAAACCAAAGCTAAGAAGTTTCCTGAATACAATCAAACACTTTGAGAGACAGAGTAGCAGGGATGTGGGGTCTGGGGACCATGCTTTCAGGGGACATCTATGTCAATTGGCATAACAAAGTTTATCAAGAAAATGTTCTGCATCCTACTTTGGTGAGTGGCGTCTGGGGTCTTAAAAGTTTGCAAGTGGCCGTCTAGGATGCATCAGTTGGTCCCAACCACCTGGATGGAGTAAAGGAGAATGAAGAACACCAAAGCCACAAGGAAAGTATTAGCCCAAGAGAAAGGGCCACATAAACCCAGAGCATTCATCAGCCTGAGACCAGAACTAGATGGTGCCTGGCTACCACCAGTGACCGCCCTGACAGGGAACACAACAGAGAGTCCCTGATGGAGCAGGAGAAAGGTGGGGTGCAGAACTCAAATTCTGGTAAGAAGACCAGACGTAATGGTCTGACTGAGACTGGAGGAACCCTGGAAAGCATGGCTCATGGATTCTCTATCAGCTCAGAAATGAAACAATTTCCAAGGCCAGCTCTTCAGACAGGGATTGGACTGGACTGTGGGACATAAAGTGATACTCGTGAGGAGTGTGTCGCTTAGCTCAAGTAGATAAAAGAGACTAAATGGTCAGCTTCTGTCTGGAGGTGAGATGGGAAGGCAGAGAGGGTTAGGAGCTGGTTGAATGGACATGGGGAGTCTGGTGGAAAGGAGTGTGTTGTCGCAGTATTGGGAGACCAGTTAGGGTCACATAACAATGTATGTATAAATTTTTGTCTGGGAGACTAACTTGAAATGTAAACTTCATTTAAACTACAACGATAAAAAAAAAGGTATGGCCAGAACGCTGCTTAGAAGCAAGGATGGCAAGACTTTGTCTCACATAGTTTGGACATGTTACCAGGAGGGAACAGTCCCTGGAGAAGGACATCATGCTTGGTAAAGTAGAGGGTCAGCGAAAAAGAGGAAGACCCTCAACGAGATGGATTGACACAGTGGCTGCAACAATGGGCACAAACATAGCAACGATTGTGAGGATGGCGTAGGACCTGGGCAGTGTTTCATTCTGTTGTACATAGGATCCCTATGAGTTGGAAGTGACTCGACAGCACCTAACAACAACAGCAACAGGGTTAATTGGGTTGAAGCTTGAAGCGGGGATGAAGGGTCCTTGAGCTCAATGTACTCATAACCCTTTTCCTCCAACATTGCTGATGAGCTCCAAAGAACCTTTAGAAATCCATGGAATATAGTTTGAAGACTGCTGTTTCAGTAGTTGAGCAAGGGAACTAAGAATTAGAATTTCAGGGTTTCTTTCTGACTGTTGTTCTGTTCATTTGTTTTTCTTCTTGCTTTATTCCTACTCATAGATTCTGTTCTGATTTTAAGACCACATGAATGTCAGATTTCTTTGATGGAATACTGAAAACAGACCATTTCCAGTATTCACTAAGTAATGTCTGTCATTAATGTATGTGAGCACCTGTTCAGCTTTATCATGTGATGTTGGGAGTCCTGGTTTTATTCTGAGCAAGTACTTCAGCATCTCTGCTTTAATTTTTTCATCTTAGGGGGTAGAGAAGAGTGCTTGATCAACGCCTGTTTTTACCTCTCAAGCTTTGTTTTGTTATGATTTTATGAAGGCTTGGGGAAATTTCTGTCAGGAGTTCACAATAGTCTCATGAATACTTGGTTAGAAGAATACTTTTTTGTAGATGAGAAGGGAATGACCGGATTGTAACAGTTTTCAGAACCATGGAGAGTTCATTCCTGGGTTGGTGGAAGGGAAACCAATCCATGGAGCTCTGTGGTATAGTCCTGTTACTTTACAGAGCTCAGTTTACTTGTCCAAATCTTTCATTCTGATTGGTATAGACTGAGTGAGAATTAGCAAAATTAGCAGCAGTCCCTAGGATCTTGTCTGTAAACCCCAAAGTCATGTTTAGACTTGTCTAAGGGTTTGGGCAACTTGAGGGAGACATGAGTGCAATACTGCCTTCTGCTCTGTTGGTAACATCATTCATATTGTGATGCACAAGGTTTTTACCAGCCCTTAAGAAAAATTCTCTGTCCCCTACTCTTGTTTGCTTATAGACCCTTGAGGAGACTTAACAGTTGCTTTTTCATTCCTTAGGCTCAACCTCTTTTGCTGCCTCTACATGAAGGAATGTATCATTGCTCTGGCTCTCCGCCCAGTCTTGCTTTTGTATTTCTTTGATCTCATTGTTCAGAGAGTCTCAGAGAAGCCCCAAGAGCCATGCCTTTGCGTGTTTAAGTTATTGATGCTTTTGAAATAAGAGAGTGTCGCTGTGTAAGAAGTGTATTAAAGGTCTATCTTGAACAAATTTGGGTCAATAGGTGGCAGTAGTCACCTAGTCCTGAGACCCCTAAACCCTCTGAACACAGGCACATTTGATGTCCATTATATTTCAGGTTGTGTGAGAAAGGAGGTCACACTGAAATCAAAATGGGGAGAAAAGCAATCCCTTCTGGTGGGATCCAGGAAATGCTGGAATGGATTACTTCTGTGGGAGTGTTGTATGGAGAAAGATTGCTGTCAGATAGTGAAGGGCCCCCATAGGAAGGAGTCGGGCCTCAGGATTGGGGGAGCGTGGGGGTAGTAGATCTAAGATATGTGTACTAGAGCTTCTGAAAGCTTCTGAAGGCTATTAAATGAGGGCCAGGGCTGAAAGGATGAAGTCTAGGACTGGAGGGAGTAGAGAGAGAGAGGGGGGAGGGAGCGACAGAGCTGTGTGAAGGGACCATGGAAAGGGTGGCCTGTGAAGGAGGACTGCGGTTAGAGGGGGAGGAGGAGGCTGCTGCAACACTGTGCCTATCTACTGGGGGAAGGGAGATGGAGGTATTGGTCTATGCTGCAGCTGCATTGGCTCCCCTCCCCCACCCTTCCCAAGGAGCCAGAGCAGTGCTGGCAAATCTGTCTTCATGTATTTATTATCATTAAAAATATGACGGATTCTTTCTCTCTGGAAGCACAACAAATACCACTGATCACATTTCCCTCCCCCTTCCCCCTGCAGAGCTCTTGCATTCTCTCTTTCATTCTCTCCACCCTACCCCACCCCCCTCCCTTGGTCTGTCTGACTGGTAGGGGACCTGTCCCTTCTCCTTCTTCCTTCTCAGAGTTTGGTGGCACCCTGGGGGATTCTAATGGTGGCTGGGAGTTCCCAGGCAATGCTGGGAGGGAGCAGATGAGTGAGGGGCATCCACTGCCCACGGAGGGAGCTCTACTTTCCAACATCCAGTGGAGAGAAGAAATCACTTGGAAGTGAAGAGAAAATCACTTCTCCAGCTACTGAAGGAAGAGGCAGCCTCTCGTGTCCCTCTCAGTACCTTGCATTCCTCCCCTTTCATACTTTTCTTTTCTACTGCCTGAATTCTGAAGAGAACCCCCCTTGGAATGGAAAAAGCCAGGAGTTCTCTGTTCTCCCTCCCTTACCTTGTTAAGTCTGCCTCTCCCCAGGAAAGCCACATAGAATTTATTCTTCTAGCCTGCATGTTGTGTTACTGAGAGGTTTGGAGGGCAGAAGCAATGGCTTTTCTCTCCCCACCCCTCCCGCACCCCAACTCCCATGCCCAGGCTCTTTCGAGGTGGGGGCCTCTTTTGTTGCTGTCTGTAACCCTTCACCATACCCATAGGTGGTGCTGCTGTTGCTCCTCATGCTAGGCCCTCCTCCCCAGCACCATTCCCCCCACCTCCTTCACCCTCCCCCTTTCCCCAGTTCTCTACTGCCTGATTGTTATTCCACCTACGTCTTCTCTGCTGTTCCCTTCCTCAAATTAATTTCGTGGTGCTCTTTTTCTTTGCAGTGCCATCTTCTTCCCCTCCCCCCTGCTCCAGCTCTTTTGCTTTCTCTCTATCTCTGTTTCTTTCTCTCTCTCTGCAAGACCTCCACCTCACTCTCCTAACTACAACCCACACTCTTCCTTACCTTTCTTTTTCTGTATCTCTTCCACTGTTGGCATCTCATAGATGACTCCTAATGAAAGGGGGCCATAGATGAGGGTGGTTAGAAGAGAACAGGGTGAAACGAGCTAAGAGGTCTGTGTTGAAGAGCAGGTCAGAATGACGAGGGAAATGAATGGAGATGAGAAAGTAAAGGTTTCCCTTGCTTTCTAAATCTGTTCAGTTCCGGTTTGTATAGTGAGAATTTAAGTAGCAAGGGATACTGTATTATCTGAGTCTACAGTATTTGGTTCCACATGCTGGGAAAATTGGGGATAGGGATTAGCAAGAATTTGGATAAAAAGGGCTTCATCTGAAAACTTTGATTTAGATTGCAAAGGATAGCTGTACTTTTTTTTGCTAGCCTGTATTTTGAACACTGGAGGAAAGCCATGCTCTAAAACCTGTTCTGTAGTCCCTTGGTAGATGTCCTGTCACCGATCTTTTGAGTCCTCACAAGGTCCTTGCCAGGGCAGCTGTGATGCCTACTTGGTGGGACACCTCTGCAGGCTAGTTATTGCCGAGCACAGTTCTGGCTGCAGGACCTCAGCTTCCTCTTCTGGCCTGCTTCCTCCTTCTGTCATTCCATGTGTCTCCTTTACCTCAGCTGAATGCAAAGGTTGCCCCACTCAGCCCACAGCTCCCTTTATTATTTAACCTTCCCAGAATATAGCCAAAACTCAGCAGACCATGACCACCAGCTCTTGCCTCACCTTGCTGCTTTTATCTGGAGACCTCTCGTTGTGTGACCAGTACCCCAGGCCCCTCAGCCAACTCAGCAGTGTTGTTAATTGTAAAATCATCTGATTTCTAGGATAGCTGATTTTTCTCTTAATGAATTATTCTTTATGAATTAATAGCATCCTAGTAACTCCCTGGACAGTAGTACTGGGTCTTTGCCTTGTGTCTGCCCTAGGAATTGCCCATAAAGTGGACAGTGTGGCCTCTTTCTCTTGTTGTCTGGTTGCATGTAGAGAGAAGGAGGTGGGGAGGAGGTCTTCCTTTGCTTAAGCAGCAGCCTCAGAATAGTTGGCTTCCATTTCCCCAGCATGCCTGAGTCAAGGCTGACTCCTGGCCTGTGGAGAGAGGCAGAGTTTGCCTGCCCAGCAGAGCCCTGCAAAGAGCCACAGTAGAAAATGGGGGCTAGAACACTATACCCTTCACTTTATTATCTGAA
Organism: Dugong dugon; assembly: GCA_030035585.1. NCBI lineage: Eukaryota > Metazoa > Chordata > Mammalia > Sirenia > Dugongidae > Dugong > Dugong dugon. The sequence continues at coordinate 25,931,101 of CM057472.1, forward strand.
CCCCTTAAGTGCCTATGGTCTTTTGCCTGCCTCTCCTGCCTTTCTAAGGTATATATGTTGGTGGAGGCATGTGAGCCTGCGTCCTCTTTGTTTCCCCAGCTGATTTTCCTTCTGCCCTTCTCAGAGACTTCTCTTGTCCTTTTCAGGGGACTCTAATTAGGATGATAATCTCCTGTAACATAGATGATGATCCCTGTTAAGATCCCTCACTTAAAAGCAAGGCTGATAAATATTTGCTGCAGTGAATGGTGGAGACATTTTAGCTGTATCATCCTCTTGAAGAGTAATAAACTAACTTCTTCTCTAGGTGCTTAAGGTGGTATAGCTGAAATTGGTTGATTTTTGTTTCCTTCCATTCATAGGTCCTTTAGGGGGAAGCGATTTGTCCAAGACTCTACAAATAAATCACTAGTAGAGCTGGCATTAGAACCTATATCCTGTGACATCTAGATCTGACTTATGTCTACCAACCCTTGGAAACCAAACCAGCTATTTCATCCCCAAAGTCACTGACAACCTTGAAGCCAGCAGCACGATCAAGTTTTGTGTTTAACCCAGTCTTGTTTGACCTACTAAGGGAGAGCATCAGCAGTTGGGAGAGCTAGGGTTTGCAGGCCATCCATATGAGATACCTGGCTTACTGGGAAGGGGCTAGCATTCTTCTCAGACATTTTATAGTCTAGCCTATCAGAGTCGCTTCAGTAGTGCCAAGGTAGGGAATTTCCAAAGCCCTGGCTTCTATTTCTTATTTAGTTTGACTTTACTGCTGACTAATGTATCCCTTCCCCTAAGCCTTCCCTTCAAAAATACCATGACTCTGGATGGCCCATGGCAGTGGATGCTGGAAACTCTGGGGTCTCATCTCATCTCTTCTTGCTGCTCATTTGTGACAAAACTCTTCAGGACAACCTAAATAACAAAAGGCTGTATGGACCACCCATTTCCTAAGTCTTACAGAATTTGTCTCTAGTGTCAAACCATCATTGTGGCTCCACTAATAAGTGTTATAATAATTTTTATTCTTAATTCAACCTAGAATAGGAAATATGTTTAGATGGCATTCACATGTTTCCACTTTGATTCAGCCTGTAACAGCTTACTGCTTTGTTTCATCTACCAGCCTTGGGTTTAGCCCCATAGGTGGACTCTAGAGAATAGAAAGCTCCTGAGTTTCTACTTCCTCTCTCCCAATTTTGATTCACTCACTGCTGGGTTTAGCAGTCAGCTCTAGGTGGTAAGGAGATCAAATCAGAAATCCTAGCTAGGAAAACCCCATCTCTCAGCTATAGTGACCCTTTTTTGCCACTGCATTTAGCTCTACGGCAGTTAACACCAGAAAAGCTTCATGTGGCTTCAAACCCTCCTTCTCCTTTCCCTTCAGTCAATTCTTCTGTCTGTCACTGAAGGCAGACCTCCTCCTTGCCTTCCTTTATTCCTTCCCAAGGCTTTAAGCCCAAAAGCTTCCGAAATGCCTCTCACCAAAGAGGTACTTTCTGAGACCCAGCCTGTCCTCTCTTCCTCATCCCTCAAATCAGCCTCTAATGGGATTTATTTCCCCCCTCAGAGTATCAGAGGACACCCCCAGAGAGCCAACTGAGTGCTGCTAAAAATCCCATTCCTCACCCATCTCCCTGCTGGAGCTCCTGGAAGCGGGTTCTGCAGGCTTCTATTATCCTAGCCTCCTTTTCTGTTCATTTGGAAGCTTTTCTCCATTGCTTTTGATAAATTCCTGGGTTGGCAGAAATATCCAGCATTTAGGAAGATCCTGCGGGAAGAGTTCCCTGTCTCCGGCACCTTAGTTGACCCTCAGAAGGACCTGCTCCTGCCCTCTGCCTGCAGTGCTGCCATTCCCCTTCTGCCTGGCCTGGGGGTGGGGGGTACATCAGTATGTGGAAGTCCTCAGCACAGACGTTCCGTCCCTCTGTATCCATCGTGGCAAACAAAGCATGGCTCTGCCCCTAACTTCCTGTTGTTCCTTCTCATTTTTTATTTATTTTCCTTCACCTTCCTCCTACTTCTCCTTTCCGTTGTCATGTACACCCTCCACTCCTCTTCCTTTAAATCTCCTCCTTGTCCATTTGCTCACCATCGCCCATCTTTGCCCACCCCCATATCTTTCACTTTCAGTAGCTATCTTCCTCATCGCCTGCTCCTGCTGAAGACATGGCATGGGAAGAATAGCAGCAGAGTGGGTCCCTGGTTGCCAGAGTAAGCTAACCTTTTTTCTCCATAGTATCAGTGGCTATATTTTCCCATCTTGTCTTCAGTAGTCCTTAGGAGCCAGGGAACCCCAAAATGCTGGCTCTCTTGGGATGGAGAAGCTCTTCTCTTGGCTTCTTCCAATGATGAAGGGGAGAGGATTCATTCAGTTTGGATGCCCCCTTCCTTTCCTCTTCCTGAGCGTGGTCTCTCTGCGTCTCTCCCTCCTTTACTTTTATTTTCTCCTTCTGTCTGTCTCTCCCCAGCACAAAGTGGCAGCAGGACTGAATGAGCCTGTCTAGAGCCTCTGCCAGCTTATGCCCCTCACATTTGCCCCTCCCCCCTTGCTGTGCATGCTGTTGAGGGGGGATTGAAGGGTGGTGGCATGGTGCCAGCCAACCCACAACCATCTGCGGTGCCTTCTGCACTGAAGCCAGGCTTGTCTCTCCCGCCCTCCTCCTCTCTCACTCTTCCTCCCCCATTTTTAATTAGTTCTGAATTAATTAAATCCCACATGCTAATTAATGTTCCTACAGGGAAGAGTGCCAGGTCAGAAAGGTGGGGATGGTAAAGCAAGGTTTCTGTCCACTCAGGATAGGAGATTTGGGAGTGGGAAGGCAGGGGGAAGGGGAATAAGGGGTTGACGAGGGAAGAACAATCTGAGAGTAGAAGGAAACCTGAAAGAGGTATGAAAAGACAGACAAGAGAAATCATGGAGAGAGGAACCTACTGGAATGGAAAATAATTAGAATTATTAACATTGGGGAAATGAAAGTGTCTTGAGGCCTCTAAAGGATAGGAGGTAGAACTGTGGGTCTCAAACATTAGCGTGTATGAATAACCTAAGAAATAATGATACAGAGGATGTTAATTTGCTGCTTTGAACATCTTCTAAAGAAATAAATTTCAATTTTAATAGAAGTGCTGTAGGTTAGAAATGAAGGAGGACTTCCTCCTTGCAAGGAACGCACTACTGGTGGGCCTCTTTGGGAGATAAATTCGTATCTGTCCAGAATGGTTAAAGTTTGCCCAAAGACAGGGGAGGTGATGAACTCTGAAGGTTTTTTTGTAGATAGACAAATAATTAATCTTGAAGTGTGTACCGTGTCCTGGAAAACTCAGAAAATCCAGGATGGGAAAATTCAGAATTTAATCTCAGTTCCCTTTCCTCATTGCATCCCAAGGTGAACTTTGAGTTTGCTCTCTGTGGTTCTGTGAGCCTTTAGTTGATGAGCCTTCTCGTCAAATCAGATAATTGCTAGAGTGTTGATTCCTAGCTAGCACTTCGGAAAGATGGCTGTCTGATGGCTAGCATGATGTCTGTACTTGACTGAGGGGTAGAGAGAGGAGAAGAGCTGGAGGTACATATGGGGCCAGAAGAAGGGAGGTTGGAGTATGGGTTGACAAGGAACTAGACCAGAGTATGGCTGGCACAGAGGGTTCCATCAAGGTTGCTACTGTGGCCCAACTTGAAAAAA